>OY728126.1:337536073-338745898 GCA_963277665.1 Viscum album
TGATAAAAATCACAAATAAGTATTTTTTAACTTATACTTCATGAAACTTTTTTTCCACCATCATCAAAAAGTTATTTCTTGAAGAATAATTTATATGTTTATATTATTATTTTCAAATAAAAGTTTATCTTTTTAAATATTCATCCTTTTAAACAAATTATTTCAAAGTAAACAAAGTAGTATTTATCTCAATAAATTTTTCATGATTATATTCAAGTATTTTAATAATTGTAAATATATTTTTTGTATCTTTTTCTTTATTTAGATTGATCTCTTATGATACCATTTATATTATTTTATTAAAGGTATTATCATTACTTTCACTATGGATGTTCTATTTTGATACCATTCATTATTTATAGTAAATATATTCACATTTTATAAGATATTTTTTCAATAAAAATGTTTATGTTAATTAATTTTTCATATGAGGAATGCATTAGACATAGTATATATTGGGAGGGTCCCTTTATATCCTACTTGTGCATCAGTAAATATCATGAGAAAAACTAGTTTGGTCATTGGTTTAGTCCTTACCCATTTGTTTATGGTGTCTTTGATGTATCCTTGACGGTATGTTTATGAAGTATAGAATTATGTATTAATTTATTATGAGATTAGTTATTGATATTCCATGTGATTATTCAATTAGTAGAATATGAATGTGATTATTTATGAAGAAATATTTTATTTTTAGTTATTCTTTCCATATTATGCTAAAAATTATGTGTAATTTTCTTGTGTTTCTATTATATACCATGTCATAATGTTTATTATTATATATTATTAATATCATCCATTGTAATCATACACTTACAGAATATATGATTTTACCCCTTTATTAGGTTTTATTTTTCCTATGATTCCAAAATATATATTAAGATTGATATTCATGATTAATCTAGGAGAACATTAATGCTCTCAAAGGATTGAATATATATTATTTAATAGTATCAATTGTAATATAATGTTATTGTATGAAATATGGTTTCAAAAATTGAAAAATTGATATATCCTTTGGAATTTGAACCATGTATCTATGACAATGTAATAAAGTGTGTCACCATCTCTAGTCTATTGGGGTCGGGGTCATTATAGCTGGTATCAGAGGAAGATTATTAGAAAACATGGAAACTATATTTAAAAAATAGAGATTATGGAACATCACCCTGATATAGAATTTGTGTATAATAATAGAAGACCAATATAATTATTTGTAGGTTGGAAAATATGGGGGGATTCATAACAATAAATAATTATCAGGATACTACATGTGGGTGTGGTTATGGAACATATATACCTAGGGGTATTAACTATGACAAGGTACGTCAGTCTTGAGTCAGCATAACCTAGTACATAACAACATGCCTTAGTACACACATGGGGTGACACTCTAGTTGATATAAATAGGGTAATTCACATTTTCTTTATAAACCATTATGAAGGATTTAAAAGTAAATATATCCCAAAAGTAACCATGTTTATGATTATGAGATTATCTGTTGAATAAATTTTAATGTATGTTAACTGTTTTTATAGTTTGAAATTATGAATTATGATTCATAGCATAATTTAGTGTATTTAATTGTTTAGAAATGCCTCATAAGTTATGTAATGAAAAATGTTTCACTATATGTAATCCATGTAGGGATTTCACTACTATGAATGATAATGTTTTTGGAAATAGATCTACACTTTCTGAAGAAAATCTTATAACTATAATGAAAAAAAGACTCAGGTTATGAAAAATAAACATACCAGTATAGAGTTTCATGCTCCACATCTTGGAGTAGCAATGTTAGACCACTTCATGAGACAAAAAACTATGTCCTTTTATGGGAATACAAATCCATTTATAGCAGAAAAATAGATATGTTCCATATAAATGATATTCCTCACTTTTAGAAGTAATAAAAGGGATAATGTTATCATAGTACATTATAATCTCTCAAAATATATGGATAATGGTGGTCATTGTCTCAAAACATGAAAGAGGATGATGAAATTTAGAACATAGAATAAAAGGATTTTAAGAAATATTTATTGGAAAAATACATCCCTCACAAATAGAGAGCGGATATAGAGAGACAATTATTGAGTCTTATACAAAAGGAGGATGAGAATGTTTCTATGTATAAAGCCAAATTTAATAGGGTATAAAGGCATGTAATGGATTATGTATAAAATATAAAGAGAAATATTGATTAGTTTTTTTGTGCATTAAAACCTTTTCTTTGTAGGGCACTGGTCTCTCAAAATTTTTCATCATATGAACATATTGTCTTGTGTGATATCAATAAGGAGAAATAATTATCTACATCTTCTCATGTTAAGGGAAAGAAAAATATATATATAATGGTGTACCATGAGATGGATAAATAAAAAAGGGAAATATAGATTCTCCCACAGGTGATAATTATGTAAAGAAACACCCGGTTACTTTCTTAAAGGGAATGAGAGTTTGTTACAAGTATGGAGAGAAAGGTCACTCAGATTGAGATTATAGGGGAATAAAACAAGTCAGTAATGTGCAGTGTTTTAAATGTAAGTATATGGGACACAATGAAAATGAATGTCTCAAGATTGAAGGAAATATAGATATGAAAAAAATGGGATCAAGATAAAACTTATGGTGTAACTATATTCAAAGTTAAATAATTAATATATTTTTTGTTTTTGGATTAATGAATTTTTTTATGATATTTTTTTATAATAACCATGTTATATAAAATTATTTTACTACAATACTTATTCTTTATGGATTTGGAAGCATTCATTCTTTCATTTAGGTTTTACAGTGATCAAGGTTTTCAAATATTTTGTAGGTGGTAATAAGAGCTACATAATGTTATTTGGGAAATATAATGTTATTTGTATTTGGTAAATTTTTTAACCTTAATAACAAAGTTTTGGATCTTGATGATTTGGATGGGTCAAAAGGATAACTGTTTATGAAATGATTTAAGTAGAAATTTCTATGGGGTTTAATGATTAAGGTGTTTATGAAAAATGGATAACATGGGACAACCATATTGATTTTGAAAAATAATTGATACATAAAGAATAAATTTTCACTCTTTATGGATATTTAGTGATTTTTTTTCTTCATGTATAAAGAAAATTCATTTTCGGATATTCATTTATTGGATGTAAGGGATGAAATTTATATGTATTTTATCACTAGTTAACCAAGGACTCTAAAAAATAATGATGCAATATGAGAATGAAAAATGAAACATATGAGATAACATTTGAGGTTAATATAATTATTTTATATATTTATGTTATGTACAAATTTTTTTAAGGATTATAATAATATAGTTTGAGAAAAAGGAAAACCCGCATGTCAGGAAAAACCCAACAGATCTGGAAAGGCCATGAGACATGAACCTACAACCGAAGGGAGAATAGGGTACATCACCTACCACTAGCCTAGGTGATGTCTTCGTAAATGTAACATAGTATTCTCTATTTATAATATATCATAGATATATTATTAGTTCATTTTATGAAACCCTATTTTATTAATATAAATAGAATATTTTTTAATTTTATTATATTTTTCAGAGAAATATGAGTTTGTGGTGGAAATTTTTTAAAGGATGTAACTCTTACTGTCATGTAAGTATGTTTCCTTATGAAAGTAAAATAATCCTTCAACTCAAGGAAAACCATTTTGGAACAAAAACATTACCCATTTAGTTTTGGTTTTGATAAATAAAAGGACTTTTAACTGATCAGACATTTATGGGTTTTTGATTATTAACATTCATAGGATCATGTTCTCTATAACTCTTCATCATAACATGATAGTTATTTTTCTTATCCATGTCCATGATTTTCTACCTGTATCCCTATTATGTGTTCTCTTAGGTAACCTTAGTACTTTCTATTCTTTATTTTAAAGTGAAAGTTACATTAACCCTATTTCCGATAAGGGTTCCCCAAAAAAGAATTTTCAAGTATCAACATTTTACTTCCAAAGTGAAATTTCAAATTATGTGGAAAAAATTTTTTGAAGGAGGGGAGATTGTAACATGCCAATATATTATGGTCAATTTTCATGAAAAAATATAAATGATTGTGTTTCACATAACACAGAGTTAAAATTCACAATAATATAATAACTATTATAACCCATCTGTTAAAATTGAAGTAATAAATATTATTAACTAAATTATTAATCAAATATATTTAACATTCATCCAAAATATTTTATAGGCATAACATAAGAATTAATTAAATTTTTAATCATTAAAAATCTATATTTTGTTAAAGGCATTTTCACCGCCTTTTGACGGCACACTTGTTTCAAATATATTTTTTACACATTTGTAAATTATATTCGAAAAAATAAAATTATTCTTTGAGATAGTTATATCAAAATTAATTTTTTTAACTTTCTTATTTTTCTGATAAGTTTCATGTTTTGATGAATGGTGATGAAATATTACATTTTAATTGAAAAAATATTTTTCATCTAAATAATTTATAGTGTAAAATTATATTTCTAATTTATTTTATAGTTTAAATAGATTTAGTTTGATAATTTAATCTAATGTAGGACATTATAATCAATTCAGTAATAAATATGTATATAATAACATTTCAATCTTTTTTATGTTTTCATTTTAATAACTAGTTTTCTTATTACGTTAAGAAGATTAATTTTATATTATTTACTAAAAATAATATGTTATAAATTTTTAGAAATTGATTCCATATTTGGAATTATCTTATTCATTTTATTTAAATAGGTTTGTTTTATTTTTTGTCATTTTAAATAGAATATTTTGTATTTTATATTATTGTGGTTAAAGGTAAATTGAGTAATTAATAGTGAAAATAATATTATAAACATTATAAAATTACCCTAAAACTTATCAAAAATTTCCATGGATGAGTGGGTGTCGACCAGCACAAGAGCCTCAGTCCAGTTGGTGAGGACTTTCTAGGTGTATCCAAGAGACCCGAGATCAAATTCAGTTGGAGACACATTTCTGGGTTACTGTAGCAGGCACTGTTCGGTACTATTGTAGCCAGAACTATTCATCCATATGCGCCTTCGGGCCATTGGTTTGGTCCTTGGGTCCTGCAAGGCTTTCGAGCCACCCAAGGCCTTTGGGCTAGTTGATTCTCAAGGCCTTTAGGCCACCATAAGGCCTTAGGGCCACCCCAAGGCCTTCAGGCCTCATGAATGTAGGCCCCATACACACTAAAAAAATGGAGCAGCCCTAGAAGAGGATTCGGAGCATGTGGACTCGCCAGAGAAGAGCCAAATGGATTGTCAGAATGAGAGGGTATGGCTATGCCATCGGTACCAGCCTTTCCTTACATGGGAAGCCTAGCTAGATGGTCATGCAAAGGTGGAGAGCTACTATCAAGATGCATATGTTAGGGAGGGTCAGTTCCTTGTAGATAGTCTGGTTGAATTCCCTAAGACCTTCGGGTCATGTAATCTCCTAAGCCTACAGGCCATGTAATCTATGAGCCTACGAGCCTTTTAAGGGTTCCCCCTCATCCATTAAAAGGGGGGTTATCAAAAATCAATAAAAAATGAAGGCCTTCGGTCCATTCAGGCTGTGGGTGTCGACCATAATCATGGTCTTCTTGAGATTATACCATTTATAATCTACTTTGATGAGACTATGACATTTTTTATATTTTATTTAGAAAAAAGTTTAAAATCTCATTTTCATAACTTATATAAGTATATAATTTTTAATATAACATTATACATAAGATAAATTATAATATAAATAGCCATATAAAATATAAAATATTTATCTTCATCAAGATAATTTATTTGTAATTTTTAAAAAATACATAATAACCGTAAACGATTACACAATGATGATGCATTTTTTATTTAATTAGTGGGAATATCTAATAAATGATTATTAAAATATTAAATAAAGTTGATTTAAAATAATTAGTGTCATAAAAGAAAATTTTAGATACCTTTTATATTTAAGTGATATATTAAATGTGTTGGTTCAAATATATATTGTTTTATTGATTTTTTTTGTAAGTCAATCAAAGGAATAGTATCAAAATTTTCATTAATGTTATATTAAAATGATTAATTTATCATCAAAAGATATAAAATTTGTAAAAATTTAAAATTTAACCAAATTATGGGGAGAAAGATATATATATATATATATATATATATCATAAATGATCAATTTATGGTTTTTTTCTCATTATAGAGTACCAATAATAACCCTTAGGGAATAAAAACACATGCTGTTAGAGTAAGAGTTAAAATAATTAAATAATGGTTAAATCCAAAATATAAGGGTAATAATATAACCTAAACTTTTCTGAAAATTATTTTTTGAGATTATTTCAACATATAATCATATGATATTATATATAAATCACATTGGATCCATTATTAATAGTAATTTAATTTATATTAATTTAATATTTTGAGAGTTTCCAAAAGTGTCACACACCTCAATAATAAAAGGGAATCTCTTTCCTCACTTACTCATACAACATTGATCTTTATATCTCGATTAAAACCTAACCATTTCTACTAAAAACATCATTATGCATATTCAAGATGTCTTTTCCTTCCCAAATGACCAACTCTAAATCCATTTGAAAGATATTTGAAAGAAGCTCATAGAACCGAGGTAATTATTTTACTAAATCATTCATGTTTGTTTCTTATTCTACATCCTTTTCATTTTTTGTTTCAATAAATATTTAATAAATATTTAAACATATATAATAATAAATTTTATTATGATTATTTTAAAATAATATTCCACATTTTATCCATCCCATGAAAAATGAAAGCACCACATGTGCAAATGTACAACTTACCGTCTCCACTCCGTGGTGTAATTTGTTTTCTTCACTAGTTTTTTGGATGGGTATAATAATGGAAATAATGTATATAAATAATAAATATGAGATGATATTTATTCTATATATTCAATATATCATCCAATTCATTACATGTTCACAACTAAGAGAATTATATTATTCCTCATGCGTACATACAACCTACTATCTCCACGACACGATGTGACTCATTTTCATTGTTAACCATTAATAAATGATTATAAAAATATATATAATGAGTTTATATAATATCTATGAACATATTATAATTTTTTAGATGAGATAAATATATCCTCAGAATAATGAATAGGACATACATGACAAAACACGCATAGAAAGATAACGTCGTTTACACTAGAAATAAGGGTAATAACGAAATATTATTAACAAAATTATATAAAAAGACCATATATGATATCATAAAATCTAATATGGTTCTGGTATAAATTAATAACATTATTTATACCATTAAACTAGAGTTTAAATAACCCTCAACTAATGGAAAGTACATGGTAAGCCTTAATTTCATAATCTCGTTATTTTTAAGGATAGTTTTTACATAAGTATCAAATGGGGAATATTTAGCATGCATGTCCATGCTTCATAAAAATGTTTTCCAATATATTTTTGATATTATCATAAAAATTCATAAATTATTTATAACCATGTTTGAATTCTTATAAAATAGTTTTACATGAATCTTTTTTTGTTTTCCAAATTAATGTACTTTATGACTTTTTTTACAAAAATACACCAGAGATGTTTTTTAACATATATTGTATAAGCATATTTTTCCTCTAGAAGGAAGCCTAAATTTCATTAAGATTACTCTACATGTTTACAAGATTATTTTCAATGTAAAAGTTTTCTTTTATAATTGTGCAGACTTTTAAATAAATTATTTCATTCTAAAAAAGAAGTATTTCTCTCAAGAATGTTTTAATAAATTTGTTATATTATTTTAATCTATGTCAACATCCTTTGTTAGATATTATTCTTGATTGAGTTTTATCTCTTATTATACTATATATCTTATTTTATTGAAGGTTTTAGGATCAATTTTATAGTGGATGGGATATTTGTATACCTTTAATGGTTTATGGTTAATGTATTGACATTCTGAATGCATTTTTTTCTATAACAATGTTTATGTTGATAATTTTTTCATATGAGGAATTCATTAAATGTATTAAGTGGTGGGTGGGGCCCGATATATCCCCTCGATACATCGGTAGGTATCATGATAAAAACTATATTAGATATTGTTTGAGTCCTTTCCCATTTATGTATGGTGTCTTGGCCGAATCCTTGATGATATTTTTAAAATTTCTAACATTATCCATTCTATCATTATGATATTAGTTTGTGATATTCCATGTAATTATTTAATTATTAAAATATCATTGTGATTATTTATATGTAATTATTGTATTTTCATTTATTAATTCCATATTATGCTCTATATTATGTTTAATTGAATTTTGATTCGGTTATATACCTTCACATAATGTTTAAACTTATTTATTCATAATAAATTCCATTGTATGAATAGAATTTCTAAGCACGAAATATAACCCCTTTCTTATGTTTTATTTTTCATAGGGTTCCAAGATGTATATTATGTCAGATATTCATGGTTAATCTAGGAAAATATTGATGCTCTCAAAGTATTGACTACATTTTATTTTATAGTTTCAATTGTAATGTAAGGTTCGTGTAGGTAATCTTGTTTCCAAAACTGTTAAACTTGTTAGTATTTGGCATTCAAGCTTTGTATCTATGATAATGTAATAATGTGAGGCAACGGCTTCATGATACTAGATTCAAGTTTGCTACAATGTTGCTGAAAGAGGATGGAGGTGGCACTATAGAGGTGAGAAAATAGTTGGGAGGAAGTAGTTTTTGATCCGGTGTAGTAATAGGTTGGTTGTGCTATACTTCTAGAGGAGGAGAGTTGGAGGCTATCCATACAGCTGATGGTGTGTTGTCCTGGTGGTTCATGTGGTTCCGAGCTGTGAGAGAGAGGATGTGAGAGTCTTAGAGGGTTGGACATGGATGGTGGAGGCTCCCCCACATAGGGTTTTCCCCTCCCAAATAAATATCATTTATATGGAGCTCCCCCCCCACTACAAAGAATATGCCTGGATGGAAATAAATTTTGAAATACAACTATTCAAAATTTTAAAATTCAAATTTAGATTATTTATCTAAATGTAAAAGAAATAACAACAATAAAAATTAATATATTAATAATAAAAATTATAATAATAGAAATATAACTAGACATCATACTAATATCGAAGTATTACTAATTTGAAAATTTATTTATATATTAAATAAATAACATTATTTGAAAAAAGGATAAAATTATTTTGAAAAAAAAACTCAAAAGAGTAAAATTTGAATATCGTAGTAAGAAGAGTAAAAATATGGGAAAAATATTGATACTTTTGGTATATCCCTTGTTTCAATAGTACACCTTTCAGGAGGTTTCACTACCATTTTTAGGCAGTGTTGTATGGTAAGTGTGGGTGGGCTGTCCACCCTCATTGAATAGTTGTAGTCTCCTTTCCTAGTGGCTTCCTAACACTACACATTGGGATGCACACCCCTACAAATTTCATACATTTTTTGATACTGCCTCATTAAAAACCTTTTTTTTTTGAAAAACCCAGTGGGATAAAAACCATAATAAGGAAAAAAATAAAATCACATAGAATTCCCATGAAAGTTACATTACTTAAAAAACTTTTCAATATACATATCCCTATATCATGTAAAATCAATCTAAAGGTAATGGTTTGTGGTGCCTTTGTGAATAAATCAGCAATTTTGTAGGTGGATCAATCATATTTCTTTTTGATATCTCTGTTTTACATCAAATCTTGTGTGAAAGTAAAAAAACATTGATGGTATTTGTTTTTTCCAATAATAATTGACGATGAATTACTTTAATTGTGTGATGCATGCATTATTATCTTTGAATAATATTTTCGGGATACAATCCATAGGAAATAAAATTGCCACTTAAATGTGTTGATTCATAGACCTCAACCAAAAACATTCTCAACATGCTTCGTATAATGCTATTACTCCTTCATGATATGAACATATAGTAATGAGTGTATAATTTTTTGATCTTTATGTTATGGTAGTACCTCCAGCT
This sequence comes from Viscum album, assembly GCA_963277665.1. Taxonomy (NCBI): domain Eukaryota; kingdom Viridiplantae; phylum Streptophyta; class Magnoliopsida; order Santalales; family Viscaceae; genus Viscum; species Viscum album. Next base: position 337,546,098 of record OY728126.1, read on the forward strand.
ATTAACAGATAAAAATTTTAGGATCACACATTCTGAGGATCAGATAAATAAAAAGTATCTACAAAATTGGCCATCATCTTCCCCAATATGAGTGAACAGAATAAACCCAAATCAATAGTTCCAAAAAGTGAAAAAAAAATTAATTCCATTCTAGTGTATTTGAGTAGTGCTTAAACTAAATATTTCTAATAAATTAGTAAAAATGTATATCAGGACAAGTAATATTGTCAAGATACATTAGCGCTTTGATGGTACTATGTTATGGTACTTCTGGTCCAACCAATGCCTCATTTTCTTCACAAGGTGAAAATTGATCTTTCTGTATGTTTAAAAACTGAACAACCATTTTAGGACTTAAATGATTTGATTAATTCTTATTAAATAATTTTAAGAAATTTTTAGTGTAATTTGACTGATTCAATAATATACCACTCGATATATTCTCAATTTTTAATCCAATAAAATCCTTTGTTTGTCCCTAGTCTTTCCTTTAAAAATCATTCAATATGTTTCTCATTTCTTTTTTGATCTCTTATAGAGTTTTGATGATATTTAAATCATTGACATAAATAGTAATGATTTCATATCTAGATTTTGTTTTCTTAATAAATACACATGATCACATGGGGTTATTTATATACCCTTTATTTTAAAACATTATCTCAAACAATTATACCACATAAACCTAGATTTTTTTAATACAGGTAGGGATTTATAAAATTTAATGTAATATGGGTCTTTGGGTTTTGATTTTAATACTTTGGGTATTCTGAATCCTTCTGGGATTCTCATTTTTACACTACTATCATGTAACCAATATAAATAAGTTTTAACAACATCCATTAGATGCATATTATAATTATCAACTACTACAAGACTGATTAGATAACAAAATGTAACTACGTGCATAATAAGAGAATTTGTACCCTCATAATCAATTATGGGTCTCTGAGAAAAACCATGTGTGACAAGATGATATTTTTATTTTACAATCTTTTTTTCTCATTTCTAATATAAAGAAAACCCATTTATATTTATAAATCATCATAGCTTGAGGTTTTATCATAATATGTCCAAAAACCCTTTTCCTATTAGGTGAATTTAATTTAGATTGCATTGCGTCTTTCCAATTATTCAAATCATGTCATTTTTTACAATCCATAACATACCATAGTTAACAGTCTTCAATATATATATCATGTGACATATAATATAAAAATATTTTATCAATACTTTCATCATTTCTTATATTCCATATATTACATGCAGTGGAATAATTAAGAGAGATTTCATTATTTTCATGTCCTTTAGGGTTTTCTATATCATGTACATTATTTTTATTATTCACATAATGTGTTTCTTTAAGAACACATAACTTATGTGTTTTTTATGAACACACAAACCCTCATAATGGGGTTTAAATTATATGTATTCTATTTCTTTTTTGATTATTTCCATCCATATAGTCAACTAGTCTTCCATGATTATGGATTTTTTTATATTTATGTAACATCATTATGTCATTGTGTCTTCAAGACATCAATTAATGTTTGTGAAATTACAGCCGGTATGTGTGATATATTCATTCAATTTGAATCAGTAAATTCATCATGCAATTTATTTTCTAGTTGTTGAAAATTTAAAATATTTTTCACTTCCTTCACACACTAATTGGTGATAGGATCGAGAAATGATAATGTTTTCACATTACAAAAAATCTCCCCCTTTTTTCTCCCCCTAATACTAGGAAAACTTCTTCATTGAAGTGATAATTATAAAAGTGTTCTAAAAATACATTGTCATTTTTTGGTTTTAGATATCTAATAATGGAAGAGGATTCATATCCGGCATATATTTCCAACATACTTTGAGGTCCCATATATTTATGTTTTGGGCGATAAATTGGTACATATACTACACAACCAAAGATTCTTATGTGGGTTTTGCCAAAATCTTTCCCAAAATACAATTAGAGTGAAGAGTTATTATGATATGAACTTCTACTCATCTGAATTATTGTTGAGGAATGCAATATTTCATGACCCCATATGGAGATTAGAATCTTTTTTCTCCTTATTAATGTTCCATAAATAAGTTGGAGGTGTTTTATCAATGATTTTGCTAAACTATTTTGTATATGCACATGGGAAAATGGATCCTCCATAGCAATCCACATTTCCATACAGTAAATATTAAAATCATGAGAGTTAAATTATCTAATTTTATTGAGCCTTACATTCTTGATGACATAATCATGGAATTTTTCTCTTAATTTAATTTTTTGAGCAAGAAATCGAGAAAATGCTACATCACATTTTGAGAGAAAATATACATGTGACCATATTTTAAATGCATAAATTATTTCCATCAAATATTTAAATAGACCACACGATGGATAAATTGTTCCACATATATCCCAATGAATTTTTTCAAGAAATAATTGAATTTCAGCATAAATTTTAGCTATATATTATCTCACAATCAACTTTCCAAGCGAACAATCCATGCATAGATTTTTTCTTAATAGGGAGATCTTCATGTAATTTATTGAATGTCTATTAGAAATTTCAATTATTTTTCACATCATTCATGAACAAGGATGACCTAATTGGTCACGCCACAAATTAATGATTTATGGTCCATTCTATACTACCATTTGTGTTTCAATTTCACTAATATATGTATAATACAATCAAGATGATAATTTTGTATGTTTTTATATTACATGACTCTTATCTTATTTATTAATTTTAATAAATATGTAATTTTCATTTACCTCATATATTGTTTGATTATTATACCAATTCCAGTATATATCATTGAAATATAATAATTTTCTCTTAGGCTTTAGGGAAAAAAATTGATCTCAGGGAAAAAAATTACCCAGTAGTTAAAGAGAAATGTGCTTTACCAGTCTGTTATATTAGATATATAGGACCTAATAGAGTATTCCAAAATGTTTTTATTGTTTTAGGATCACCAAATTATTTTTCATTATTAATAATTTTTTTGTGTTGTCCTACTATTTGTTGTGACAATATCTATCTCATTTACGTAATCCATTTTAATTCTACGATGTAAAGTCAACAATATTATAAGAACCATGTAATGATGAAAAATTTTATCACTGTAATTTTCCTTGTTATAATTATTTCATATAGTATAAATCACATAAAATTATATAAACATCACAAAAAAATAGTATAAATTAAGAATGAATGAAATAATAGGTATTTCTAGAAGTAAAAGAACCTATGTCGATGGAATAATAATTTGAGCTTTGGAATAGTATTGTGACCCATATAAATTATACCATGCAATAGAATAGTAACCTCACCAATAAATTTATATATAAACATTATCCATCTTATAAATTAAATTATGATATAATTAAATCATAGTATAAGTAAATAAATGTTTTAGAAATTTTTAATTAAGTGTTGTTATATTTATAAAGCATAAGTGTTTATTTTCAATTTTATAATTAATATATTATTTTAAAAGGAAATTTATTTCCCTAAAATGTATTCATAAATTAATATTTTTCCATCTTATGAATATAATATAATTTTTTGTGACCTTAATTAATTTCTCAATGTGTTAGAAAATCATTTTTAATTTTTCAAACTTGTAATTTCCATGTAAATGATGAATAAAATTAGAAATTAAATTTCTCATATTTAGGAAATTATTTTTCTAAAATGGTGTCAATTTTTTAATTCTATATTTCTAAAAATGGTTTGGGTGCATTTTTGGGATTTTCCTAAAAAAGATGATTTTTTTAATTGTGAAATATGGTAATTTAGGGCATGTATACATTATAAGTTAAATATGTTATCCCTTGATTCACCGCTAATGTAAGCTCCATAATCTCAAACTTCTCTTCATTATTTTAATATATTTTTTAAAAAATGATCAAATTAATCATAGTGTTGAGAGAAAATAAAAAACTAATGAATATAATAATGAAAAAACACCCCTTTCTTCCCCTATAAATAACACCCATCACATCATATTCTCCTCATACCTCTTAATATTTAATCCCTATCCTAATTATGCTCAAATAACTTCCCAAGCCCCTCCCTTACATCAAAGATCTTTTAGTTTTGTTGGAAAAAATCCATTAATGCATCCTCTTGGTGTTTTTGAGTGTGTTTGTGTTTGTCGACAAAGCTAGAAAACGTGAATGAGTATGGTTGGTGTTTTTCAAAGTAGGTGTTTAAGGTGGAACAATTTCCTAATGTTTTTAAATTTTTGGCCCTCAAAATCAGGACTTTTTTATAAAATGAAGTATTTTTACAAAGGTTTTAATAGCATGCGGACCGTGAAGGATAGTTCACAGACCGCATAGGAGGTACGCAGAACTATGGGGAAAATAGCAAAGACATTATTTCTACGTAGCAGTGCAATGCAAACCGTGAACAAAAATGGTTTATGTGATGAAGATTTTTCAAGGGGGTTCCAATGGTAAATGGATGGGAAATGGTTCGTGGTATGTAGTGTCATTTATATTAAATATGTCATGATTTGAGGAGTCGTGAAGGAAGACTGGTGGTATGAGGACTGCGTAGGGAAGAACATTTTGCAGGAGAATAATACGCGGTGATGTTTTGGGTAAAACTCAGATTAGAATATTATTTGGATATATTTTGCGAGGAAGATTTTGTGAGAGGATAAGTTGTTCACATAAGATGAGGTGTCCCATAGAGGAGGTATAGTACATGAAGAATGTTTGATCCATGAAGGAAGGAATTCTATAGGAGTGGAGGTGGTACGCAGATACTATACGTAGAAGCGGTATGTGGAGTGGGTTCGGGGAAGTGGTACACAAAGTCGGTTTGTGAAAGAAATTCATCGAGTAAGTCTGCGGAAGAGGTGGTTCAAAAAGAATATGTGATATCAGTGAAATGAAAGTTGAGGAAGAATTGTTTTTTAAAATAAGGGACTTAAACGGTTTGTGAAAGAAACTTTTATAGACTAATAGTACATAGAAAAGTGGATTTCTTCTATATGAGAAAAAGAAACATCAACAGATCATCTACCTAAAGTTAAGGATAAGTTCATTCATGAAAATGAAAGGACCTACAATTAAATAAACTATGATTGGATCCCTTTTAATAGCAGTTATAAAATTAAGAGGAAGATAATGATCCTCTCCACTAGTAGTGAGCAAGAGAAAGAGACATATGGAGTGACCCATGGGAATGAAGTGAGAAAACCCAAAATCTTTTAAAGGTAGACAGCCTAGGCAAAGAAGTGATCTAGCCCGAACATTGTAATATGTAAGCGATCCTTAGTGGATTTGGTACATCATCAAAACACTATTTTACTCTCCTTGGATATAACCCAGTGAGGGAAACCAAGTAAAAATCATTGTGTCTCATGAATGATTTCATTTCTGTATATTAGTATGGTAAAGAGAGAGAAGAGAGTTTTGATTAATGAAAAAACAAGATTTAAAGGGGTAGTTGTTTTAATATTTCATACCCAAATTCACCCCCCCCCCCTCAGGATATTTAGCCTAATTGTTCTAACAGGTCTCAAAAAACATCCAAAACCAATGCCCCTAAGGGGGTTCTCAAGAATAAGGATTCAAGAGGTAAAATCCTCTTTACTTTCTTTTAATTTAATTTCTAGTTATTTTCTTTCCTTATTATATAAAAACCTCCCCTATTCCAAATGGTATTATAACTCCAATACTTTATGTACACTATAATGTTATTATTCTAATGAAATAACCCATCATAATTTCTTTCCCCTTCTATTTTTTGTTCTAATAATGAAAACATTATCTGTGATGTGTTAATTTATCGCATTCAAGGACGATGATGTCTTCAATCTCAATTACCTCCTTCAAGAGAGCTCATAACACCATTTTTATGGTCAAATTTGTTTTATAATATATTTATTACAGTGTATTTAATGTTCCAGAACAATTTTACATTCATATTATTAATTAATAAATCAAAACTAGTTTGTGATGGTCCAAAACCCACAAAAATAATCTAAAAAAATATCACTAACATATTATCTAATAATTTATCCTCACAAAAATTATGAAATGAATTATATAAAAATTAAATATTATGTTTGTTAATTAATAATATAGAACATAAATTTTGGAAAACCATTCTTATTTTATAAGATTTTCCATATATGTATACAAGTAAACTAATCATGAACAATAAGGAAACAAACACTCCCATACAATGAAATTGAATCTCATAACCAAAAAATACGGACATAAATGAACTTAATGAAATTATACTAAATAAAATACATGTAAAAAAGGTTCTTAGTTAATTAATTAATGCATTTAATATAATTATCTAGGACATTAAGATCAAGTGTAGAACCATTTCAAACATAAGGTAATAGATTCTACCTGAACCTCCATTTTTCCTTTAGGTTACTTTTTCTCTCTATTTACCCCAATGTAATTATTATTTATTATTATGTAATTATTCTAAATTATTTTTATATGTTCCAAACTCATATATACATATCATATCATCCTTAATTTAATGGTAAATGCGTGTTTTAAAAAGTTTATCTTCTCAATTCTTCTCGATAAGTAAGTCTAATTAAAGGGAACTTCGCGTTTTTTTACCCATTTTCAATTTCCATCCATAATATATTTTAATACACCATTATTTTTCTAAAAAATTAATTTTATCATGAAAAACAATCTTTGTTCAATTTTGGTTTTATAAAAATGAATATTGTTTTCCCTCTTTTAAATTCTTTTTAATATTTTCCTTAAACCGCACTAAAATGTTCTATTTCTAATGTTTTTTAAACACTCTGTTTACATGTTTTCACTACCTTTTAACATAAATTAACTTTATATATGCCTATTTTCCCATATTAATGTCCATTTATCATTTAAATCCATTATTTCATGGACACCATTTTGATATTCCCTTTGTTATGCCTTTTGATATGGTTATGATACAAAATTCTTTCCAAGGGTAACCCTTATGTTTATGTTTGATTCCTTATGTATGATTCTTCATATGGAACAAATATTCATGAACATATTATTATGGGTGAACCCAATTATACCCCTAATTCATTAGTTAACTTTTAGACTCATGAGACATCATGTTGGGACTACGAGTAAACCTAATTCCTTTATATGACTTTGTCCACAATGTGATATAGTCTTGGCAGTTAGTCATGACTGATTTTTTTGTCATATTATATATTGGATCCACATTCCTATCATTCCATGATTCTATGTTCTCTTGTTGTACATGTTATTATACCTTATTTTTATTCATTTTCCATTCTTTTATGTCACCATGTTATGCCTTCTGGACCATGTGTTCTATTTTATTTCTATTTTTATTACCTTATTAGGATTTTTAGCTCATCAATTTTTTTCATGTATTACCTAGGTTATCCAAGGAAGATATAAGGTCTCAAAGGGTGTTAAGATCTCATTATAAATATTAAATTAAATATTATTTTATTTTGGTTTCATAATGTTTAATAATGTACCTAATCTTCATAAAAACTATAATTTATGATCATTAGTTGTATTTGATCGTAACATATGACTAAAATAGTGTAATAATATGTGTAAGAGGATAGAAACACTATAGTGGGTATGAATGGAAGTTCTAGTTTTTTGGATATTTGGAATATATAGCTTTACTAAGAACCCTTCTGATAATTCTATCACTATAGCTAGCCAAGATTTAATCTTTAGGTATCACAAGTTAAGATATAGTTTTTATTTACATGTTTATCCTTCTATGTTCAATTTTTTCAATTCATATTCTTATTAACCAAGTATTCAAGACCACTAATTTTTCTTAGTTAATGGTTAGAAATAGAATAAATCATGCCAAAAATCCATGTGATATGGAATGTGACAATTTATCTAATGATAAGACAAGTATGAATGGAACGGCTGCTCAAAAATATTGGAAAGTACTTTCTCATCTTGATAAAGTTAGGAATAATAACTATAATCATATATAACACCCCCTTATTCAAATATAGAGATTTTTTTATTTGAACCCTTCATGCGGTAAATGCCTCTGAAGTTTAGTGGATTTTTGGATCCCCTCCTCACAGAACACATCATTAACTCCATTGATATGATAATATTGGCTATCCAATTCTTAGATGAAGATAAATTTCTACTAGTGATCTATCATTTCGATGGGTAAGTCGATCAATGGTGGAAACTAATCAAGAGAACAAATCCCAAAGAGTAAATTGATTTCATTTATTGGGTTGAATTCAAGAAAATCTTATTCCATAAATGTTTTCCCTAAAACCCTCCATCTCAAGATGGATAGGTAATTCCAAAAACTAAATTAGAGAGAAGATGAGTCCATCCGGGTGTATAAAGAAAACATCAAAAAAATCAATAATATGCCTCCATCATTGTCATGAACACCAAAATAAATGTTTATTGATTCATTAGAGACTAAATTTGCGACTACTAAATTTTTTGGTGATTTGATAATTTTACAGTGACTAAGATATTTACCATTGTTACCATAAGGTTTAAATGGAGATTTGAGACTCTCAGTGGTATTGTGGTCGTAGTTAGAAAAAATAGGTAAATGGAGTCTAACATGGTTGGATCAACATATAAATATGAATATTGGTGGATGACCCAACATCCCAAGTGACACAAGAATGGGAAGAAGCATCTTAGAAACTAATTAATGGTAACTAATATATACTTTAAATGTGGAAGAGAGAGTATATGGATAATAACTTCTAAGAAGATTAGAATAATAACATTAATGTAGAAGAAGAAAGTAAATTTTAGATAAACACTCATCTTATAGTGAAGTGATTCAATTGAAAGGAACCTAGGAATTATGAAAGCTATATCCATATGCCAAGGGTGGTTGGAGGAAATCAACAACAATAGCCTTCAAGGTACCAAGGAAGGGAATATGCAATCACTAATACTGAGTTGGAGCATGACTGTGATATGGTGTAAGGTACTCTAGTTATTCATTCAAGAATATAGATTATACCATTTGATTCTCGTTCTAATTATTCTTTCGTATCTTGTATATTTGGTATGAATATTCAATCACCATATAAAAATTTTTAGGTATAGTTACCTTAGAGAACACCAAATGGGGAAATTCTTGAATCCAATGTTTATAACACCTCCTTGGAAAATGTTTGTAGACTGAACCTCCCATTAAACCTTGTCATAGAACCTTTGGTATAGTTTGATGCTATATTGGAAATGAATTGGTTATCATTATATAAATCCAACATCAATGGTTGGGAATAGGATATTACTCTTCAAATCATGAAGCATCTTCCAATTCTGTAAAACTATAAGGAGGAAGAAGAATCTCTTTTATAATGATTATGGAAATTAAAGATATTGTTTCTTTAAGAGAAAGCACATATTAATCAAATACTTGAGATAATGGAAAAAATCTTGCTTGAAGATATTCTCATAGTGAAGGATTACACTAATGTATTCTTTGTAAAATTTATTTATCTTCCTCTAGACTGAGAGATTTAGTTCTAATTTTAATGTATCATTAGATCACTTCATATATCAAAGAAACCTTATAGAAAGGACACCATTGATTTGGAAGAACTAAAAATGTAGTTACAGGAGAATCAGAATAAGGGTTTAATATGCCAGATTGCTTCAACATGGGGTATTCCAGTCCTTTTCATCAAGAATAAGGACGGATCAATGAGACTCTACATTGATTAACATGAGCTCAATAAAATCACGATAAAGGAAAAGTATCCCCTTCTATGGATAGATGACTTGTTTGAAACACTATGTGGGTCTTGTTATTTCTCTAAGGCAGATCTTCTATCAGGATATCACCAAATAAAGGTGAGGAAGGAAGAAATTCTAAAGACTGACTTTTGAACATGATACAGACACTCTAAGTTTATAGTGGTTCCTTTCGAACGCATTAATACTCTAGAAATTATTATGGACTTAATGAATATAGTAATTAGATATTACTTCAAAAAAATTATGGTAGTATTTATTGGTGATATTTTGATATACTCCAATAGTAAGGAGTAACATGAGAAGAATCTGAATTCTATGATAAAAACATTACAAAAGAAAATACTATATAAAAAGTACATCAAATGTGTGTTTTGGATAGAAGAATTATTATTCATGTGGCATGTAATCACTAGAAAAGGGATATCTGTAGACCCTTCCTAGATAAGGGAAATCGAAGAGTGGACCAGGCCAACATCAATAATGTAGATATGTATTTTCCTTAGACTAGATGGGTATTACCATTTATTTGTGAATAACTTCTCACAATTTTTGAACCCACTAACCAAGACGACTAGAAAGGGAGAAACGTTTTTTATGGACTAGTGAATGTGAATACTACTTTAAAGAGTTTAAAATAGTCTTATAACTTCGCCATTTCTCACACTACTAATGATTTGAGAACTCTTTATGGTATACAATGATGCTTTAAAAAGGTCTTAGTTCGTGTACTTATAGAATAATGATAAAGTCATTTCCTGCACCACAAGGAAGTTGAGAATTCATTAGAAAAAATAACCCACACATGATTTGGAGTTGGTTGTTGGGATCTTCATGTTGAAAATAGGGTGGAATTATCTCTATGGGGAGAAGTGTGAAATATATACTCATCCTTGGAGCCTCAAATATATATTCATACCGATGTTTCTTAATATGTGGTAGTGAAAATGGTTAGAGATATTCAAATATTACAATAGCTCAATCCACTACCATCCAAATAAATCAAATAATGTGGAAGATGTTATATGTAGAAAAGACAGTATATCTATATCAATGATGATAATTGAAAAGGATCCAATCATCATAGATTTTAAAAGGATGGAAATGGAAATAATTAAAGAAGAAACATCATCAGTCCTTTCTCAAATGACTGCTCAACCAACCCTTATGAAGAAAATAAAAGATGTTTAAAGTAATTATGTTGAAATTAGGAAAAGGGTTGAAGCTATTTGAAATGGGAAATCCTATGAGTTCAATATCGATGAGGAAGTAGTGGTAAGACTTGGTGTATGATTATGTGTACAATCTAATCACGAGATAAAGAAGATATTTTAAATTATACACATACCATAACCTTCTTTATTCACCCAAGGAGCAGAAATATGTATTGAGATATATAAGATAAAAATTAGTGTGAAAATATAAAGAAGTAAATCACTGAATATCCATCAAAGATCTTAGTCTTCCATCATGTGAATGCTAAAAGGAAAATGTCTTAGGGCATGATGCATGCATTACACTAACCACCATAGATATGGGAAAACATCACCATGAAATTTTTCAGCGTACTTTTGAAGACATCTAGAGGAAACAACGATATATGTGTTGTTTTGTATTCTATTTCAAAGATAACTCACTTTATCACAATTTGAGAGGAATTCCCACTAGATTAAATTGCATGGTCATACATTAAATAAGTGGTTATGCTTTATAGAGTACCACTATCAATTATATCTGATTAAGATCCAAGATTCACCTCCATGTTCTGAAAAAGTCTCTAATATTCTCTTAACACTGATATAAACTTCATTATAGCCTATCATCCTAAAACTGAAGGAAAATATGAATAGACTATTAAGAAATTGGAAGATATGTTGAGTCCATGTTATATGGGCTTCAAAGGAGGATGGAACCAGCATCTACCTCTGGTCAAGTTCTCCAACAACAATAGTTTCCAATTGAGTTTCCAAATAGCCCCTTATGAATCCATTTATGGGTAAAGGATTAGAACACCATCATGTTGGGATGAAGTCAATGAACATCAACTACTAGGAACTGAAATGGTTGATGAGCTAGTATAACTGGTGAAAACAATTTAGGGGTACATCTAGGAAACCCAGAGTTGATAGAAGAGTTCTTCAATCTATCATCTATGGAAACTTCAGTTTAAGGTTAGATACATGGTATTCCTTTACATATCTCCATGGAATAAAATCTAGAGGTTTTGGAATAAAGGAAAGTTAATTATTAGGTACATAATCACCTTCTAGATTCTTGATCATGTTCGAGCTATGGCTTATTGAATAGTACATCCACCTACCATGTCTCAAGTACACGATATATTAAACATTTCCCACTTGTGTACGTACTTATGAAATCCTTCACATATACTAAATTCATAGGTGGTACAGTTGGAAAATGATCTCTCATACAAGGAGTATCCGGTGGAGATCTTGGATCATAGAGAAAATGTTCTATGCAACCAGACGGCTCACCAGGTCAAAGTATTATGGTGGAACCACAACTACAAAGAGGCAACATGGGAACTGGAGGAAGAGATGAAGGAGAAGTACCGCCACTTGTTTTCAACATAGAATGTAAAAGGAAATTTTGAGGTTGAAATTTCATAAGGGGATGAATGTAATGAATCAATATTTTATCAATGGAAATTCACTTCTTATAATTATGTCATATAATATAAATCATATAAAATCACATAAAGAACACAAAAAAACTTTATAAATGAAGGATAAATAAAATAAGAGGTATTTCTAGAAGCTAAGAAACCTATACTAAGGGAATATTAACTAGACCATTGGAATACTTATGGGACTATTATGTATAGTAAACTAGAAAATAGAATAGTAAACTCAATAATGAAAGTATATATAGAATTTATTCATCTTATAAATAAAAATATTATATGATTATATCAAATTATATATAAATAATTTTTTTAGAAATTATTAATTAAGTGTTGATATTATTATAAAATTTATCTGTTTATTTTCAAATTTATAATTAATAAAAAAAATTATTTCCCTAAAATGTATTCACAAATTAATATATTTCCATCTTAAGATTATAAAAGAGTTATATTAAACCTTAATTAAATTTTCAAACTGATAGAAAATCAGTTTTAATTTTAAAATTGGTATTTTCTTTATAAATGATGATTTTAATTATAAATAAAAATTACCATATTAAGAAAATAATTTTCACAAAATGGGGTCCTTTTTTAAATTTACATGTTGAAAATTTGTTATGGTGAATTTTTTTGATTTTTATAAAATTGTTGAATTTTTTGAATAGTCAAATATGTTAATTTACGGTAGATATACATTTTAAATTAAATACATTGATCCTTGCATCCTCACTGATGTAAGTACAATATCCTCAAACATATATTTATTATTTTAATATTTATAGTGATAATGCTCAATCTATTTATAGTATTCAACCAAAATAATAATCTAATGATTAAAATAATGAGGAAACACTCCTCTCCTCCCCTATAAATACTACCCCTCACAACCTATTCTCCTTACACCTCTCAAGCTTTGAGCCTTTTCCAAACTATTATCAAATCTCTTCATAATCTCTTACCCCATGTATAGAAGACTTTGGTCTAAAAAAAATACCAAACACAATTACCCTAAGGTGTTTCTCAAGAAGAAGGATCCTAGAGGTAAAATCATCTTTCTTCTCTTCTAATTTCATTTTGAGTTCATCTCTTTTCATATTCTCTCCTCACCTCCCCTCGTCTAAATGGTATTATAACTCCAATACATTAGATATACTAGAATATTATTATTATAGTGGAATAATTCATCATTTTTTCTTTCCCCGTTCCTTTTTCATCTAAAAATGAAAACAATGACTATGATGAGTTAATCTATGACATTCAAGGGAAATAGTGTATGAAATTTTCATTACCTCCTTCAAGAAAGCTCATATAACCATTTTTGGGTAAACAGATATTAAGATATATTTATTAAATCCTATGTAATGTTGTAAAACCATTTTATATACATATTACTGGTTAATAAAACAAAACTAGTATATTATGGTTGAAAACCGACCAAAATAATCTAAACAGATATCACTAATGTCTTATCTAATAATTCAACCTCAACCCTAATTACTAAATCAATTATATTAAAATTTAATATTCTAGATGTTTATTAATAACATATTACATAAATTCTTGAAACCCATTCTCATTTTACATCCATTTAAATCCATTTTTTTCATTTTTTGAGAAAACCACTTTTATTGTTAGTGGAAACCTCACAAATTACTCTGTGACAAAATAAAAAATATCAAACATCACCATAAATGACACCCATTCCATCATATTCAAATTCAAATTAAAATAAAAATAGATTATAGAGAAATATAAAAAAATTACAATAAATCGAATACATGAATTAAAGTTTATGAATTAATTAATTAACAGATTTAATCTGATTATCTGGGACATTAAGATCATGTGTAGAATTATTTTAGACATAAGTTAAGGGATTCTACCTAAACCTCCATTTGTTTAGGTTAACCTTTCTATCTCATTTCCCAAATGTAATTATTCTTTCATTTTATCTAATTATACTTCATTATGTTTATGTATTCCAAGATCATGTATTCATATCAGATCATCTTTCTTTGATGATAAAAATACCGGTTTTAAAAAGGTTCCCTTGTCAATTCTCCATGATATGCAAGCCTAATTAAATAGAACATATGAATTTTATTCCCATTATCAAGTTCACTCCATAATCTATTTTAATCAACAATTGTTTTTCTAAAATCACTCATTTTATCATTAAAGGGCTATATTGATTCAATTCCAGTTTTATGTAAAATATTATATATAATTTCTTCTTTAAATGTGGTTTAATATTTTCCTTAAACTGCACTAAAAATTATAATTTTTAATGATTCTTGAACACTATTTTTACATGTTTTCACTCCAATATGACATAACTTACCATGATCTATTCATATTGTCCCTAATAAATATCCATGTGTTATTTAAATCTATTTTTTCAAGGACACCATTATCATATTTCCTTTTGTTATGAATTTTGATAAGGTTATGATACCAAATTATTTTAGGGGTCACCCTTGTGTTTATGTTTGATTCCTTATGTGTGATTAATCATGTGGAATGCATATTCTTAAATATGTTATGATAGGTGCGCCCAGATAGCACTCTAATTCATTGGGTAATGGTTTTTCCATGAGACGTCATGTTAGGATAGAAAGTGAACATGATTATGTTATGATACATTTTGAACCCTATGATACAGTCTTGTAAGTTAGCATTTAATCATGTTTATGTCATGTTATATGTTGTTTACACATTCCAATGATGTAATGATTTTATGTTCCCATGTTATACATGTTATTAATCATTATTTTTATTGATTTTCCATTCCTTTTTGCCATCATGTTACTCCTTCTGGCCCAGGGGATATGTTTAATTCATATTCTTATTACCTTAATTAGATTTTTACCTCATCCTTTTTGTTCATATATTCCATAGGATATTCTTTTTAAATATAAGGGCTCAATGGGAGTAAAGATCTCATTTTTAATATTCAATAAAATATTTTTTATATTTTGGTTTCATGATGTTAAATTATATACCTACTCTTCCAAAGACACTTGAGTTAGTGATCCTTGGTTGTATTTGATGGTAAATTATACTTAAAGTCATGTAATAATATGTATAAAAGAATATGGATGCTATAAAACATATTTCAAAATTAAAATAATACAACATAAAAAATATAAAGAATATAGAACAAAACATCATATCATATGTCATAAATACTATAAGTTTTTAAATAATTTCCAGTAATCATCTCATCAAATTCATTAGTCAAATCAACAAATTCAAGGTTTGTGAAATAATAATTGGATGGATAATGGTTCTCAGAAGAATTAACATCATTTTCTTTCCCTTTATTGAATGTCTCATAAAAGTGTAGTTTATTCATCTTTTCTTCAATATATGATTTATATATCTTACCAAGATACCCTCTGGTCCAAAAAACATGAGACCAGTTCCCATTTTAAGAACACTAGAAGAACGATTCATTAGGATTCTCTATAGTTTTAGAGATAATATTTCTTTGATTTTGATGTTAATTTTGAGTTATCCCATGATTATGACCATTCCCTCGTCTTTGTCTACTGCCAAAATAACACCACCACAAGAATCATGTCCTTGACTTCTTATGTTATTATTTTCATGAAATATAAACATTGATACATGAAATTCTACTATTGAATCGTTTGGATGAGACTAAAGATTATTAACAAAAATCTCAATATTATTTTCTTCTACAAGTAAAGATAATATGATATAGGAAAATTTGATACATATTCACAAGTGATATTGTTGTTATAGGATGATGTGAGATAAATGAATGTCGTATATGTCATTTCCAGTATATAAAAATTTTAAATCCTGGTACCATAATTCTTTTGCTACGATAAAATTATATACAAAAAATAATTTTAATCACTATCCATTTTATATTCTTTGAAGTATAAATTTTTTCATTCATCACAGGTTGAAGGAAAAATAACCTCCTTTTGATGATCATAACTCTATTTCAACACTATTACAGTGCTTAAATGGATCTCGTTATTTATGGTATTCACATTTTAAACCCTCATCAATATTTCTTCTAAGGAAGATAAACTCCTTTACATTATTTTGGTGGGTTTATGAATTTTTCCCATTAATGTTTTCTATTATATCCATTGATGTGGAATGTATTTCAACATCTATCATCCACACCATTTAATTACATCAAATAATATAAATAGCGATGAATTTGAGTTTCATGAGATTTGACATAATGATAACTATGAGAGAGTGGGAAAACATTATTATTATTCAAAATAAGTATACAAGAATATTTTAAATTTGGGTTAAAGAAAATAAAACGGTATTAAAAACATTAAAATTAGGTTAAAATTATCATTTAATATTATATATATGTATCCCACCTTAATTGGTCTATAAATCATTCACATGGGGGTTTGAAATAAATAAATCAATACATCATGTTACTCATTTAAAACATTATTTTTTGTAATGATTTATTAATTATACCATCCAATGAATATGTGAAAAATATAGAAATTAAAACCTTCTGAATAGGTAGAAGCCCAACCCTTATGGAATTAATTTAATAAACCAAAAAAATCACCCAATATGGTGGTATATAAATAATATTCTATAAATAATTAGAACTATCCAACCATGAGATGTAAAATAAGGTTTAGGATAAAAATAAAAAATAATTAGAACTGTCCAAATAGGTGGATAAAATAAAAATAAAAACATATCTTTCTCTCATTTGAGTGATCAAACTGATTATGTGTTGTCAAAACATATATTTAAAGTATTAACATTATAATAGTATTGAAATATGAGTCAAAAGGATAAACATGAATTTTATTGACACTTCTAGTAGCTACATTATATTAGCAGTACATCTCTCGGGGGATGTACTGCCCTCAAATAGGCAGTGCAACATGGTTGGTGTGGGTAGGCTTCCCACCCTTTATGAAGAGCTGTAGACGCCTATTCCAACAACATCCTAAAAAAATTAAAAAAATAACATATAATTATAGATAATAATATAATACAAAAAAATAAAAAATAAATAATATAATTTAAATATAATTATACTACTATTAAATATTAATCTAGTATAATAACAGTAAAAGGTAATAATAATAATAATAATAATATTAATACTATTAATATTTTAATTAATATAAAATTTTATGTAAAATATAATATTAAAAATTAAATAAAAATAATTACTAATAAATAATAATAAAATAATATTAATTAAACTAAAAAATAATAAAAGTATTAGATATTAAATGTTTATAAATTATAATTCTAATATAAACTAATAAAAAAAATTACTTCTATTATTATATAAATTATCAAAAAAGTAATCTAATTATCTAAAAATGAAATATTATAAAAAAACATAAAACAATAAGTGTAGAAAGAAAAATAGTTAAAAAGAAATGAGGAAATTATTAAATATTCATAGGGCATTCATGTGCATAAAATCTCCAACACTTATACTTTTTACTTCTAGAAAAAACAATCAAAAAAATACACAATTTGAATAGAATAAATTGAAAGAATTATAATTGTATGTTCGCAAATTTTCAATCCTATTTTCCCACAAAATAATATTATTCATTTAATATCCCAATTTTCACCAATAGTTTCACTTCCACTCACAATCTTTTCAAAACAAATTCTTACACTCATGCATCATGTGGTTGACCTAACCCACACTTTCATCACCAAAAAAATATGGTCAAATCTATTCATAATTATCATACACATGCATGCTTACCATAGCCTTCCCATTAATTCCAATTATTCACTTTTTGATGTCAAAATAAAACAAAAAAACTTAAGGACTTTACATTGTGTTCAAATGTATATAAAGATATGGGATTATGGGTCATAAAAAATGGTGGAATTTTAAGGAATAAAATGTGGGTTGGATATTGAAATAAATACATGATAAGTGTCAATCCAATTTCCTCACTCATAATATCTCTCCACCACACTTAAAATTTTTATTTTACCTTATAATATGATAATACAATGTTTTTTCTTTTATTTTTGTTATTTCAATCAATTTCTTTTTTTGGAAACAAACACTCAAATAATTTTGGCTGAACAAATTGGTGAGAATAAACTCCCAAAATCCAAGAAAAAATGTCAAAAAATTACCAAATAATGGTTCACAAGTAATTAAAACACTATAACATTGTATAGAAATTAGTTCATATAGGAAACTCTCAATCTCCTAGTGTAATGTATCATCACTATTATACGTATCCCCAAAATCAAGTATTACAACGTAATGACCAAAAAGTACTCATTATTGGAATCTAAAAGAATCTACATCCCCATATCAAAATATAAGAAATAAATTTGGATATTTTGAAATAGAATATATATAATCATGATGGGATAATTTCAATTTATTTACTCAAATAACTCATTTTCTCTTAAACAACCCACTTTATGAACCAATCTCTCCCCCACACATAGATTGATTATTATGCTGAAAATAGTCATGAAATGATTATGGAAGGGTATCAGCTATGGGATCATCATAAAAAAAGATTCATAATCAGATATAATCTCTAAATTATGGAGAAAATATATGGGTAAAATAGTGGGTCAAAGTGGAAAAATAAATCAAATAAATTACTCAATCATTTCTTTGAAAATTTTAAAATTCCTATTCCTTTGATGGAAAAACATTTCTAGTTCTAGAATTAATAAAATGGTCGATATTCCCTCAAGAAAAATAAAAATGAGTAATTTTTTAAAAAGGGGTTAGAATCGTCATTGTTATGGAAATATAATATTAGACATCATAGATGAGTATGAGTTAAGATTAGTCTCTCTTAAGAAAAGTTTTTAATTTTTTTTGAATCATGCAATAATATCATTAATCATCTAATTCATGAGATAATGGATAAAATAATTCCGAATAGGAATCATGTGCCCAAAATTCCCAAAAATAAAAGTGTTATGACTCTAAACATGTTACTACATAAATGAAACATCTTCTATGTGGGTTCAATAATGATAGGAATTTTATTGTTTTTGTTTTGAGTTTTTTATGTATTTATTTTACATCGTGTTTTTGGAAGAATAAAATATAACATAAATTAAAACAATTCCCTTAGTAAATATAAATAGAGACAGAAAGGTTTCATGTATCTGATGTAGATCTAGAAATGATGTACCAATAAAATCTATACATAGACAGCACATACCCACATCATATCATAATGATAACACCTAATATTAAAAGAATGTAAATGATAAAAATATATATGATGAACTCAGCTCCACTATAGTTCCAAGAGAAAACAGAATTTTGTAAATGTGTGCTACTTTATAACTTAAAAATATATGAATTAAAACTAAATATAGTGAATGAAAACTATATTAATGACAGGTTACCTCCTATTGAGAAATACATTTACATTATTTTCATCCAAACATAGATGAAATTTTGTAGGTATTGAATGGAAATGTATAAAAGTAATCTAATTCTTCATCCATGGGTTTTTGGAATCCATTCCTATGAAAATATCCTATATCTGGTGTGACATATCAATATATAATTTTCATAAAAATGGATAATAATAATTAAATGGAATTAGATCACCTCATAAGAGAATTAATATATATATATTGAATAAAAATTCACAGAATAATTGGGATTTTTATAATGATAATCAATGAGAATATCATGAAGATTACCTCTTTAAATGTGAATAATATAAAAAATTCTTTTACTAGAATAATTCAATTGTAAGATTATATCCATCATATACTTAAATGAAGTACATGGGTTGATTATATATCCTAATTTGTTTCCACTTCAAACCACAAGTACATGGAAATCCATTGTTTTCCAACTCAATTAACGCTCCTTGTTTTATATGGATCTGTAAAAGTCAAGACTATATCTAGAATATATTGGTATTTCAATTGATGTTTTTAGCCTCGATTCATAGAGAAAGTGTGTTGAGATCAATTGGATTATATTACTCTATTGTGTCAAAAATTATATCTTTTTCAAAATTTTATTCTATACCTCCTTGGTCATATTTCTCTATTCGAACATGTTGAACAAAAAACTCAATATCATCTATTAAATTTCATTACTCCATTATTTCTAGAAAATTATTATGGTTGTAACATCCCAAGTAAGTAATAAATAATAGTTTTTCATATCTATTTCTATTTATGAATTAGGTAGTGCTTTAAGAGGCTTAAAATGAGAATAAATCCAATCTTAAGCATAGAATTCTCTAATATTTTTAAAAGATTGTTTTACCATCTTTTGATAGTGAACCATTTTTAAATATATATTTTTACAATTTTATAAGCTCTATTTGTAAAAATAAACTTATTCTTTATGATTGGTAAATTGAAATTTACTTTGGATAAATTTTTGGTATTTTTATGACAATCTTCATTTTTTTAAGGAATAGTGAAAAATACTGCATTTTACATCAAAACTACTTTTTCATCTAATTTAATTATATGGTTAGATTATATTTTTAATTGGTATTAAAGTTTAATTAGAATTTATGTTTAACATTTGATCAAATGGTGGTTATTAGAATTAATTTCACTTTGGAATTGGTCATAAACAAGTGTCAAACTTTTCCTAGATATTGTTTCAAAAAAACTGCTATTTGTTTTTCCAACATGAATTATTTTTAAATTAATTATTGCAATTTATATGTTTGGAATTTGGTAAAATGGACTCCATATTTTAATCATAATTTCTAAATTATGTAATTAAGACTCTTTTGTTTTGGACATTATGAATAGTAACGACGGTAATTATCTTTAATTATCTTGATTAATTAGTAATCAGGTAGTTAAGGATAATAAAATAATAATATAATAATATAAAATGACCCCAAAATGTGTCAAATTTCTACTGGTTGTGTAATTTCTGACCATGGGATTCCTTGTTCCAAACTTTGGGACCCCATGGAATCACTTTTGGGTGAAAGTGACACTTTATCATTCTATTTTTAAAGAAAGGAGAATATCACTAAAGAATGTATCACCCAAGTCAAATATTTTTAGTTTTGTATGTATAAATGATATATTAGAATATAAATATTCATTGTAAATATAAAAATATTTCCTACACCATATTATTTTTTTATAATTTTCAGACATTAAATAAATTAAATTATTTATGACATCATGATGATGTAGTGATTACCTCATTAATGAACAATTTAAATAAAATGAAAAGATAATGTAAAATATAGGACATAAACTTGTCAAAGACCTATTGGATGAGTATATTTCGAACCCTTATCACCTTATCCTCAAAATATATCAATGTGGGACCTTTAAAATATGAAACTCATTTTAATATAAAGTAAAATTTTATAACTTTCCAAGAGTGCCCCTCTTCTCCTCTTATATAAGCCCCCCACCTCTACCTCTTTACCCACACCTATAAAGCCATTGTCTCGGCAAAACTCTTCTCATTTTAGCTCTCCACATCCCTCTCTTCATCCTAGAATCCTTACCTTAGGCAGAAAGATCTTCAAGAAACCCTTTTGGTTCAAACCAAGTGGAGTTACCCGATTTAAAGGTAAACACTTCTCTAATATTCTATTGTTTTATTTTGCTTCTCCAACCCACTAACCTCTTTTTATTCATTTCTTTTGTAACTAAACCAGTATCTTTAATATACTAGGATGTTTTTATAAGAATTATTCAAGCTACACTTACACACACCTACATCTAATGGTTAAAGAACATACGGTTTCAGTGGATGGTGAATTTATGCCTCACGAAATGATGATTGTTAAATATTCATCTAACACCTTCAAAGGTGGTCATTAAGATGTAAATATATTTATATATTATATATAATATTTTTATGTTTTCCTTAAGCTTTATTATTTTTCATTTACGTCATACCATTATGGTTTCCATTATGGGTAAACGTGATATCTTTATTTTAGGAAGTGCGGACTACCAACCCCTCAAAGTGATTTGATTCGTTAATGCCATATGTGGGACGTATAAAGGATGGAGTTAATGATATTATATATGATATTATACTGTAATTATAATATACATTTATATCATTAAGTTTCCATTCTATTAAATAGGAAATAGAAATGGAAGTAGCATTCATGCGTACGTACGGCTTACCGTCTCCATGAACGGTGCATTTCATTTATTACCTCTAATTGTTATGTAATATTATAAATGCATGTATATACTGTATATATATGATATATATTATATCTAAATCATGAAGATAGTTCTGGATATAATGGATATCTTACTATATGAACAACTTCTAAATACAAGAAGTTTATTTTTGACTCAAGTGCCAAGGGTCGACAAAACGACCATTATTTTCTTAAATAATTACATAGTGTTCATGACATGGTAATAAGTGATATAAAAGGAATAATGAACTTGAAAAAGGTTTTTAATCAAGTATAAATGAACTCATGTTTATTATTCAGGAGGTTAAAGAATGATCGAGTCAAGTCAGACACAAGGTATGGGATTTCGTCTCAATCTCCTTTCATTGAGGCATATTTTGTTTTATACACAACCTTGTTTTTTATAGTGTATAAACCGCTTTGACTTTTACATTTATTCAAAAGGAATATTTTTTATATGAAGCATTTTACTAAATTACACAAGGTAATGTTTTGTCGTACGTATGCAGCGATGACGACTTCTCCGCCTATATGACTATTATTTGTGTTTCGGCTTCCTCTACAAGCCGTAACTTTTTTAAAAAAGAAAAATAAATATAATGTTTTACTTTTATTTTATTTTGGTATTCAAAATGGTTTTGATAATGTTTTGATTATATTAATGTGTTATTGATATCTTGTGATTAAAATATGGAAATGTTATGTTTCCTTTATGCATGTTTTATGTGATACAATTATGTAATGGTTCTTGGCCATTGTTTATGAAGGGTTACTCCCTACGTAAGAATGTTATGAATGCCTCAAGTTACCTTTATGTCTTATGATTTCTATGAGTAATTCATAAATATTATGATTTCATGAAGTATGTTAATGTGCTTATGTTTTATGGGCAAAGTATGATTTCATTGATTCTTATGTATACATGTAATAATGTTTCCTTTCCGTATTTTTATATCCCTTACTGAGATTTTTATGCTCATCCCAATTTTTTTGAAATGTTTTTCACAGGTCAAGGGAAAGGTACATGATATGATGATAGTTTCAAGGAAGTATCAAGAAATAATCCATGTTTTATTTTAAATATTTTTCCATTGATGGGAAAAATGAGTACTATCTTTTTTGTAACCACTTTGTTTAAATGTGGAATGTAATGCATGATTTATGATCTAATTTTCTAAAACTCTAAACCATCAAAGATCTTCATTGTGTATTCTTAAAATATCTCAATATTAAGTAATGTTTAAGGTTGGGGCCTTATATTTGGTATCAAAGGCCGGTCTAGATAACTTTAGGAGTTAAAATTACAATAAATGATTATCCAAAAATATTTTTTTATGGTCAAATTTAAATGATATAGCATTTAAAGATTGCCATGTTTCTTCATCTAAGACATGTTTGTTCAGAATGGTTTTCTGCAGAGGAAATAGGGAAGCAGTGCTAGGAAGGCATACAGAAGGAAATGACCTTCCGAATCAACATCCGGAGATGGTTGGAATTGGAACTGAAAAGTTTTTTGCAGTAATGGCGCAGTTGACTCAAACGATAAATGGTGGTAGTATGCATGCACGAGATCAGCCAGATTAACCGCAGAGGATCATGTCAGTGGTGGAACATTTCTCGAGGAAACATCCCCCATCATTCAAAGGATCATCTGACCTTGTGCTAGATGAAGGGTGGATTAAAGCACTGGAGAAGATTTTCGCTGTCATGGGGTGTTCAGATAATAAAAAGGTTAGTCTTGTTATTTTCCATTTGGAGGGTGAAGCAGATCAGTAGTGGTCGATGGTTAAAAATATCATGGATGCTAATGAGATTGATGCTCTCAACTGGGATGAATTAAAAGGTATGTTTCTTGAGAAATATTTTCCTAAGGTTGTTCAAATTAGGATGGAAAAACAATTCTTGGAATTGAGGCAAGCGGAAAACTCAGTGGTTGTTTATAAAGAAAGGTTCACTCGATTGGAAAGGTATGATCCAAATTTTATCCAAGACCTTGATAGTAAAATAAATCATTTTTTACTTAGAATTAAAGCCAAAATATCGAATGGCATTGGCTTATCATGAGTTAAAAAGTTATAAAAAGCTTGTTTGATGTGCTGAGAAGGTGAAAATGGAGTTTGAAGATGATCAAGTGTTCTATAACAACCAACAGAAGAAGAGACCGAGGTGGTAGGATAAAGGGAAGAATTATTTAAAAAGGTCTGATGGTAAGAAAACAAAGTTTCCAGTTTGTGATAAATGTGGTAAAAGGCATGCTGGGGAACGTCTTATGAATTATGTAAAGTTATACCGATGTGGTAAGATGGAACATAAGGCTCGTGATTTCACTGAAAAAGACCAGGGTGATGGTAATACCAAATTTGATTAACAGTTAGTGAAATGTTTCAAGTGCAGTGAGATGGGTCACTATGAAAACGAGTGTCCGACAAAGAGCTTGAGTGATGGGAAGAAGTTATACTATAAGAAGAAAAGGGTGGTAAAATCCTTTGCATCTACTTCAACAGATGTTGGGCCATCAAATGAAGTGGTATCAGGTACTTTGTTTGTTTTCTCAGATTATGCTAATGTTTTGTTTGATTCAGGGTCTACACATTCTTTCATCTCTAAAAACTTTTCTAGTAAATTGGGAATTCCATCTCAAGAAATGACTCCTGAACTTTTAGTAAAAACACCTGGGGGAAATTTTGAGGAAAAAATAATTTATAAGAATCTTCCTATCCTTATCCGTGGAAAGAACCAACTTGCAAACATTATTTTTTTACCTCTAGTAGACTTTGATGTTATCCTGGGTATAGATTGGCTCTATGTTTACCATGCTAAGATTTATTGTAGAGCTAAAGAAGTTTCTTTTCAAGAAGACTTTAAGTTTGTGTACAAGAATGAACCCTTACTGTTGATAACATTTCAAGAGGCTGAGAAACTTGTAAAAGATGGAAATGAATGTTACCTTGCACATATTATTGAAAACAAATGAGATGTTTAGATTAATGATGTTCCGGTGGTAAATGAGTATCCTGATGTTTTTACTAATGAGTTTCCTAGAATATTACCAGATCGAGAATTTGAATTTATTGTTGACTTAGTTCCTTATTCTAAGACAATTTCAAAACCCCCTTATCGAAGGGCACAAATTGAACTTTTAGAGTTGAAGGAGAAATTGCAAGATATATTAGAGAAAGGTTTCATTCGACCTAGCACATCACCATGGGGTGCTCCTATAATATTTGTTAAAAATAAAGATGGTTCTATGAGACTTTTCATTGATTATAAATCCTTGAATAACATCACTATTAAGAACAAATATTCTTTGTCTCATATCGATGATTAGTTTGATCAGCTCCCAGGAGCTCAGTATTTTTCAAAGATTGACCTGAGATCGGGGTACCATCAATTGAAGGTAATGGAATCAGATATTCTTAAGACAGTGTTTCGTACAAGATATGGCCATTATTAATTTTTAGTTATACCTTTTGGGCAAACCAATGCACCTGCTATATTCACGGACCTTAGGAATAGAATTTTCCATGAGTTCTTGGATAAATTTTTGGTTGTTTTCATTGATGATATTTTGGTGTTTTCTATGAGTAAAGAGGAGCATGAAAGTCATTAAAGGGTTATCTTGCAAAACTTAAAAGAAAATAAATTGTTTGGGAAGTTCAGAAAGTGTGAGTTTTGGAGGCAAAAAATTTCTTTCCTTGGTCATATTGTTTCTAAATATGGGATAATTGTTGAACCTGCAAAAACAAAGGTTGTTGAAGAATGGCCAAGACCCACAAATGTAACTGCGATTCGTAGCTTCCTTGGTTTAGCAGGCTATTACCGAAGGTTTTTTAGAAATTTTTCACGGTTATCTAGTCCAATGACTAAGATAACTCGGAAGGGTGTTAAGTTTATCTGGACAAAAGAATGTGATAATTGTTTTCAGGAATTGAAAGGAAGATTGGTGAATGCTCTAGTTTTGGCACTACCTTCCAAGAATGGTGAGTTTGTTATCTAAAGTGATGCTTCATTGAAAAGACTTGGTTGCGTCCTAATGCAGAATGATTAGGTAATTGCTTATGCTTCACGTTAGTTAAAAACTCATTAGGTAAATTACCCTACACATGATTTGGAATTAGCTGATGTTGTTTTTTCTTTGAAAATTTGGAGGCATCATTTGTATTGTGTAAAGTGTGAAATATATACTGATCACAAAAGTTTAAAGTATATATTCACTCAGAATGAATTGAACATGAGATATATGAAATGGAAAGAATTAATCAAGTATTATGATTGTACAATTCATTACCATCCGGGAAAAGAAAATAAATTGGATGATGCTTTGAGTCGAAAAATTAATGCTTCATTAACAATGTTGCGTTTGGAATGTGATCCTTTGGTTAATGAAATGGTGAACTTTGGCATAGATGTTGTTGATGCAGGATATCCTTCTGTTTTGTTTTAGGTATCAGTGAAATCTTCACTATCGGACTGAATTAAGAAAGCATAGAATCAAGACAGTGAGTTTCAGAAAAAGGTAGAGCTAGTTCAGAAAGGTAATTTTCCTGAATTCAACATTGATGGTGATTGTGTTTTGAGATTTGGGAAGAGATTGTGTGTGTCGTGTGATTCACAGTTGAAGAAAGATTTGTTATGTGAAGCTCATAGTTATCCGTTTTTAGTTCATCCTGGCAGTACTAAGATGTATAGAGATCTTCGGGAGTACTACTGGTGGGATGGAATGAAAAGAGATACTTCTGATTTTACTGTGAAGTGTTTGACTTGTCAATAGGATAAAGAAGAGTAGCAGTGACCAAAAGGGATGCTACAACCTTTACCAGTTCCAGAGTGGAAATGTGAGAATATATCCATGGACTTCATTGTGGGGTTACCGAAGACACCTTGAGGTAATAATGAAACCTAGGTTATTATTGATCACATGACTAAATCTACTCATTTCCTTGATATACGAGATACTTTTTCCCTAGATCAACTTTCCCGTTTGTATCTTAAATAGATACTCAGGTTACATGGAGTTCCCCTATCCATTGTATCTGATCATGATCCCATGTTTACTTATAATTTTTGGAAAGGCCTTCAGAAGTCGTTGGGTACTGAATTAAATTTTAGTACAGCTTTTCATCCTCAATCGGATGGGCAGTCAGAATGAACAATTCAGACTTTAGAGGATATGCTACGTGCTTGTTCGATGGATTATCAGGGAAGTTGGGACCAACATCCTTCTTAGGTTGAGTTTTATTATAATAATCGTTTTCATTCCAGTATACAGATGGCACCATTTGAGGCATTATATGGGAAGTGGTGTCGAACTCCAGTTTTTTGGGATGAAGTGGGTGAAAGGAAGTTGATGGGACCAGAATTGGTAGAGTAGTTGGCAGAAAAAGTTCAGCTGATACAGAGACACATGAGAACAGCTCAGAGCAGGCAAAAGAGTTATGCGGACAATAGGAGAAAGGATCTCTCTATCGAGGTAGGTGATAATGTCTTTCTCAAAGTTTCACCAGGGAAAAGTGTGATGCGATTTGGTAAAAAAGGAAAGCTGCGTACAAGGTTCATTGGACTATATGAAATTCTAGAGAGAGTTGGATCAGTTTCATACCGAGTGGCTTTACCTCCGATTTTATCTCAGGTACACAATGTTTTTCATGTTTCAATGTTAAGGAAGTACATGCCAGATCCATCTCATGTTTTGAGTCCAGAGGTAGTTCAACTGGAAGAGAATCTATCTTATGAAAAACAAACGGTCCAGATTCTTGACCACAGGGAGAAAGAGTTTCGGAATAAGGTGATTCATCAAGTAAAGGTTTTGTGAAAAAACTACATGATTGAAGAGGCAACATGGGAATTTGAAAATGCAATAAGGGATAAATACCCCCACTTATTCGATAAGTAAATAAATTGTAGGGATGAAATTTTCTAAAGGGGGGAAGGATGTAACATCCCAAGTAAGTAATGAATAATATTTGTTTCATATCTATGTCTATTTATGAATTAGATAGTGCTTTAAGAGGCTAAAAATGAGAATAAATCCAATCTTAAGGATAGAATTCTCTAATATTTTTAAAAGATTGTTTTATCACCTTTTGATGGCGACCATTTTTAAATCTATATTTTGAAAATTTTATAAGCTCTATTTGTCAAAATAAACTTATTCTTTATGATAGGTACATTTAAATTTACTTTGGATAAATTTTTGGTATTTTTCTCACAATGTTCATTTTTTAATGAATAGTGAAAAATACTGCATTTTACATCAAAATTGATTTTTCATCTAATTTAATTTTATGGTTAGATTATCTTTTTAATTGGTCTTAAAGTGTAATTAGAATATATTTTTCCCATTTAATCAAATTTTGGTCATTAGATTTAATTTCACTTTGAAATTGGTCATAAACAAGTGCCAAACTTTTCATAGATATTGTTTCAAAAAAACACGATATTTGTTTTCCCAACGGGAATTATTTTTAAATTAATTATTGAAATTTATATGTTTGGAATTTGGTAAAATGGATTCCATATTTGGAATCATAAGGTCCAAATTATATAATTAAGACTCCTTTGTTTTTTGACATTATGAATAGTAACGACGGTAATTATCTTTAATTATCTTGATTAATTAGTAATTGGGTAGTTAAGGATAACAAAATAATAACATAATAATATAAAATGATCCCAACATGTGTCCTAGTGCTACTGGTTGTGTCATGGCCGACCATGGGATTCCTTTTCCAAACTTTGGGACCCCATGGAATCACTTTTGGGTGAAACTGACACTTTATCATTCTATTTTCAAGGAAGGGAGAATATCACTAAAGAATGTATCACCAGAGTAAAACATTTTTAGTTTTGTATGTATAAATGATCTCTTAGACTATAAATATTTATTGGAAATATAAAAATATTTCCTACACCATAGTATTTGTTTTATAATTTTTAGACATTAAATAAATTAAATTATTTATGACATCCTGATGATGCATCGATTACCTCATTAATGAATGATTTAAATAAAATGAATAGATAATGTAAAATCTAAGACTTACACTTTTCAAAGACCTATTGTATGAGTATATTTCTAACCCTTATCACCTTATCCTAGAAATATATCAATGTGGGACCTTTAAAATCCGAAACTCATTTTAATATAAAGTAGCATTTTATAACTTTCCAAGAGAGCCCCTCCTCTCCTCTTATAAAAGCCCCCCACCTCTACCTCCATACCCACACCTCTCAAGCCATTGTCTCTACCAAACACTGCTCATTTCATCTCTCCACATCCCTCTCTTCATCATAGAAGCCTTACCTTAGGCAGAAAGATCTTCAAGAAACCCTTTTGGTTCAACCAAGAAGAGTTACCCGATTTAAAGGTAAAGACTTCTCTAATGTTATATTGTTTTATTTTGCTTCTACAACCCCCTAAAATCTTTTTATTTATTTCTTTTGTAACAAAACCATTCTCTTAAATATACTAGGATATTGTTATAATAATTATTCGAGCTACAATTATACGCACTTACATCTAATGGTTAAAGAACACACTGTTTCTGTGGATGGAGAATTTCTGCCTCATGAAACGATGATTGTTCAATATTCTTCTAACACCTTAAAAGGTGTCCATTAATATGTAACTATATTTATATATGATATATAATATGTGTATGTTTTCATTAAGCTTCTGTATTTTTCATTTACCTTATACCATTATGGTTTCCATTATAGGTAAACGTGATATCTTCATTTTAGGAAGTGCGGACTACCGCCCCCTCAAAGTGATTTGATTCGTTAATGCCATATATAGGATGTATAAAGGATGGATTTAATGATATTATATATGATATTATATTGGAAATATAATATACCTTTATATCATTATGATTCCATTCCATTAAATAGGAAATAGAAATGTGAGTAGCGTTAATGCGTACGTACGGCTTACCGTCTCCATGAATGGTGCATTTCATTTCTTACCTATAAATGTTATGTAATATTATAAATGCATGTATATACTGGATATATATGATATATATGATATCTAAATCATGAATATAGTTCTGGATATAATGGATATCTTACTACATGAACAACATGTAAATAAAAGAAGTTTATTTTTTACTCAAGTGCCAAGGGTCGACAAAACGACCATTATTATCTTAAATAATTACATAATGTTCATGATATGGTAATAAGTGATATAAAAGGAATAATGAACTTGAAAAAGGTTCTTAATCAAGTAAAAATTAACTCAATTTTATTATTCAGGTGGTTAAAGAATGATCGAGTCAAGTCAGACATGAGGTATCGGACTTAGTCTCAATCTCCTTTCATTGAGGCATATTTTGTTTTATACACAACCTTCATTTATACGGAGTATAAACCCCTTTTAATTTTAAGTTTATTCAAAAGTAATCTTTTTTATACGAATCATTTTACTAAATGACACAAGGAAATGTTTTTTTGTACGTATGCGGCAACAACGACTTCTCCACCGCCTTGACCATTATTTAAGTTTCGGCTTCCTCTACAAGCCATAAATTTTTTTAAAAAGAAAAATAAATACCATGTTTTACTTTTATTTTATTTTGGTATTGAAAATGGTTTGATATTTTTTTATTATATCAATGTGTTATTGATATCTTCTGATTGAAATGTGGAAATTTTATGTTTCCTTTATGGATGTTTTATGTGATACAATTATGTTATGGTTCTTGGCCATTGTTTATAAAGACGGGTGGTTCCGTGATAAAATATGGGAGGGTGTTCCTGATATAGATCTCCAATGCATTGGGTAACGCGAAGGAGTTAAACATTGAGGTTTCTCCGAAGATATTTAGGGAATATATTGTGATGGGTATTCCAAACGTAACTATGAGGGTTACTCCATACGTAAGAATGTTATGAATGCCTCAAGTTACCTTTATGTCTTGTGATTTCTATGAGTTATTAATAAATCTTATCATTTCATGAGGTATGTTAACGTGCTTATGTTTTAGGAGTAATGTATGATTTTATTGATTCTTATTTATACATGTACTAATGTTTCCTTTCCGTATTTTTATATCCCTTACTGAGATTTTTATGCTCATCCTATGTTTTTTGAAATGTTTTTCACCGATCAAGGGAAAGGTACATGATATGATGATAGTGTCAAGGAAGTGTCAAGAAAGAATCCATGTTTTATTTTAAATATGTTTCCGTTGATGGGAAAAATGTGTACTATCTTTCATGTAACCACTTTGTTTAAATGTGGAATGTAATGCATGATTTATGATCTAATTCTCTAAAACTCTAAACCTGAAAATATCCTCAATGTTTATTCTTAAAATATCTCGAGATTAAGTAATTTTTAAGGCTGGGGCCTTAAAAGTGTTTCCAAAACCAATGATGACTTCTTTTCTGACTCAATAATTTTTTCATATGTCTCCATTATAGAAATTTTTATGACTCAAAGAAATTTTCATAATAAGGTTATCAAATTTAATTTGAGGTGTTATTCTATTGTGTGTGGAAATCCATGGTGTCTTGGATAAATTATAAATATATCATATTAAATGATAATCCTAGTTGAATTTCCCTTTATCTGAAATTTTTTAAATTTTATGGACATTGAATGTGTCCTTTTTCACTTTATGATGAATGGGTTGTTAACACTCATGAAGAGAAAATGTATTCTCATTTTTTAGGGAAATTTATATTTGATAGGTAGAGATACTAAACCCAAATATTCTTGAAATGTGATTTTATTATAAGAATCAAATTGTGATGGGGAGAATTTAACAACTGTATGATAAGAAGAAGGATTGATCAAAGCTGTCTCATTATCAGAATCATGAACTGGATGTGGTTAAAATGGAACCTATACAAAAATATATTCAATATAATGAATCTAAATTATTCCATCAAGTGTTAGTGATTTGACTTGCTATGAAAGATTGTCCAGTTTATTTCATAAATTTTTCAATTAAGAAATAAACCTTCCATTATGTTTATATTTAATTTTGACCATCATATTTTTCTAATTTATAGTGTAAAGAACATGTTCTCAATTATTTAATCATTTTTTTCTCATGAATTGTCAAATAATAAATTTTTATGAATGCATTAACATTGAAACTAATTAAATTATTTATATGAACTTGTATCAAAATAAGGTAGATCATTATCATATGGATCATAACATGGACTCAAAAATAATTATAATAAATAGAATTTCATGTAGATCTCATCTGAATAATTATACATAATATCTTGATATATGGTCATATATGGTGGGTGTTGATTATAATTTTATGGTGTTCACAATTCCATTCAAAACTTTGAGGGTCTTGAATATCCATATAATGAAATAATCTTGGCATAGTAAACTGATTTCTTTTGTGATTTTATTAATTTTGAAACAAAATAAATTTCATTTAGGGTTTCCTATTTCTATTTTTATCCAAATAAATTGCATCAAAAAAAATTTATGTGCATCATAGAATTTTAAAATTTAAAATTTACTAACCTATAAACTACTATAGATGCAGTAAGTATGGACGAACCACAAAGATAATGTGAGTAGACACTATAAAAATACTATTGGAATAATGTTCTAGAAGATGGGATTTTAAATGTGATTTAAAAAAAATAAAAATAGAACATTTATTAAAAAATGATTAAATAAAATAACGAAAACTATCTATGTCAACTATATTATGGTAAGGAATAAACTGGAAAATAATGAAGTGTTAAGGATATGATGTTTGTTCATTTCCTTGCACTACAAGTTATTTAACTTCCACATATGAATATTTATTTATCAATTATCACTAATTACAAATTTAATCAAAATAATATATAGTCTCATTATTCTATATTAGAAAATATTATAATTTTTAGACAAATCATCACCCATTTTGTTCTCTCTCCTGATAAATAAAACGCTCTTTATTTTTGCGTTGACCACTTGGACAAATACCAAAACCAATTTCTCAAAAAGTCTAATTTTCAATCTATGACAGGTTTCCTCCCATCATGTCACTAATTACGTATTAATCAGTAATGTCTAAAAGAGAATGCAGAAAAAATATTTGTTTTCAATTAATATATTTATTCAATTAGAATTTGATCATGTGTGATTTATGATTCTCTCTCACATGTGATCAAATTCCGACCAAATAAATTCTTCCCACCCATGATTACTTATTATCTATCACATAAATGGGAACTAAATTCAGTATGCAATGCCCAAATGAGAATTAATTTAAATGAATATAAAATTATAAAATTCAAAATAAAATATATAACCATGTTCTAAAAGGAATCCAAATAAGTTAATAATATAAAGTATGTAATTACTGTCCAGTTCATCACAAATTTGACACCAATAATATATTAACAAAATCACAAAAAAGTGACACATAAAATAATAAAAAGACAATATCACCATGTTCTCTTTGTTGTAATTATCGTTAAAATATACCTAAGGTGATCAACCAATAATAAGAATTCATCCTCTAATCACTACAAAGTTTATGTGAACTACTGAGCATGTTAGTCAATATGAAAAAAGGATCGGATATATCTCACGATGTAGTGAAAATCTTCAAAAACAAGGAAAATCCACAATACACATCAATGCCTCGCGCAAAAAAATTCATGTACCACCAATAAATTTCAATGGATGGATAAAATGATGTTTTGTAGATGATTGTGTGACGATGTAAGCTATGTGTTGCAGGAGGAGGTTCTTGGTCTTCATGCTTTAGTGGAGAGGTAAAGGTGGTAGTTTTTTTTGTGGCGGCAGATATTAAGAGAGGCATGAGTCTACTGGTGTGTTTTTTTCCTAGTATTGGTTCCAAGATGGAGTGAGGTCAATAGATGTTCAGTCTGCTGGTTGATAAGAGGATAGGAAAGACAGTGTGGGTTGTTGTTGGTACAGGAGTAGAGGAGGTAGTGTTGTGGAGGTGTATAGAGAGGAGGGAACTATTGGTTGTTGATAAAGTGAATGATGAGGGGGTTCCTTCTATCCCTATCATCATTCTACACCAACCACATTCAACCCAATAAGAGAATGAAAGTTGAGCCACTTCTTGAAGAATATTTCCCATAATTCTTCGATTTAACAACTGATGTATCAAAAATTCGATCTCAGAGCCTTTATTCCAAATAATCTCAACATCTCTTTGAAGATTTTCACTAAATCCTTTAATAGGATTCCGGTGATGTCTATATACAATATTTTAATTTCTATTTTAATTCAATAACTTGAATATCAGTCCCTTATTGAATCAGTACCCTTAGATTGCTACAAATTTCCCTTGGATTAAAGACTCCACTCAGCATTCCCTGAGTATGAATTAAAACATGTATCTAGATTTTGACATAAAAATACAGATGTGCATTGTTTCATTTGTCGAAAACATTATTAGAGCTAAAAAACTATCCAATGATATCTTAGTGTTCAACAACCTCTCTCTCATGAGGGTCTCTAACCATCAACAAAAATCTTTCCCCACAAAATTGGTGAATCATTTTCATTTCACTTATAAAAAAGAAATCATAATTACTATATAAAATTATTCTTTCATCCTCAAACATAAGAAATAATCATGTATAAGAACTGACTCATCCCTGAGAGTAAAAAATGAAGTCATCAATCATTTCTACATCCCAATAAATTTTTTTGGTGTTTTCCCTATTTCAATTCACAAAGAGGGTTACCACCATCTAATGAAAAACTATGGACTCCCCACCTACTGGATTACATTATAACTCACCTTGAATGAAACACCCAAGGGGTCCTTTTAAAAAACCGGAAAAATATATTTAGTAAGATCATTGTATAGATGATGCCCTGTCAGCATACTCAAGATAATGTCAAGATATAGGAATTATTAAATTTTAACAAGGAGAACATTAAGATTCCATCAATTGGTTTTTATCGCCATCCCAATAAATTCTCACATCAAACATGGATTCACATTCCTTTATCAAACCTGTACCATTTATATTTACAAAACATGTCAAGGTACACTCATGGTTCAACCAATCTACATACAAATCAAACCTCAGCATAGGGAACTTATTCCAATTTACACAAATCTTTATGTCATCATACCTATTTGAATAACTTTAGAAACAACCAATCCTTGTCCCCCACCAAGCCAGTCATCGATGTTTCACATAAAACATTTTGCACATGATACCAACACAAACTAATCATTTCATACACAATGAGTGTACAAGTCCAAACCATCTAGTTAAATAAATGACTCATGCTACTGTAATTCATCCATCAACAAGTCCAATCTAACCATTTTACCCAACAAATAAGTATTGTTATGTTGAAAGTTCCCTTGTAGCTACTATTTAAAATTTGGCACCTCATGTGTTCTATGATCTATCAAAATACCACCCACCTCACAACATCATTTTTAGAAACTGAAGCATCAACCACACAACCACTGGTGAACAGGGTCTGGCACCCCAATAGTTCTTCCCATCAAGGCCATTGTCGATACTCAAATGCCATTGGTACTTCCTCAAAAAATATGGGCACTGCCAAACCTATATCTCATAACACAAGAACCTTTTATGTCTCATCCTCATAAAAATTATAAAACCAATATTAATACCTGAAAATAATTCATAAAACTAGCCAAACCTCCCCCATAAGTTTCCATCTTTTTTTGAACCACTAAATCATTAAAATATGAGTTAAAAATAAGGGCACCTATGTATTCCAACCTTCCCTAGTAATAAAATATAAAAAATATAGCCACTAGACACATCCAAATTATAAACTAAAGCGGGTAAAAATATCATTATCCTAAAAGGGTCTAACTGTTAAAAACGGTGTAGTAACATCTCCTATCATCCATTAGGATCCCAAACCCCGATCCTCTATAAGAATTCTCATAAGGAACTACTTCATCGAGGGTCTTGGTATGACTATAAATAGGATAAATAGATTTCAATCACTCTGTATCTGAACACATAAATTCCCCCTTGAGGTTCAAATTACCAAATGGCCACCCGTTTACTAGGGGATTTTTTTCATCAACTAGGATTCATATCAAACCCATATATTCCTAGAAAATAATTTATCCTTCCATAGAACATGGATCAAAATTCTACTAGTTTTCCATATCCTAGGGTGATACAATAATGATCTAACACCTCCCAAATGCATACATCCTCAACATTAAAACCTATACACATGCCTCAAAGGGTCATTATTCTATACATCATAATATTTTTGTCCAACAAAAAATATGAAGTTCACTAAAACCTATGGGAATTTTGTATGTTCTCATCCAAGTTAATCCTAGGAAAATTATGGATAACTATTACCATAGGGTTTAATCTATTAACAGCACTAAAATATTTTTAATTAACCCATTATATAAAATAAAAATTTATAATAAGCAATAAAAATACTCGTATATATGATATGAAAAGTACTAGTTAAAAAGAATAACACCATAAAAATGTACATAACACTAAATTTGTCTGAAAAATCACAATATTTTAGGAATATTACATCAAAATATCATTTTAAACCATTTCATTTATCCATATATTTTCAGAATAATCTCAATAAAATAAAAATGTATTTTCAAATCTTTAGAGGAAAACACTCCTTAGGTTGTAACTAGAAATATAATTAGCTAATACCATATATCCATAAGGCACTTAAGTAGTAAAATATCTTTTATCATGTGAGGGGTATTAGTTATGAATGATTCCACACAAAAAAATTATTTGTAACAAAATATAAGTGGTTGGATAAACATTAAATAAAAATATCATTTATCAGAAGAATATCCCCTAAAGGTTAGTCACTAAGCAAGATAATGAAATAAAGGCACCTTCTAAGGGTCTTATCTTATCAACCAAGGTTCAGTTATATGGGTATCCATCTCAATTTTTTGGATTCAATGCTCTATAATTTAAAATTTATATCTCCTTTAAGATCAACTCATTATAATTAAATTAATTATAATTTTTACACACCATGAAGATGGTTATCGCATAGGTAAAAAAAATTAAATTCACCTACATGGTGAAGTTAATAATAAGAGGAATCATTTATATGGTTCTTCATTCACAAGTAATAAATTATATAACCTTTATAATTTCAAATTAACACCGCATTCAACTTAATTCTATGAACAATGATTTAAATTTATTAAAAACTAACAAACTCCATTATATTTCCTAGATTCAATTTCAAAACAAAGAATTTAATTAATTAATCATAGTTTAGTTAGATATAGTGAAATAATCATGATATATGGAAATATTTTTTAAGTTGATATATACACATTATTTAACATTAATGTAAATAAACCATGAAGGTTATCAAATCAATAGTGAATTCAGATATATATATGCATGAAAAAAAATAATTATAGGATATATATGGACATACTAATTATCACTGAACCATAGTATATAGATACAAATTCTAAATATTTTTTTAAAAGTGGTTTACAAATAAAAATGTCACAAAATCATGATAGCTTGGTATATAAATATGCATGGTGATGAATTTTAATCATATGTTCCTAAAATGATGCATGACCACACCCCTTTTCTTTTCATACCAGAACAAGTGGTGAATTCCATAAATCCATAAATAAATAACCAAAGTAATTAAAATAAATAATTGAGGTGAACTAATAGTCAATTGATATGAGGAAAGTAATGACAATAATCTTGTCCCTAGAAGTACGATCTTTCTCATGTACTTGGGTTTGCTGAACCCATACATTAGTTATTTACCAAGGGATGACATGTTCCTAGTCTTCTAGCTAACGACCCAAAATAGTAAAATAAGGAAAATAAAATCCTTTATACCACTTGTATCATCCCAAACATAGTTCACTCAAAATTAATCAAACTCATTGGTCACATGGCCTCAAGCGCACCTCATCATAATCTAGAGGCTTTTTACTAGAAACAACGGTCTATAATGGTATGGTTAGAGAATTATACTCTCAAGATTAGTTCTAAATATAGAGAAAGAAATACAAATTAAAGGAATTATAATATTTATAATTAAATAGTGGTATAATTAATCATAATAAAAATAACTAGGCCAACCCTGAATAATACAATAATTCTGAAACATTCTTTGACCAAAACTACAAGGAAGGCAATATACATCAAGACTATATAGATAAAGTAATAAATCTATAAAATATCCAACTCATGTAGAAAGAAAAAATAAGTTCTCAATACTCATCTACTATGTGAATTCTAGTCTGTAAAGAGTAACAACAATACATCATAAGGAAATTCCTAATAGGAATCCATGATATCTATCCTCATACAAATTGTTGGTCTGAATATAGTGTATGTAAACTCAATAGGCCCCCAAAAACGGAGCCTAATGGTATTTATCCCATTAATATAAAATGAATTAGTGGAACGGTATAATAATAATTTAGTGTAATAAAATTATAAATTTAATCCATTTCTGGATTGGGTCCCTCATTGATACCCAGCCGACTATACCTGCTTTAGCCAATGCTCGATATCTATAAACATGAGAACAAAAATTTAGGTACATGACTCATGTCTATAAGTCCTGGTATCCATGTGTAATTCTATTCATGTGGGTCCTAAGGATAATCTAAGGTATCTTTATATAACAAATATCATATGTGGTTATACAAGTTTCATGGATTTATGATTTAGAAATTAAGGTACATAAATTTTTTAAAAAAGAATACTATAATTTCATTAATCCTTTGATGCCTTCCAAGGAATTCCATATTAGGAATCAAAATATTCCCCATGGATTAATATAACTCTTTTTACCTCTGAGATGGTCTAAGTCATTCCACATAAGGAAAAGAGGTATCACTCAAGGCATAATATCATTTCATTTAGCCTCTGATCCCAATCCAAGGCTTTCAATATAAGGACCCCATATATCACTCAAGGTGTATCATAATTCTTCTAAACTTTGAGCCCATACATAGAATTTCATATAGGTTAACTATGTATCTCACTAGTAATAATAGAATTCATGGGTCCTATAATATTTTCCATGGAATTTAGTATCAAAATCCAAGTATCACCCATGGAATCTTCCACTAAGAACCACATTTTATTTAAAAAAACAAATATATTCGAGGATAACTATCCATTAAAATTACCATTTTTACATACCTTTAATCATTCAATATATATGATTGAAAATCCTTTTATCGTTTTCATAACATTAACTATTCAAAAAATATTATTTTGTTATGTGAATAATTCATAATTCAAATAAATCCAAATGACATGGCCAAAACTATTTTTCCATTTTATTTAATTAATTAATTCCATAAAAAATATGTAAATAAAATGGGAAAGATTAGTCTAATTTTTTTATCCTAACTCAATCCAGTTTAATTCCATTGATCTATATAATTCATAAGTAGATGTGTGGTCCAAGGAATATCCATACTAAATGAAAATTCATTATTTAAATTTATAACATTCATTCTGAAGTTATGAGTAAGGGCCACATATTTCATACATTCTAATTTACAATTCATTTCCATGTAAATGTGATCATTGAGTCACATTATTTATAAATGACAATCCATAACCCCCCTAGTTGTTTTTCGGTCATAAGTACAAGTGTTCATCAAGAAATATGATAGAAACCATTAATGGTGTGGTGGTTTGGTTGAGTACATCAACCTCAAACCATATATAAGTGTGTAAAAACAAGTCTAAACAAGGTATAGGTGACAAATTGATGATATTTCATATTTAAGGTCAATGCGCGGTATGTTGGGAAGGTGGAATAATGATAATATAATATAAACAATGTGACTTTAAGGGAAAATTTATATACCACCTACCTTATACCAATGATTCTTCATTCATCCATTTAAATCATTGATTCTAGCTTGAATGATGGGGGAGAAAGAATCAATAAAATGACATGAAAATAGGGAATATGATCAAACATATATATATATATAATCATATACATGGTGGTATAAACTATAAAATCAATCAATAGAACTAATAGACTAACTGATGGAGATGTAATGAAACTGACGATAAGATATTAGGATACTTTATAAAGAAGATCCATCTAATCCAAGAGGATGTAGAAAGGGGTTCTTGAGTGTATGGATGGTGTTGGGAAATGAGGGATAGAGAAAGAATAATTAATATAAAATTAATATAGGTTAAAATATCATTTTCACATTTTTTAATAGGTTTTATGGCTTGGTGCCATAATTAGTTTATTAGGGTTTCAATAGTGAACCAGCACCTATGAAGACACACGGGATCACAAAACTAGGTACATGTTTTTCCAAATAGTGTGTTCCCATTTGGAGTTACTATCCATGAACAACAACCACTCAAATGGCTAACCGTATGATTTGAATAAATTTTTGTATCCTTCATGGTTCCCCTATGTAGTTTTCTATAGACTTATTACATGGTCGAGAAAACATTGGTGCGTCGTTTTATAAACAATGTTACACCTTTACAGGGTTGTATGGTTTTCACTAAACAAGTTCTAACCATGTAAGTCACTTTTTATTTTTGAAAGCAATGTTTTTAGGGCCTGATTCTCCCAAAAATCATCAAAAATATGAATACACCTCTTAGTTAATAACCATCATCCAAAAACTACATTTTTACGTATCCATCTCTTAAAATTATATTAAAATCTCAATTAATATTTTTTCCAATCCAAAAAATGAAAATTTAAAATTCCATTAGAGTTCTCAACTTATTCCAAAATGTCATACATTACACTATAGATGGTTATTGAGATGTGTTTAGTTATGTTGGACATGATTTTAGTTATTAATGGAGACTATTTTAGTTACCTTTGGTATTAGGGTTTTAAAACCATTATAAAAACCCTAGAATTGAGTCTAAGTATAAGATGTTATCCTAGAATATCCATAATGACTTAATCATTTTTTATTTCTTCATAAAACGTGCCTTTGTAGACACAACAATTAGATGCAAGATTTGAAACATATGTACCCAAGGGTAATTACCCAGAAAATGTTATGTTGTTTATTAACTCTATCATCTCCTAGTGAATGAAAATGAGGCCTAACTGCACACCTTATTTGACAATCATGATGTATATGATTTGGTTAATCATATCATCTTTAATAACCACTCTGAGGGATTTATTTTTTTATTACATTGAGGTGTATAAGATAACTTGTCATAAAGTAACCTAGATCAAAATAAGATTGATTATGTTCAACTAAAGGAATAATGGGAAAACATGAAAATGTAAAAGTTAATACTTTTGTGATTTAATTCATTTTTTTAGAAATATCTCTTAATTATATAAGTTTCATCAATATGTCATACCTTTTATTTTTAGTAATTGATGTGTAGAGATTAGCTCAATGAACTAACCCTAGGAATGGGAGGTTGAATGAGAAACTATGTGATAATGCCAAAAAAACGATCATGGAATATGATTAACAATGTGTATATAGTCAAATTTTCTAACACACCAAACATGATAAATATAAAGTCTCATAAATGATCAAGGAATAAATATGGATAAGTAAAAAATAATTAATTCCATATATGTCAAAAAAATGTTCGAATAATCACCAAGGGAATTTATTTAATGGGATTGGAATATATTTTACTTATAAAAGAGGGAGTTGTCGAGCATTAAACTATAATAAAAAAATGTGTAGGTTGGTCTGCATTATAGGAGTGGAGAAATTCAATTCAAAGACACCACTAATTTTCAGATGTCTTAACTATGAAAATCTTGGAAATTACCCAAGTCAATATCATAAATCTAAAGATATAGATAATGATTGTCATAAAAATACATAATAAAAAAGAGAATAGGGTTGAGTATATTCAATGAATTTTTATGAGGTGGATTGTGATAACTAAATATTCTACATTATAATTTTTGATATACAATATTTACTCTAGACACAAAATGTTTTAAATATTTTTTACTGAGTATACCAGCCTAATGTTTTTTTTCATAAACTAATATATATAGTTGTAGAGTGGTTGGTTTTTGAAATTTTAGTGTATGAGAGTATAAATCTTAGTCTGTGTGCATTAAAAGTATTTTTCATAGTAGATTAACTATTTCAACATAGACTTTATATTCACCTATTGTGTTATATTACCCACAACATCCTCACTATTAAAAATTAATATCCGTGGAATTCAAAAACAACAACCACTATCGAGACATATTTACATCAATAAAATTATAGATAGAACAAACTAATAATATTCATGATTAGCCATTAATGCACTGCTGCCACATGATGTCCTCGATGTATCTAGAGATGTAGAATGTATTATACCAATGGTTTATGTATAATACAACCCCCTCCACCACCACTAGTGACACATGACATGTTGGTTAGGGAAAAATAGATGCCACCAAGTTATCTCAGGACTGGGAGCAGTTTTATAATCAAGTTTGATACCCCACATTACATGATACCATATGGTGTTTGGGGGATAAATTTTGGGTCTTGGAAGGCCCTGTTTGGACACATGAAATGCCACTCAAATCATATTTAGTGAGGAATCCATCCCCCACTAACCTTTATGGGGAGGGTTTTATCGAGTTAATAATGTCACAACGGGTTGAGAAAGTTGGTTAAGAGATGTGTTGTTAACTTTTTAAGCAATAAACATATGCCTGAGATGATGGGTAGAAGTTGGAGGTTGACGCATTAAAGGTAGATACTCCAAAAATTTTCAAGAGGGGTCTAAACATGCATATTAACACGCCTTATGAGGAGGAAGATAGTTCTTTATCAACATCAATTTTTACCATCAACATTGTGTATGTACCATTATTTTAAGGAACAATGTGAGACAATATATTGGTCTGTGTGGTGTAGCTATTACCAAAATAAGGAGTCACATTTTATTCCTGAAATAAATTTATGATAATTTTTCATTATTGATCTGAACTACAAACTCAAAGGAAAATAAAATAGGTCTTAAAACAATACAGTTGAAGGAATTTATGTCAAATCATTCAGAAGAAAAATAATATTGGGAGTATGTATATTATAAATAAATAGACATGATTGATATATGATTTGATAATTAAATTTTCAGTCAACATAAAATAAACTTATCTAACTTTATTATCAAGTAACAATTAAAATTGTGAGGTTAAAATTTATTTAAGTGGAGAGAATTTAACAAACCAAGGATTTACTATATATTATCCTATAATAAATATTGTGTTAACACTCTGTGACACATGAAATACCAAACTAAATAAAAATAACCTTAACATATTTTGAATATTTGTAACATCTAAACATTTTAAAAGTAAATTACATCTTTTATTGCAAACAAAATACGCCACATCAAGTTTAAATGATAAACTAGAAATTATTGTTAAAAGTAACCATTATAACATATACATTAAATTTGAAGGTATGAATAGTAATTATATATTAATTAAATAAATATAATGTTCCAACGAAATATTCATTTATTTTTATTTTCTTCCAAAATAATCACACATTTTTTAGTAATGTTATTTTATTCTTCAAAAATATTTTTTCTTCATAAGTGGGTTTTATTTCTTTTTACGGGTTAATATAATAATTTAAAATTTTATATAAAATATATCTGAAAAAAATCAATTTTTTAATTATCATGTAAAATTTCTATTTCGATAAGGTTTTGTGAAATTTGTAAAAATATTGACTTTTTAACAGAATAGTGTAAAATAAATTTTTTTATTAAAAACTATATTTTATATTAACGTTTTTAAAGGTTAAAATTATTTTTTCAATTTCTATTGCATTTTAATTTGTTATTTTTTATTTATAATAATCCAATTTTTGTTTTGTAAATGTATTTTATACTTTAATTTTGTATAAATCATTTTAAATTTAAAAATGTATTTTTTTCAAAAAATTGTTTTTCATTTCGTTTTAATAGTACAATTATATTAAATTCTGAGCTTTTTTATTTTTATTTTAATTTTTTTTACATATTTGGAATCCTTGGGTCGAAATTTAGTAAATATGTATAATTTTTCTTAACAATATGAATAGATAACTTATTAAATTTTATTACCATGGTAGAAGTAAAATTGGCTAATTAAGGGTAAAAATAAAATGATAAGAACTAGAAAATAACCCTAAAAATTTCCCCAATTATATTTTAGGACTAATTCTCACCCCTAATAATTTATACTTTGTTTATATGAACAT
Organism: Viscum album; assembly: GCA_963277665.1. NCBI lineage: Eukaryota > Viridiplantae > Streptophyta > Magnoliopsida > Santalales > Viscaceae > Viscum > Viscum album. Next base: position 337,590,861 of record OY728126.1, read on the forward strand.
TGTATGACATTTGGGTATGATTATAATCTTTATAATACTTTAATAAATTAAAATTCAAATATGGGAAACTCTTATTATAAATAAGTGTTTTATTTTTAATATAGTGTTATCTAGATTATATGTTAGACTATAAATTATTTTTTGAAATATAAAATATTATTTTCATCTTGATAATATATTCCTATTTTTAGGGAATAAATAATTACCTTAAATGCTTCAACAAAGCTAGTAGAATTACTATTTAATTAATATAAAAAACAAGTAAATGATATTATAAATATTAAAATAAATATAATTTGAGATATTTAAGAAGTCTCGAGACGGAGCATGACTGGCCCTCAAAATTTTATTTTAAAACTAATGTAAAAGAAAAAACAAGCATTAGAGTCAAAAAAATCCATGCCAAAATATAAAAAATATATATATTAAAATGGTCACTATCATCACCATCTTCTTAATTAAAAATAACACCAGCATCAGTGACTCCCATTTAGATTGAAAATTTTTATGCAGATCGAAGATCATAAGATACATCTGACTAGGCCTTTTATTTTCCAAATAAAACAGATATTTGAGGAAAACATGTCAGGACACCATCTCTTGGGATCAAAATCATTCTTTTTAGAATCCTCAGAAGAGGACCCGGTAGACACGGTCCTTGGTAAATTTTAATAGTCCTTTCCAGGACTCCTCTTTGCGAGATGAGAAATGAAACTTTCAAAATTCTTCTCCCTCCCTTGTGTGATGACATCATTTTCCGAGGATTTATCAATATTATCTCCATGATCCCCATCACCTGAATCCTATACATATGTTCCCTCCATATCTATGTATAAACAGTGATGATTTCTAGAAGAGACCCCTTTAAGCACCATCGGAACCAACAACATGACCTAAAATTTCTTTCCCTCATGATCGACACTAGCACCCTAATCCAATTTCCTCTTGTCATCATCAGAAATATTCCCCCACTTACCTCTCATATTGGAGGATCCATAATGTTTTCAATTATTCTCATGAAAATTAATTTACGGTGTAATGTTGTCATGATCCCCAGCTTATGCTTCGTACAATGGCATTCCAAGACCACTCATTTTCACAAAACCTCAACCCCTGAACTGAGGCTCATTATTAGTTTCCATAAACACTAAAGAGTTGGAATATTGAGAAATGACTTGTATTTCACCTCCCTCATCATTCACTACAGTGTCATTAGGTTGAATTTTTATAGCATCCTCATCTTCCAATCCTTTAAAGTGGTTAATGTTTGAAATGCAATCTTGCCTCTAATTCAAACTATCATCGATAAGATGTCATATCATCCCATCTGTAGTGACAACCCCCCCTGATGCCTCCAAATGTGAGTCAAAAACCCACACCAATATGGGAGAGCTCAGCCTAATGGAGGCCACATCACCATAAGCACCACCATCCTCCACATCCATGGACCCCTCCATAGAATCCCCTACTGCTTTCTTACTTTGAGAAACATTTGCACCTAATTACTTCAAATAACACTTTAATGATTGAAAATATCACTCACCTTAGGCCCTATTTGCTACCAATATGAATCCTTTTATATCTTGTAGCTACCTATTCAAGTTTCATTAGTACCCTAAACAAAGTTTTTCCATCCCACACATTATCTAGGATCATTTAAATAATACATAAATCATTTTCAGATTCCACCCACTTCGAACGTTCCTTAAGAGTAGTAAACCTCTATTCCAACCCCTCTGCAACCCTCCTCTTACCGACATGCCGGCAATCATCCTTCGCATGTCCTAGTACAATACATTAATCACAAAATCTCACAAAATAATCAAAGACAACCTATTGTCTATACCAAAACTCCTCAATAATAGAGATCCCAAAGTAATTAATCACCCTTCTTGAAACATCAACCTTAATATAAGACCTAGGGGAAACTGGATGATAAACAGCATGGCTTCTCTTATCCAAACATAGGAAATGACCAACAATATTCCCAAGAATAAACAATATAGAGGTATTTTGAAAGGGTAGGGGTGTTCTAGGAAACAAACACATATGGATGTGTTAAGGTAATCACTCTTCATCTGTATATCAAAGCCCCACAAGAATAAGATTAAACTAAGCCTATTGAATATGTGAGGCACTGAGGACTAAGCATGAATCATATATTCATCTGAAATGATCCAGATCATGATATGATGACTATCCAGAATCCTCATCGTCGATAAATCTTGAAGACCCCATGATCTAAAGATGAATCTATCAAACTCAGCCACTAAGGTCCAATAAATATTGAATCTCACAATCAACATTCATCATAGCAGTTATGAGGCTTTGTCAAACTCAGATAATGAACGTGGATGTTGCGAAAGTACCTTGAAAATCTTAGGAACCTTGGGGCTAGTTAGGATTTCAGAGAATGATGGTATGAGATTAGGGGTTGATAAGGGTATGAATCTATTACTCCAAATACCCAAGACAGACAACATAAGCCCCTCCCCCAGCAAGGGGGGGGTGATTAACGCAGCGACCGTCACCATGTAGGGTTTCTATGGGAGTCGTGTAGAGGCTTCCCACCAACTTTTCAATAACCACCATTTGAAAAATTTATTGTGATACACAAATGTTAAATATTAAATTTATAAGTTTAAGATATAATAAAATTTTTTGTTATAATTTTAATTATCTTCCTTATGTTTTAAAATTGAATGTAATGAATAGTATCAAAATTGAGCATAAGGATATTTTTTTATATTAATATTAAATTAAATATAAATCAAAAAAATATTAAATAATAATAATGGGGATAATAAATGGTCAAATATGTCATTTTATAATCATTTATATTATATGTGGATGCATTTTTATCTAGAATAGATATATTATATTTTAATATTTTGAGAAATTTAAAGAGTGCCCCTCCCCTCTCTTATAAAAGATAACCTCTTCTTCTCATTACAATAAACATAAAAACCCATTTTCATCAGTGAATAACAACCCTAGATGCCTTATTATAATCCCTAACAACATTATGGTTGTTATTTTTAAGAATAATTCCATCCTAAGTAGACTTACGATGTTAAGGAAATGAATGTTTCCAAAGAAGAGGTATAGTTTTTATCTGCATGTTTTAGCTTTGTTAATTCTACCACATCCAAAAAAGACTTATTTAATAATTTTAAAATTATAAATTAATTATCATACATATATGGAGATATTATTAGGTTAGTTTCATGACCTATATACATCTCCACTCCCATAAAATGAGAAAATAATTCACTATTTGTCTACAATATGGACAACCTCATCGCGAACCAATGTAATTATTTTTCCATCACAATCACTCAATACTAGTTATAATTATTGAATTAATGTTTATATATAATATTAATGAAATATGTATGACTATTAAGATATAATAAATTGTTTACATTCTTTTCTTTCCTTGAAAAGAAAAATGATAACGTCCTCCATGCATACCTATGGACTACAACCTCCATGAAGCGATGTGATTCATTTTTCATCAGCACATCATAGGGATGATATCTATAATTATATTAAAATAATTAATATGATATTTATGATATTATGATCAGAAATTAAATATAAAATAATACTTATCTTCTTTCTATAATTATCTTTAGAAGATGGAAATGTTACTCATACAGATGTATGACATACTATCTCCATGATTGTAACATAGTTTGTTTTTCATAACCTTATTTCAGAGTTGGATTTATAATAGTACTTAATTAATATAATTTATATTTATTTCATTATTATTATTTTGGATATTATGGGATAATTACCTATATTTCCATAGTAATATTACTAATGTTATTTTCGACATATAAACTAAATATCATCAAAGCGTCCAAAGTGAACTTGTAAAATTAATTAGATTTTATAATATGGTAATAAGGGAAATAAAAGAAATAATATATATATATATATAATTTATAATCCAAATAATTAATTAATCTAGGATAATTAATCATGAACATAAATAACTTACATGATGATTTAGACTCAATGTGAAGTACTTCGTCTCAATTTCCTTTTGTTGAGGAATATTTTGTTGTTATGAACCTATATCCTTTTATGAGGAGTATATACATCCCCTTTGACATGTTATAACATGAATATATCTATTATAATGATATATAATGTTTTATTTAATGTAATTATTTTACACAGTTTTAGATTTATATTATTCCAATATGGAAATAGACTTTCTTTTTAAAATAATATTTTAAATATACTCTTTCAACTCTATTTAAAAAGTAAAAAAGGAATTTTGTTTACTTTTAATGTATCAGAGGATTATACCTCATCATGAAACCTAGATTATTTGAATTTTAATTTTTAGGTTTATAACATTTTTTCAAAGAAAATTTTTTCATTAAAAAGTGCACAATTTTATATAAAATTAAATGATTTCAAAATGGAAATTCATTTTTCATCAAGAATTTTTTGTATGATATTTTCTTCAAATAAAACCCACAGTTACCTTATTATAGTTTTATGTTATTTAAAATTAGTTTTTATGAATAAAATAGTATTTTGATATCTAAATTTGTTTTATATAAATTATTTAAAGCGTTTGTCAAAGGTTTTTTATTGAAAATTTAAAGAATTAAATGTTTTATTCATCATTTGGTCCTTGAAATTTATATATGAAATGGGAGATCTAGAAATAACATATATAAAGAGTTAAAAGCCATTATAAATCATGGGTGAGCCCTATATAGCTCTTAGAAAGGGTTATTTCCTTTATAACTTAGGAAAAATGGGTGAGCCTGAGATAGATTTTATATAAGTTTGAGCCCCAATATAGCTCACGGGTGAGCCCGATAAAGCTTATTCGAGTATTTTATCCCCTTATTTCTCATGAAAAAATGTCAGTAATAAATTTTATAAATTAAGGGTGATCCCCATTAGATCTCTCCAATTCATTGGGTAATGACTATGTTCTCTAGAGAATTATATTTAAGTCAATCATATAGTTTTTCCAAATGCAAGGGCTTTAAAATAGTTATATGAATGTGATTTTCTATGTTTCAAAAAGGGGTTTTTATTTTCTAATTATGGGTTTCAAAGGTTATATTTGAGAAAAAAGTGTCTCTGTTTTTCAGGTGGAAATGATTTTTTTCAAATGATCAAAGAAAATTGAATGGGTTTTTTATGTTTTTTCCATTATGCTAATGGGTTTCTTTCATTATAACATTTACTGATATTTTTGTACACATTCCACTTTTTTTTAAATATAATATGGTTTTAAGGAAGAGTATTTAAAGGGTATAGGTCAAGATGAAAATATTAAAGATTCCTCATGAAGATAAGTAATTTTTTAAGGAGGTTTTTTTGGTAGAAAAAATGGATACTGAGTGGGAGTGTACACTTTTCATGTGCCAGTTTAATATGTTATATTTTATCCTGATTCTTTAAAAAACTAACCCAAAAATATATTTGGGAATGAAATACATATAATTTAAGTCAAAAAATACATGATTACTTGATGTAAATATTTTTTACATAAAATATTAGATATGATCATTAAAAATTAGATGGAAAATTAGATGTTATAAATTAAAATAGTAGGAGGACAAATCCAATAATGAAAATGAGATGTAATGGAATTTGGAATCATAATTCTTGATTTTGAAGAAAATTTATTGGAACTCACATGTGAGGAAGATTCGTTGGAATTTTCCTTTAAATATTCCCAATCTAAACTTGACCAATTTTATAGTGACCAAACTAGTAATACATTGATATTAAATAATAATAGATTAATATTAATTACATAACATAACAATCTATTATCAAATATTTTGGGTCCACTACCTTTGAAACCGGGATACATAATAAATCAGTTTATATGTTGGCTATGTCATCTCCCACTAAGTTCTTCATAACTAGAACCCTTCATAGAAATATTATACATAATGTCTTTCAACCAAAATTGGGTAGAGGAAACAAACTAAATGGTGAGCTCAGATTCTTAATAAGGGTAATCAACAGAGATATTAACATATAATGGGTACAAGGTTAGGATAACATAAGAATAAAATTTTTAAACTATACCATGCATATCATATATCATAAAAATGGTTCATGGAATAAATATTAAAATTTTGTACAACATGATTCCTAATGAAATCCAACAGTATAATCCATTAGAACATAAAAATTTAATATGACATAGATTTTTGGAATACACATAAGTATATAAAATAGTTTCCACATTAGTTAAGACCCATTCCCAAGACTATCATAGTCGATTGTGTTAACTCAATAAATCATCAAACTAATCAATGTTCATTCCCAAGACTATCATAATATATTTTGTTCAATCATAAAACTATTTTATTAGTCATGGTTCACTCTCATGATTGTCATAGTGGACAATGTCCCTTATTTAACTGGGTTCACTCCCCATTCCAGTCTAGTTTATCTCATGAGATCTCAACTTTTATCAAATGCATTGGTGGGAGATGTTGGTAAAACCCATCAAATAATTAAAATCATATATGTGTGTGTGTGTGTGTATATGTGTGTTTGTGTTCTATATGATCATAAAACATTCATCATATCCAAACCCAATAAAATAAATATGCTTCATTTTATATTTAGAAAATCGTAACAAATAAAAATAAATGGGTTTTATAAATAGCTAATCATAGCATAACCTATAAAAAATAAATGGGGCTTCATAAACATCTTATCATAATAATAAAACATCTAGAGAAAAAATAAATTTGATACCATTGGATCATATCCTGATAAATGATTATGTAACATCATTGAATGTCATTTTTATTAAAAATGATTTTGAAAGATCCATAGAACATTTCTTAGGGAAAATGAAATTTTTCCTTTTAAAATATCTTTTTGAAAAATAATCATTCAAAGTCATTGTGAAAATACTATTCGCTAAAAATAATCACTTAAACATATATAGGAATATTTTAAAAAATGCTTGGTCATGATAGTGGGAAATTATGTTCCTTCCATACATGTTGAAAATTATTCATTTCATATTTTCAGTAAAATCTAAATGGGTGTTTCTTATAAAAAACATGAATATTCCTTTAAATATTTTTATTAAAAAAGAAAAATGGGTAAAAATGAATTTAAACTCTCATGGAGTAACATTTATTTATTTTTAAAATCATTTTTATATAAAATAGATATGTAAGATAATGTTTTTTTTACTAAACAGAGAAATAAAGTCAGTCATCATTAAAAAAATTCATTTCGAATATTGAGAACATAATAAGAGTAAAATAAAGGGAAAGATTTATTATAAATAAATTACCATAATAAAAGAGTATTCATTTTTTCATGATAAAAATATCATAGATTTTAATCATCAAAATAATAAGCATAATCAATCTTGATAAACAATGAGATTATTACATAAAACCCTTACCACTTTGGTAACATTTTAATCATAATACCCATGAATGATATAACCTTATATGTATATTTATATCCCATATTTTTTATTAAAATAGTCATTAAATACATTAATGGGTAGTATATACACCACACAAAGGAAACAATTGGTGAATATAGCTTATGACTCTTAGTAATAAAAGAGAGACTGTAAATCTCTTACATGCTTTGGTAACCATTTAATCATAAGACCCATGATTTGATAAAATTAAATGAAACTATGAATATCAGGATATTAAGTAAATTAATGATATAAATATTCAAATTGTCTGTATATATGCCTCATAAGAGATTATAGGTTCATAATATAACATATATCTCATAAAAGACAAATTGAGGCGAATTTCCCTTACCTTAAGTCTCAACATCATTTCTGCACATTTGAAACTACTATAAAATAAATATATTTTTATTATAAATATATTTTATAACCCTAACTATATTTACCATACCCTATATGATTTACTTATAACCATTCATTACCCATTTACTAACTATTTATTGATAAAATATGGTTTTGGGTAATAGCTACTTCATTTTCATGTATTTTTTGGTGTCAAATATTTGATCCATTAATTTAGATAATTGTTCCATCACATATAGAATTTTAAACATGAAAATAATATAATATATATTGATTATATAATTATTTATATTAATCCATTAATGTTAGATATAGAAAAATAATTACACTGTTTATGGAGACGATAGGTCATATATATGTATGAACATTGTTTCCATTTTATCAATGGATGAGATGAAAAAAACTTAAATAAAATATCACCTTATTCATTTTTCAGTTCATATATATCAAATATATTCATTATATTTACCCTTATTACCTTCCATGTAATTCATAATTGGAAATAAATCATATCACATTATGAAGCGATGGTTCCTCGTACACACGAGTGATGTTATTATATCCCCATGGAAGAGAAAGTAATAAGTTACATGTGATATTATATTTAAAAAATTATAATAATATCATAAATATCATATATAAATATTAAATTCATTATTATATCACACCACAGTATGTGGATATATAAAATTAATAACATTGCTTTGCACAACTATAGTTCACTGTACACAGAATCAAAGGTTTCATTTCCAATTTGATGGAAGAGAAGATAAATTTAGGTCATTAAATTAACATAATAATATATAATTGCATTGTATATAGTGTTGATTATTATATTATTATAGGTGGAGAATATTTTAAGAGTTTTGATAGTAAATAATAAAAAATAAAATTTTAAGAATTTTACCACTTCTTCGGAGAACCTCTTCAGATTTATATATAGTAACTTTTTATTAGGGTTTAATAATAAAATAATACTCTATAATGTTGGTAGGTAATTAGTTAAGGTATTTTTGTTGGTATTAGAAGAAAAAATTGGTTTTGAAAGTGTGAGGAAGATAGGAGAGTGGGTGTCCATTTATAAGATGGAGAGATGGCACACATTGTATTTATTAAAATAATAAGGTATACCAATGTATTCACATGAAAAAAGGATCAAATCAGTAATTAACGATCTTTTTTGGTTATAAGGTCTAAATATTTCTTTTTAATGATTTTTTGGCAAGTTTCTAGTTCAATTTACCACTTATTTTTTTAGTTTCACCCCAAGTAAACCCATTTCATGTTTGTTGTAGTAATTATTTTTTATTTTTTTTAATATTAATTTAAAAAACAATTCAACTTCCCATTACCTTGTTTTAGGTATTATTTACACATAAATTTATCCCCTTTATTTTGGGTCTTGTTTTGGTGTTTTTATAGGATATTTTTGGAAATTTTGGAGCTTTTTGGGAAATGCACATTTTGCACATGGTTTTCCTAAACCGTGCCCCCCTAATGAAAATTGTGCACCCCTGGATAGTGGGAAATTCATGGTTCGAACATGGATTCCAAAAATATTCACACTCCTAGGGAAAACTATACACCCCAAATCATAGGGGTGTACAGTTTGGATCATGGTTTCCCATGACAAATTTCCCCTCTACCTAACTATGGGCGCATGATTTTTAAGCTTTGAAAATGAATTTAAAATTACAAAATACCTCGGTTTAAGTGACTAATAGCCCTTCTCAAACCTAAAATCAATTATTCTTCCTTGGAAGCTCTTAGGAGGTGACTTTTTCACTCTAAACCCTTTCAATGAAGGATCAAATCAATTTCAATCTCAATCAAGCTTCTTTAGGTAAGTGGATCTTCTCTTTTATGAATTCTTCTGATATATATTTCTCTCCTACTTAGAGTTTTATAGATCATGAAAAAATGGATGGTTATATAATTTTCTTTCTTGTATCTTCATTATAGGTTGTGTTACTATATCTTATATTCCATCATTCTTCATTGGTGAGTTCTGTTGTGGGATTTGATTTATGGATTATTCATTTAAAAGGTATGTGGTTCTATAATTATTTTTCCTAAAATTTAAAACTTGAATTTATTGATTAAATTGAATGAAGTTTTTAGTTTTCCTAAAAAACTCTAAAACATGTTTATTTGTTATTTGATTTCAAATGGTAATGGAAATTAAGAAAAAACCTAATTTCAATGGAATTGAAATTGTGGGATGGATTTCTGAAAAGTGATTGTTTGAGTTGGAAATTGTTTTTATTAAGTAGATTGATGTTGATTTTGAAAAAAAATATTAAATTGAATAAGTGATTCAAAATGGAATGAAATTATGAAAATTCTTAATTTAGTTTTGAATGGAAAAGGCTTGGGGAAAAATAAAATAGGGAAATTGTATTTAATAATGTTTTGAAATTATTAATTACCAATTTGGTTGATTGAATATTGAAGTACATGTTATCCTGGGTAATTAGTGGTTACTGGTACAAGAATTATTAAACCATTAATCATAAAAAATTGATTAATGATCGAAGATATTAAATAAACAAATATGGAATGACACCCCATTATGAGTTCCCCTATTGGTGAGTAGACAAACCATGATGGGTTCCCCAATATGAGGTGTAATTGTGTGTGCACATATAACTAGAGTCATGATCACAATGAGATGTGTGATGATCCTATTGCCTAATAAAAAATATTACCATGGATATTATCTAAATGGTGATTGTTTTTCTATGATTTTTTAGACTTTATATACATTTTATTGATTTATTGAACAAGTTTATTCATTCCATCTAATTTCTATAAATTTTATTATATAAAAGGGTCATTAAAGTATGTTTGAAAGTTTTCCAACATATCTTCCACAGTTTGAATGAAATAATTTGTTGGCGTAAGATAAAAAAATGTAACTTCATATTTATTTTTATTTAAATTGATAGAATATCTTGGTTTTTATTTATTATAGAACACTTAGTGAGATCCTTTTGAGATTATTTCTCAAACTATACCTTTGCCTTTGATAATTTGTAAACATATTTAAACCAGGCCTAGGAAAAGGAAAAGTGCCACTTAGAGGTGGTGGATGTTCTAGATCTATTAGATTGTGTGGTGTTTATGGAGGTGATCTATGGATATTTTATCCACTTTTTGCATATGATGATTGATTTTACTTATTATTGTATATTGAGTACATTGATGATATACTTATTTGTGGATTTTCGTACCTATTGTTTTTTGTACTTTCTCCCACTGAAGTGTTGGTCATAAGGACTTGTATCTTCTATATTTCACTATTTTGGTTAAATATCATTACCTATTTGTTCTTATGTGATTCCATGTTATAGTAGCTAGCTAGTGGGGACCTAGAATGCCCTTTGGTCTATATTAGTTATAGCTCAGGTATTAGCGTACTAGGGTATCATGGTTGGTCCCTATAAAACTGGTATTATAGTTTCAAGTATAATAATATTTATTTTATGTTAGTATATATATTGGGTTATCCTGGTATATAGGAGGTAGTATTTTTTGGACTTAGTAGGTATTTGTGAGAAACTTCTTAGTTAGCTATCATCATAATGAGACATAAGTCCCCATTGGTTTTGGGAAAAGTGTCTTTCAGAAAAAAAAAATTATCTAATTTGATTATTTTCCCTAATTTTTATTTGGTTATGATGAAAGAAAAATATTTTTCTATTATCTAATGGGATTGATATTTATGTTTCTCTAATTTGAGTTATTAATTAGAGTAATCTTTTGATGTATTCATTATTGACTATAGATGTTGTGTGGGATCATTCCTCTAGGAATACATTTGATCTAGATATAGGAGGAAGTTGTTGGTGAGCCACAGTAAGAAGATCCTATTATGGAAAATAATCTTTTCGAGCTTATTTCATTTGATGTCCACTCTCTGGGATAGGCACATGCACCCATTCACGTGTAGGCTCCAGTTTTCGGACCTCAAAGGGGAATATCTCGAAATTACTCCCAGAAGTTTCTTTAACTAAATCCACTTACATTTCATGTAACTAATGATTATAAAGAGGTTAAGTATTTTTTGAATAAGATATAATTTTTTTAAATTTCCTAGAAAATATTTAATCTATTAAGCTAAAATGTTACACCATTAACCATGAAGGGCTTAACAGGAGATGGTGGGATTTGATGGTAACGACAAACCACCATGAGGGATTGAAGGTCAGAGAATTTAACATTATTTTCAATGTTCATTTATATATAAAATATATGGTATTGGCTATGTATATAGTTATTTTTAACCTCTAACAAGTGTATAGGTTAGTGATGCAGTATGTAAACCACTTTTTCGAACTTCTGTAGTTTTCACCTGAGATTGTATCGAATGACAAGATGAAGGATCGATGGTTCGATAAGAGTATTTTACCTAATATCCATTCACATGTTTTATTACTGACGATTAATTTGTATGATGACATATCAAATAGGGAATAGATGGTTGATCTTGACCTATCTAGTAAGTCAGGGTTGATGGGAGTTCCTTTTTCACCTAGTGGAAGTTCTCTGAGTTCCTTTAAAGGATGGTGGATGCATGAATCATTTTGTAGTGGTTATCCATTGAGGTTACCCACTATACCATCTAAAATTCTAAGAAGAGTCCCTTAGACTTCCTTCTAGTGTGCCATGGTTGTGTATTCGAGATACATTTGTACTGAGGTGATAAAGATTGGTAGTTCTTGTGGTCACTCAGAACACCTACAGAATTTCATCAACTTATTTTATACTCCATGTAGTGAAATGGGATCATAAATACCAAAAATTATTATGGTGTAATCAGATGCTTCAATATATAATGGTTTCCATCAACAATCATCCTATATAAAGCCTCTTCGTTGAGTTTAAGAGTATCTAGAGGAAGCAGGTACAAGATGAGTGACTATGATCAGTAAAATCATTATAGATTCATCATTAGTTATTCCTTTATTTGATACTCATGAATCTTAATCATTTATATTGACTCATATTTTGAACCTACTAAATCTTTCTATAAATCTTTGTCTTATTTGATGGATATTAGGACACCCCTTAGAACAAAGAGAGTACAGGTTCTCTATTTTCCTTCATGTGTTTTCTCTTTATTATAGATTGAATTTGTCTAATATTTTATGGCTCGTTAAAAAAAGCCTCTTTATTTTATATCTAGTATGGATTGTGTATTTGATAAAAAGGCATGAATTGAATGATATCTTTGATAGTTGTTTTTTATGATGGATAATGCTACGTGACATATCTTTCTGGGATAATGGGACCCAAGGTTGATCAGAGCAAGACCATCTTATATAGATTTGGGAAAATTAATATCAGTGCTTTATTTTTAACTTGGAGATAGAATATTTGAGTAATTATATCCATAATCTTTTTATTGAATTTTCCATTTTTTTTCCTTATGATTTATTTGGATTTTCATCGATTGGAGATATAGATTTTTCTATTCGTTTAGTTCATGGTACTCAACAAGTATTAATTGCTTCTTACCACATGGATCCTATTGAACTGAAATAGTTTAAGAATCAGTTGGATTATTTGTTAAATAAAGTATTTATACATCTGTGTGTGTCACATTTGGAAATGCCTCTTCTCTTTTTAAATAAAGTAGACAGAACAATTTTCCTATGTATTGATTACCATAAACTTATCCGAGTTATGGTGAATGACAAGTATCTATTACCATGAATTAATAATCTATTTGAAATTTTAAATGGGGATAAGTGGTTTAATAGGATTAATCTTCAATATTGGTATCAAAAATTTAGAATAATATAATATTAAATTTATAAAACAACCTTTTAGAGAAATTATTTCCATTTTGAGTTTTTTATTCATTTGATTTGTTCTAATAAATACTCATACAGTTTTTATTGATTTTATTAACATGGTTTTCATGAGTACCTTTTCAAATTCATGGTAGTTTTTTTAGATGGTATTTTTCTTACTCTCAGAATGAGGAGGATCATGTCTGTCATCTTAGCGTGATCTTGGAAATACTATGAAATATCTGAATCTATGCCAATGTGTGGAAATTAGATTTCTATATTTGGGGAGTGATGTTCTTAGGACATTTGGTGTTGGTACATGGCGTATCAATTGATCATGGGAATTTCAAATCTTGATTACATTTTAGATACCAAAAAACATTTTTGAGATATAGAGTTTCCTGATATTTGTGGGTTATTATTTCCAATTGGTAAATGATATCTCAAATATGGAATCTTCAATGACTAATCTCACCCAAAATGGGGTAATTTCCACCTAGAATAATAGATATTAGGATTCTTTTATTGAGCTAAAAAAATTTTTAACATATACAATGGTGTTGACTCTTACAATGGTAGAGAAGGTCTATTCGGTCTTTTGGGATGCATCAGGTTCTAGTTTGGGCTATGTTCATATGTAAGGTGATTACATGGTCACATGTGGTTCTCAATAGATTAAGCCACATGAGAATAATTATCTGACTCATGAACTCAAATTAAAATTGGTGAAGCATGTGCTTAATATTTAAAAGCAGACCTTTTTAGAGAAAGTTTCATCATGTTGTTTTGACTACAAGATCGTGAGTTCAATATTCTCTCAAAAATATTTGATCCTTTGGCATAGTTATTGGGTGGAGTGCATAGAATTTATTTATTTTGTTTTTTCCTATACTCAATGGAAGGGAAATGTTGATACTAATGGTTTGAGTAGGGAACATCCAACCCAATACATGAAATACTTAGTAGAAAAGTGGGATTTGAAGGCTCTATTTACACAGATGAATATAGGATTCTGGGTAGAATAGGTTAAGGTTGTATGGTAAAGTGTTCAATTGAACTCCACTCTCATCTAGAGGATTATTCTGGAGCATCAGTTTGTTTCTGAGATTAGTGGAATTAGGTACTCTCTCAGTGATGGTGTGACTATCAGTGAGTGGATGTTCTCTTCTAATCGAATCTTGTGTTTTTTTGAATTTTTTATGTGACCTTTTCTAGGAGAAATGTTATAATAGTGGATTTCTATAATTCCCAATGGGTACTTTACCCTATAACCACAAATATATTTAATAATATGTGGAAACTATTCTAGTTTCCAGGTATGAGATAAGGCATCAATAATTTTTTCTCAATTTTATACATTCCAAAAAGTAATGGTTAAGAACTAATGAACTTTGGTCTTATTTCAGCCACTTCCAATTTAAAATTTAAAGTGGGGTGATATATCTATTTTCTTTGGGTTTAGGTTACAATTTCACCCTCAAAAGAATAATTTGATATTAGTTTTGATCAATCAGCTAATGAAATTGGCTCAAAACTTACCCATTCATGACAGAACCAAAGTTAAGGAATTGGGGAATAAATATGTGAAATATATATTCCATTTTCATAGAGTTTTCTCCTCTTCAGTCTCTCATAAAAACTTTTTTTCATATCACTTCAAGAGAGGCCTCCATGAGGTACTGGATTCCCATGTTCATTTGAGTATGGCATACCATCCATCAATAGATGTCAAGATAGAGTAGGCTATACAAATTCTACATAACATGCTTAATGATTTAATACTTGATTTTGGTGAATATTGGGATACCCATTTAGTCCTGGTTGATTTTATTTTTAAAAAAATATATGAGTCCTCAATTTGGATGGCTCCTTTTGGGGAATTATATTATATTTGTAAAAAATCTCCATTATGTTGGTCAGTGATTACTGAAGATTCCTTGGTTGTAGAAATATTTTTTCAATAAAAAACAACAAATATTCAGTAAATTTTTTAAAAAAATTGATAGCACAGAGTCATTGAAAATATTATGTTGATCCTCATCGATGATGGTTGGAGTTTTTCATTTGTGATCTAGTGTTCTTGATATTTTCACCACATTTGGGTCCTCAATGGCTTAGAAAAAAAGTTAAACTTGATCATCATTTTGTGGTATATCATGTGGTTCTTGAGAAGTTTGGGAAAGTGTATTATTGTTCAGAACATCCAGTACGATTGATTTCAAAACATTATTTTCTCTATGTGTCATAGATTTTTGAAGTATCTTTCTGACCCATATCTTGTCTAGAGTTGGGAGGATATTTATGTTGAGCATGGTTTATTCATGACTGATAATCGGGATAAGAGTATTGATTCTGAGAAAAAGGTACTTCATGAGAGGATGAAACCATTGGTTCTTGTTCTATGGAATCTGGGTTGTAGTTTTCATGAGACTTCGGAGTGGGGTCACTAATGATTGGGTAGTGGCCTCATCTCTTTGATATGGAAAATTATTGACCTCTTTTTTAGAGAGAATTTTTTTATGGTGGGGATGTTGTAGAATCCCATTAAAATGTTTCAAATATTCATCAATCACCTATTTTCATCTAGTTTAATTGGGATCTTAATTTGGAGGTATTCTAGGAGATTTGGGAAATACTTTGAGTCTTTTTGGGTCATGAACTGTTTGGTAAAGATTTACCCAAACCATTCCTCCTCAATTTAATTTCATTTACTCTTGGATAGTGGTGATTTCTAAAATGGTTCAGGGTTTCTCAAACCATGGGCCCACACATGGTGAACTGTACATCCCAGAAAATAGTGATGCACAGATGGCGCACAGTTTCCTCTTTCCTTGTACCCCCTCCAGCTAGTCGTTCACATGGGATTTGTATGTTTTAAATGTTAATTATAAATTACTAAACACCATGGTTTAAGTGAATAATCCCACTAATAAAATATTACATGAATTATTATTCATTTAAGTCTCTCAAGATGATATTTTGGCCCCTCTAAACCCTTTACATGGTTTATCAAAGTAGTGTTGATCTTGATTTATCTCCTTTGGGTATATGGATCTTGTATCATGTAATTTATTTTGATATCTCTTTATAAAATACTTAGTGTTTTAAAGATCATCACATAATGGATGTGTATTTTTATTAGATTGTGATTCTAGGTTTTTTCCTAAATCTTCCATGCCTTTTTTATTTTTTGGTAAGTCCCATTGGTGGTGTTGATTTCTAGATCGTTGATTTAAAAGGGTGGTGGTTCCATAATTCCTTTCAATATAATTGAATCCTTTAATTTCTTGAATAAATTGAAATGAGTTTTTCTTTTTCTTAATAACAGGTAAACATAATAATTTTATCTTTAATTTAAATTGGGTAAATAAATTTTGAAAAACCATAGTTTCAATGGAACTGAATTGTTGGGTGGATTTATTAAAAATAATGAGTAGATTTAGAAATATTATCTATTAAATGATTTGATATTGATTTTTTGATAGGGTTTTAAATTGAAATGTGATTTTAAATGAAATTAAATTTTGATATCTTATATCTTAGTTTTGAATGTAAAATGCATGCTGAATGCTGAAATTGTGAAATTATATTTTGAAATGCATTAAGATGTTTAATTTCTAATATGATTGATTGAATGTTGAATCCCATGTTTGCCCTGGTACTTATTGGTAATTGAGATAGGCATGCTAGGAACTTGACTCTCTAATAATTTATTAGTGATGAAAATTATTACTATAAAAGCAATAACATGACTTCAAATTATGGTTTCCATTATTATGGAGTAGACTATCTATGATGTGTTCCATGGTATGGCATGTATTTTTGTGTGAACAGTAACTAAAGTTGTGATCATTGTGAGATGTGTGAGGATCCTATTACCTGATAAACTAACTTCCCATGTGGATTTTTAACTTGGTGCTTAATTCTATCTGAGTTGTTATACTTCATATACATGTTATTGATTTATTGAATGGAAAAATTTGTGATAGCTGATTTTTATAAACTATTTTATATAAAAATTTTATTAATCCAATTTGAATATTATTAAATATTGCTTCCATTATTTTAATGAAATTAGCTTTTTGTGTAAAATATGATAATTGGAAATCCATGACTAGTTTTATTTAAATTGATAGAATATTTGGTTTACAGTATTTTTTATTAGTTAGGGAGTAGTTTGTGAGACCCTACCAGGCTTTATAAATCAAACCCAGCCTTTTATTTTGGACACTTTTAGACTTCCATATGCCAAATACAATAAAAGATAAATTACCACTTGGACTTAGTGGTTGTTATTTTTTGTTTGGACCATGGGGTGATGATGTTGGTGATCACTGTAAATTTTATCCAATTATTCCATGGTATGTTTAACATTCCCACTTGTTTCATAATATGTACATTAATGATGTACTTCTTTGGGTTTTGTTATACCTATTATTTCTAGTACATTCTTTTTTTTGGAGAGTTTAGAATACGTATTTGTATCTCTTTTATTTTATTTTTTATGGAAAAAACATTCCCTCTTAGTTCTTGTATGATTCCATATTCTAGTCATGAACCCTCTGGGATCAAGAACACCATTGGGGCCATATCAATGTCAACTCTAGTATGAGGGTATCAGAGTATTGTGGATTATTTATGACAAAAAATTAATTTGACCTTATTATATAATATTAATTTTGGCGATTCAAAATATTTAAATCTTTTTTACAAATTATAATCGCATATATAGAAAATTTTAATTAAACTTAAACCCAAATATATGATGAAAAAGTGGGTTTTCAATGAGAAAAGTTTCAAAAGTAAAAAAAATCTCAAAATTAAATATTAAATTGATTAAAATGACCTATATTTCATTAATATAAGATAATGGATCTACTGAAACTTTTAAACCATTTAAAAAATGTAACATTATAAATTCTTGAAATTAAGGGACAGCTTCCATTAAAAACTAGTATTTTTCATTATTCATAGAAAAATTAATCTTTTAAAAAAATTCCAAAATTTTCACCCTACGATAATTTTAAAATTTTGATTCAAAAAACTATTTTAAATTTGGCCAATATATTTTATAACAGCGTAAAAATTAATTTCTTATCAGTTCATAAAAAGTAATAAAAATAATTTTTTTGATAAAAAAATTGTTTTTCAATGAATTTGAAGACCAAATAAAAATTTTGTACTTCATTATTAATATGATTTCAATTTATAAAATAATTATAAATTATTTTTAATATATATATTAGTAATTTCACTATGTTTAATATCTAGGTTATAACATTCTTGTTTAAATAATAATAATTATATTATATCATTGTTTGTTAAAACTTGGTGTTGTGTGTAGCACAACCTATCGAAGAAATTAAATTTATTCTAAAAAAATCATTAAATGTCAATGTGTCAGATTAAAAAATGGATAAAACTAATTTCTCCCTTAAAAATTAATCCCTTTGGTACATAAAATGAAGATACATCTACCTTGTTACATCCTCAGGTTCCAACATGGCTTCCTCAAGCTCGTGGTTTTGCCGAAAAACATTGACAAGGTTAGTGGTGTTGTTTTGTTGAAATTTCTATGTATGATCCAGAATCTCCATAGTATTTTCCTTATAAAAATTATTAGGATCTAGTGGTATGAACCCTCTATTCATAAAATTTTATGGATATTGTATCTATTTCCCATGAGAAATAAAAGGAATAAATCATGGACATGAGGGAAATTTGTTGGATGTTCGAATTGATATGTTACCATCCCAATACAATCATGAATTTCCAAGGGATTGATATACCTATATATTAGTATCAATTTCTTCTTAAATATCATAACCTTATTATATAGAGAAATTATTATAAACACTTTTTCACCAGTCTCAAATGCCAGATCACACTAGTGATTGTCCACAATAATTTTCTACAAAACATTGCTTGTCCTTATGTTTTAAAAATGGATATAAACTTGTCTAACATTTATTCACATAGATCAAGTAACATTAGATTTCTTTCTCTAACATCAACCTATTATATTGGATTTATATGCTTCTTTAAAAAGAGTTCTTCATTATGATCCATCTGAATTATTTAGAAAAATATATTGTTGTAATAAATCTGGACAAAGTAAAGGTGTTGATCCAAACCCCATTTCAAATCTCTAGAACATAATCTCAACATATTATCTAAGGTTTTAGTGGTTATCTTATACTGACCATATATCTTAAGATGATACTTTTTATTGAAACTCAACTCTATATCAAGTTCTTGGTAAATCATTTTTCGTAAGTTTGAGGTAAACCTCATTTATTGATTAGGAACAACTAAATATGGTACTCCATAAAAATGTACCACTTATTCAATTTATATTCTATAAATGTTTTCAAGATATAAATATTCATTAAAATTTAAGATGTGTGTTTAATTTTTAAGTCAATCGAATAAAAAAATATAGCATTATTCCCTAAATATGTTTTTGGTAGTATGGAGAAAAAATCTATTATTATGGCTTCACATTTTTATTATGTTATATATAATTGTATGAGTACCCAATTAACCATTTTTTTCTTAGACTTAAATTTATTATATACCAAACACAATGATACATACACAATAATATCATTCTTTATCTTGTCCCATGAGAAATAGATTTTCACCTAGGCCAGTGGTAGCAACTATACACTTGTTATCCTTAGATTGTGGGTTTAAGCCTCACATACTCATTTGAATATGGTAGGTTATCACCGTACATACGAGTTATCCATTTTTTCAAAACAGATATGATATAATTTCCAAATTTTAATAACCTATATTTACCTCAATATGATAAATAAGATAAAATATCAAGGTTACTATTATCTTTAATCTTATTACCCATGTAAATACATTGTACCTCAAATAACATTTTCACTTAAACATATACAAAATAAAAGGGTTTTATTTCAATAAATTTCTCCCAAAATATATTTAATCTTGATGAAATACCACCACATAAAACCATAAATGGGGTTTTTTAAAAACTAAACTTATGATCAATATTAAACTCATAAATCAATGATGGTATCCATATCCATTTTTTTGATCATACATGAAGACATACATTCTTAACAAATTCACATGATCATTAGATGTTTCATGATTCTTATTGAAAAATTCCATTGTTAAAAATACCTCTATATTATAATTCTTGAATCCCAATACATAAATATGTCAATAAACCAACTTCATTTGTAAACCATTATCTTGTCTTAATTATTCTATACCTTAATACCATTATAATTTTATATGTATTTTTTATTCAATTCATCATTAACAATAAAACATGTACTTATACCAACTCATGAATCCACAACATGAGCTTTCCCCTTAGGAAATAAATTTTTATAATGACCATAATTTTCACATATATAATATTTAGCCATTGATTATGGATTAGGGGAAAAATTATTCTTATCCATTACATTATCTGAACATTTCATTTTTCCTTAGTAATTGTATAATTTGTTCCCTTATTATCCACACATAAAACATATTCTAGTTATTTTGAGACATTCCTTATAGTTCTACTTACAACATTATTTACAAATAGAAAACTGAATCTTCCTTCATTCATAGTCTCCACCACCAAATCTCTTATAAACTTGAATGAATTACTTCTTTGGAGAGTCATTGATTTGGTTAATGTGTGTTTTGTTAATAATATATTGTGATAACAGATTAGGAATAATAACAATATCCTTTAATCTAGTCTTCATCCCACTTGGTTTCTAATTAAAATTTTTTCTATTATAATAAACATTAAACTAATTCCATCTTGTTCACTCCAATAACTAAAACCAAAAATCATAGTGTGAGAAACAGTAATCATATTGGGGAACCACATAGTATATTACTTAACCAAACTTTATGATGTTATCCTATTCATAGACAAATCCTATAGGTTCTTTAATAAGGTTTTATCAGAGATGGTTCCAAAGAATAACTGAACCTTACTTTGATATCAACTGTAGTAATATAGAATTATTACTAGTGGGATATAATTTAAACTGATAAAAACACTCCATGGGTCTTTATAGCTCATAGGGAAGACTATTACCACTATACTAAATGGTATCACATTCCTTGTGATGTCCTTGGGAGGAGATCCATGCTTTTCCCAATGCCTTTATGTGAGAGTTCCTAAGGATCATATTCTCTAATTTTATCTGATACCAACTATAGAAACCCAAACATCTCATACATATATATATTACAATGTAATAGATGAATATTTACTACATAACACAATTAACCAAACCAAAAACATTTTGGTCAAGTGTCTTTGGAAACTCAGATATAAAAACAACTGTAACATAAGAGAGCTATGTCCTCTCCAACTAAGTTATTTATAACTATAACCCTTCTTTGAAATATCATTCATAATACATTTCATAATAACCTATATAGAAGAAACATAAGAAAGAGTGATCTCAGATGCTCAGTATGGGTAAATAGGGAAGATATCAATATATAATGAGCATATGGTTATGCGAACCTAAGAATAAAATTTTAGAACTATACCTTTCATATAATAGATCATAAACATGATATAGGGATTAAATATTAGTATCTCGTAAGATATAAATAATAATGGAATCAAAGAACATGAGCCATTAAAATATGACATTGGAATAATATATTGATTTATGGTATATACATAAGCATAGATAATCATTTACAATGTAGTCAAGACTCATTTTCCAAACTATAATAGTGTACTCTATTGACTCCCCAAAATGTTATATTATTCAGGGTTTACTCCCAAGACTTTCATAGTGGATTTGGTTCATTCACAAATCTGTCATAGTTGTCTTGGTTCACTCCCATGACTATCACTATAGGAAAATACCCTTACTCGACTAGATTCACTCCTCATGCATGTCCTATTTATCTCATGTGATCTCAATTTTTACTCAATGAAATAGAGTGAGATATAGGTTCCACCCATAACATAATTAACATTTTAAATATGTGTTACAAAATATTATAAAACATTAATAATCTCAGAACAAGTGAAAATAAATGTTCTTTATACCATATTTATTATATCATATCCATGAAAAGAAATGATTTTCCTAAGTATTTCATTATAGCATCACCCAATGAAAAGAAATGAGTTTCATAAAAATATTTTCATCAAACACAAAAACCACATAGAAAAAGAATAATGATTGTATCCTTAGATTATATCCCCTATAAATCTTATATTAAATCAAGGTTTTTCATATTACATGTAAAATGATTCTAAAAGATCACACGAAACATTTCTTGGGGAAAACTCATTTTTATTTGAAAATCTACATTTTAAAACACAAATTTCACAAAACATAGTGAAAATCATTTTCATTCAAAATTAAATCTGAATATTATTAAAAATATTTAAAATAATTATATTTTCATGATAGTGGGAAATTGTGTTTATAGTATACAGGTTAAAAATATGATTCCTTTCACAACATACATATGATCCAAATGGGTGGTGCATGAAAAAGGACATAAATATTCATTAAAAATGTTTAAAAAAGGGTAAAATCTACTTTAAACCATCATATATGAATATTAAAAAATTATTGAAACCATTTTTATATAAAAATGATTTGGAAGAAAAATTATTTTGACCAGAGAGAAATAAAGTTGGTTTTCTTTAAAAATATTGTTTTGGAATATTGAGTATATAAGAAGATAAAATTTAAGGGAAAATGTATTCTCATTAAATAATTTTATTGTAAGAAAATTCAAAAGGTTCCTAAGAAATAGATCATAATATTTAATTATTTAAAAAATAATCATAAACAATCCCAATAAAAAATTAGACTATATCCTAAAACATGTAACACTTTAGTAATGTTTAAAATGTAAGACCAATGAAAGAAATAACCTTATATGGATTTATATATCAAATAATATCCCTAATAAGAATAATTAAATAATTTCATGGGAAGTATATACACTACACAAAATAAAGAAGTGGTGAATATGACACATGTCTTTGAGGAAGAAAGCAGAGACAATAAATCTATCACATGATTCGGTTACCATTGAATCATAATCCCCATTAAATAATAATGTTAAATAAAAACATTAAATATCATGAGAATAAATAAACTCATTATATAACATGTTAAAGGGTTTTTATATACACCTCATAAAATAATATTTGTTCATAACATTACATAAGTCTCAAGGAAGTCAATTTGAAACAAATTTCTCTTACCTTAAGTCTTTAATTCCTTCATACACATTCAAACCACATGTATAATAAATATAAATTTATTATAAATATTTTAATGAATAATAATAACATTTATTATATGAAATATGATTTAATTTTTCTTTTTATTACCTATTTATTAATATTCCTTATAGAAATCACATTTCGGTAGCAATTACTTTGTTTTTTCCAGTTTTTTTTAGATTGGTATCTTCAGTCATTTAATTTGGATCATGTTTCCATGATATAAAAAAATTATACATTTTATAAATATCATATATATTTATTATATAATTATTTAAATTAATCTATTAAAGTAAGATATAGAAAATGAATTACACCATTTATAGAGATAGTATACTATGTATATGCGTGAAAGTTATTTCCATTTTCTTGAATAATGAAAAAAAACTAATAGAACAAAATATATTAATGTTAAAAACAGTCATTTTTTAGTATATATAAAAAATATTATTTAAATTTATCTTTATTACATTCCACGTAAAGTGTAATTAAAAACTGAATTGCATATCTTCATGAGGTGGAAGTCCTCCACACACACGAGCAACGTTATTATATTCCCATAAACTGGAGAGTAAGAAGGTAAATGTGATATTATAGTTTAATAAGTAAAATAATATCATAAATATAATATATAAACATTATATCCATCCTTATATCTATACACGAGAGGTGGTAACCTAGAATAAATAACATCAGTATGTGAGGTGGTAGTTTATCATACACACGATCAACAGCTTCGTTTCCAATTTGATGGAATAGTAAATAGATATAGGTAATGAAATTAAAATCATAAAATCTATGTATATTGGATATATTGGTATTATTAAATAATAATATTTGTATATTATTTGAATGAGGTTTCAGAATAAATAAAATAAAAACACACGTTTTATATTTTTCCGCTTCTTTGGAGATCTATTAAGGTTTTTACATAAAACCTTATTAGGAGGTTATAATAATATGAATAAATACTTTAGAATATGGGAAGATAAATAAGTAATATATTTGTGTTAATATTGGATAAACCAAAGGTAATGTATGTTTTTATGGGAGAGAATATTAGTGGAATTTTATAAGTGGGGGATAGAAAAAAAATGGAATATTTAAAATGTATCAAGTGTACCTATATTTTTCACAAGAAAAAAGGTTTTTAAAGGGGTAATTATAAATCCTTAGAGTTGATACAGTCGATATATGTCCATAAATTTTTTTGGACAAGTATTTATATTATTTTACCCCTTATCTATTTTTTTTAACCCATAGTAAACTTGTTTAAACCATAACTATGGTAATTAATTTTTAAATTGTTTACTATTTATATTGACCAAAAAGTATGTTGAATTTAATATATAATATTAACTATGATTATTCAAAATTTGAAATAAATGTTTCTTAATTCCATTCATATATTTGGAAAAATATAATTCAATATTTAACCCATAAATATGATAAAAAGAGTTTTCGGAAGTAAAGGTTCTCAAATGTCTAAAAAGATCATATATAAAAAATAAATTTGAAATTGATTAAAATGAAATATATTGGATTTTTTATAATATAGTTTTTCCAATAATTATTTTCAAATCATGTTAAAAAAATTAACCTTATAAATTCTTTAAAAAATATATGTTTCTAAAAAAACTCGCATTTTTCTCTATTCATCGAAAAATCAATCTTTTCCAAAACAATCTAAAAATTAACCTAAAGCTAATTTTTAAAATTGGATTAAAAAAATAGAGTAAATTAATTTCAATTAAATTTTATAAATGTTTCAACGATAAATTTTATTATTTTTTTCAAAAAAAGAAAACAAATATTTTTTTATAAAAAAGTATTTTTTTGAAGGATATAAGTATTTTACTAAAAAGTAAGTATATTTTTATCAATATGAATTTCTTATATAAAATAATTTTACATAAATTTTAAAAATTTTATATTCATATTTATTATTCTATTTTTAATGTCTAGGTTATAACATTCTAGTTTAAAACATGTTATTAATATTATATTGTGGTTCATTAAAACTCATTGATGTGTATACCCCAAGGTATCAAAGGAATTAAATGTATTCAAAAAAAATATTTCATAAAATCTCAGGGTGTTACAACATATGTTTTGAGAAAAACCTTATACGATATAAGTTCAAGATCATGGTGTTTACAATAAGATCTTTTCTACAAAAAACTACTACAAGTGTTAAACTAATACTAAGATCTTACACAGATATCAAAACTGGTAATGTAAGAATAAAATTGGATTGTATCAAAATTTAATAAAACATTATATATATAGATATATATTGAATTTATATAATTTTAAAATTTTATTTTTTTGATGTTCACATTATGGTTATTTTTTAAAAAATTGTAATTTTATTTCTATATTCTTCTCTTAAATTAATTTAATAATAATATCATATACATTCACAAATTTAATTATAAATTTATATAAAAAATATATTTAATATATGAAAAGTTTTTTTCTCAAAAACTATTTTTTGATGCATTTTATTTTTTAATTAAAAATAAAATATATAAATTTTACGATGTGAATTTAAAAAGCATAACATCATTTTTTTATTTATCTCTGTTATATTAGATAAAATTTATTTTTTGATCATTTTATAAAAAGGTTGATTTATAGATGAAATATTACGGATTTACGAAAATTGTCATTCCAATTATTTTATCACTATGTAAGGATAACCTATAAGAATTAAAAACCCTTATCGAAATAAATATTAGTATATGGAAAAATATTACGCATTTAAAAAAATTAATTTAACATATAAAATCTATGAAAATTTTTTTCTAGAACTAAAGAAAAATGATACTTTAATATATAAAATAGTTTTCGGTTTTCACTTCAAACCATGTATTTATAGTGTGAGGTTCTGTTTTTTAATTCCATGTAAGCCTAATTCATTTAATTTTATTCAATAAGAATAAACTTATGAATCCATAATCATTACCCATTATAACATTATCATATATAAATTTAAATGATTAAAATAATTATTTAAAAAAATTACATGTCCAACTATTTTTTTAATTAACCTTTCATACCTGTAGATATATTATTTGATAAAATGAATTTTAAAAATAAATTTATGATATTGAAATTATGTTATAAATTAAATTTTAATTTTTTTCATTAAATAAATTACAATGGTTAAAAAATTGTTACCTCAATAAAAAAGTAAACATTTTAAATATAATTTTACTCTAGTAGAAAGAAAAACATGTTAAAAAATATTTATAAATGGGTGGTTTGGGTTTTGAAAAACAAAAACTCATCTACATTACTCATTTTTTATTCTTTAATCCCTTTACCCTTTAACAAGAAAATAAAATTATTAAAATCAACTTGGTATTTCCAAAACAACCTTTCTCTTCAGTTCCAAAATATAAAATATACACCAATTTAAGACTTTCCTATCCTTATAATTCCTCATTGAAACTCTCTAATTTTACTCTACCAATAAACCTATAACATAAAAATAAGTATATTTTCACTCATATTTATCATATTATGTTCACTTTCAAGTGGCATTTCAAGGAAAAATAAAGTGTCCAACATAAGTAGTATCTCCTTCTTAAGTTTTCCCCTCGATATTACACTTCAAAATATATTATCAACATAATAACATTATGAAATCAGTATCATAATTATACCGTGATATTTATATTAATTTTATAACCCTTAGTCATTCATTTTGATGCACATATAATAACAAAGGAATGTTAATCGTTCATGTCTGTGGACTACTGCCTCATGAAGAATCATTTTTTTCTTCTTTTTTTAAAATATTTTTAAAAAAATCAACAACTTTATCTCACCATTATAAAAAATACAATGTATATCATAGTTATTAATTTATAACAACATTATATTAAAATAAACACATCTTTAATCTTACTCACTAATCGATTTAATGTTCCCTTATGTATCAGTAAGTTTATCCACTTTAATGAGTATTTAATTAAAATATGATCATGGATGACTATGGGGAAGATAAATAATTTTATAATTATGTATTATTAAAAATGATTATTATTTTATGGTAATTCAAATTTTATATAAGTCATATAATTTTTCCAAAATAAATCATCTTCGATGAGCCCAATTACTGAAATAATCCATCCTTAATTATGTTTTATCGTAATGTAAAAAAACATATGTAATGAAATAATAACATTTTTGGAAAATATAATATATATATATATATATATTAAAGCATCATAAATTATATATCAATAGTTTCCATTTTATAAAATGATAGGTTATGATATCAAAATTATTAAACATGTTCCAAATAGTTAAAGTTATTAACAATTGATGATCATAATATGTTATAACTAGTTAATGTAATCATTATTAAAATAATATAATATGATTAAAAGGGAAATCATTTTTTATTAAGATTTTTTAATAAGATATTATGTTAGTTATTTTTTTATATGAATTTAATGAATCACAATCTAATCATGGAAACAAGGTAAGGTTTTTTTGACTCTACTTATCTTTATTGAGACATGTTTTAATGTTATACACCAATTTATTATTTATTTGGTGTATATAGTGAAAAATAATTTATTTTATAGAAATACATGACTCAATTATTGGGATTTACATAACCTTGTGATTTTAAACTTAAAATAACTTTTTATTCTTAAATTATTAAATATGTAAGGTGTTTTCATGAATTAATTATCACTATTGGGTTATAATATCTATTATTTGTCTATTATATCTCACGATTCATATATTATAACCTATGATGATTAAGTGTTGTATTTATACTTTTTTTTGGGAAATCTTGTTTCACACCAAATACATATTCTTCTATGATTCAAATGTTTCACTGAAATGTGGTTTTGAAAATAAAAATCTGCATGTCTGCTAATGGAGTTTTCCTCCATATCCATGTTTTTACATCCCACCAATGGTATCCTTTCTATAGTGGAGACAAAAATTGTTTTTATATCTTGTTATTTTTTCTCCTTTATTCATTTAAAAAATCATCATCATTTTTACTATATGGGTTTATAATAAGGTTTTCTAAAAATGATCATATAGTTTTTCCATCCTTTTAAAATAAAAATTTACATCATTCACAACACATCTTATATTGGTATCTTTTATACAGTTTTAAGGATCCTTTTTTAATATTTATTAACATCTTCAATGTATTTTAACATCCTTTTTAAAAAATAATATCTTTTTCAAGTCTCTATTATAAAATATTATTTTAAAAGTAAATGTTTTGAATGTATTTTCACTTCTATTTTTTAAAAAAATTATGCATTTTCATAAAAAAATTATTATGAAATATTTAAAAAAAAAATTTAAGTCTTCTCTTTCTCATCACAAAAATGTTTTTAAATGAAATTTTCAATTTATTGTTTTAATATTTTTGTTCTTATTTTAAAATTTAACATCTATTTATTCTTTAAGGATTATATTTCATGAAATTATGGTTTTGATCACCCTATATATGTTACTATGATATGATTAATTTTTGGGAAATGAGATGTTTGATATCTTATTATTTCTTAAGTTTATGATATGTTATTTTTTTTGGATGGTTTTATAAACCCATTATTTGTTAAATGGGTTATTTAAGATATCATGATGATTGGTTTTAAGTGGAACATATATCGGTGATAGATAACTGGTGGCATACTGTATCATCATCCAATTAATTTGATTATATTTATAGTTCGTGAGAATATATTTCATGGACATGATGATTTTATTCGTTTGGTGTGGGCATGAGGGGCTTTCTCACATGTTTAGGTATGGACATTATGAGTCTGTTCACATAATCATGGTCATAATGAATTTTATCAAAAAAAAATTCCTATGATTATAGTTCTAAAACATTTCCATGTTGCTCATAATGTTTTCTTAAAATTTTCAAGATGTATTTAATTTACATGAAATTCCATTTTTTCATGATTATGCTTGATTTCATTAATCATTACAGACTTTTGCATGAGGCTCAGATGTTATATGACTATTGAGGTGTGTTTGGAAGTATTTTATACCATTTATGTTTTACAAATAATATTTTTATGATATTATGTGACTATAACATGTTTTATGATTATCATTTAAGGTATTTTGATCATTTATTATGATATTCATGTCTCCCTCATGTTTTAATTCATGTAATTACATGTTTTTACCTTAATGAGTATTTGAGCACACCCATTTATTATATTTCAATTCAATAGGTAATGAATATGATTATATCATGTCTTATATCTAGAAATTTTTATATATTATCATAACTATAGATAAATGTTTGTTAGTGTAATAAAATTGGATTTTTATGTACATAATTTCCATGACACTACGCATTTCTATATTTGGGTCATGAAAACTTTTGTTTGAAAAAAAATATAAATTATAACATTAATATATTATATAAGTCATATTTTTTTTGGGAATCTAGAGTGATAACCCTATAAGGTGTAGGATCGAGTAGTGGTTATCTCTTATGGTTTCCCTATAGTGAGACTCTGTTAATTTTCCTTTTTATTATTGGTTGCAATGTTTTATGAGGCCTTGAGTATATATATGGTTCATTGATTTATGTCTCTCATATAGTTAAATTAGTGTTAAGTAGTCTTACCTGATGGATAGTCTCTCGTGAAGAATATTTAATGGGTAGTTCCTTAGTGAACTACCTAGGGATTTGGTACATCATGACCTTAAACTCTCAATTTTAAGTTCTTGATATGGGAATGATTTTTGTGATAATTTAGTGGATTAAATTTAAATCCAATAATATTCATATAATATTGTGGGATGTCTATGATGTTTGGGTGTATCCTTCCATTATTGGGTAGATTGGTTTTGTGGTAATCACATTGAATTTTTAAAAAAGGTAATTGGGGTTTTGAGTGGTAAAAGTTCCCTAGAATATAGTGGAAGGTTATTTCTCATTAAATTTATTTATGAGTTCATGAAGAATTCTAGGATATATATTGGAGGTGTTTTTATCTGTAACAAGTGTACTGTGAAAGTAAGATATATCATTTGGGATCACTATTTATAGTTTTTTAGTCTCATAGATTCTTTATAATATGTCTTTCGGTATTAGAGATTATTCAATATAGGAGAGAAAAAACAACTTGCATCCATTTTATGAGAGACATAATTGAGATAACTTGACATCATAAGACATGGAAAGTTGATTAGTGTGGAAAGGTTTACGACTTTTTATGGACATTTCATTATTAGAGAAATTATTTTGGAACAGTGATATTTATATAGTATAGAATTACTGGTATAATGGTATGCATGATCCCATGGTGGCTAATCCAACTAATTTTATGGCTAGTAGCTCTATTTTTGGACAATTATAGATCCTACCAAGTCCTAAACCCAAATTCAAAATAATTGGTTAGATCATTGAATATGAAAATTTCATTTAATTTTGATTGATTTTTAATGTTTCTTCATATTTGTTTTCAAAAAATACATTGTAGTGTTTTGAGGTGGTTTACAATGTTTAAGTAGTGTTTAAAGAGTTTTAAGGTGGTTATGATTATTGGAGTGGTGTAGCCCAGTCTATTAGAAGATGTTCGTCGAACTAATCATAACTCAAACTACACACTAGGTTTCAAATCTCATGATTCTACATTTGTAGTGAGGTTATTAGGGTTGTATGTGGTAGTACACCACATATATGGGTGTCTGATGCCCCGAAAATAATTTTTTTGGAAACTGCGGAATCTATGAATAAACTGTAGTAAATATAACTAATGTCACCAATAGGTTATCACAACTACATGTAAAAACTATTGTATCATGTAATAGGACACTATGGAATTGAAAACAATAAATCTAATTGTACTGTAGAATCTCATACTTTGGAGATAGTGTCATTGTAGCTCTTTTAAATTCCTTGTACCATTCATTGAAAAACATTAAGTCTAATATTACAGTCAAATATCCATGGACATATGTATTTTTTCCAAAACACATAAATCAATATGTCAATGTTCATCTTCTTCTTGTTCTTTTGTTTGGTAATTTATTAAACTCTATAACTTTATTCCACAGTGACTCTTGATGTTTCTAGAAAAATGATTCTAAATGAAAAGCTCAATAATTTCCCATAAGGCTTATCTTATGAATAGTAATGATGATACACCATAAAAGGATAAGTTTATCCTTGTGAATATGAATGAATACATTTTTGTGAGGTTGTATACTTTCATAAAATTTATAGATCCTAGAAGTATTAATCTAACATAGATCATTTGAATTATTGTATAAGGATGGTGACATAAGGATCAGATTCCCCTATAAAAATTTCAAAGTTTCCAAATTTATAATTTTTTTATCCAATTCAACCCTGAGGATTCTGAACGTGTTTATCAATGATAAAAAATCACACATAAAATTTGATTCAAGTAGAAAAATGAATCAATTACCCTCATTCCATGAAATACAAGTTTAAATATGAGATAAACTGGATGAGAAGTTCTCAAAATAAATATGGTCTTGTTATCATGAATAATGAATATATTTATGTGTGGTAAATTTTAATTTGATGTTCATATCAATAATTACTTAAAATTTTATAGTGATTCTAGGAGAGTATATTTTTAATTTATGATTAATTTTTAATATAAGTTCAAGTGATTAGTTGACATGGGAAAGTGATGTTGCTTATTTTTTCATACAGAAATAAAAAATTATTATTTTTTAGATTTGAGGAGTTTAAATGGGAAAATAATGATTAAAGGATTTTTATGGGAATAATATGATCATCTGGGTAGTTTTAAAATTTTTCAAATGGGGTGAATATCCATGTGAAGGAGTTGGTGAGAAATCTATGAAAAATTTAAGGGAACCAAAACTATCTTTTTATAATTTCACTTTTGGATAGCTTCTACTAAATTATTCTCAGAAATCCATTTGTATATCTTGAAATGGAGTGTAAATATTATATTTTATTGGTTCAAATTACTATTATATATCAAAGCTATGGAAAATTTTGGAATGAGTTGAATAAAAATACATTATTATTATTTCAAGACAAAGTACTAATGTGTGAGTCTGAGTGAAAAAAAGGTAAATGATGTGGTACCTAAATTCAAGGCTATTTGAGAAGTTTAATAACAAAATAACCATGACTTCATAGTTTTGAAGGTAGAGTAGAAAGTGTAATCTTATAGATAAGGTGATAGTAATTGAAAATAAAATTCAACTCAAGCTTATTATATTGTGTTTTAGATAAGAAAAAGAAACAGCAGATCCATATAGGGTTTTACATGTAGTGATTTGATATTTCCATGTTCCTGAAATTTTATTCACCAAGTATATTATGTATCAAATACTGTTAAAAAAATGACATGTGTTTTCTAGGTAATATTTTGCAATATCAAAGTGTATATTCTATAATTATTATTGAATCAATATACATTTAAATTAAAACCCTTCCTATTTGGTGGTGGTGTATTTCATTATATCCATTGACAGATAGTTGAGGCTATGGGTTGTAGTGCATGTGTTGGGTATATAGGTTATGGTTGATAAAAAAAACAATATTTATAAAAATAACATTTTGGAATGAGGAGTAAACTCTATAATTGAGGTAAAGCCTTGTAAAAAATTTACAAGCCTAATTTTTCTTTATTATTCATTTCACACTATTTAAGATGAGGTATCTAATTTAAAGGGTTATAACTTAACTAATGAAAGAGTATTATCACAAGGAATTAAATTCTAAAATATTGGTTAAAATATATGTGTATCCATTAGACTCTATAGGAAATTCAATTATAATTAGATCTTAATGTTATCACTGTGAGACTCCCTATTTATATAACAACCTTGTTCTTTATTACACATTAATTCTTGATTTATTACATAAAAGTATGCATGATACAACCCAAAAGTTCCAGAAGTCCATTCTCTTTGAAAATTAGGTACATTACATAACAACTTAAAAAAATAAATATGTCATATTTTCTAAAAACTTCCTTAATATATTTATAATATTCCTTCATACTTAAAACATCATGAGATAACCTGAGGATATACAAATTGAAGGGGTGGTCTATAAATTCTAGTAAAGGAATAAACATGGAATAATTTGAATAAAGTAATAGATGATATACAATATTCATATAAATGGTACATAATTGGGTGAAAATCATAAACATTAACTAATAGGCTTGGTATAAGTTGAGAACATACAAGTAACATTAGAAATTTGGAAAAAACATAAAACACTACATCATAAACTTAAGTCAAGGACAAATTCTAAAACATCATGATGAACAATGCCACGAAAATGAATCTAGTTTAGTCTTTATCCTATCATGATGACTCATGATACTAAAAATAACCCAATGTATTGGAGTGTAATATAATTCTAGGTGCACCCATCACATTCATTTCATTCTCATTCTAAATTGTGCCATATAGATCATAAAACAGGGAATCATTTATCCTAAAATTTTATTCATTGATCATGAAGTGTGTAATACATAAATGTAAGCCCCAAATAAATAATTACATGTACATAAAGGTTAAAACCTTTGATAAGAAATGTGTATGGGTATTCAATACACAATCGTTTGGCATCGAAAATTGCGGTGGAATTTTGGAAACATAAGGGGGTGTATAAATGTCCATAGAAGGGATTAATGATAGTGAAATGGGTCTATAACTATTTTTTCATAATAGGGGTAGTAAGTGGTATATGTAATAACATATCCCAATATTATTAATTATTTAAAAAGAGTATTATATGTTGAAGATACTTGAATAAAGAGAAGAAATATAAGAACCCTAACCTTGAGAGTGTGACTTAAAATGGATGGGAGGATATTATTGAGAGCTTGTGGGAACCTTGAGAGATTTATAAAGATTTAAGGTAAGAGTAAGTATGTGATAAAATGATTTTTAGTGAAGATAAATGAGAGCTTGGGTGGGTTTATATAGGAAATGAGTGTAAAATTCTTTATCATTTCTCAAACACAGGTTTTGGAGTCTATATAATAAAATAACCAAAACCAAAAACCTAACCCTGGTTTTTTCCCATGGTTTCTGAAAAAGAGGATTAATTTTATTTTTTTGTAATTAAAATTGACGAACCTAATATAATAATATGCTTGATGATGTGGAAGTGATTCATACTCTTAAAGAAATGATTTTAAGATCATAAACTACATTAATGGTTTTGGAGGATTCATAAAGGCCTTATTAAATTAAAAAAATAAACCTAAAATTATTTAATTTTATAGATAAAATATATATTTGGTCTTGGAGACCCTTTAAAGTATTTATTATATCACTTTTGGGTCATGATGATGTCATAATACACATTGTATATTTAAACGTATTTAATTTTTACCAAAAAATTTGACAGTCTCAAGAAAATTGTCAAAAATTATCCCTTTGATAATTTTAACATTATGATTCTAAAAATAATATTTATTTTAACCAAAATATTTTCAATATTTTTTAATTTTATTTTTAAAAATTAAAATTTATATTTATTGATAAATTATGGGTTTCTTACAATAACAGTTTTTTAACCCATAAAAAATTTCCATTTAAATTCATAAAAAATATATGATAATTTATATATAATTAAAATTATTTAATAAAAATATTTTATTTGAAAATTATTTATTTGAAAATTATTTATTTTAAAATTTCATTAATTCATCCCAAAAAATGTCTTACTTGAAATTGAATACTAATTAAAAATTCAATTTTGTGTTTTATTATATATAAAAATATATATTTTATAAGTAACAATAATATGAAAATATATTCAATATTATATACAATATAGATATTCATATTATAAAAGTCTTCATACATATCCCTTTTTTACACCATAAAATTCCCTTTGGGTTAGGTGTGTGATGGTTAGACTTTCATTGGGCGGTTCGATATACATAGTTTCGGTTATGATCTAGATAAGATTGAACTTATCTCATAAATTGTTTCACTAATTCTTCAGTTCATGGATCCTAATCTTGGGTTTGATCAAGGTAATATCCCAGTGATTCTACCTCCCTCATATTATCTAATAAATGGTATTCATTGGGTATTATCCTACTGTTTGAGGTCATCACTTCCTTTGTTTATGTCAATTGGATTTGTTAAAACTCAATATTTATAATTATAATTTGATCAATATTATATGGGTATATCATCAATGGAAATGGTTCATAAAGTTATTTTAAACTTATTAGAATATAATAAAACAAATTAGTTCCTTTTCTTTCTATAACCATAATATAATATAATGAATTTAATTAAATAAATGAAGTAAATTTTACTTATAATAGTTTAGGTCATTACTATCTTTTCCCTTCTGGAATACCACCCTCAAAATTTTAAACCCCATACTAAAATACATTATGGTAATTTTGTTTACAAACCTCCTATTTTCCCAATGTCGCTTCTTCAAACATTGGGTTTATCTACAACACTTTGACTAGTTGCATTGTGTTACACTGTAGAACTTTGTCTCCACAATCTAAGATCACCACTGACTTCTTCTCATAGAAAAGTTCATTATCTAATGGTATAACCTCTGGGATTAGTATATATGAGGGTATTGTATTTAATTTCTCATGATGGATACATTGAATTCATCATGTACTAGAGATAGGTTTGGTGGGAGTGCTTGTAGATAGCTCATCGCTCTGATGTGATCAAGGTTCTCAAAGGGTCTGATGTATCTTGGACTAATCATCACCTTCTTCCCAAATCTCATGAATATATTCCTTGGATATATGAATATGAATATCATGTCCCCAACATAAAAATTTAGGTCTCATCGATGATTCTCAGCATAGCTCTTCTATCAGCTCTGTTCAACCTTGGTGTGCTAGTGAATGGTCTTAACCATTTCCACCATTTCCTTGAGAATTTTAGGACCAAGTAGTTTATATTCCCAAACATCATTCTTCATGCATTTTTTCATCAACTATTATAATAAAGGTCATCATTGGGATCCATTTGGATGATTTTTTGGAAAGTTTTATTATATGTGAACTTAACTAGAGTATGATATTCATGACATCCTCCTTTTTTGTAAATTAAGAATTCTCTCAACATGTCACCAAGTGTTTGGATAGTCATAACCTATTAAAAATTAGTTTGAGTGTGATAATTTATGACGAAGCTCAAATATATATTCAAAGTTTGTTGGATACTCTTCCAGAACAAGGATGTAAATATTGGATCTCGACCAGATAAAATTGATAGTGGTGTTTAGTGTAGCCTCACCACTTCTCTAATTAATATCCTTACAATTTGAATGAGTAAGAAATTATCTCAAATATAAATGAAGTGTGTAGTCTTTTTATGGTGATCCACCACAACTGATATTTCACTATATAATATTGATGTGTTTAGAAAAGTAGTGACAAATAACATGGTGATGTTTTCCCATTTCCATATAGGTATGGGTAATGGTTGCATAATCCCATTGGATTTCTTCATTTCATCCTTCACTTTCTTATATAAAAAAACATATTGATGTATATCATGGGATCCCTTCCTTCGTATTGTCCATCCCATAGTGTTTTCTGAAATATCAGGACATCTTTGTGCTTTCTTGGTGGATAAAGATAGTTGACCTATGTGAATCATCTGGAATCTCCTTCTTTAACGTAGGATTTTATGGTTTACATAGTCGTGAACCATATCATTTGACTCCATGTTAATTAACATTGAAGTATGATGATTTACCTTATCTTATAGTTTCTGAATTCTTTTTAATTCCCATGTCATCTCCTTGATCATCCTTTCTCTTCTCTATAATGTATGGTTGAGAAATCATTTTTTAAAGGATTTATGATGTTCCTTCCTTTATGATTCTCATGTACATCCTTTCAAAATATATGAAGATTGGATCCCTCTCAATTCTCATAAATTATAGAATTGTTGGATCCTTTATACTTAGATAAAATTCTATTTTATTCACTTTCCCAAAATTGTAGTGAATTGAGAAGTCATAGTCTTTGATCAGATCTAACTATCATCATTGGTTCATATTTAGCTCTTTATGTGTGAATATATACTTGAGGCTTTTGTGGCCTGTATATATTTCACACATCTCCCCAAAGTGATAATGACATAGTATTTTGAAATTTAACATCACTACAGTAATCTCCAAGTCATGTGTTGTGTAGTTTTGTTCATGAACTTTTAACTTTTTTGAATCATAATATATCACTTTTTCATTTTCATTAACATATAGCCCAATCCCTTCTTTAAATTATCACTTAATATGATGAAAATTTCTCCAATTGTTGGTAGTATGATTATAGGTGCATTGATAGTCTTTCATTGCAACACCTGGAAGCTCTTTTCACATTCATAATTACAATAAAAATTGACTCTCGTCCCAGTTATCTTGGTTAGAGGTTTTGAAAATCATGATAAATTTCTCAAAAATTGAAGATAGTAACCAGCTAATCCAAGGAAACTATGGATATATGTCATAGATGTTGGCATCTTATATCCTTCAATTGATTTTTTCTTTGGAGGGTCCAAAGATATCCCATTTTCTTTGATGATATCGTCATATAAATGTACTTTCTTAAACAAGAACTCACATTTGGTGTACTTGGATTAAATATTCTCCTTTCATAAGGTCTTTAGCATAGTGCCCAGATACTCCTAATGATCCACCTATCTTTTAGATTGTATTTCAATATCATCATTAAAGGCTGCCAATTTTTTTTGAGGTAATCTCTAAAGACTTTATTCATAATGTCCATGATGATTTATGGAGCATTAGTGAGTCTAAATGGTATTAATATGAACTCATGGTGCATATACCTTATACAAAAATTAGTCTTGGGGATATCCTCCTTCTTCACCCAAACATCATAATATCCCGACCACAAACCAATATAGGAGAATTATTGTTCTCTGTGTTTATGATGAAACAAATCATTAATTAATGGTAAAGGATACTTTTTCTTTATCATGATCTTGTTTATCTCATGTTAATCAATGCAAAGTCACATTGACCTATCCTTATTCTTTATGAGGATTATTGGTGTACCCCAAGGTGAATCACTTGGTTGTATGAACCCTTTATCCAAATTATCCTCTAGTTTTTTCTTCACCCACTCATGTTTCACAACAACTGTTCGATATATAGTCTCAGATATTTCTAACACCCTTGGTATTTGCATGATTAAAATTTCAACCTATCAACTAGGAGGAATAATATGTAATTACTCAGATTACCATCAATGTATTCCCTCGCAATGGACATATATTCTAGGATGGTCATTTACTTATACTCAATAATTTCAGCTAGATACACTTCTTCATAGGGAAATAATATCGATTCTTGAGATTTTGATCTTTAATAAGATTCATCCTTATCCTTGAAGTTGTACAGAATCAGGGGTTGACTCATCATATGTAGAGTTATTTCCTTCTCATGGATAATTAAGTTGGAAATATATTAGTAAATCCAATCCGTACCTAGAATTGCATCAAATTCCACCAAAGGGAGTATTATATGGTTTTTTGGGATGTTTGGCCAATAAATTTTTACAAGTTATGAGTTATATACTTAGTGTTTAATAATTTACCCATTTTCAATTTTCACTAAAAATCTACTTCTAGGATTTCTGGTGATGTTTGAACAGTCCTCCTAAACATTCATGATATAAATGAATTTATAGAACTAGAATAAAAAACTACATTCATTATTCATTAATGAATAACTATCATACCTATCACCACATTTTTATCAGGATCCACCTCATCAGTTTTGATGAGTAAAATTATCCCTTGTTGTCTTGGAGGTTTCTAGTTGTCTCTAAAAACACTTACATTAGTGTAGTAGCTTGCAAAGTTTCTTGGTTTTTTGAATTTGAAGTAATGAAAAAATAATTGAGGGTTAAACAGATGATTCCTCACATCTAATGCATTAGTGATTTTCTCTTATTTTCAATCATTATCTAGGTGTCCTTCCCTCACTTAGAGAATTTCCTTACCCCCCCCCCCAAGGTAATTTCTCTGGTGTTTCTTTCTGTATCTTTGAAAAGTGGGATGCTGAAAATTCAGAGAACCGTTATATTTCTCTATCATACAACAAAAATTAAACTCCACTTTCCTCTTCTTATCCCCGTGAGACCCTTGATATTAACCAATTTATGTTTCTACTTTTAGGGAACATCAGACAATTTCATCATAGCAATCAAAGTCTCAAATCACCATGGCTTTTGTATAATAGGATTTATCCCACCAAATAAGTGTTAAACCTTGTATTAAGAGGTAAAAAAATATTTGGAGGAATATCATGAATGTATTGTGAAGGTTTCCTCATACACCCTGATATATTTATCATTTTTTAGGATAAGAAAATCCCTTTCCATTTTAAGATGGATAGTGCATGGAATATATTTATTTAAGTTTTTTTCTAGAATTCCTTCCACCCATCACTTTGATCTCTTCTTTTATATTCATATTATTGATAAATGTCCATGTAACGACCCAAAGTTTTTCAATAAAAAATTCCCTTCTTATATCTATGTCATAAAAACACAAAATAATGAACTACTAAGTGATAAGTGACCTTTAAACATAATTTTTTCACCCCTATGTTTGGAATTTTAAAAATCTGGCATACACGGTTATGCTCAAGATAGTTTTTGGAGTCTAATGAAACAAAAATAATTTTTGGTGAATAGTAACCTACCCTTATGAATAGTAACCTACCCTTATGAATAGTAATATGAACCTTATGAATAGTAAATAAGAGTAACATTACCTATGAATAATAAAATTTAGTCATCATAGAAAGTGATAACTTGACCTTAGTAAACATTTTTGATATTTTATAAATCATAAATGATTAATTATAATTAATTAATTAATTTAAAAGAATATTTATTTTCCTGAAATATATTCATAAATTATTGAATCAATTTCTAATAGTTTTTAGATAATTTTATAAGACCCTAAGTAATTTTTGAAAGAATTGCAAAATCAGTTTTAATTTTAAAAACTGTTTTTTAAGTAAATTATGATTTTTTAAATATTAAATTAATAATATTTAGAAAATTATTTTTGAAAAATGGACTTCATTTTAGGATTCTACACGTCGAAAAATGGTTGGGGTAAAATTTTGGGATTTTTCTGAGATACTTGAATTTTTGATGAATAGTATAATACATTAATTTATCATATAAATGCATTTTAATTAAAACCCACTATTCCTGACATCACAAGTGATGTAAGCACCCAAATCCCGAATTCACAAGTCATATTTACTACTCTTGGTCATCCAAGACTCACTATTCCTTGTCCTTGGGGGAATTAATAAACTAATCAATTTAATATTTAGAAAACCCATCTCCCCTCCACTATAAAAGCCACCCTTCACTCCCTCTTTTCCTCACACCTCTAAAGCTCCAATCCTTCTCTAAATTCTGCCCAAAAACCTTCCCTAGCTCATCCCCCACGTCCAAAATCTGCTGGTCTCATCAAAAGCCCAAGCCTAGCTTCCTTAAAGAGGAACTCAAGAGGAGGATTCTAAAGGTAATTTCTCTCCCTCTTCTCCTTTAATTTCCTTTCAAGTTCAAGATCCTTTCTTGATCTCTCCCTACCCTTCTTAATCCAAATTGTTCTGTAAATCCATTATTATATATATACTATAATTTTATGATTCTAATGTTATATTATATCACCCCACACCTGTTGGGTCGGAGAAAAAGGGGAATGATGGCAAGAGGGGGGGTGAATTGCCTTTTAAAAAATGATTGACAAATTAAAATCAAAGTAAAGATGCAGCGGAAAATAAAAGAGGCAATCACACAAGAAATTGTTAACGGAGTTCGGCCAAAACCCGGCCTACGTCTCCGCTCCCAACTCAACAGTTGAGAGATTCCTACCGCTTGCTTTTCAATGGTTTTAGCAAGAAACCCACTAGGCTTTGAGGTAGCACTAGGACCTATTACAGCTTGCTTTTGGTGGTTAAGCAAGAACCCACTTACTTTTAATGGTTGAGTAAGAACCCACTAGCCTTTTTAACGGGTGAAGGCTAGCTCACCGAAAACTCAAGCCTTTTAAAAGGAAAGGCTTGACTAACCTCTTCACACCTTAATGGTGGTGTGAGAACCCAAAAGAAAGGGAGGATAGAGAAAAGGTTGGGGTTTGTTGGCACAAACCCAATTTTAAGCTCAAAATAAAATATACAATAAAAAACCGTATATGAGGAGAAGCCTTGGGCGCCTTTGATGATTGGGATGTTGAAGGCCGCTTCCAAGCTTCTTTGGAGGAGCTCCTTGGATGTGGAAGTTGTTGGAGCTATTGGGGTTCCCTTGGAGGAAGTCGCCGGAGGTTGGCCAATTGATGCAAAATATGTCTGTGGGCTTCTGTATAGTTTCGGTAGGTGTCCAGGGCTTCCTTGGCCTTTATTTATAGGCATGGAACCCTTGGGGAGGCTTCGGAGCCGTTGGAGAGGCTAAAAGAGCCGTTGGGAGCCAAGTGGGCCAGCCTGGTCAAACTGCAACGGCTAGTTTGACTGGCTCCACCGGCTGGCCGGTACAGTCCCACCGGTTGGCCGGTGTGTGCAAAAAGGCATAGGATTCTGGTTCAGGCTCCACCGGCTGGCCGGTGCCAGAGCCACCGGCTGGCCGGTGGCAAGACAGTAGCTGTTCTTCTTTTCCATGGGCCACCGGCTGACCGGTGCCAGAGCCACCGGCTGGCCGGTGGCAAGACAGTAGCAACCACTGTTTTGCTGGATGCCACCGGATTGTTGGGTCGGAAAAAAGGGGAATGATGGCAAGAGGGGGGGTGAATTGCCTTTTAAAAAATGATTGACAAATTAAAATCAAAGTAAAGATGCAGCGGAAAATAAAAGAGGCAATCACACAAGAAATTGTTAACGGAGTTCGGCCAAAACCCGGCCTACGTCTCCGCTCCCAACTCAACCGTTGAGAGATTCCTACCGCTTGCTTTTAAATGGTTTTAGCAAGAAACCCACTAGGCTTTGAGGTAGCACTAGGACCTATTACAGCTTGCTTTTGGTGGTTAAGCAAGAACCCACTTACTTTTAATGGTTGAGTAAGAACCCACTAGCCTTTTTAACGGGTGAAGGCTAGCTCACCGAAAACTCAAGCCTTTTAAAAGGAAAGGCTTGACTAACCTCTTCACACCTTAATGGTGGTGTGAGAACCCAAAAGAAAGGGAGGATAGAGAAAAGGTTGGGGTTTGTAGGCACAAACCCAATTTTAAGCTCAAAATAAAATATACAATAAAAAACTGTATATGAGGAGAAGCCTTGGGCGCCTTTGATGATTGGGATGTTGAAGGCCGCTTCCCAGCTTCTTTGGAGGAGCTCCTTGGATGTGGAAGTTGTTGGAGCTATTGGGGTTCCCTTGGAGGAAGTTGTCGGAGGTTGGCCAATTGATGCAAAATATGTCCGTGGGCTTCCGTATAGTTCCGGTAGGTGTCCAGGGCTTCCTTGGCCTTTATTTATAGGCATGGAACCCTTGGGGAGGCTTCGGAGCCGTTGGAGAGGCTAAAAGAGCCGTTGGGAGCCAAGTGGGCCAGCCTGGTCAAACTGCAACGGCTAGTTTGACTGGCTCCACCGGCTGGCCGGTACAGTCCCACCGGTTGGCCGGTGTGTGCAAAAAGGCATAGGATTCTGGTTCAGGCTCCACCGGCTGGCCAGTGCCAGAGCCACCGGCTGGCCGGTGGCAAGACAGTAGCTGTTCTTCTTTTCCAGGGGCCACCGGCTGACCGGTGCCAGAGCCACCGGCTGGCCGGTGGCAAGACAGTAGCAACCACTATTTTGCTGGATGCCACCGGTTGGCCGGTGACAGAGCCACCGGCTGACCGGTGGAGCCTGGCAGTGGGCAATGCCTCTGCCAGGTCCACCGGCTGGCCGGTGCTATCACACCGATTGGCCGGTGGACTGCAATTCAGTCCATTTTGCCAGCTTTCTTGGGCCAATCCTTTGGCAATCTTTTGCCTATCATTCACAACACTTAAAAACAATGTTAGAAAAATAAGAAAGGTGATTGTGATCATGAAAATCAAACAACGAGGGGAACGAGATGTACAACAATCTCCCCCTATTTTGATGATCACAATCACCAAGACAATTAAAGTAAAAAACTGAAATTGAAAGGAAATGCTTAAAGGATAAAGAAAGTAAATGCTAAGAACGATCAAAAGGATTCTCCCCCAATCAATCAAGAAATTCTCCCCCTTTGTGATTATCAAAATAGAATGGGGCATAAAACTTGATTGAGGGATTACTTTGAAAAACAAGATAGAGATTTTTTAAACCAAATGAAATTTGAAATTTGAATTGAAAGTTTTGAATCAAAAATTGAATTGAAAAATTGAATGAAAAATTGAATAACAGTTTGAATTGAAAGTTTTGAAATCAAAAATTGAAATTTGAAATTTGAAACCAAAAGTTGAAATTGAAAGTTTGAAAAAATTTGAAATTGAAAAGCTTAATCAATCCTAACTCCCCCTAAATAAAAACAATAAATCACCGGGGAGAGGGATTTTGAAAAGAGATGATTTTAGGCCCGGAGAGACTCGCTAGAAGGGATTTTTCAATCCATACTTGTCTCATGGCGGGTCTTCTCCTATAAAATTCGTCCGAATAAAAAATCGATTTGGGTTGACCGTACCGGGCATTTTTGCAATTACATTCATAAATAAGGTGCCCGGATTTTTTGCAATAATTACAAAATTTATATTCGGAGCTCCCCCTTACAAAAATAGTTGGAGCATGGGAGGAGGAAGCTTGGTTGGTATAGCCAAGTCCATGTGTGGTTCTAGAAACACGTTGAGAACCTAATAGTTTGGACAAATTTTTTTCACCTTGGGTGAACTTGGCTAGGGTTTCTCTAAGGTCTTTGATGGTTTATTCCAAAGAATCAACATTTGGAAAATTTTGGATTTTCAGAGAGAGTTCCTCCTTCTCTTTAAGAAGTTTGTCTTTTTCGGAGGAAAGCTTTTTGAAAGACTTTTTCAAAGAAACAAATTTTGAAGAGAGTTCATGAAAACCATTTTCTAATTGGTCTCTAGCATGTTGGAGTTC
Organism: Viscum album; assembly: GCA_963277665.1. NCBI lineage: Eukaryota > Viridiplantae > Streptophyta > Magnoliopsida > Santalales > Viscaceae > Viscum > Viscum album. Next base: position 337,635,824 of record OY728126.1, read on the forward strand.
TTCATAGGATAAATGATTTAAAGAATTAGAATTTGAAGAACAAGAGGTTGAGGAGTCGGAAGATGTTACCTCATGGAATGCCATTAGGCATTTTGTACCTTGGTCGCTCGAGGAGGAGGAGGAGGAGGATGAGGAGGAGGTGTCACTCCATGTCGCCTTGAGGACCTTTTTCTTTCCTTTCTCCTTAGCCCGTTTCTTATTGAGTGGGCAATCGGGCTTGTAATGGCCCTTTTCGCCGCACCCGTAGCATTTTACCTTGGGCTCGGATCTTGCGGTGGGTTCTTGCTTTCGATGCTTGCGGGATTTCTTCTTCTTGTGCTTCTTCATAAACTTGTGCATTTGGCGGGCGAGATTCTCCATTTCCGAGTCGCCACTTGAAGATGAAGAGGATGAGGAGGAAGAGGATGATGAGGAGGAGCTTACTTCTTTTTGTACCTTGAGGGCGATGTTCTTTGGTGTTTTGATTGGTGTGCCCTCCTTTTGAGCTTGCCTCCTCATCGTGATCTCATACGTCATTAGGGATCCGATGAGCTCTTCTACCGGCATATTTTTGACGTCCTTAGCTTCTTGGATCGCCGTCACCTTAGGTGCCCATGAGCTCGGAAGGACCCATAGGATCTTCTTGACCATAGTTTCTGCAGAAATATTATCACCAAGGGACTTTCTCCCATTGCACACGTCAGTAAATCTAGTAAACATTTCAGAAATAGATTCATTTGGATGCATAGAAAAAGACTCAAAATCCTGACGGTACATGTCCAATCGAGTATCCTTTACTTTGTTGGTCCCCTCATGGGTAACCTCCAAAAGTTTCCAGATTTCATGTGCGGAGGTGCATGTGGAAACTCGATTGAACTCATTTCGGTCAAGGCCGCAATGAAGAGCATTCATGGCTTTGCCATCAAGCTCAAAATTTCTAATGTCGGCTTGGGTCCATTTGGATTCGTCGGGGTTAGACAAAGTGTAACCTTGCATGACTATTTTGAAAATGGGATACCCTATACTTCTAAGAAAAGTGGTCATGCGGGTTTTCCAATAATTATAGTCAGTCCCATCAAAAAATGGAGCCCGACCCAATGAGTAGCCCTCGGGGCGAAAGAGGTAGATGCCATAAAAAAAAAATAGGATCTTTAATTTGAAACCGTTTAAGGGAATTATTCAAAACCTCCCTCTGATACCAATTGTTGGGTCGGAGAAAAAGTGGAATGATGGCAAGAGGGGGGGTGAATTGCCTTTTAAAAAATGATTGACAAATTAAAATCAAAGTAAAGATGCAGCGGAAAATAAAAGAGGCAATCACACAAGAAATTGTTAACGGAGTTCGGCCAAAACCCGGCCTACGTCTCCGCTCCCAACTCAACCGTTGAGAGATTCCTACCGCTTACTTTTCAATGGTTTTAGCAAGAAACCCACTAGGCTTTGAGGTAGCACTAGGACCTATTACAGCTTGCTTTTGGTGGTTAAGCAAGAACCCACTTACTTTTAATGGTTGAGTAAGAACCCACTAGCCTTTTTAACGGGTGAAGGCTAGCTCACCGAAAACTCAAGCCTTTTAAAAGGAAAGTCTTGACTAACCTCTTCACACCTTAATGGTGGTGTGAGAACCCAAAAGAAAGGGAGGATAGAGAAAAGGTTGGGGTTTGTAGGCACAAACCCAATTTTAAGCTCAAAATAAAATATACAATAAAAAACCATATATGAGGAGAAGCCTTGGGCGCCTTTGATGATTGGGATGTTGAAGGCCGCTTCCAAGCTTCTTTGGAGGAGCTCCTTGGATGTGGAAGTTGTTGGAGCTATTGGGGTTCCCTTGGAGGAAGTCGCCGGAGGTTGGCCAATTGATGCAAAATATGTCCGTGGGCTTCTGTATAGTTCCGGTAGGTGTCCAGGGCTTCCTTGGCCTTTATTTATAGGCATGGAACCCTTGGGGAGGCTTCGGAGCCGTTGGAGAGGCTAAAAGAGCCGTTGGGAGCCAAGTGGGCCAGCCTGGTCAAACTGCAACGGCTAGTTTGACTGGCTCCACCGGCTGGCCGGTACAGTCCCACCGGTTGGCCGGTGTGTGCAAAAAGGCATAGGATTCTGGTTCAGGCTCCACTGGCTGGCCGGTGCCAGAGCCACCGGCTGGCCGGTGGCAAGACAGTAGCTGTTCTTCTTTTCCAGGGGCCACCGGCTGACCGGTGCCAGAGCCACCGGCTGGCCGGTGGCAAGACAGTAGCAACCACTGTTTTGCTGGATGCCACCGGCTGGCCGGTGACAGAGCCACCGGCTGACCGGTGGAGCCTGGCAGTGGGCAATGCCTCTGCCAGGTCCACCGGCTGGCCGGTGCTATCACACCGGTTGGCCGGTGGACTGCAATTCAGTCCATTTTGCCAGCTTTCTTGGGCCAATCCTTTGGCAATCTTTTGCCTATCATTCACAACACTTAAAAACAATGTTAGAAAAATAAGAAAGGTGATTGTGATCATGAAAATCAAACAACGAGGGGAACGAGATGTACAACAACACCCTTTCTCCCTTCCTTTTATTTTATTAAAGAGAACGTTGTTCATGTGGTGATAATTTATCACCTTCAAAAACAACATGCTCTCTTCTTCCATTTATACCTTCAATCTGGTCATAAAACAATTTTTATGGTTGAACCAGAATGTTTTGTATGTATTATGTTCTATTTTAAGTTCTGGAAATAATCTATGGCCATACTACTAAGTGAAAAATTAAAATGAGTTGGTTGTGATCCAAAAACCGCTCAAATCAGCCCAAAAAATCTTCATTTAGTTATTATCTAATAATTCGGCCACATGAATCTAATATAACTCATTCTAAAATCATCCAAGCTTCTTTAATATCATTAATTACATGTAATATCAGTTATGGATGTTTAACGATAATCTACCCAAACATAAAATTAAGAATACAAGTGGACCGCTCAAGAAAACCGTGAAAAAGAACATCCCCGAACAATGTTTTTAAACTCTATAAGTAATCCAAAGGAACATAATATGAAATAATGAAACCATAATGAACCCTATTAATGTATAAATGGTTCTGGAATTTCTAATTAATTAATATAATGTCATTATACAGGACATTAAAGAGAAGGAGGCATTCGAGTACAAGGTAAGGGGAAATCTCGAACCCAATTTTCTTCCTTTGGGTTCTCCCTCTTTCACTCCATTTTTGATATGGTTACTCCTCAAAGATCATTTGTTAATCATTTACTTTACTTTTCTAGGATATACATGTTTGTCACTGGTTTTTTTATGTCCATCAAAATTTTTTCCAAAAGAACTCTTCTTTCAAGATCTCACCTTTTACCTCTCATTCAAGGTTGATGGTTTTTATATCAAGTATGTTGTTCCCTCTTTCTTTTGGGAACCCAAAGCTTATGAATATGTTATTATGAGATGAAACCCATTCCTTTCCATGGGTTATTTATGTACATGTTTGATATGTGTTCTATGTGTCAAGAATGATAATGATAATGTTATGATGTGACAGGTGCGCCCGGAATTATATAGCGCAATATGAATGTTTAAATGTGACGGGTGCGCCCGAAATTATATAGCGCTCCAATGCATTGGGTAAAGTGATGAATCTCATGAGTAAATGTGAAATTATGCGTGAACATGATTCTATCTTTTTTCACAATTATGTGTGGTAGTTAACCACTAAGACATGATGTTACATTTTTATGCTTTGCCACATTTCAAGTTTATTGTTTATGCTCCTCTCATGTTCAAGATCTTCTTCCTATGTCATGATTATGCTCACCCCATGCTATATTGTTCTTATCTATCCTCTTACTGGGCTTTTAGCTCACCCCTTTTGATGTATATCCTCAGGTGGCTACATGTACTAAGGAGAGGACAAGTGCTACTAAGAAGCTATACAAGAAGAGATTAAATGAATTTTTATGCTTGATGTTGTACTTGTTATGTGTAGTCCTAGTTTGCCCAAGACACTAAACCTATGTATCCTCCATGTGTAATACTATTATGTTGTTTATCTCTGAAATGATGTAATAGTAATGTAAGAAAAGGCCGGGTCGCTATAGTTGGTATCAGAGGAAAGGTTTAGTTAATTTGGGAATTAGGATTAGTGAACCCTAAAGAAAACCTCTAGCATGAGACTAAGTACAAATATGCACACAAGGATATTTACCTAGGGATCCCATATGTTATGTTTTTGGTATAATTGTTTAAAAGGATAAGTTATTCATGACTTGTTTACTTATGTTTTGTTCTAACCTTTTCTATTTTAGAAAATGGTGGGAACCAGGAGAAATCAGGCCAACAACTCTTGTGAAGGCCAATGCAACGATTGCCCGAACGACATCCCCAATGATTTTGGAGGTGGAGTTCAAAACATCATGACGATGCTTACCCAATTATCCCGGGTTATGAATAATAACCATAATAATGGGGAACGTCCTCCTTCACCAAAGAGGGAGCAGCTAGCTATCGAAAGTTTTATGCGGCAACGACCACCGACATTTTGTGGATCTTCCGATCCACCAGTTGCGGAATAGTGGGTCAACTCCATGGAGAAGATCTTTTCTGTTCTTCACTGTTCCGAGACAGAGAAGGTGACTCTAGCCGTTTATCGTCTAGATGGAGAAGCTGATCAATGGTGGGCTTTGATTAAGAACACCAAGCCAAGGTAAGAAATTGAAGAGATGGAATGGGAAGACTTTAAGATAATGTTTCTTAATAAGTACTTCCCACAAACTCTTCGCACGAAGATGGAGAGAGAATTCATAGAGCTCAAGCAAAGAGAAGGAGAATCTGTCACAACCTATGAAGCAAATTTCACAAGGCTCGCAAGGTATGCTTCGGGTTTTGTTATCAACAATGATAGCAAAATTGATAGATTCTTTAGTGGATTAAAACCACATCTTCGAAAAGATCTTGCAATTCGAGACTTTGGGAGTTATGAAGAAGTTGTTCGGTGTGCTCTCAAAGTGGAGATGGAGTTTGGAGAATGGGCCCATGGCTATGGTGATAAGAAAAGAAAGATGGAGTTTCAAGCTGGTGGATCTAGTGATAAAGATGGGAAGAAAACACAACGACCCACTTGCCAAAAATGTGGGAAGTTGCACAGTGGGAACTGCCTCAAAGGGACAGGGAAATGCTTCAAGTGTGGGAAAGAAGGACACCTAGCTCACGAGTGTCGAAGAGACATGAAAAGGAAGGATAATGTAGCCGATGAAAGTAGAGAACCACTCGTGGTTCAATGCTACAACTGTAAGGAGCTAGGGCACTATTCAAACCAGTGCACTAAACCTCGAGATTTCGAGGGTAATCTGCGCCAACAACCACCAAAGCCAAAGAACAAGAGAAGACTTATGCCATCACTACTGCGGAGGTGGAACATGATAATGATGTCGTACAAGGTACACTTCCTATTCACTCAAGAATGGAAAAAGTCTTATTTGATTCTGGTTCTATGCATTCCTTTATATCTTGCAAGTTTGCTAGAACTATAGAATCGAAGCCCCGAAACCTTGAAGTAGAGATATCTGTAAAAACACCAAGTGGTGCAATCATTGCAACCCAAGTGTTTGATTCTTCTCCTGTTGACGTATGTGGGAAGATTCTTCCGGAAAATCTCGTAATACTTCCCTTGGTGGAATTCGACGCTATAATGGGAATGGATTGGCTCTCGTTATATAGAGCACATATCAACTGTCGGGAAAAGGAAATATATTTTCATATTCCAAAACATCCCATGCTCCTCTACAAATGCAAGGAAGATCATGAATCTCCTTTGAGAAATCCATCAATGGTGTGGGTGATGATTCCCTATAAAGAAGCATACCTCGCCCAAATGATTGAGTCAAAGGAAAGTTCCAACCTTGAGGAAATGCCCATCGTAAGGGAATACGGTGATGTATTTCCCGAAGAGTTACCCGGAATTCCCCCGGATCGTGAGGTAGAGTTCTCAATTGAACTCATACCCGGAGCTACTCCTATCTCAAAGTGCCCCTATAGGATGGCTCCTATCGAACTGGAGGAGTTAAAGAAGCAGCTGCAAGAGCATCTGGACAAAGGATTCATACGCCCTAGTGCATCACCTTGGGGTGCGCCAGTGCTCTTTGTGAAGAAGAAGGATGGAACCATGCGGTTGTGTATCGATTATCGGGAACTCAACAAGATCACCATAAAGAACAAGTATCCTCTCCCAAGGATTGATGACTTGTTCGATCAGTTAAGAGGAGCTCAATACTTCTCAAAGATGGATCTTCGTTCTGGATATCATAAAGTAAAGGTGAAGAAGGAAGATATTCAGAAGACTGCCTTCCGTAAAAGGTATGTGCACTATGAGTTTTTGGTGATGCCCTTCGGACTTACTAATGCCCCTGCAATCTTCATAGACTTGATGAATAGAGTCTTTAGACATTACCTCGACAAATTTTTAGTAGTGTTTATTGATGATATTCTCATTTACTCCAAGAGTAAGGAGGAACATGAAGAACATCTAAGACTTGTGTTGGCGACATTGAGAAAGGAGAAGTTGTACGCCAAGTTCAGCAAGTGTGACTTTTGGATGAATCAAGTCACGTTCTTGGGACATGTGATCACGAGAGAGGGAATTTATGTGGACCCTTCAAAGACAAAGGTGATTGAAGAATGGCCCAGGTCCTCTAGTGTCACAGAAATCCGTAGTTTTCTTGGATTAGCTGGGTACTACCGACGTTTTGTGAGAAACTTCTCACGATTGTCAAGCCCGCTAACTAAGTTAACAAGGAAAGGGGTAAGGTATGTATGGACGGAAGAATGTGAGGGAAGCTTCAAGGAGCTAAAGAGAAGGCTGATCACTGCACCTGTACTCACACTACCAAAAAGTGGAGAAAGTTTTGTGATATACAGTGATGCTTCAAAGAAAGGCTTGGGTTGTGTACTCATGCAAAATTATAATGTGATAGCCTACGCCTCACGACAGTTGAAGATCCATAAGCAGAACTACCCGACGCATGATCTAGAGCTGGCAGCCGTGATTTTTGCCTTGAAAATCTGGCGGCACTACCTTTATGGTGAGAAGTGTGACATATACACCAACCACAAGAGCCTAAAGTATATATTCACACAAAAGGAGCTCAACATGCGTCAAAGGAGATGGTTAGAGCTAAACAAGGATTACGATTGCTCTATTCACTATCATCCTGGAAAGGCGAACAAGGTAGCTGATGCTCTAAGCAGGAAAGAACCTGCTACTCTATCCATGTTGAGGATTGAGAAAGACCCTATCTTCTTGGATATGCAAAGGATGGATTTGGGAATCGTAAGGGCAGGGGATACATCCTACCTTGCCCAAATGATTGCGCAACCATCCATCCAACAGAAGATCAAGGAAGCACAAAGGGATGATGTGGAGATACAAAAGAGGGTGAATTCAGTAAAGGAAGGGAAGCTGCAAGAGTTCCATATCGACGATGATGGTGTGATTCGGTTTGGAACGCGGCTTTGTGTGCCTTCATCACCCGAAATAAAGAAGGAGATATTGGATAATGCACATAGCTCAACTTTCTCTATTCATCCTGGAAGTACCAAGATGTATCGTGATCTCCGAGAACACTTCTGGTGGGATAACATGAAGAAGGAGATTGCAGAATATATATCAAGGTGCTTGGTGTGTCAGCAAGTTAAAGCCGAGCGGCAAAAGTCCAAAGGTATAATGCAGCCATTGCCTATACCCATGTGGAAATGGGAAAATGTCACTATGGACTTTGTCATGGGCCTCCCGAAAACATTAAGAGGAAATAATGCGATATGGGTTGTGGTTGACCGACTCACCAAGACTGCCCATTTTATCGCTATTCGGGAAGACCTCTCACTTGAACAACTTGCAAGGATATATGTGAAGGAAGTAGTGAGGTTGCACGGTGTTCCACTCTCGATTGTCTCTGACCGTGATCCAAGGTTCACTTCTAAATTTTGGAGGAGCCTTCAACATGCTTTGAGTACTCAATTAAACTTCAGCACGGCCTATCACCCCCAAACTGATGGCCAGTCTGAAAGGACTATTCAGACACTTGAAGATATGCTAATATCATGCTCTCTTGAATTCAAAGGTGGATGGGATTAGCACCTTCCATTGGTTGAGTTCTCATACAACAATAGCTTCCACTCGAGTATTCAGATGGCTCCGTATGAAGCTCTTTATGGGAAGCGATGTAGAACTCCAACCTGTTGGGATGAAGTTGGAGAACGAAAACTACTTGGTCCCGATCTTGTTCAAGAGATGACAGAGAAGGTTCAAGCCATCCAGAAACATATCAAAGCTGCTTAAAGTCCGCAAAAGAGCTATGCTGACAATCGTCGAAGGGACTTGGAGTTTGACGTTGGAGATAAAGTCTTCCTTCGAATATCTCCATGGAAGAGAGTCATGCTATTCGGGAAGAAAGGGAAGCTAAGCCCAAGGTACATTGGCCCCTTTGAGATCCTTGATCGTATAGGAGTCGTGGCCTATCGTCTGGCACTTCCACCGAATATGGCTCAAGTTCATGACCTGTTTCACGTATCACTACTGAGGAAGTACATTCCAGACCCCTCACATGTACTAAACTTAGAGTTGGTATAGTTGGAAGATGATATCTCATATGAGGAGCAGCCGGTAAAAATTCTGGACCGAAGTGATAAGGTTCTATGCAACAAGACAACCCGCCTTGTCAAAGTGTTGTGGACGAACCAAAAGTTTGAGGAAGCAACTTGGGAACCGGAAGAGGCAATGAAGGAGAAGTACCCTCACCTGTTTGTGTAAAGTGAAATTTTGGGGGCGAAATTTCTTAAGGGGGAGAATGTAACGACCCAAAGTTTTTTGATAGAAAATTCCCTTCTTATATCTATGTCATAAAAACACAAAATAATGAACTACTAAGTGATAAGTGACCTTTAAACATAATTTTGTCAAACCTATGTTTGGAATTTTAAAAATCTGGCATACACGGTTATGCTCAAGATAGTTTTTGGAGTCTAATGAAACAAAAATAATTTTTGGTGAATAGTAACCTACCCTTATGAATAGTAACCTACCCTTATGAATAGTAATATGAACCTTATTAATAGTAAATAAGAGTAACATTACCTATGAATAATAAAATTTTGTCATCATAAAAAGTGATAATTTGACCTTAGTAAACATTTTTGATATTTTATAAATCATAAATGATTAATTATAATTAATTAATTAATTTAAAAGAATATTTATTTTCCTGAAATATATTCATAAATTATTGAATCAATTTATAATAGTTTTTAGATAATTTTATAAGACCCTAAGTAATTTTTGAAAGAATTGCAAAATCAGTTTTAATTTTAAAAACTGTTTTTTTAAGTAAATTATGATTTTTTAAATATTAAATTAATAATATTTAAAGAATTATTTTTGAAAAATGGACCTCATTTTTGGATTCTACACGTCGAAAAATGGTTGGGGTAAAATTTTGGGATTTTTCTGAGATACTTGAATTTTTGATGAATAGTATAATACATTAATTTATCATATAAATGCATTTTAATTAAAACCCACTATTCCTGACATCCCAAGTGATGTAAGCACCCAAATCCCGAATTCACAAGTCAAATTTACTATTCTTGGTCATCCAAGACTCACTATTCCTTTTCCTTGGGGGAATTAATAAACTAATCAATTTAATATTAAGAAAACCCCTCTCCCCTCCACTATAAAAGCAACCCTTCACTTCCTCTTTTCCTCACACCTCTCAAGCTCCAAGCCTTCTCTAAATTCTGCCCAAAAACCTTCCCTAGCTCATCCCCCCACGTCCAAAATCTGCTGGTCTCATCAAAAGACCAAGCCTATCTTCCTTAAAGAGGAACTCAATAGGAGGATTCTAAAGGTAATTTCTCTCCCTCTTCTCCTTTAATTTCCTTTCAAGTTCAAGATCCTTTCTTGATCTCTCCCTACCCTTCTTAATCCAAATTGTTCTGTAAATCCATTATTATATATATACTATAATTTTATGATTCTAATGTTATATTATATCACCCCACACCCTTTCTCCCTTCCTTTTATTTTATTAAAGAGAACGTTGTTCATGTGGTGATAATTTATCACCTTAAAAAACAACATGCTCTCTTCTTCCATTTATACCTTCAATCTGGTCATGAAACCATTTTTATGGTTGAACCAAAATGTTTTGTATGTATTATGTTCTATTTTAAGTTCTGCAAATTATCTATGGCCATACTACTAAGTGAAAAATTAAAATGAGTTGGTTGTGATCCAAAAACCGCTCAAATCAGCCCAAATAATCTTCATTTAATTATTATCTAATAATTCGGCCACATGAATCTAATATAACTCATTCTAAAATCATCCAAGCTTCTGTAATATCATTAATTACATGTAATATCATTTCTGGATGTTTAACGATAATCTACCCAAACATAAAATTAAGAATACAAGTGGACCACTCAAGAAAACCATGAAAAAGAACATCCCCGAACAATGTTTTTAAACTCTATAAGTAATCCAAAGGAACATAATATGAAATAATGAAACCATAATGAACCCTATTAATGTATAAAAGGTTCTGGAATTTCTAATTAATGAATATAATGTCATTATAAAGGACATTAAAGAGAAGGAGGCATTCGAGTACAAGGTAAGGGGAAATCTCAAACCAAATTTTCTTCCTTTGGGTTATCCCTCTTTCACTCCATTTTTGATATGGTTACTCCTCAAAGATTATTTGTTCATCATTTACTTTACTTTTCTGGGATATACATGTTTTTCAATGGTTTTTTTATGTCCATCAAAATGTTTTCCAAAAGAACTCTTCTTTCAAGATCTCACCTTTTACCTCTCATTCAAGGTTGATGGTTCTTATATCAAGTATGTTGTTCCCTCTTTCTTTTGGGAACCCAAAGCTTATGAATATGTTATTATGAGATGAAACCCATTCCTTTCCATGGGTTATTTATGTACATGTTTGATATGTGTTCTATGTGGCAAGCATGATAATGATAATGTTATGATGTGACGGGTGCGCCCGGAATTATATAGCGCAATATGAATGTTTAAATGTGACGGGTGCGCCCGGAATTATATAGCGCTCCAATGCATTGGGTAAAGTGATGAATCTCATGAGTAAATGTGAAATTATGCGTGAACATGATGCTAGCTTTGTTCACAATTATGTGTGGTAGTTAACCACTAAGACATGATGTTACATTTTTATGCTTTGCCACATTTCAAGTTTATTGTTTATGCTCCTCTCATGTTCAAGATCTTCTTCCTATGTCATGATTATGCTCACCCCATGCTATATTGTTCTTATCTATCCTCTTACTGGGCTTTTAGCTCACCCCTTTTGATGTATATCCTCAGGTGGCTACATGTACTAAGGAGAGGACAAGTGCTACTAAGAAGCTATACAAGAAGAGATTAAATGAATTTTTATGCTTGATGTTGTACTTGTTATGTGTAGTCCTAGTTTGCCCAAGACACTAAACCTATGTATCCTCCATGTGTAATACTATTATGTTGTTTATCTCTGAAATGATGTAATAGTAATGTAAGAAAAGGCCGGGTCGCTATAGTCCACCACTGATCAGCATATCCCTCCATATTATAAATATCCAATAGAACCTTCTCTTACTCAAAGCATGGAAGGATGAATAATATCTTCTCATTGGAGTGGATTTGTTCTTCCTTGGTAAATGGATAGAATATGCACTAAAATTTAGAGGCATTTGTGACATAAATACCTCAATGGGACTTGTTCTTTCTTATATGTATTTGGGGACTACTCTTGATCTAGGTTTCTATTTATAAAATGATTCATCTAATATATTATAATAAAAAGTTTTACTCTTCCTTCATCTATCGGATTGGGAATCTCATTGGTACAGTTATCACATTTTCGATTATCTTGGTTTTTTTACAGATTACTACTATTTCCATCCATTTTATAAAATAAACTGAAAATTAGGGATTATTATTTTTAAACTATTAATCACATAAATAATAATACAATTGAAATAAATAGATCACTTATAAAGTATATGTATATCCATAACATATGCATTTCTAGGATTCAATATTTGTTATATATGATTCATTTCCTATAATATATTCTTATGGTTATATTTATTTCATTAATAATTATTGATAATATTGTTATGAGTTTAACAAATAATATATTTTGTGTGTGTCAAAATATGTGTGCAGCGAGACTAATTTTCATGAACCAATTCCCTGTCGAGTAGATCTTAATGTGGTGTTTTTGGGTTTTACCACTATGTACATTTCTGCTAAATCCACATCCACTTGTAGTATTTAGATAGGGATGTATTTTCTCGATAAACCAATTACTCTATATGTAGAACATTTTAGGTATATTTTCTTATACATAGTATTATTTAAATTTCTTTTATTAGAGTTTTCTACCCCTAATCCAAAAAATAACTACACTTTTATTTTGATACCAACTATAAAAACCCTACTATTTTATACACATTAATTCTTGATTTATGATATAAATATGAAAATAATAAAACCCAGAAAATTTAGAGTACTAGTGTCTTTGGTATGTAGGTACATTACATAAAAACATAAAATAGGAAATGCATCATTTTAATTAAAAACATCCTTAACATTTTCATAATATTCCATCGTACTTAAAACATCGGTGGATAACCTGTGGAGATGCATAAGAAAGGGAGAGATACAAAGCCCAGTAATGGAATAAATATGGAATAAAATAAATAATTATTACATGATAGACAATAGGTATACCAAAGCTACATAGAATGGGTCAGAATCATAAACATGAATAATGAGGCATGATATAGCCTGAAAACATAAAAGAAAACCTAGGGAATGTGGAAACATCATAAAATTTCGCATCCCAAACATAGTTCTAGGATAAATACAAAAAAAATAAAATTGAAAATAGTCCCATAAAAGATTTTTGTTTACTCCATATCCCAACAATACATCTCATGAGACTAAAAATTACTTAATGCAATAGAGTGTAATATAGTTCTGGTTTCACCTATCACATTCATTTCATTCTCATGTTTAAGTGTTCCACATTAATCATAAAACATGGAATCATTTATCATCATGTTTTATTATAATATCTTGGAGTGTGAAATAAATACATGTATGTATAGAATTAATAAGTATATGTTCATAAAGATGAACACCCTTGATAAGAAATGGGTACAAGTATTCACTACCCAATTGTTTGGCATGGAATATCGTGGGGGAATTTTGGCTGCATAACGAGGGTGTAAAATTGTTTGTGGAAGGTATTGATGAAAGTGAAAGGTATATATCATAATTTATGAATAAATGGGTTATTATATGGATATGGAATAACATACAAAATAATTAGGTCTTCGAGAAATATTTCATAAGATATTGAAGATACTTGAATAAAGAGGAGATAGAAAAGAACCATTACCTTGAGAGTGTGGCTTCAAATGGTTGGGAAGAGACTATTGAGAGATTGGGGGAACATTGGGAGAACTCTATAGAGGTGTGGTCAGAGTTAGGATGTTCTCCAAGTATTTTACTGAAGACAAATGGTATATTAGGTTGGTTTATATACCAAATGAGGGGGTAATTATTGATCATTTTTTAAAGATAGGTTTTGGACTCTATATAATAAAATAACCTAAACCAAAAACCTTGCCATGGTTTTTTCCCATGGTTTCCTCCAAAGGAGATTGGTTTTCATTATTTTGTATGTATAATGCCCTATATTTATAAAAAATTATCATTTCTGATGTGGAAGTGTGTCATACTCTTAAAGAATTATTTTAAAACCTCAAAATACATTAATTGTTATAAGGTATTCATAAAGTCTTTATAAAATTAATCAAATAAACAAAAAATAATATTATCTTAAAGTGAACCCATATATTTCTTCATGGATGCCCTTTATATTATTTATTACATCAGTTTTGGGTCGTTAAGATTTCATAATACACATCATATATTTATTCTTTATTTAATGTTTTTCCCGAGAAATCTACTATCTTAGAAAATTATGAAAAATTCATTGTATGAAACTTTTGATATTATTATTCCAAAAAAATAATATACATTTTAACTAAATAATTTTCTAAATATGTGAATTTTTACTTTTCAAATAAAAAATTACTTTTATGGACAAATGATTTCTTTTTGACAATAAAATTTTTTGAACCCATAAAAAATTAACATGTGACTTCATAAAAACTATATGATAATTTATATTTAGTAAACAATATTTTATATTATTATTTTACTAAAATAATATTTATTTAAAAAATCAATTTTTAAAAAAAATTAGTTGATTGAAATTAAATACAAATTAAAAATACAATATGTGATTTATTATATAAAAATAAAAATCATTTATAATGTTATAATAAAATGATAATATATTAATTATTATAAATAGTATACACATTCATATTATTACAGTCTTGATAAATAAAACTTTATTACTCTTGAAAACATCCAAAATGTAAGGTTTTCACTGGTGATACTTTTATGTGGTGGTTCGACAAACATTGATAACGTTGTGATCTCGATGAGAATGAACTTCTCTCGTAAAATGTTTCACTCATTCATAAGTTGTTAGATCTTAGCTTATGATTTTTCAAGGAAAAATCCCAATGATACTATCTCCCTTGGAAGATCTGATAAATGGGATTCATAGAGTATGATCCTACTAGATGAGACAATCACATCCTTTTTCTATGTCAATTAGATTTGTTAAAACCCAATATTTATACTAATCATGTGGTCATTGTTCAACAAATATAACATCATTGATAAAGATACATACTGGTTTTTAAATCTAATAGGATATAACAAAACAAAATAAGTGAATCTGTTTCATATAATAATAATAATAAATAATCCATTTAATTAAATCACAAGGGAAATTTTATTTATAATTGTTCGGGTTATTTCACTTTATAAAGGATTCAAACCATAAACATTTGGAATAATAGAGGATTTACCATATTTTATTAAAATAATTTCAGTTTTTTTAAATAGAATACTTCTATATATATTTTTACTAGATCCTGAGATTCATGGTATAGGTGTAGTGTTATTTCCATTGATTAAAAGGGGTGAAAAAATGAATTTTTTTGTAAAATGAATTCTAACATTGATAGAAAATCTAGGAATTACATTTTATGCCAGTTTCTATGAATGTGTTTACCAAAGTGATATGGTTACAAAATACTAAAGATATTTGTTAAAAATATTAATGTAGTTATGTGTGAAATATAAAATAGATAAAATCCAATATATAAATTTCAAGGTATAGGTTTAAAGATATAAATATTCTTGTAGATAAATCCAATAATGATTACTTCTTCATAGTGAATGATATAATGAGTAGCCTTAGTGGTTTTGCAGAAAATAATGATGAATATATTTTTTATAAAGAAAATCCTGAGGAACTTTCCTAACT
The DNA here is from genome assembly GCA_963277665.1 of Viscum album. Lineage (NCBI taxonomy): Eukaryota > Viridiplantae > Streptophyta > Magnoliopsida > Santalales > Viscaceae > Viscum > Viscum album. Next base: position 337,651,266 of record OY728126.1, read on the forward strand.
AATATGATCCTAACATTTTATCTAATTAAGACAATAAAGATATGTTTTTTATATATGTAATAAAATATCCTCACTACCTATAAAATGAGAATGACCTATTTATTTAAGAATAAATTGAATGATGAGATGCATTTTGAATCTAGGAGGAAGTTAAAATTGAAATGGGAATAAATTGAATGCAATTGTGATTATGATTTTGATTATGATGGAATGGTTAATGAAAACAATACAATATGGTATCCTACTAATATAAATTTTAGAAATATAATGATTAATAAAATGGAAAACTTCCCTTGAAATTATTTAAATATGGGGGAATTGGACACTTAGCGAACTATCCGAATAACAAAAAAATTAATTTTGATGCAACTGATCAATATTAAAAGGAAATTGGGAATCTTTTTTTGATTAATTGATACATCTCGTGATAATAATAAGAAATCACAAATAATATAAATAATAAATATGATGAGTTAATAGGAAGAGGAATACATTTTCTCAAGAATCCAATTAGAGGATGATGCACCTTAGAAAATCTAAATATTTTATGTGACATATATAAAAGGATAAAACTTCATATATTGTTGAATATGAAGGTGGGGAAGAAACACATATAACAAACCTACTTAGATATAATATAGAGACTTATCTAGAGAAAAAAAACCCATTTCATAAAGAATGTTAAATATTTAATGAAACATTTTGGGATTAATTTAAAGAAAATAAAAAGACAATCAAAAGCGATATGGAACTCAATAACATGATCAATAAATTATTTTTAATGGTTGTCAGTACTGAAAATATTAAGTACTACCTTGGTGAAAAAAACATGTCAAAATAATAAGAATAAATGAATGAAGTGGAATCGAAACTACTTATAAATGAATATGAATTTGAAATAGTGTAATAAGACTTTAAAAAATCTATTATAGTCAAGTATCAATCATTTAAAAAACTATGATTTCAACCACATAAATTCATGTTAAATATATACATGTAACTTCTTGAAAATTTGAGTATGTTTTTTCTAATAATGTGTGTCCCATTACATGTTCTATACAAGCCTGGGGAAAAATTGTGATAATATCTATAACACATCTAATTAATAATTGATAATTAATTCAAAATCAACATCCTTGAAGAATGAGATAAATTGTGGTAGATCTATAAATCAAATAAAGGGATCTAGAATTCATATTTATGGAAAGAATGATATCTTTCATAGACAATTGAGGTTCAATGTTTATTATTAGTGATGTGGGTTTTTTATAAAAATATTATAAATATTGGTACAATATTTCATTATCTATAAAAATGAATTAATCAAGGGGAGAAGTTATTAAGTGAAAAGGAATTAATATTCAATGTAAAGTGTTGTGAATAAAATTTCCACAAGTCTTCCAACATATAATAGGTTTTAATATCTAATTTATTTTTTTCGTAGATGTGAAAGATTATAGACCTATAAAAATAAGTGAATTAAAAATCTCTTTGGGTAGTTCTTCTATAATATAAATTTTAATGTAGGTGGGAAGAAGAATAATGAATGCAATTCATTCATTGTGGATGTATAATTTAAGGAAAATATTTTATGAAGACCATGGATCCATGATAATGGTTGTTCATCTCACCTAACCAGGGAGATTCAAATCATGAAATTCATTGAACAACATGAATAATGAGAAATTATATTCAACATTGACTGTTATTTGTGGATTGAATATATTGGAACAACTGATATTGAATATAAATGACAAAAATGATATTTTTTTCTTATAGAAATGATAAAATATAAATTTATAAGTGTTAAATAATTCTGTGATGACAGTGTAGTGATGTAATTTTTTAAAATAACTCTTACAAAATTAAAACATAGGGATTGATAATTTATAACAATAGGTGAAAAAAATTATAAACATTTTCGAATTTGTGACCCATCCAATTCATGTTATATGAGTTCCTTGGATAAGAATAACTTATTCAATATATGTCTTGGAAAAATTAGATTGAAAAAAATGAACTATATTTCAAAACATGAGTTTATGAGAGACATTCCAAAGCTAAAAGGTATATAGAATTAGTTTTTGAAACATTATTAAAAGGGAACATGGTTCAAGGGATACACATGAAAGGGGATATTCAATCTAACAGATCAATGGAACTTATATATTCATATTTGTGTTTTGATATGTGTTATAAGAAAACCTATTATGATTATTCTTTCAATACACTCATTGATTATTTCACTTAGATGACTAATTTTCTCTTTATGAAGAAAAAATAGAGGCCCTCTATATTTTTAATAAATTTAGAAGAAATATTAGTAAATAACTAGTTGTGAATATTAAGAATGTGAGGTGTTATAAAGTAAAAGAGTATATATACATGGTTGTTCATATATATTTAAAAATTTAACTAATAACTCATTAATACAAAAAAAAATATAGCCCACATTAAATGGTTGTGGCTAAGAGGAAAATTATGAGAATTGTGGACATGGAAAGAACACTATTAACTGAAAACTAGATTTTATATTTATTTTGGAGATAATTTGTGTGAACTTTAATGGATATTGATAATATATTCATATTGATCCTTGAAACACAAAAAAAACCCAACTAAAATTTGGTACCACAAAATGGAAAACATCAAATACTACATGTTGTTTGGAATCCCTTATTACATAAAGATAATGAAAAAAAATCATGGAACGTTTGAAGAAATATATAGAGAACGAGGTAACCTATATAATGGATGTGGGTATAAATTCTGAAGGAAATCCCAACACAATGTGGAATATCATTCAAATATAAAAAAATAATTCAAAATCAACACAAAATATAAGTGTTTATTAGGGATGAAGTTGAAGCTTATAAAACTAGAAACATGTAGGATCCATTAAAGTAGATTGTATAACATTATATAAATGATCATTTTGTAATTAATATTAACTAAAATGTGAACAATGAAGAAACATAAGCTTGGGATTAGAGGTAGTGACATCAATGTTTAATTAAACATGTTGATTCTATAAATATTATTAGCCAATAAGACTAACCCTTTAAGAAAATATAATGTTTAATGCTTTAGGAAAAACTTCCCTCATCTCTCAAGTTAAACCTAAAACATTTTCATTTTAAACTGAACCTAAGGAATGTATTTCTATTATAAATAAGTAACTTTATCAAATAGAAAATACATTCACATTGGAGTTTTTATCAATTCCAGAGAACTAAAACATCCTTAGAAGAAATTATAGTTTAAAAAATATACTGAATGAGAATAGTGAATTTGTAAGGAATAAAGAAAGCCTATTTTTTAAGGGATATTATTATTTGGAAGGAGTTGATTTATTATAAATATTTACCACAGTGGAATGACATGGGACCACTAGGATTTTCATGGTAGTTTAAACCCACAAATAATACAAGATTTAACAAATGAATGTGAATCCTTGTTTCCTCAATGGTGGTCTTAAAGATGATATTTTCAATGAAAAAATGTAATTTTTTTCTTCATAATAAAGATAGGGGCATGGTATTCATGCATAATTTATAACTATATGGCTTAAAACTATCCCCTTAGAGCCTAGTATACTAAGTTAGATGGTTTATTGAGTATCATAGACTTTTTGTAAGTAAAAGATGAAAATATTTTCTATGTCAAGCAGTTGTCTCTAAGTACTCTCATTATAATGATATATATGGATGCAATATTATTTTATTTCACAGATATAATATTTGTGAGATGTTTTATGAGGAAATTAAGATTCATTTTTAGATTTCATTTTTTTTGAGATGTCATATTTTATGGGATTACAAATCATTCAAGGGACTGATCATTTTTTATTCCAAGAAAAATTAGCTATAGAATTATTTAAGAGGGTTTTAATTGTGGATTACAAGGGGATTTCAAATATTTCAGATATTGAAACTAACTTGAACAAAGATAATCTTGGATCTAGTTTGAATCAAAAGGATTATATAAAATTGATTGGCATCCTTATAAACATAGAATCTTCTAGAGCAGAAATTGTTTCCACTAAGATATTGTGTGATCAATTTTAAAGTGATCTCAAGAAAATTCGTAAGTTGGTATCCAAGAGGATTATAACATATATCAAAATTACACTAGTATTCATCATTCCCTACCAATAATATGACAACATTTCATGAACCAGACTCATATAAAATCAAACCAGACACCCGACTAGATATGTGATAAGACCCAAGATGTGTTCTCGATCCTCCCAGACTTGTAACTAGCACCAAAAATAAAAAATTTAATTGTGGTAAATATTTATCCCAAGAAAACCAGGGTAAGATAACCAAACTGATCATGTTTCATAAAAAATAACTCAACATCAATAAATACAACCAGATCTCAAATACATGAACATGTTAACCAAAATAGGAACTAAAAAACAAAACTAAACCAAACCAGAAACGATATGATTTCCATCTGATATCATGGTCACCACTAATCCCTAAGAAAATATTGCACTAAGGGAATACCTAAACCTGAAAAATAGATCAGTTATACTAATGTTAAGAGGAATAAGTAGGGTGTGATCATACAATAATTTATTAAGTAAGCACCACATATTCCATAAAATTACATTCCTAAAATATTCTATAAACACTTGTTTGAAATACATTTATAAAATATGTTTTTCTCATTTAAAATATCTGAACACATCCTTTCATAAATCCCCTATTTAAATCCAAAACACAAGATACATTCCATTTTAAAAAATTTATCCATTACAAAATTCATTTCAAAAAAAATCCAAGTGAAAACACATGCCAAGAAACCAAGAAATAAACATAAAATGATGAAATAAGAACAAGAAGTTATAAACCATCCAGACTAATAATCAAGATGCAACATAATTAAATCAAGAACATACAAAAAAACATATCATGAGAATTTATTAAACACCTCTATAAGTAATCCCTGGAGATACTTGGTTAGGACACACCTGTTAGAATATGATGTATCTCCATAGTCAATAACCAACTAACCACTCTAAATAAGACAATCCAGTGGCATGTACCACCTAGACTCTCAACAAATCTAGGGGTACCAACCCTTATAATATGGTTCAACAAGAAACCATCACTCGACCATCTATCTAGAACCCATGAATCCCATTATGATAATACATGAGGAATATGGAGTTCCTCATATTCTTGGCTCAAAATAAATCCCACACCCACCATTCTTTCCTTGCCCAATCACCGACACCACCAATGCGATGACCCTCTCCTCATTGGACGGCCATAGAGGTTCCAGTATCACAACAAACAATTCACAAGTTCTAATCTAGTCATCACATCATCTGAGTTTAAAAATGCTTTCTAAAATACCTCAAAACACCAATATGACCTCTATATTTCAAATCTAATTAAATTTAAAAACCATTCCCAAAACCAACTTTAAAACATAAAAAATTCTTAAAATGGTTCCAAATGGGCATTTTGGTCATTTAGGAACCAAAACACATTCCAAAGTGTCAAAAATTCCAAGATATATGAATAAAATTCAAACCACCATTGAATTTATATGAATACCAAGTGACCATTTATAAAATGAGAAACCATTTTTAAGACATTTTAATTTAGAAGAAACCATTTAAAATTCGGTGGGCTGGGAGAGAAGAAAAAAATAAGGAAAGGTGTTTTGAAATCTAAGGTTTATGGTGAACATAATTTTAGTATTCCATCATCATTTGTGTGCCCATCTATGTTTGAACCTTATTCCGACATGTATGTTCCCACTTCCAATTCAATTTATTTATTAAACCATTTAAAATACCTCAGAAACCAATTTAGAGAGTCACCACTTACATTACCTCCAATTTTAGCTAGTCACCCCAAAACTAAAAAAAATAAGCAAAGGCCCTAAAATCCATACACTATGCTCAAAATACAACTAAACCAAATACCAATTCTTAAAAAAAGTCTATACATAACCTAAAACATCCAATTTCTACCAAGAACCAAATGAATTTTCATCAAAAAACTTTCTTACATATATATATAGGTGTAGATAAAGAAAATCCTTTAAATATCCATTTTCATCAAATCTCCATCATGAAATCACCATAAAAATTCACACCAACTCATCATAAGCATGAAAAAACTTTTATAAATTAATTATGTACACACAAGCATCAAATTTAATGTTATAAAAATAAAAATAATGGAAACACCTTCCTCAAGAAGAATAATCAAGTCGCCTTCGATGAAATCCACCAGAAGGACACTCCTACCACAGATCACATCCCTAAGAAACTAAAACCCACATTTTCACACCACACAATGTATCAAAATCATATAAACATATCCCCTAGTGTTAAATGAAAAATTTTAAGTGGATGAAATACAATAGAGAAGGAAAGGGGATCCATAACCATTAAATTCGGGTGAAGAATCACAAAGAAACCACCTTCAAATCCTCTTATAGGGTCTTAGAGAAGACATAAAGCTCCAAGGGAGGAATCTAGGTCATGTGAATATGAGTGGGATTTACAAGGGAAGAAACCCCATATTAAAAGAAGGATAAATTCAAAAAATACCCTTCTTCGGTTGGGTTGTAAGGTTAGATCACATGGTTAAACAAACTGTGTGAAAACTGTGATATTCCCCACTATCAAGAGTTTCATGGGCTATAAACATAGGCTATACATTTATTTTAACTATGAATCATAAATATGAAGCTTATCAACACATAGGATGCATTATTAAAAAAATATTCCACCATAACCATACGACCTAGAAAAGGTCCCCAAACCTCACCATTTTCATATCAAAACTTCTCTAACTCGTGGGGATAAACCATCCAGAAAAATAATCATGGATGTAAAAATAGGGGTTTCAAAAACTCCCCACCATTCCATTTTACCCTATACCTTTCAAAATAGCCATAAATAAGGCCAAAACCCACCTAAACCCTCCAAATCTCAAATAAATACTCACTAGAACCTTGAAAAAAACCTTGAAGAGAAATATAATGAATCTAAATTAAAATAATAATAAAATATATAAATAAAAACCGAGGTAAGGATGTGTCAATTCTCTCCACAACAAAAAATTAATACCCTAAAATATTCACCAAGCCGAATGAGAACCAAAATAGAAACTCAGAACTGAATAAGGAATAATGGGTCCATGATCTTCAGGATGACCCTTTACTACACAAGTCAGAGCCATACAATTCTAGGGAAAACTAAAACAAAAAGGAACTATGGTAAGAATATATTGTTTCTCCCAAAAAAAATTCAACCCACTCCACGACACTGAGATAAGAACTCCCAAAATGAACCAAATAACCCAGATACAATGAAAACCCATATAGGATTCTCAAAAAAATAAGAAACCAATCATGATCCATCATTTATTAAAGGAAAAACATCTCCAAAGAAAGAATCACCAGATAATAATACCAAACCTTAATCCATAACACATTTCATTATTTTCATAAGACGCATATGTCTTCACAACAGGAACAACAAAAAATGACAACTGATCTAAAAACACAACCATTTGAAAACCCCATATCCATAAAACACATCCATAGAATAATAAAGAAAATAGGTCCATGAATCCCTTTAAAATAAAAAACATTCAATAGTCAAGATAACTATAACAGAAGACTTAAACCTTTCTATTTCAATATCAAAGAAAAGTAGCTGGGACACAAACCAAAATCCAACAGTTGCTATCTATATGCAATCTTCACTACGGGGACTATGGCTAGATCCTTGATGACTAAATGATCAACCAACTCATAGTTAGGTGAGAATATATTTCGATTAAGACTTCATCTTCTAACATTATTCTTAAATAATTTCTCCAAATGACCTAAAAAAGACACATCGATGATAAGATTTTAGAGGATTATGAAAAAATAGCATCAAATTTTTGAACTGGCCACACTGAAAGCACACAAATAACTAGTCTGGTGATCAAAGTGTTGGAGTTGATGAATGATACTCCTTAGGAATGGGTTCCTCTAATAAAAATCTCTTTAAAAATGGGTAACCTTCACAAGTTAAAATAGATACCATATTACCAACTTCATGTCCTATGGAAAACAACTCAGCTAAGAACGGTTCATCCACTCATTTTTGAAATCAATATTCGCTAGATGAAAATTCGTTTTCAATGATCTCTAGATGAGAAACCCATATTAAAAGAGGATATTTCAACTAATCATGTGAAACTAACTTTGTAAGAAGCAAAACAAGCTCCTTAATGTGGTCAATATATTTCTTCACAATCCAAAGACTTTGCTGAACATTCATGAGATATTCTATCTTCCTTGTCATCACATCTTTAGGTACAAAAAATTAGATGAAATTGTTTTTAACAACTTCCCAAGACATCCCAACTTGAAATGATGTTGGAAATATTGTCTTCCACTAATCCAACGCCAAACCATTGAACAAAACCAAGACATATCAACCCCTCACCGCTTCAAGAATTCCCAAAAACCTAAAGACACCTTCAACTTTATCAAGACACTATACAGCCTCTAAAAGACCTTGATCACTATTAAACACATTCAACAACATAGATGGACTCAACTCTAACACTCCACTCGAAGTCTAGGCAGGGTTAATAACTATAAGAGACTCACTAGAAACCTTTGGGACCATTCCAGGATGTATACTCTGAGTATAAGGAAAACCCAAAAAAATCAACATCAACCAAATCTAAAATCTAATCAAACATCAACAAAAAATATTCCCTCATGAAAAATTAATTGGGTCATAATCCAAAAAATCACAAAAAGAACTAGAATCATCTTTTTAAAACCCACCATTTTATTCTAATTTTATAACCAATATGAATCCCTAGCCACCTTCAAAATACACAAAATCCATTTTTTGATCAAATTTCAAACACAAAAAACCCACATTGAAAATGAAATGAGTTTTGAAATATTTTTTCTCTTTGAAACCCACTTTTTAAAAAAACCATTTTCCATTTAGAAATTGACCCACACCAATCAAATCCAATCCATCAAAAAAACACCAAAACCCTTGGAATAAAAAACTAACGACTGTGAAATAATAATCCATGTGGTTTAGTGGAATATTCCCCAAGAAAAAACCAATCACTTGGAGTATATTGAACTATGCTCTCAGGATACACATGGGTCACTACTCTTTGTAAGCCCACCGCACATCACTAATCCATATCAATTTTCATTCCCATTTCGATTACCTAATTCCAAAAGAAAGACTGATAACCTAGACTAACCATAGAAACTTGAGGATCAGAACAACAAATATTTTTCAACTCTCTTCCTACACCTACCTCTCGAATCCTGACATTCCTGATCTCTATTCTACCTAATGCCCTAGATAATAAAGGGATACTCTGATGCCATTTTTTCATGAACGAAGCTAGCCTTCCATCCAACCGAAAACCCATCCATGTCCATGATGAGTCTTAAGAGGCATTTATGATCCTCCCATGCTGGTGACTATATTTGAGAATCAAGGATATCACTATGGAAGCATTTTTACCAAGACAAACAGGATCAAATATCCAAACTGAGCATGTAGCATGAGCCATAATAACTAAAAATCATTAAATACAACCAGATCTAAAATAGAAGAATAGATGAACCAAAATAGGAAATAAAAAATGAGTCTAAACCAAGAAATATACAAAACAATCTCTATGTAACCTATTGGTCAACATCAATCCATAAGAACAACCTGCACTAAGAGAAAACCTAAAACTAATCCTGAACATGTAAAACAACTCAGGTATACTGACATCGAGTGGCACAAGTAGGATGTGAGAATAAAACATCATAGTAGTTAAGAACCATATATTATATAAATATCCTTTCCCAAAATAGTCCATAAACACTAGTTTGGAATACATTTATGAAATATTTTTTCTCATTTCAATGAACCAAACACAACATTTTATAAATTCCCTTTTTAAAACCAGAGCACACACTACTGTCCTTTTTTAAAATAGGAATAATTTCCAAAATTTATTTAACAGCCAAAATCTAATTTGAACCCCATGCTAAGTAACCAAGAACTATACTAAAAACTGAAGAAATCATAAGAATCAGTAACAAATTAGAAGTACTAATTACCAATATTCAAGATAAGTAAAGAAGACACCTAAAAATATCTAATCATGTGTATTTTCTAAACAAATAAAGAAGTAATCCCGAGACATAATCTATTCTAACTCATCTATTGATGTATGGTGCATATTCATAGTTAATAAGAAACTAGCCATTCTAAAGTAGCCAATCCAGTGGCACTCCCCACCTGGCCTCTCAAAAAATCCATGGGGTACCAACCTGTCTAATCACAGTCAATGAGAAACCAAGACTCAAACCTCTAGATGATGCTCATGATTCCCATGATGATAGTACATAATGAATAGGTAGGTCCTCATATGCATGGATCAAACTGAAACCCAAATCCACCATGCTTTTCAATACAAAACACCAATACCACATATGCAATGATACTCTCCCCATAGGATCCAATATAATGTTTCTTATCTCAAAATAAACCATCCACAAGTTCTTACTCATCTATCAAATCATACAATTTTCAAAAAACATTCTAAAATTCCTCAAAGTACCATCTCGACCTCCACATTTCAAATCCAATTACATTTACAAACCATTCCAAAAAACAATTTCAAAATATTCAACATTCTTAAAAAGACGCCAAACGGCCCTCTATGTCATTTAGGAACCAAAACAAATTCTGAAGTGTCAAAAGTGAGAATCATTAGGAAATACACTTGAAACCACCCTAGAATTAATTTGAGAAGTAATTGAACATTTATAAAATAATGAATCTTTTGGATGAAATTGTAATTTTTAATACACTATTTGAAATGAGGTGGGTTGTGAAAAAGTAGAAAGAAGAAGGAAAGGTGTTTTGAAATCCATGGATTAACGTGAACATCATTTTAGTAAGACATCATCATTTTTTTCTCGTCTATGTGTGATCCTTGATCCCACATGGATGTTCCCTTATCTAATGGAAAATATTTGGTAAACTACGTAAAACACCAAAGAACCCAATTTAGAGACTCACCCCTTATATTACAACTAATATCAACAAGTCACCACACTAGTAAAAAACCAGGAAAAGGCACCAAAACCCACACACCAAACTCAAATTCAAAATAAACCTAATAAAAATACTTAACCAAGGATAAACATAACCCAAAATATCCAGTTTCTATTAAAAAGTCCAAATATAATATCATCGAACACCTTGTATACATACATACATACATATATATATATATAATAAAACACATTAAAGACATATTTTATATCAAATTTCCAACATGAAATAACAATAAAAATTCACACCAACACATAAAAAACATGAAAAACACTTTTGAAAATCATTTGGAATAACTCAATCATCAAATGGAATGTTTTGAAAAGGAAAATAACGAAAACACCTACCTTAACTAGAATAATGAAGTTTCCTTTGATGAAATCCATTGGAAATTGACTCCTACCATGGATCAAAAAACTAATAATGTAAAACCCCCAATTTTCACCACCCTCTAAATCCAAATAGTCAAAAAAATGGTCACTACAATTAGAAAAGAAAGGTAAAATGGAAGAAAACCAAGGTATAAAGAGAGAGGAGCCCTAACCATTCAATCTGGGAGAAGAATCACTAAGAAACCACCTTTAAATACACGTGGATGGGCTTATAGGAGAGAAAGTAAAAGCTACATTGGAGGTGTACAGGCTAGGAGAATTATAGTGGGGTTCCCCAAGGAATAAACCCCACATAAAAAGAAGAATAAATTCCCAAAATACACTTCTTCTAGTGGGTTTTGCGGTTAGCTTCTATGGTTAAACAAAAAGTGTGAAAACTATGCAATTTCCCACTATCAAAAGTTGAGAGAGCTATGCACTTAAGCTTCACACTTAGTTTAACCATTATCCTTAACTATGTGACCTATTGACACTTAGGTTTCATTATTAAAAAAATTGTGAACCTTAACCGTGTGGCCTAGAAAAAATTCCCAAACGTCACCCTTTTCTCCCTGAAAATCCTCCAACTCAAGGGGATAAACCCTAAAATAGACACTCCCACTACTGAAATAATATCCTATACCTACAGTTTGGAGGGTCGTTGGGTGATTTGGAATTGGGATAGACCTATCCCAATTATTTCCCAAAACCTTTGGGATAGGGAATCAAAATGAAATAAACAGTGTGGGTTAGAACCCATTACCTCAACCTTATATATCAACGACCTAACTAATAACCTAAAATGACTTTTATAAACATAAGTTCATATATATATATATATATCTATATATATGTATATTCATATCTATTTTAACATTTTATTTATTTAATTCTATTTGACAAAAGAATCCATAAAATTAAGGGTACATATACCAACGGTTCTCAAAACCGTTTGTATAGGTCCTTTGATATTTTTAGTTTTACCAATGGTTTTGGTGAAACTATTAGCATAACTTGGACATATAAAAATAGTTTTTGAAAACCCATTGGTATAGGGTCAGTATAATGGACCTATAACAATATTTTTGGCCAAAACCATTGGTATTGGCCCTATAAGTGACATATACCAACGATTTTGGCCAAAACCATAATTATATGTCTTAATTACTAACCTATACCAACATTATTTGAGAAACAGTTGGTATAGGGTGTATACAAGAGACCTATACCAATGGTTTGTCCAAAACTATTGTTATAGGGTCTCTATAAGGTATATATTCCAATGGTTATCTCCAAACCATTTTTATAGGTCCAATGGTATAGATCTTATTTCTAGTAGTTTCCTCATAGATAAGTGACATAATGGGTGTCAAAAACTCTAAAACATGCTATCTCCTCCAAATAACTTTTACACTAACCATGAATAATTCCAAAAACACCTAAAACATCCAAAAATAAAATAAAAACTCATTTTTCCTCGACCAAAATCTCAACATAAAATATCAATAATATAAATTCAAATAAAAATAAAACAAATAAATGGAATCATTGGTCAGGGTGTGACAGAACCCATCTCTTTAATTCTCTTTATTTCATGATTTATTACAAAAACATGCACATAATACCACCCTATAATATTATTAGGATTAGTTTCTTTGGGTAATTATGTATATTTAAAGACATATTGAAACAAAAATATAAATGAGTAGGCTAAAAATCCTTAACATGTCCTTAAATTTTTTTGATATTCTAAAACTACATGGGATAACCTGGGGACTTTCTTAAAAAAGTAGTGATCTATATAGCCTAGTAAGTGAACAATAAATGATAAACATGATGAAAGTAATATTTGAGCCTATAGGAATATCAATCTAAAATAATTAGCATGATAATCATAAACATTAACATTGAATCATGATATAATATGATAACATAAAGGAAACATGGGAATGTGGAAAAAACATAAAACCTAATATAGTAAAAATAAGTAAAGTCCAACTACTAATAAAAAATAACTCAATGTGCTTAGGTTGACCTCACATTCACTATACATTTTATCTCATGAGATAAAAACATTAGCCAAATCTTTGTAGGGATATATAATTCCGGGCCTACCCATCACATTCATATCATTTATATGCATAATAATTCCACCTAGATTATACAACATGAGGATGTCTTTTAACACTTTTAATACTAGAATTATGGAATTTGGTTTATTTACATTGATGTAACTAATAAATTAAGGGTAGGTACATCTATGTGGACACCCTTGAGTGTAAATGGGGATGAGTATTCACTATACAATTTTTTGGCATGGAAAATTGAAGTATAATTTCAGTAGCATAATGGGGGATTTTAAATATTCATGAAAGGGTTTAATGAGAGTGAAAGGGGTCTATAATCTCTTGGAAATAATAAGGATATTATGTGGTATATGTATAAACATATACCATGATTAAAAATTGTAATTCAAGACGTATATTATAAATAATGTTCTTGAATAAAGAGGATAAAGAGAGGGTCCCTTACCATTATAGGGTGCTTCTAAAAGATTTGGAATGGTTTTTTAAGAGAATTATTACCCCATGGTAGGGCTCAATAGATGGAATTTCATAGTGAAATCATTATCCAATGGTTTTGAGTGAAGATTAATGGGGGTTGGGTGGGATTTTATTGTAAAATAGAGGAGAATGTTATATTAATTTCTAAACAAGGGTTGTGGACACTATATAATAAATTAATCCAAAACACATACCATACCATGGTTTTTTCCCATGGATTTAGAAAAAGGGAAGTCTATTTCACTAGTTTAAAAGTAAAATAATAGAACTAATTAAAATAATACCATGGGTTATGTCAAAGAGTGTCTTGTTTTTAAAGAATTGATTTTAAAATGCTAAAATATAAATATGGTTTTAGGGGATTTATTATGGGTTTATAAAATTAATAAAATAACTTGAAAAAAATTATTTTAAAGTGGGAAAATAATTTTGTTCATGGATAATATTTATATAATGTATTACATATCTTTTTGGGATTTTATGATGTCATAATAAATACCATATAATTATATAGTATTTAATTTTCACCCAGAAAATTCTAATTTCTCTGAAAATTATGAAAAAGTTACAATTTGATAATTTTATGAGCTTAATTATAAAATAATATTTTTTTTAAAACAAAATTATTTTATATATATGATAAATTACACTTTTAAATCTAAAAAACTAATATATTAAAAAAATAATGGGTTTTTTACAATCAAAATTTTCAGACCCTTATAATAATCACATTAAACATCATAAAATTATATTTTCATCTAAATTTAATAAATATTACCTAATAATAATATTTTATTAAAATATAATTTATATCAAAAATTGTAAAATCCTCAAAAAGGGTTTCTTAATTGAAAAAATATATTTTCCAAGAATTAAATTTGTTTTCCACAATATCAAACTCTAATTTATACCAAACTTAATATTTTATCATTATAAAGTAATTATAAAATAAAATATTGATCCTTATTTTATTAAAAATAAAAAATATATATAAATTCATATTGATAGGGTCTAGATACATAACTTTTTATTACACCAAAAAATTACCTAAGGGTAAGGTGTGTGATGGTGACGTTTTATTAAGGTGGTTTGTTAACATGGTTTGGGTTGTGATCTCTACGAGCTTTAACTACACCCATAAAAAAATAAATCATGATTGAATTTTTAAATATTGGAATGCGATTGGTAAAGGTAAAATTCCAATGATGTTATCTCCCTTGTAATGTTTGATAAATGGTATTCTTTGGGTACACCATGCTGGTCAAGACCATCACTCCTTATGTCTGTATCAATTGGAAATTATCAAAACCCTTAATATATATTAATCATTGGATCACTATATAATGTCTATACTATTGATGGTTATGATTATTAATGGTATTTTAAATATAACATGCTATAACTTATAATGGTCTAAACCAAACAAATAAGTATATGTATTTTCTAAAAATACATTATATAACATTGTATTTATTGATGCAAAAAGAATTTTAATTTATAAAAGTTAATTTCATTATATTATTCCCCACATAAGAATATTTTCTCATGAAATTTTCATTTAATAAAATTAAATAGATGATGGTACTTATGTTTCATTACCACTTCAGTTTCTCATGTTTCTTCCTCAGAATTTTGCATCTGGAACAACACATTGAAAAGGTAATTTGTAGGGTTTCATAAAACATTGTATCTACGATCTATGATCTTAACCATCAACTCCTCAAATGAATGAGCATTATACATTGATACCAATTCTGAATTTAGTAATTTTGAGGGGTCTGGTATATACATACTCAAAAGGAATGCATGGAAAATATCAAGCATTTGAGATATGTTCAATGTGATTTCATGTCTATAAGACATAGTTTTGATGTGATCATGGATTTAAAAAGGGGTTTATGTAATATTGAATAAGATTTACCTTCATCCCAAAACACATAGAATTATTCCATGCTGATATATTAAGGAACCTCATACCAGTAACATAAAACTCTAGGATTCTTCAATGATTGTATGTATATAATTTCTATCAACTTTGTGCAGACTTCGTGTAAGTTTGAATGGTCTAAACCTTATCTATTATCTCTTAGATAATATAAAGCCCCATCAACATCCACTCTCCATCATTATCTCGGAATGTTGGAGTGTGACACATCTTCCCATACAGGGCCTCATAAGGTTCCATTTTAATGTTATAATAGAAATTGTTATTATATGTCAACTACACTAGGAAAAGATGATGATCCCAAAATCTTTGTAAAACCATTAAATATGTTCTCTGCATACCCTATATAGTTTTAATTGTTCATTCAGAATGACCATCCTTCTATGGTTTCTAAGTATTTCTAAATCTCAGTTCTATATCAAACACCCACTAAATAATTATCCAAAACCTTGAGGTAAACCTTGGATATTGATTAGATAAAATTGATTTTGTAACTATATATTGTCATACCACTTACCTTATATATATATATATATATATATATATTAAAGAATTTTTCAAGGTAGAAATATTCCTTGATATCATGAAAATGAACTAACTTGGTAAAGTGACCGACTACCGCCCATATAGAATTATTTATTTTAGGTTTCCTATAGAGTCCTCTGATAAAATCCTTTGGTATATTTTCCCATGTTCATACATGTATGGGTAATAGTTGTATCATTCCCATGGAATTATATTTTTTATAATTTAATTATTGGCATACCAAGAATCATGATAAAAATTCTATAATCTCCCTCTTTATGTAATCCCATCAGAATTTCTTCTTCAGATTTCTATGCATCATAGTGCTCCCTTGATAAATATATAAGAATGACATATGTGCATCATCCAAAATTCCCAGCTTCAGTTTTAGTTTTTATGGGACACATAACTGATTCCTAAGCATTATAATTACATCAATACCAAAATATAACTCTTGAATATTTTATACCTTTAACTATATCACCTCATCACCTTTTAGGGCCTTCCTTGATCCACTAAATAATGAATAGTTGAGAATCTATTTGAGAAATGTAGGATAAAGATAATTTTATTATTCCCATTGCCATCTTTTCATTTTCAAGAATATTTTATCCCATTTAATCCCCATCATGGATATGGTTTTATGATCCTTTCTACAAGATCACCTTCCAAATTTTTTTATTTCCCATTACAATACTGAATTTAATAGTCATAATCTTTGATTAGCACCTCCACCTATTTTGGTGCATTTTGAGTTTATTTTTTGTGAAAATATATTTGATAATTTTATAGTCTATGTATATGTCTCAATTATACATATAGAGATAATGTTCCCAAATCATAATGATGAATACTGCTTCGTCTAATTATAGATCATCTGTAGGGTATTTTTACACATGGATATTTAATTATTGGGATGAATATTCTACCAATTTTTCAGCTTACTTTATTACATAACCCAATACCATATTGTACACATCCTTTTAGAACACAAATAATTCCCTACTAGTGGTTAATGTGGGAACAATTATAGTATATAGAATATTATTAAACTCTTTAAATATTTCTCTACATTCATTATCCCATACAAAATTCATCCCCTTCAGAGTTATCTTGTTGGTGGGATTCAAAATCATTAGAATTTTCATTTAAATCAATGATACTACCCTTATAATCCATGGAAACTATGGATACCTATCACCAAGGTTGGTATATAACATCCTTTAATTTCCTCTATTTTTAGGGATCCACATTTATCCCTCTCCTAGTAATATCATGTCTCAAAAATGTTACTCCATAAAAAACTCACATTTACTAAAAATTGCATATAAATTTTCTTTTTTAAGGTCTTTAGCAATGAATCCAAATTGTCTTCATGTTCCAGCGTGCTTTTGGAGAAGATGTGAATATTTTATATAAATAGTACAAATTTTTTTAATGCATTCCCTAAATAATTTATTCCTTAATTCCATGAAAATTTTTAGGTCATTAGTTATTTCTATTGGAATGACTATGAACTCATTGCGCTCATACCTTGTATGAAAAGTTGTATTGAGTGTATCCTTATTTTTTAACTTTACCTAGTAATATACCGAAAAAAGTCCCACCTTGGAGAATTATTGTTCCCCACATAGTTGATTTAATAAGTCCTGAATATATGTTATAAGATACTTGTTCATTATCATGATCTTATTGAGGTCACGGTAACCAATTCAAAGGCTAACTGACCAGTCATGTTTTTGAAAAATTGGAGAGGTGCACCCCATGGTAAAGCACTTGGGAATATAAAAAATGTACCTAGATTATAATTTGAATTTTTATTTAACTCCACAAGTTAAAAAACATACATTCTATATGGAGATTTTTATGTTGTAGGATATCATGTTATAAGTTTGTTTTAGAGAACTAAACCTTTGGGATAGGTATAATACCAATAAATTTATCGGGACGGACATCATTGAGTTCCCTTAAAATTTTCAGGTCATCAAGGGTGATATTTTATCTAGTCTTTATAATTTTAGCTAGATATTCATTCTCATAATGAAAATAAATCCATACATGAAACAATGATAAAAAATGAGATTCATCCTCCTCATTCCACATTCATTGAATTAGAGTGTAATTTGTAATATAAGGGGTGATTTCCTTCTCTCTAAAATTTATGTTGGATATATACAAGGAAATAAAATACATTCTTATGATAGAATCAAATTATAATAAAGGGTTATCAAAATATTTTTATGAAAATTTTTCCCATAATATCCGATAGGGGATGATTTAGATGTCAGGGATGCACAAATAGATCCATTTTCTGATTTCATCAATTACACAACTTCCTTTTTTTATGTGTTGTCTGAAAAGTTCTAATAAACTTAAATGATATGAAAGAATGCATAAAACCATTTTCACATAGGACAATTTATGTTCAGGAATGAATGATATGTCTACCTATAATTTTTTTACTCGAGTTATAATATTTTAATTCAACTAAATAGACCTATGGGTGATAATTGTAAACTTATGAAACATATAAATGAGAATTAGTAAACATTAAATGGATAACTCATCAATGGAATATATTACTTGGCATATAATTTCCCATGTTCCAATAGAATTTATCCATAATATATTTCCTCATATAAAATCTTATGGGAATTTTTGGTACCTTAATAATTGTTCCAAAAGAGATTTGGAATTTAAGAAAAAAAATATCCCCAAGATTTTAAAACAAAGTGTAAAGAATGGACCATTATCATAAATCATGACATGATCGATTCCAACTCAATACAACATTTTTTGGTTTCTTAACACTAGCTAAATATATGAGAAATCCAATCAAATTTTATTATCTAGAAATTTTGGTATTTTACTAAAACCACATACTCTATACTTTAACAAAAAAAATTGGAGTTATTTCTAGATATTTTACTATCATAATTGATTTCACTAGAGTATTATAATTCTAGTCCCATTAATTATAAGAAAATTCTGTAATACCAACTATTATAACCCATATCAATATAAACTTTATTTAATGATTTATTACATAAATATACACTTAATAAAACCCTATAAAATCATAAGGTATAGTGTATTTGGGTAATTCGGTACATAGCATAACAATGTGAAGTAGAAATAGAAATTCATTGAGTAAATATACATAACATTCCTGTAAATTTACTTGGTCGTCTAAAATGGCACTGGATAACATGGGGACATACATAATAATGGGGTAACAAATAAATCCTAATAAGGGATTAATAAAAAAATATATTATGAAAGTAATACATGTGATTCAATATAAATATCAAGGTAACATAAGAGGGGTGAAAATCATAGACTTGATCCTTAAAGAATGATATAATATGATAACATAAATGAATCATGGGAATGTGGAAACAACATAAAATTGACATTATAGTAATAAGACAAATAAAACCATTGATAAAACATAACATAGTGTACTTAGTATAACCTCTCATTCACCATACATGGTATCTCATGAGATAAAAACATTAACCAATGCATTGGAGGGATATAAAATTTCATTCCCATCTGTCACTTTCATATCATGTACAAGCATAAGTGTACCACATAGATCATAAAACATATGAATTTTATTGATCATTTTTAATCCCATGATTAAGGAGAGTGGGTTAAATACTTGTAATTACACAATAAATGAATTATAGGTATATCAATGTGAATAATCTTAAGTAAAAATTAAGATTCATATTCACTAGAAAAAATTTTGGCATGGAAAATTGTAGGATAATTACAAAATCATAATGAGGGTATATAAAGATTCATGTATGTATTTAATGGGTTTGAAAGGGGTCTCTCATCATGCTGAAATCAGAATGATTGTAAGAGGGATATGTAGAAACTTATCCCAATATAAAAAAATATAAATAAAAAGTCATAAGATAAATATTTTTCATTGTAGATATTTTTAGGACACAACTTACTAATTATACTGATTCTCTTCAATCGACCTGCGGTATTTGAGGGATTCACTATGATGTTAGTATATATTTAATTTTAAAACAGTTTGCATAATATATTCTTGTCATGGTGGATTGTTATTTTGAATTTTGAATTTTGTAATGTGTTTTTCGTGAGGGTGTGACTTGATGTTGAAGGATGTTTTTATGGTTCCCACTTACCCTCAAAGTGTATTTTCAATAAAATAAATAATAGATTCTAGCGAAATAATGTTCTTGAATAAAGACGAAAGGATATGATCCCTTACCTTGAGAGGGTGCTTCTAAAATATTCGGAAGGGATTATTATGGCATTTTAGAAACCACGGCAGGACTATAGAGAGGTAAGTGTAGAGTAAATTAATCATATAATGGTTTTTAGTGAAGATGAAATGGACTTTGGTTGGGTTTTTATAGTAAAAGATATAATAATTCTTTATTAATTTATAAACATGGTTTTTTTACACTATATGATTTATTAATCAAAACAACAAACCATACAATAGATTTTCTAATGGTTTCATCCAAATAAGAGTAAATTTAATTATTTATAATGAAAAATAACATAACTCTTTAAAATAATACCCTTTGTGAGGTAAAATTGGGTCATTCATAATAATAAGTGATTTTAAAACCTTAAAATATAATATGGGTCATTGGAGGATTAATTAATGGTTTATAAAATTAATAAAATTACTTCAAAATCACTTTATTTTAAAGGATAAAAATATTTCTTCTCATGGGTAATTTCTAAATAATTTAATACAACTCCTTTTAGGATTTTATGGATCCACAACACATATCATATAATTATATCGTATTTAATTTTAACCTTAAAATTCTATTGTCTCAGAAAATTATAACAAATTAAACCATTGGATAATTGTGATGTGATAATTTCAAAATATATTTATTTTTTCGATATAATTCTCTAAATATGAGTATTTACAGTTTTAAATAAAAAATCCCAAGTTATTAAAAATATTGGTTTTTTGACAATAATAGTTTTTAGACCCTCATAAATATTACACATTAATTCATAAAATTATATCATCATTTATATTTAATAAATATTATTTTATAATAATATTTTAGGATAATATCATTTATTTAAAAAATATATTTAATTCATCATAAATATTACCTTGAACAAAATTATATTTTTTCCAAAAATATAATTTTT
The DNA here is from genome assembly GCA_963277665.1 of Viscum album. Taxonomy (NCBI): domain Eukaryota; kingdom Viridiplantae; phylum Streptophyta; class Magnoliopsida; order Santalales; family Viscaceae; genus Viscum; species Viscum album. Next base: position 337,672,968 of record OY728126.1, read on the forward strand.
TCTTCATCATATCATAATATAATTTTCATAAACATTATCAATTAATCATTATAAACTAATAATAAAATATGAACATAATCATTATTTTAAAAAATATATATATATAAAATATAAATTTGTACTATTATGGTCATGATATATACCCTTTATTACATTACTAAATTTTTTAATGGTGATATTTTTATAGTTTTGTTCATCAAACATGGTTTGGTACCTCTAATTGAAGATCTTAAACTTCTCTCATAATATTTTCTACCATACATTAGTTATTGAATCTTGGAATTTTCTTAGTAATAAGAAAATCCTTGTGGTGTTATCTCCTTCAGAATCTTTGATAAATGAGATTCATAGGGTATGACATTACTAGTCGAGATCATCTCTACTTCTATATATGAAAATTGGATATTATCACAACACTTAAAATATATTAATCAAACAATAAAATTAAAACAACTATAATAAAAATGAATATGATTCTTAGTGGTCTTTTAAATCTGATAAAACATGACATATAGTAGTCCAAAATAACCAAATAAATACATCTATTTTCTATAACTACATTTCCTAATAATGAATTTATTCTTTTGAGGTGGTAATTTCATTTATAAAAGTTTCGTTCATTATAAAAAAAAGTTAAAATTTCATGTTGTAGGCATGTACAGATGCTGAATATACTAGGGATTCTAATGATTGGAAGCCAACTTCAGGTGGATACATCTTTCCTGGTGAGAGTTTTTTGAAATTTCATAGAATATAAAATGTTTAGATGAATTGAGAATAGCTGATTTTATGTGAATAATATCCACTAATGATTGTATATAGAGAATACAGATGCAAGTTAAAATAATTAACTTGATATTTGAAGTTTAGATTCCATGATTCATTTATTATGACAATCAATGTGTTATATATGTTTCCAATAATCTAGTTTAACACTAATGATCAAAGATCAATGATATCATATATCATTTTTCAAAGATAATTCCACGGATTTTGATGTGAAATTTTCATTTATTGGAACAATGTAACAAGTTGAGGGTATTTTTGTTGATGAATTTAAAAGGGATAGATTCTATTAATCAAGGTTTAAACATCATGTTTAGGCTTCCCTTATTATACAAAATTGTGTGGAAACTATTGTATTTTTTTATCAAATGTGGATAAGAAAAGTGTAAAAACAAATTAATTGTTATTTTATAAAGGTTTATAAGATTTCCAAGAGATATTTTTCACTTAATAGTAATCCATTATTATGTAAAATTCAATAAACCAGAGTTTTTTTTGGTGATTTTAAGAATATTTTTTGGATAATCCATTTAAATAACTCTTAAAAATGTTACATAACATTGATGAATGTAATTACCTCAAAAATAATATATTATCATATGTGTGGCTACAAAATTTATCTCACTTGAGATATGATTTAATTTAATATTTTTGATTGAGTTTTAGATATCAATTTTGAGCTTGAGTTTCATGTGAAATAATTTAAAATACCATCGAAAAAAATTCAAATAAGTATATTAGATAACACTTTGGAAATGAAAGATTTTTTAAAAGAAATGTTGTTTGTTATATTTTTTTCAGCTAAGTCATTGAAATGATTTTGTTTGTTTTATAGTTTTTGAGAAGTCCCTAAAGTGTTTTAATGATGATATGAAAATAATTTAATATGTATAAAACTTATCAAAAGGATAATCTTTTGTGTTGTAAGTATGATCCAACTTATATGGATTATTTTATCCTTATGTTTAAGTGTCAATCTAGGTCAGTAAGGATGAAGACCCATGTAATCATTATGTATCCCAAGAGGATTATTCCTATAAGAACCATTTGAGTTTCACCATAACGATGAGTCCATAAGGGTAATTTTACCCCTTTGAAAACTTTTCTAGGTTTCGAAAATTTAAATTTCTGATGAATTAAAACCCAAAAGGAGAATTTTATTCCTAGATGATAAAAAACATCACATCTAAAATTTTATTCAAATAGTAAAAAAAATTATTGACCCTCATTACATTAATGAAAAGATCAAACATGATATCAATGTTATGAGAATAACTCAATGTTAATCTTGGTAAGTCTTCATGAATAATGATGATATTTAAGTGTGATGATGATTTTCTGAACATTGTGGCCATAATAACTTGAAATAATTGTATTTATTATATTAGTAATCATTTTGATATTGATTTGTAATTATAAATTGTTCCACATTAGTGTTTCATGGTATTTATTATTACAAAAATTAAAAATCGCTTTTTACATCGGTTGATTTTGATTGAGTTATAGAAGATCGAATAATGATTTTTTGAAAGAATATAAGCATAAGGGTAGTTTAACAATGTATATATGGGAAGAAAATTAATATGATGGATTTGGTGAGTAATCCAAAAAAATCATGGGGAACCACAAGTGGTATTTAAATATTTTTTCTATTGATTTTTTGAATACAAAGAATTATCAATATTCGATTATTGGTTCTTGAAAATGAATGGTGTAATTAAATTCTCTCAGTTAGAGAGACTTAGAAATAATGAGGCTATTTGAAATTTAACGGTGAGGTGAAGAATAATGGATTATTATCATGTAAAAAAAATTTGGTAGTGTATGAGACTTAATGCAACAAAAGATTAAGAAGTTCCTAAGTTGAAGTTTTAGTAAGTAGTGATAAATTATAATATCAGAGGTTTTGAATGTATAAATAAAAAATAGTAAAAGGAGATCATGTCTTCAAGGGGGTATTCATCTAAAATATAATTAATCATAAGTCTATAGTTCTTAGTTTGAGAGATAAAGAATAAGAATATCCAAAATGGGTTCTAAATGTGGTGAGTTAATAAATCTAGTGTAACATCATTTGTTTTGGGCCAAGGTATAATTATAAAGGAATTTGAATTTTACTGTTTAGTGGATGGTACATTATTTAAACCAAGCTTTAAAACATAATTATTTTAGTTTGAAAAGTAAAAGCAGTTGTTTTAGACTTTTTAAGGACTAATAGGTGTCTTAAGTTACCCCATTGAGTTTTGGGAGGGTCGGTCCTTGAAAACTCAATTGTTTGAGGAAATCATAAGGGAAGATGATTTTTCTGAAACTGTGCATCCCACCAAGTGAAAACGTGTTCTAATCTAGTGGTGTTGGTGGTCTCACACAATTATATCTAACAATGTGAGAGGGTTTGTATGCCCATACAGTTTTTGGATTCTTAATAGAGGTAAATTTCATGTTTTGCACATAGTTTTCCAACCCGTTCACATGAATCATGTTAGCCTTCTTCTTATGTAGTGGATCAAGCATGGTCGGTGCATGGTTTTTCCATCCATGTATCCCAAACATGATCCTCATTTAATGGGGTGAAATCCTCATTATCACCTATATGATTTTAACCCTCTTACCATTCTTTCTCCTACCATATGTTTAGTGTCTCCCTCAAGCTATGGGTTTGATATCCCCTCGTTACCAAAGAGTGGATTCCTCTAATTCATGTAGTTTCTGAATCAAGTGGAGTAGGCCTCATTGGTTATAAAGTGGTAAGATCCTCAATCATATTTCTCATTTCATCGTTTCTCTCATTATGATTGATTCTATCATGGTGCATGATAATTCCCCCTAATTTTAGAGGTGTTTGTCCAATTCATTGGTTTCACTAAAATCATACCAATTAAAGCATAGATATTGGATGATTGGACCATCCTTGGTGTATGGTTAGTGTTATATAGATCTTACCCCAATTATTTGTTGATTTACAAATTACTCCATTAGGTCACTTGCTAGTATTTATTTATGACAACTCTTAAATGTGAAATTAAATTTGTAAATCCTAACACACTATTTCTAGTATCCTTTTTATACTGAATTGTAATTATTTATGGTCATGGACCATAAGTTTTGACCACCCTTAAGGGTGTGCCCCTTGAATGAGTTTAAATTAATTAATTTTTTTCTAATGAAACTTATCAATGAGATGACATGTCTTATAAAATTTAAATTGGTAGATTAATTATAATGTGGTAGGATGTGACACTCCACTGTTTTATCCCTTAGTGAAGAAACCATACCCTAAGTGGTTATGACCAAATTTTTATTGAAGATAATTAATTTTTTTAATCGCAAACATGTTAGCATGGCCTATCTAATATACTTTTCATTTTGGGTGTTTATAGCTTATGAGTAGTTCACCTAGCGCCAAATACATAATTTTACATAGACCATTCTATGGACTTATTCTTTATTATTATATTAAAGGATATAAATTACATGATTAAGTACATGGATCATATTAATTTGTAATTGAAACGGTCCATGGGAACGATCATTAAAATTATAAATGAAATATTTCATGGAATGATTATAAGCATGGAATTAATTTTTCATAAACATAGATAAACTAGTGAATCATAAACACATTTATAGATACTCAAGATCATATTTATGGGATTTCTTGAATGGGATAAAAGGTAGTTGAGAATGTATCATTCAATGGGTTATACTTGGTTTTACTTTTTTATGAATTACATTGATGGGATAATAGGGTACTCATTCTATGAATATACTGGGAGAAATATATGGATTCCTTATAAAATTTCTTAGACTAGCTCTTCCAGTAGATGGTTTAATTACCCATGAGAGATATTGATTCCCTAATGGAGTTACCTTAGACTGGCTCTAAGGAATGATTGTTACACCATTCCATGAGAGATACTCAATCCTCAATATGAGATACATGGGATGTTCTCATAAGGTCATTCTTTACAACACACTGAGAGTGATACTTATGATTCCTTTATGGATCACCTTATACGGGCTCTTAAGAGTTGGGTACTCGTAGTTCTCCTCATGTGACACATAGGTTCATTTATATGGTTTTTATAAGACATTCCCAAGATTCAACCTATTTAAATTATTGATAATATTTTTATATAATACAAGGAATGAAAATTTATTAAACCAAAGGATGCATCCATCAATCCGAAGAACATGATTGGGTTTGTTCAATGTTTGTATTCGGTCCATATGATTTCCGTGATATAAACCCAAATACGTACACCTGAAAATTACATATTGGTATCTATATAAATTCATAAACACATAAGTTATATTTTTTCATGTTGAACCTAGTTTATATAAATTCTTTCTTAGGTCTTAGAAGGTTTAGTTATCTTAGTGTCCCTTAGGAACCTATGATGACTATGTTACTTTTATTTATTTATTTCTTTACCTATAATTCAAGAAAAATATTTTACATTATATTTATGTAGTATATTATTCTTTAGGAATATTTTTTGGTGGCCTACTGTGTATATCTCATAACCTTATTGAGCCTATATTACACTGAAATACCCCAGAAGACCTCTTATTCATTATTTTATAGATTTATTCTTATGTTGGGACTCTAGTACATTGGAGATTAGGAGCCCCAGACTGTGACAGAGCTTAGGATTCTTACAAATTTATCCCTTGTGGATTCATTTGTTTTTTTTTTCAATTTATTTTATCATATCTACCTACTGTATGTTTCTAGATTAGGTTTTTTATCATTAAATGAACATGCATTTATAGTTATATACTTGGTGTTGAACATTTCATAACTATATCACTTATTTGATTATCTTCCACTACTATGTTATGTTTTATTATACATCTTCTATTGTATAATAATTAATCATCACTCTTTTGACTTTTATACTCTTGTTTTAAAGGTATAGTCTCCCACGGTACCACCATTATACTTACACTACTAGTTGGTTGCCTCTAGCGTATGGGGAGGAATGCTTGAGTCCATGTGACTAACCAGCATGGGAATTGTTTCAGTGGATCCTAAGTTGGGATGTTACAAAGTGGTTTAAGATATGTTTTACTTACTTATTATTACTATTTTTGGATGGTATCCAAGAGACAAGGAATTTGTTAGAAATTAGTAAATAGTCATGATTGGGAGTGATCAACCCATGCAAGGGGAAAATTCTAATTGATCACATATGGGATTGTTACTCATGTTGTTTGTTGTTAGAGTTGATTATGGTTTCCCATTGAGTGATTGGTATACTTTTTCTACCAATTGATTTATTAGATTTATTGAATTTATCCTTGTCCTATTATGAAAATGATTTATGGTTACTTTAATTATTATAGGAAAAAAGATATTCAAATTCCATGTATATGTCATACCATTTAGATTTCATTTCTAGGCTAATTGGTATTTTTTGATGTGTCTTCAGTGTTTACTAGAATTCATGTTATATTCTGTGTTAGGAATTTTAGTAACATGCTTAATTTTTTTCTTTCATATGTATTTCATTAGAAATATGTTTGTATAGAACAATGTGTAATTTATCTAGAATATTTTCTTGTATAGCTTATTATAATGATTATTGTGCCATGTTACATGATTATTTAGTATTTTTACCTACATACCATAAATATGTAATTATTTCCCATGGTTTCCAAAATTTACTTCATGTGATATTAAACATAGTTATAATTTTATTATACAATTGGTTATTAAATTTTCATCATCAACCTAAATATTTTTTCCCCAATAATTAATGATAAAACCTTAAGGAACCAATCCTGACATTTTTGATCCATGTACCATTGATTTCATGGGATAAATCATACTAGTTGTGATTAAATGGGATCCAATTTTAAATATATAAAGTGTATGGGAACAATATAAATTAGAAAATGGTAACCCACATGATCAAACTATCATATATGAGCATGGTATTCCTTATAACTATTGAATAAAAATAAAATTTGTTAAATCGTGAATTTATTATAAATGGTTTCCTTTATAGAGGATTCTACCTCTATGAATTTGGAATGGTAACCCATATGACCAAATTCTTAAATGCACAACCTGAATCAAGTTTGTTAGTTGGGGATTCTTTCTTATGTGATAGCATTAACTTGACCCAAGTAGGTTGGTCATGGTGCTTATTCTTATGAGATAAACCCCTTATGGATATTTTAAAAAAATATTAATGTCATAAATGAAATGTTTTTTTCATTTATATGAACCCAAAATGGTTAAAAGGAACCCTCATAAGTCAACTTTTTTTATATTCCATTGTATTTAACCTCATGATGGTAAACTTATTCAATATAGTGATGGTCATTTAAAGTGTCCACATCTACTAATAGGGTTTTAAATATAAATTTATAGTGGAATCATACTTTAAAAGTACCCTATTTAATAAATAAAATACCTATTTTATTCTATTAAGCTTTATCATTTATCATGACTCTATTATTTAAATTTTCAATTAAAACCTAAAGGTTTTTCCCCTATATAGATTAGAGTTGTCCTTCTAGTGAACTAATCCCAATTGTGAGAACCTTATAAATAAGTAAAAGTGATAAAAGTATTTTTTGTCAAAAAATTCCAAATTATGATAGGATTTCATTTAAATAAATGATTCCTAAAAGAAATTTTGATAGAACTTTCCTATGAGCCATGTGGAGTTGTTTAAATAAATTTAAATCTTTATTCCTTATTAAAAACTCTTGATATTACTTTAAAAATGGGCTCTTAAAATGTTACCATATAAAATTAAAATAAATTAATAGGATCACCAAAAACCTAAAAGTGATTTTATTAGTCTAACCCATAGGTATGGGTAGTTTAAATATTCATATGTGCTTTCCTTGTAATGGGAACAGGAGAATTTCTTTAGGCTTCCATAACATTTCTTTGGTTTCATTGAACCTAAATGATAGGTAGTAGATCTTATTATCCTCTTTAGTATGATATATCAATAGGTTTAACACTTTTTTACTTTTTAAGGGACTATCCCATGGTTGGAAATTCCATTAGAACTTTAAAACTTTTCTTTTACACAAATGATATTTCTGATATGTGGTACTATTTGGGTGTTATTTTGCTTATGTTGGACACCTAGTTTTTAAATGAACCTTGTATTAACATCTGTATTTTCAGTAAGACAACCCTTTTTACGATAATTATTATTGAGAAATTATTAGTTCCAATGGGTTAGATGTGCATAGGGCGTGGCTATCCACCAAGTGGGTTGTGTGACCCCTCTTTATCTTCTTTTGTGTTGGACAACTTGGGAGGTTGTCAACTTATTACAGTCGTATAATATAATATGACTTCAATACATATCTTATTTTTCTGCCATTATATATTGGGTTTCATAGATATGAATAGCCTATGAATAATATAATGGATGTTCTATTTTTCTTTTTAAATCTTAGGGTAATATGTGTAAGTACCTGCAGTAACCATATGGTTTCTAAAATGGTACAGTGAACCATATGGGTTCTATGGTAATTTTTAAATCCAAGAGATGATACTCTATGATATTGAGTCATATCTAAAGTATATTGATCTAGGAATTATAGGAAATTAGACTCTTCCCAAAGCTATTCTTGATGTTTTAAAATAATCATGTGTTTTTGGAAATATGATCAATTTGTTTTTTTTTTTTGATGTTATTCCAAATTATATAGTGTGTGTGAATGTGATTCATGAGAGTTTTTATGCATATATTAAGAGTAAATATATTCCAGTTCACTTTTATGATTTTATTCTATCTCTCATTATAGTTTAACACTTACTAAAAGCATGTTGTCCAGGTACAGGACCAGCGGTCAGTTGTCGATTGAGTGTGTGCTTTGGGATGATTTCCCTTTATTAGTAAATAAAAACTAGGACACTCCTAAGGTGGGGAACATCATGTTGAATGTGTTGTATCATGTACCCAATGTTGAGGGTGAAAACCCCTAAAAAGACCATTTGAATGTGTTTAGTACTTCTTTTGGATTCATATGAGGCTAGTAAGATTCCAGATGTGTAGGTTCTTGCGAGGCAAGTGGAAGATGATATGGTTAAAAGTGAATATATACTTTTGATACATAGTTAGTCAGGGAAAGACTTTATTTATTATTCATGAATATATATTAGGACTCCTAGATTTTAAAAGGAATCCAGTTTAGTAATGATGGCACATTGGTCAGAGTATCCAAACTCATCTAGGGAAGTCGACCTGTGGTGGTACAACTAACCTCTTATTTCTGTAATTGGATACGTTTGGTTCGAATAAATACCAAGAACATCATTTTTATATATAAGTAGAATCTCAAATAATTTTTTGAAATTGTTTGAATCTTATTAGTGTACTCTCATCTTAGTGATGATCGTTTCCCCTTTCATGACATCATCTAATTTCATGGATAGAGCATCTCATACTAGCCGAGATAAAGAAAAAAATAGCTTAAATTTCATTGGGATAAATGAATAGACTTCATGATAGTTAATCTTCTATAAAGTGTTGTGTCTAATAGGAATAGTAAGCCTTAAGTAATAATTTGGTTCCCAAGCAGTAACACCTTGGACTGACTCATGGGCACTAGTTGTTTTCCAATGACTTGACCAGAAAACGAGTGCCTATTTGGACTCATTCAGTGTTCATGATACATGGATATACGACTTATTATTGAAGTATCACTTGTAAAAATAAGAGTATGGACAACCTTGGAAGATCTCATTGGACTCCAGTAGATGATTCAAAGGTTACCCCAAATATTTAGTTGGGTTCAGATGATTTTTTTAAAACTATTCCGATTCAAGGATTATGGATCAGGAATACACCTATATGCATACTATGGTGACAAAACAAATGGATGTTGTGTTTTGAGGTTCCAATGGAATCCAGTTATGGGATTAAGTGGACATATTTTATGAAAACATGAGGTTATTATGGAGAGGGAATCATTTTTCAGGTTGTGATACATTAGAAGTCTAATATAGGCATTTTAAGAAACGTCCACTAGTCCTGGCTCAACTTGTTTCAATTTTTTCATTTAGTTTAGTCAATGAGGAATCACTCTTGGAAATTCATTGGTTTGAGGTAAGTACTATTTAATTTGACTGAATTTTTTTAGGAAAACCAAATCGACCAAGATAAATTAGGTCTATTGGGATTTGACCATTATTTTAATCTAAGGATTATTCCAGAAACATAATTTGAGTTGTAGGGGAATGATGAAGTAGAAAATTATAATGGTACAGACACTGTGACTCGGAATTGGCCTTTATATGATAAAAACTATGATGGGAAAATCCATAGTCTGGATGGTTTAAGAGACGATGACATGATTTTGTTTGTAGTTTGAAGATATCATAAAATAATTATCTCTATTATTTAGTTTTACGTATGAGTTTTAGAGTGATTTTTAATAGATTATGAAACAATTTCTTAAGGGATTTATAGAGGTGCGTTGTGAATTTGGAAAAACAATTAGGCCATTTTAATGAGCCTTTATGACCCAGGTAGGTTGATTCTTGTTTTCATTATTTTCTAGAGGCTTCTTGGGGAGATAAATTATATGGTGGGGAGTTTTTAATATCCTATGTTTTATAAAAAGTTATAATTCTAGTGGAATTTGAATTTTACCATTTGGTGGATGTGCCATTCATTAAAAAAATCTTCATAATGTAATTACATGAGTTGGAATACCCAAATTTATTTTTTTACTTTTCTTATGAATCAAGATTTTTCTCATGTGCCCTATTTAGTTTCATGAACTTCATTCCCCTAAAACTCAAGTTTTAGTGGAGCTCGTAAGTGTCTGTGGTTTTTCGGAAACTGTGTGGCCCCCAAGGTGAAATGTTGTGGATGATTTAGGGTATATAGAGGTATCACAAGGTTTTTTTAATCATAAAATAGGATATTCATTACCAAATAGTTTCTATAGTTTTATTGATATAGGGAAATTTCATGGTTTCCCAAATCATGCGCATGAATCATGTGACCCAACTTCTTGGGAAATTGTTCAAGAACAATTGCTGAGTTGTTTGGCCAATAGTGTGAAAAAAACTATATAGCTCATTTAATGGTCTGAAATTCCCATTTTTCCACTCATTGTTTTAAACCTCTTCCCATTATTTCTCCTCCCACGCATGCAGTGCCTCCCTCCGGCCATGGGTTCTTTCTCCTCTAAGAATCTAAGAATGTATGCCTCTACTTCATCTAGTATTATAATTGATTGATTTTAGTCTCATTGGTTATCCCTTAGAAAGATATTCAATCCTCTTACTATTTTCAATGTTTTTCTCGGAAAAGGTTATGTTATCATGGTGAGTGATAATTCTTACTATTTTTAGGGTGTTTATTTGTTTCTTTATGTTCTCTCTAACTTGACCAAATAAATCATCGATATTGGACAAGTGGACCATACATGGTGTACGGAATGTATTCTATAGATATTACTTCAAATTTTCATTTATTTTTAAATTATTTCAATATGCAATGTGATGGTATTTCCCTATGACACCTCATAAATGTGAAATATAATTTGTAGAAACTAATGTCCTAATTCTAGTGTCCCGTGTATATTGAATTGGAATTGTTTATGGTCATGAACGACAATTTTTTTTACCACTATCAATGTTTTTTCACTTGAATTACTTTAAATAAATTCAGGTTTTAATAATAAAACCCCTTATTGAGGTGAACTATCTTATTAAAGGTAAACATGTTGATTAATTGGAATTTGGTAGGATGCGACAATCAACTATGGTATCCTTTAGTGACTAAACCATCATCTAAGTGGTTATATCCTAATTATTATGTTAAGAACCTGATGTTTTATAGTCACATTCACATTATAATATCCAATTTGATACCCTTTGCAAGTATGGTGTTTACTGCTTATGAGTAGTTCATATTGACCCAAATATTATGTTGTATATAGACACGTTCATGGTCTTCTTCATTATTATTAAACAAATGGTAATAGATTCCATGCATAATTACATGTCCATAATTAATTTCTAATTGAAATGGTATGTGATTGTGGCCCTCATATGTCGACATGACATATAGCATAGAATTATTACATGCATAGCCTTACTTTTTTAAAACTTAAATGAACTAGTGAATCATGAATGCCTTGATTGGTAGTCAGGTTCGTTTTTATGAGATGCCTTGGATGGGTTAATAGGTAGTTGAGAATGTATCATTACATGGGTAGTACTTGGGTTTCCTTTTTTACAGAACACCAAGGAATATATCATAGGTTTCTCTTTATTAAAATATACTAACAGTTACACTTTTATTCCTTATATAATTCCTTGGACGAGCTCACTAAGTGGATGATTTACTTACCCATGAGAGATATCAGTTCACTATGGGAGTTACCTTAGATGGGCTTAGTGGGAAGATGGTTATACCATGCCACCAGTGATACTCGATCCCCTATGTGACATATCCTGGATGGGATCATAGGGTTATTCATTACACTGTGATGAGAGTGATATTTGGGATTCCATTATGGTTTTCCATGGATATAATCTTACATCGTTGGCTACTTTAAGTGCTCTTGGTGTGACAATTGGGCTCCTTTATAATGTTCAACTTGTATAATAGTAGGATTCCACCTATTTCAATTTTAGAGATTTATTTATATAATACCAAGAATTTCAGTTTATTAAACCAAATGAAATGTCCACCAAACCAAAGAACTATATCTGGTTTGGTCCACAATTGTATTTGGCCCTTATGATTTCCAAGTTATGAACCCAAGTACATATGAAAGGAAAGTTACATATTCATATCTATATATATGTATGTATTAACATACATAATATTAGTAAAGGACAACCCTATTTCAGATAAAATATAGCTTAGGTCGAAGCAAGTTTGGTCGACCCGGTGTTCCTTAGGAACCTAAGCTGAATTGGTTACTTTTATTTACTTATTTATTTAGTTATCATATATGCACACTTTTTATTTATATTCTTAGATTGTATTATGATTTAGATACCATTGGTTTTGTACTATTGATAATAGCTCACAACTTTCTCAAAGATACATTGAATTTGTGTACTCGAGAATACCTCACATTCCCAAAACCATGGATTTATGCTTGTGTTGTAACTCTTGTAAATGGGAGCATCGGAGCACAGACATGAGCCAAATCATAGGATACTCATGGAGTTAGCAAAAGGTGATTTTATTATTATTTGTTCATTTATTACATAATATCTACCTATTGTTTTTTCTATACTTAAGTTTTATGTTATCTCATGGACATGTAGGAAAAGTAGTATATTTGGTGTTGATAAATTCAAATCTATATCATCTATTTAATTATATTCCAGTCCACTATTATTTTTTATGATTCTTATGTTATTTTATGACTCTTAGTCATATATCATACTATTATTATACGCTAATCATGAGGGTATAGTCTCCCAACATATAACCATTAGACCCTCGATTCTAGTCAGAAGCCTCTATAGTATATGGAGAGGTGTTCTTGAGGCCATGTCACTGAATAACTTAGGGAACCCTTTCAGTGGATCCCAGGCTAGGACCTCACATCTGAGTTCCTCAAAGTTTAACCACTAGGTAAAATATGAATTAACTATTCTTGATTATGGTTATCTATGTTTTATATATAATAGTGTTATATCTCAAAGAGGAGGTTCATTAATTTATTATTGAAGAAACCTTCATTAAAATGAATACCACTCTCTTCTGGGGGTTTTTTATTTTATTATATCTGTCTTGAGATAGTGGATCCTCTAGGAGGCAGTTTATGTGTTGGGAGATAAGGTTTTAGGATAATAAATAACACATCCACTTTCACCGATAATAAAATATTAGTTAATATATATATATATAAAGTGATAAAAACCTTCTTTAGTAAGGATTAGCCCATTACGTTGAGGATGAACATTCTAAAAATTGTGTGTTACTTGTTAATCATTATTATAAAATACTCTTAGGTGAAGGTGATGTGTCAACTTGAGTTTTTCATGTCTTATCTAACAATTTATTTTTATTTAAGGGAAGAAAAATGAAAATCATAGGTTATATCAATTCACCATCCCATATTAGTTTAGACATTAGAATCTTTGGGAATTGGAAGTACACCTAGTGTGTGGTCCCCTTGGACCTTATCTCAATAGTAGTGGGTGTTAGTAACATACTAAGAGTAATGTCAAAAACACATCAAGGCCCCTTAGGAGATATGGTTTAGTCATAAAAATGACTACCTATCCGACAAACATACATTATGTAATATATTCTCTTTGTCTCATTAGATCTCAAAAATATTGATGAACAACTTGGGTTGCAATTTTTACATGATTTATTTATAGATTAATTGAAATTAATTGTTTTACTTCAATTATTTTTCCAAGGTCTCAAATTATTGTGAAGGTCTTATCATTCCAATCAACTAAGCCTGAGATATCTCTTACTTTACTCAAATATGAAAAATCTTTTTTTATTTATTCAACCAACGAAATAACATCGCTAATATTTCAAATGAAAGATACCTATCCCAAAATATAAATTTCATGTTTTTCATCTTTATTTAATGTTCTTAATCAAAAAATACATATTGATATTGATCACATGTAAAGAGATCAATACAGGTGTTCATGAAGAATAACTACCCATTAAACCTAAAACATGAGGTGTTCTTATTGGCATATCAGGCCTTATGATCTAGCTTTCTGAGGATCACAAAGTGACAACTTCATGAAATGAGTCCCAATTTTTATGATCCCCCAACAAAAAACTAGAAAATATCTCGTATATCTTGTTAATATGAATTATATTTTCCATGGAGAATATGTGTCTCTCTATTATTAAAGTATTTCATGGTTTTGTTGATAGATAGAAACTAATATAAAATTTTGATATGACATGTAATCTAAGGAAATTACCATATACATTGTACAAGGTAATGAAATGTAACTATCATGATAGTAGAAACAAATGTTTATGTAAAATTAAATACATGTAATGGAAATAAAAATACACAATGGAGTTGGGCCTAGGGAACCCACTCTCACACAACTCATACATGAACAACATCCAACTTATGACAACTCTCAACCCACTAGCTCTAACATGAGAATCACACTGCTATTGCGATATTTATTTTATCAATTGGTTTTCCATGTTATCATATATGGTTTCTCCACTAACAAAAACATCACTTATTTATGTAAAATACATTAATAAATGAAATAAAAAATGTATATTCATTGTATGCTACTATGACCCAGGCTCTATTGAAAGTATTATTGTTGTATTGTTATAATTATATACAATTATAGGGTTTGTTACACTTGGTGTAGTGATAGGATCTGGGAAAAAGATATGTTTTTATACTATTTTCTTTACTACATTAGAATCTACTATATACTCAAATTTTACTATCGAATTAGTGAACATAGGTTCCTTCGATCTTTTTTATCCCACTACATAAATGTTGAGGAAAAATATATATCATGAATATGATTTAAGATTATCATGATATATTTGGAAGGTAGTGTCATTGTATCCCCTCTCTACTTTCTTCTTATTTCCTCCATACACCAAGAACATATATTTTTTATGTTTCAATTACTTTGAGTTATTTTAAAGTTTTGACTAATATATCTCTAGCATATTAGCATGATGTCCTCCCACCATGATTGTATCATATGAAAAATACATCTTATTACATTTCATAGCATACATGATAGACTATACTAAAAATGTATAAGGGACTACTCATTATTTCAATCTCCTCATTTATTTTTGGAGACATTTTAATGGGGAGATTAACACCATGTGACAATGATAATATTCTTATTTTGGATTAATCTATATTATACTTTTATAGTACAATGTTTATATATGTGCACTGATTTAGACCAAGAATCGTTTGTGATATATCTTGATATATCTTCATCCTTATATTCCACTTCGCCTATGACTTTCAAGAAGAAGAATTAAATTAGCCAATTCCTCACTAGCAAAAAGACTTCCACTTTTCATCCAATTAATAATATGTCAGCATCATATGATACTAAAATAATAGAATTCCAACTATCATTATTTTACAAACATGGCTTTCCTTAATTCATAATAAAGCTAAGTTTTCTTATAGATAGATAAAAAATTAAAATTCCATAATCATGATATCGTATTCAATCCATATATTGATCTGTAAATATTTTATAAATTATCATCATTGTTTGGCATTAGAAACCCTTTGGATGGTGTCATTCAGATATATTAAAAAACAAAAAATTTAGAAAAATAGTTTTTACTACCATTTTCCAACTCTCCTATATAAAGTATACTATTATAAGAATTATGAAAATGGATTTTGGCATTGTGACTGGTCATAATATTTCATCTTAGTCAATGCCATAACATTTCCTAAAACCCTTTGCATCCAATCATGATTTGTTTGGATTTACATTACCATACATTTCCAAATTTTTCTTTATTTACTATTTACTCTTAATAAATTTTTCATCATCTAGAAGGTCTGCCAAATTCTAAACATAATTCTGGTACATAAACTCTATATCAAAATTCAGAGCTTCATTCTATTTAGAAACATTATTTCTATATACTTATTTCTTTTAAGATATAGGTTCATTATTCATTGGAAATAATGTGTAACCAAACTCGAGGACAATAAAATAATATATATACAATTCTCTAACATCCCTTGTATATAATTTCAGTACTTCTATCTTAGTAACTTATTCATCTCCCATTATTTCTTGTTTTGTTTGTTCATATAACAAATCTTGTGCATATAAATAATATAATTCATCAAAACATCATTTACCCCACTATTCCTTCAAAAAATTGTTACCTTTCAATAAATATGGAATATCATTACCTATTCGCTTTCCCATCTAAAGGTTTATAGAGGAAATATCCTTTAGTTTCCTTTATATTTTGGAGAAATATTCACTTCATTCCTTGACATACATGTTTCTCCACTATTTTTAGTATTGGAAAGAAATTAATACACATACACATATGTGTGAAAGAATAGGTTTTTCCCATACCATAACTTGTATGGAGTCCAAAATTATTCTTTATTCGATAGTTAGTTTTGTATGCATATTGTTTTTCATAGTGCATATCCTCACACAGATAAAGGTAAAGTTGCATGACTTGTCATCGATCTTACCATATCAATCAAGGTATGATTCCCCCTTTAACTTTCACCATTCCACTGATGTGTATAAGGAAATTTGGTTTGAAATACTTTCACACACTTCTTAATGTAGTTGATTAGTTATTGGTTAATATATTCTGAAAAATATTTTGATCAAATATTCTCTATCTTCTTACCATTTTTATTTGATACTTTATTTTGATATTTCATAAACATTTTGTATTAATATTTATCATACCAAATTAAGTATATATATCCATACCTACTATATTTATTATTATAAGTAATGTATTAATAAATACAACCCTCTTCCTCTACAAAAAATGAAACTTATAAATTATTATTAATAAACTTGAATAATTATGTATCCATTTATCCTTTCCCACTAAAAAGAACCTTTTCTATTTAACCTTGTAATAAATTATGACATACATCCAACGGATTTAACTTAATAGAGTCTAAATACCATTCATTATGTACTTTGTTTACACACTTTTAATTTATTATACTAACCCTGAAGTGTTATAGGAAAGTATGTTATATTTTATTCTTACTAAATATTCCATTAATTTCCAAAACTGTCTTTTCTAGATAAAGTATATTCAATCCATTATTATGATGTTCCATACCATGCCATATTTTATCTATATAAAATACATAGAACGTATTTATAAACCAAAAAAATACCATCATGTTAATAAAAAACATTTAGATTATGTTTCTACTAAATAAAGGATTATTATAATAATAATCCAATTAAGGAATCATGCCACTAAGACAAGTAAGTTAATAATCCCCAACCACCAATCTTACCAATATTAAATCAGTTGATGATTATAGAACCACCTCACCATTTATAATCATTTTGAATCTACTTATTACTTATATTTGAATAAAATGTGAGAGCCACTTATTCTATCCAACACTGAACCTATAGAGACAGATAGAATAAATTCAATTAAAAATATACTTAAAGTACTTGAATCAAATTTATTTGTCTTCTTAGTTGGGATATTATATTCTCTATATCCTTATTTACCACATTCAAAACATACTAATTCCTACTAATTACTCTCCCTCTATATAATTGGCTTCTTGGAGGGGTGGTGCATATGAGTCTTTATCTTATGTCTATCCATTGAAAAAATAATATATACCTTCATTATCTAGATCACCTAAGGATTGATGATTTACTGTTCTTTATATTAATATCAATAAACTAAAGGAAATAGATTTATGACTAAAATATTTATGTCATTACTATTTTAATTAACAATAAAAATCAAAAAAACTAGGTGACAAAGACATAATAGTGAAACTATTGTCTAGATATTCCTTTAATTTTAATACATGGGAATCAAGTTTTTCAATATACGTAATAATTTTAAAAACATGTCCTTTTCCATGATTCATTTACACTATCCTATACCAATAAAAAGAACTAGCTATATTATATCACTCTTTTGTTATTCTCTCTTGGTATAACTCTTATATATTAGGAATCATCTGTTGAGAATGTATTGTTTTAACAATACTCTTTATTTTTTTAATGATTTTAATGCTCACAAATAACCTTATTTGTTTTGCTAATTATTTTAATTTAAATATATTCTAGGAAATTAATATTATTTATATTCCCAATTTTGGAATAATATTAAAGCATATGATTCATGTGAAATATGTGTCAAAGTGTTAGGAAAGATATTCAGCATGTTCTGAAAACACTGTTCATGATGTACGTTGAAGAGCATAGTGTAAAGATTATATCCTACGTTTCTTTTATGGGAGTTCAGAAATTTATTTTTAATCAACCATACGTTGATAGAAAAGTATGGAAAAAGAACCTTATGTTTGGAAGTAACCTTACATTTTTTATATGAGAAATGTATGGATGAATAACACTATGTAAGTATGGAACCTTATGTTTTCTTCACAAAAGTATGGATCATCAACCCTAATTTTTTAAAGAACCTTATGTTTTATCAAAAAGTATGGATCATATACCTTATGTTTTGAAGAAAAGAAAAATATAGATCATATACCATACATTTGAAAGTCGATTAAAAAAGTATAGATCATCAAACTTACATTTTTAATCAACCTTATTTCTGTAATCAACCATATGTTTCTAATCAAACTGACATTCGGAACCCTAAGTTTGACTTCTTCAAGCATCAGAGATTTGAATTTGTGACTTTATCATACAATAGTCTTTTGCAGAATATGAGGCTGCTTCCAAGACCGATTTTAAAGTACATCTTTGACTAATTTAAATCCATTTATATGTGATTCAAATTATATATTTAATAGGAGGATTTTGTACTAATTATTAAGGGAAGTTATGACTGCTCTGTTATTCAAACATTTGAATATCGTGATCTTTCAGGTGACTTTTTTGGATCTAAATATATAAATAAGGCGCTTGTCCTTATTCTATATATTCAATTGTATCTGAATTTTCAAAAAATAGAAGTGACAAGATATCTATTGAATTCATAGCGATGACAAGATTCAAATCTGAAGATATTCAAGTTTCACAAAAACATAGATATGTTGATTCTTTACAAAGATCTTATACAGATTGTGTGCTATAATGAATGATTAGATTCTACTTTATATCAGAAAGATAAATGTTGAACATTTACATGTTCTACTTGGAATATCAATTGTAAGTCTACTACTGATTAGTTATTAATTTCATTTCAAGATCAAATTGAAACTGGATCAATTCAGAACTTCTCTTACCTGAAGAACAACCTTTCTGAATTCAACAATCCATCTAATGTTAGTTTCGTACTACCACAACTTTGAAGAAAAACTGAAAAGTATTTTAAAAAAATACTCTTTTATTTTGAGTACTGGATTCTCATACTAAGCTGTTTTGACCAGTTTTGTGTTTAGAATTAGAAGGATTTATTTTAGCATTAAATTGTAAAGGTATCAATTTCCTGAAGTCAGTTGTGGATGGTCTTCTGGAAAGAAGACCGACTAGTGAAAATCACTATGCTCGTGGATAAGAGCATCAGTGGAATAGACTAGGGGATCTTTAGGCCCTAAACTACTATAAATCATTGCGTCCTAATATCTGTTTATTTCTACTACATAAACAATCTCATAAAGATAAAAAGACAGAATTGTTTGTCATCAAGATTTCTCAAAGATATTTTTAAAGACACAATTCCCCCCCCCCCCTTCCACTTATTTATATTTTATATAATCCGATCCAACAATTGGTATCAGAGGTAAAGATTTTGTTAAAGCTATATCGAGATGAAAGTAAAGTATTATACATAGATATCAATGGATAATACACAATAGGTAATGTCATTGGTTTGGGCTCCATACTACAATGGTTAAAACTATTCATGTTTGAAATCAAGGATGATCATCTAACTGAAGAACCTTGGATACAGTGTCTACTGAAAAATTTCTACTCTTTATGAAATCCCTGATAAACCTGAAACATGGAGTGCATCTACTGAAGTAAAGCATGAAATAAATTCAAAAGATATGAATTCTATCATCTGTTGTCTAGGACCACGATAATTTAATCGAGTCTCTCAATGTTTGTATGCTTATGAGATGTTTCATACATTTGTAGTTTCTTATGAAGGAACTGAAAATGTCAGACAAATGAGGCATTCAATATAAAAGCTAAAATTTGTTACGTTTAGAGTTCTTGATGGTGAAATCATCACTCAAATGAATGGAAGGTTTACTGAGATAATCAGTAATGTTACTACCTTGGGAGATCATATCAACCAAGCAGATCAATCCTTGAAAGTACTGTGAGTAATACTAACACAAATAGTGTAAATCATGAAACTAAGATCAAAAAATTTCATGATGAAGTAGAAACCTACAAAAGTACATCTCTATTTCTTCAAAAGGATAAAATACATTAAATCAAATTCTTGGTAAGAATGTAATTAAGAAAGAAAGATATTGAATGGGAAATAATGGTGAGAAACCTAAACTGTACAAAAACTATTTTGTTCCAAATAAAAAAAGTGTAATTTTGGCCTACTGTAGAACAAAAGGTCATACAACTAAAACTTTTAGTTAAGAAATCCCAAAATTAGTGTAATTAAAAATTCCTTTATTTCAAACAATTTATTTGACTCAAATTATTGTAGAAAAACAAATAAAATATAGATTCTCAGATCACTGGTAGTTAACACTGATGGACCCAAGAGAATATGGGTACCAAAACAAACCATTGGAAAAATTCCATTTGAGGATGTAGGTCACAGAAGCAGAAAATAAATATGGTACATGGATAGTGGTTGATCTAGAAATATGAGTGGAAACTCATCAAACTTTAAAACCATAACTCAAAAGTATGGTGGATTAGTCACCATTAGTGGTAATGGCAAAAAAAAAATCATTGGTATTGAAACTATTAGAGATCCAGAAGTTTTCTCAATTAATAAATTACTTTATGTACAAGTATTAAAACATAAACTGATAATTATTTCTCAACTTTTTTATGATAGTTATTTTTTTTATTTTTCTAACAACTTCTATTAATTTATAAAGATAAATTGTTTAAATTTAGAGCACCCAGAACTGAAAATGTTTATACCCTGGACTAAAATTCATTTTGTAAACAAAAAGTAAATTGTTTAACTACTAGAATAAATGAATCTTGAATCTAGAATATAAGACTTGTACATTTTAATTCTTATGCTTTACATAATTTGTTTATGAAACAATTAGTTTTTGATTTACCAAGTCTTAAATTTGATAGTGACAGATTATGTGATGCAAGTCAACTTGGAAAGTAATACAAATCTTCCTTCAAATCAATTAAAAAAATTTCTATATCAATACCTTTAGAACATATCTATAAGTATCTTTTTGGTACTTTAAGAGTAGCAAGTTTGGATGGTAAATTATATGTATATGTTTTAGTTGATAACTATTCTAGATTTACTTGGATATATATGCTAAAATATAAAAATGAAGCTTTTACTATATTTGAAAGTTTTTTCATAGCTGTTCAAAATGAAAAATATTTTAAATTAATTTCATTATAAAGTGACCATGGTGGAAAATTTGAGAATCATGAATTCAAGTCCTTTTCTCAAACTTAGGTATTAAACACACCTTCTCATCACCAAGAACACCTCAATCAAATGGAATTGTTGAAAGAATAAATAAAACTATTTAAGAAATGGATAGGACTATGCTAAATGAATAAAATCTTCCTACCAATTTCTGGGTAGAATTTGTAAGCGTAGCTTGCTATATAATGAATAGAGTTTTAATTAGAAAAATTTTAAAAAAGACACCCTATGAACTCTGGAATAATAGAGAACCTTAAGTGAAATAATTTAATGTTTTTGGATGCAAGGAGTACACCATGAACACCAAAGATAATCTTGGTAAATTTGATCCAAAATCTGATGAAGGTATTTTCTTAGGATATTTTCTACTTCTAAAGCTTATAAAGTTTTTAATAAAATGTCAAGAATTATTGAAGAATAAGTTCATGTGAAATTTGATGAATTTGACCCTTTTGACAGAAGGAAAGGTCAAATTGATGAATCTGACTCTAATGGTAACATGAGACTTGAGAACCTAAAAATGATTTTGAAAATGATATAAACAAATTTTAATCTAGTTCATAAGAACATGACACTGATGAAACTAATAGTGTTTTACCAAGACTGTTAAGAACCATAAAGAATCACCCTTTAGAAACTCTTATAAGAGACATAGACTTTGAAATAAAAACTAGAAGAAATATAGGAAATCTATTTGAGTTTTCTACCTTTAAATCCCAATTAGAACCTAAGTCAATAGAATAATCCTTTGTTGGTAAATGATGGATGATAGAAATTCAAGAAGAACTAAACCAATTCAAAAGAAATAAAGTTTAGAAATTAGTTGAACGACCAAAGAACTATAATGTTATTAGAAATAAAGGGGTCTTTAGAAATAAACAAGATGATTAAGGTATTTGAAATAGAAATAAAGCAAGACTAGTATCCAAAGTATATAATCAGAAAAAAGGTATAGATTATGGTGAGACCTTTTCCCCTATAGCTATATTAGAATCCATTAGGATCATTTTTTCCTATGCATCTCATATGAACATTAAATTATTTTAGATGGATGTTAAGACATCCTTTTTAAATGGTTATTTAATGGAGGATGTTTATGTTGAGAAACCTACTTGTTTTGAAAATTCTCAAAAACCAGTTTTTTAAAAAAAAAATATTGAAGCTCTTTTTGTCT
The DNA here is from genome assembly GCA_963277665.1 of Viscum album. Classification (NCBI taxonomy): domain Eukaryota; kingdom Viridiplantae; phylum Streptophyta; class Magnoliopsida; order Santalales; family Viscaceae; genus Viscum; species Viscum album. Next base: position 337,696,167 of record OY728126.1, read on the forward strand.
TTAAAAAAGCACCTGAAGCTTCGTATGAATGATTAAGTTCTTTTATTTTGAAAAATTATATTATTTTTGGTATGAAAGATCCAATAATTTTCAAGAAAACAATGAATTCTAATATTCTATTTGAATAAATTTATGTTGATGATGTAATTTTTGGATCAACAAATAAAAAACTGTGTCTTTAATTTTCATATTTAATGAAACAAATAATTTAAAATGAGTATGATGGGAGAAATAAATTTATTTTTAGGACTTAAAATATATAAAAAATATTTCAGAAATATTTTTAATCAAATAAAATACATTACTTATTTTATAAGAACCCAGATCTTCGTTTCAGGTACGCTTTTCCTTTTTCTGGAGTTGTTTAGAAAAATGGAGTTTCTGGAAAATTTCGAAGTACACGCCATGTACTTTCTGAGTACACACCGTGTACTCTTCTCCTGCATGAAGCCATGTGATGGCCATGCCCGGGCCACACACATGGTGTGTAGGGGTGACGTGGAGGCCGATTTTGGTGGAGTACGGAAAACCACAATACACACCGTGTACTTTAAAAATACATGTCGTGTACTTTTATTTTTTTCACTAAACGGACCAGGGTCACTCTTAATCGCCATATTCACCTTCTTTTAGGTATGGTTCGTACGAGAGTGACCTGTATGGCTGGATGTTCCCTGATCCCCCGCTTCTCCATCCGTTTTCCGATTCAAGCACGGTCGATTGCGTTAGAAGCGCAGCGGTGAGTTCTTCCTTCTGCTTGAGCCTTGTTTTCCAATTCTTCCTCTTCCTCGAGTTATCTAAGGTTGAACATTTTGTGTGATTTCTCAGATCTATGGAATTTTATGGAGAATTATCCATCATGGTTCAAGTATATTGATCTCCTATGATCGAGGTAGGTGGTTTGTGCCTTACCGTTCAAGGTCTTTGAGTTTTATGTGCAAATTCCACCAATACCCGTGAACAGGGTATTGCGTGTTTACCTTTTCTCCCTTGTTGTTTTTCTTCCTTTCTTGTATGCTTGTGTAGAGGTAAACTAATCATGTTAGAGGATAATTTTTTGTGCTTGGGTGTTTTTCCCATGCTTTTCTCTGTTTACAACCTTTGGGTCTTGTTAGCCTTTGGCCGTTATGACTGTTTCCATGCCTTTTGTCTATAGGATGGAGTTTTTTGTATAAACATCTTGTTGCCTTGTATACCGTTTAGCTAAGTAGCTCTATAAGTGTACTTTGGTTAGCCAAGTATCTCTATAAGCGTACTTTGGCCTTATAGCATTATTATGCACTGACTGGCATGGGGCTGAGGGAACCTGGTGCTATAGACTATAAGGGATAGACCGAGTGAGCTTCCTAGAGAGTCTTATATATTACAGACTACAGAGGGGATGGACCGAGTTAGCTCATATAGAGTCTTGAATTTTATATACTAGAAGAGGGTAGACCAAGTGAGCTTCCTCGGAGAGTCTTACCTTGTTTGAATCTTTTTAAGAACCCTCCTAGGCTAGAGGAGGAATTGACCAAGTGAGCTTCCTCATAGAGTCTGTGGTATACCTGAGGCTATAGGAAAAATTGACCCAGATAGCTTCATTAGAGAGTCTCTAGACCTTGGGGATAAGAGGGTTAGACCGCGTGATCTTCCTCAGGGGAGTCCCTGACTACCCTAGACTATAAGAGGAATTTACCAAGTGAGCTTCCCCAGAGAGTCACAAAAATTTGTATGACCAAGCCAGAGGGGTTAGACTAAGTGCACTACCCAGAGGGTTGTGGTACATCTTGGATAGAACCAGAGGGGATGGCTGCGAGTACTTCCTAGAGGGTTTCCAGCTTTTATCTGTTTGTTTTTGTTGTTGGTTTTGGATTTGATTACTGCTATGTATCATCCTGTTTTATTGCTTACTGTTTATTTCCTACTGCTTTGTTGTTGTTGTTTACTGCTTAGTGTACTTTTACCTGCCATATACTCACTGACTGTTAGGCACAGATCTTCGGGTGGTTGACTACTGGGATTTTATCTCACACCCTGTTTGGGCCATGCTTTTAGGCCCTATCAGACTATGTTGTTGCAGGTATATACAAGGGAAAGCACCCTTCGACTTTTGGAACTTGATTGCTTGGAGCAGGGGAGCATGGGACCAAGCTTTGTCTTGCGATGCTGAGGATCCATTTATTTTACTTTTGTACTTGTTTGGTACTGTAGTGTTTTCCAGCATTGTGACTTGTTTGGATGCTTTCCTATTTATGTATCATGCACCATTTCATATTTTCATATGTGCTCTAGTTTTTTGATTTAGTCTTCTGAGGTTATATTGTTGGTTATTACTACTTCCGCTATTGCATGTTTATTATTATTTCATTGTGTACTCTTCCAATGAGGTCATAGTTTCCCCACTATCACACCCAAGGCCCTCGCTGCTAGTCGGCAGCCTCTGGTGTTTGGGGAAATGCGCTTGAGCCCATGTGACCAACCGGGTACGGGGTGCCTCTGGGTGGCTTCCGGAACCGGGATGTTACAAAGTGGTATCAGAGGAGTTCTTTTATCTTGATTTACTGTTTGGAGACTTTATCTAGGGATAGGATGGATTCGGTACTTGGTAATAAGTTGTGCCCGGGAGTAGTTAACCCGTGTACAGGGAAAATCCATATTACCTCGTTTATTGCAGTTTTATGGTTTTGAGATTTTACGGTTGATATGATTTCACCTAGAGTGATTCACATGCTTCGTGCTATTACTGTTTTGATATTACGATTCTATTTCTGTCGAAACCCAATGAGATGAGGGTATCACATATCATGCATCATATAGGCACTTGTTAGAAATCACATGTCATGCATTCTTGTCATGCCATCTAGGGTGCACTAGCGATTGCCTGATGTTGTGATAGATGTTGTGTAGATTATGCATGCTATTGTGATTGATACTTGATAGAATCTCTACTACTTGTTAGAGAATTGTTGTATTGTACTTTATTTAAATGAACGCCAAATTTTGATTCTTGAGGTGTTATGGGCCCTCTCGAATCGGAAATTGGTGGATCATGATCCTGTTTTCTCCTGTACATGACTGTAAGGGATGCCAAGCTTTTATTCGTGGGGAGTATGGGCGCTCACGAATTGGATTTTGGCACCTCCTTGCTTTTTTTTCCGTGTTTCTGGGCTTCTGTGTAGTTTCTAAGCTACTGCTGTAACACCCGAGACTTTTATGTTATATAAATCATCAAAGGAATCTTTTTCTACACAGCACTTGCTTGGCTTGCTTTACACGCAATCGCGACCTTCCTCGATAGCTTTCATCGTACGCAATACCGAGTTTCACTAAATAACAATATGCTATTAAAACTAGCCGTTATAAATAGTAATAACCACTTTTTGAAATTTTATAAATTTTATTTTTCAAAATGGACTTCATTTTTGGACTCAGAATATCGAAATTAGCCTAGGGTGAAATTTTGGTATTTTTCTGAAAACTTTCAATTTTTGATGAATAGTGAAACCACTAAGTGGTAGGTTAAAAACCGAATTTTGCATAAAACTTAATTTTACCGCTTCTGTGAATGGAATTTCAAAAATCTGACAGACACGGTTAATATCAAGGACTAAAATGTGGTTCAATGAGATGAAAATAATTTTTGGTGAATAGTAACTTTTTACTTTTTTTTTACCACGGTTAATAGTAAATAGGGTAACTAAGGGTAAATATGATATTAATATTACCCTAACACGTGTCCTAATCCTATTGGACAAGTGTATTTCGACCAAAAACAAACTTAGGAATAAAATATGACCATTTAGGCCCACTTGGATTAGATTAGGACATTTATTATTAATTTATTTAAAGAAAGGTTAAAATAGTTAAAATCAAAGTTTAATAAGTAAATCATTTTTAATATGGGGTTATACATAAGATAAATTCGATTGTAAATATTCATTAGAAAGCTAAAAAAATTTCCTACATGATGGTATTTTATTTGTAATTTTTAGACATCAAATAATTTAATTTATTTATGACACAACGATGATGCAGTAATTATCTTATTAATGAAATATTGACATAATTGATGTTATAAACACCAAAATAAATGTAATTTGAAAATTTTTATGAATTCCACTAATTTTCTAGGTTACTATGATATATTAATGTTGATTTAATCAACTTGGTTCGAACATTTAATTCTGTTATGACTTTCACAAAAATCATATATCAAATAGTGTCAAAATTGACACAAAATAGTTTTTAAATCAAATATTATATTATTAATTGTTATTTTATTCCTAAAAATCTAAGGTTCGGCCAAATGACTTATATAAGGATATATATATTAATAATAAACAATTTGGGGTTCGTTTGGCATGTTATAGTAAGTGTATTAACCATATAGTGAAAGAAAGCAAAAAGACACGGTAAATGTTAAATTATTTAACTTAGAGTTAAATCTAATTGATAAGGTTAAAATAATATCCTAAACTTGTCTAAATTCTATTGGTTGATAGGATTTCGACCCATCCCCACTTTAGCTTCGAAATAAGACCCTTTGGAACCATTATAAACCGATTTTGACTTTAATATAAAATAATATTTTGAGATATTCCTAAGGTGCCCCTCTCCTCCCTTATAAAAGGGCACCTCCTCCCCCTCCTCCTCACACCAAATTGAGCACTCAAGCTCGGCCAACCCCTGCCATTTTCTCCTCTCCACTTCCCTAGAATAATCCTAGAGGTCCTGGTCTTCTCCAAAGACCAATCTTAGTTCCTTAAGTGGAGGATTCAAAGGGGCGTTCCAAAGAAAAGGTAATATCCATTACCGATCTTTTCAATTTCTTTCTTCTTCAACTTCTTCTTCTTTAGTTGTTTCATGATAAAGTAATAACATCAGTATTACTTACATACTGATATGTTATTATAAATATGAAACAACCCTAATTCACCTTCTATCCATCCTACGGAAAAATGAAATCACCGCGCGTGCGTACGTACGGAATACCGTCTCCACGCCGTGGTGTAATCTATTTTCCACCATCACCTTACAAGGATGGGTATAATGGTGTAATGAGTAACTATATATGATTATTATGAAGTAATATTGATACTGAAATAATATATATATATACTCCAATACAATTCCACGATCATAGGAACGATATCATCACTCGTGCGTACGAACGGAATACCGTCTCCACGATGTGATGCGACTCGTTCTACATGATCTTCATTTCATAATGATTATATAAATGAATTGAATGAATGAATATGGTATATACTACACTAATACCATTCTGGAAATGAATTATCTATAACCTAAAGATAAGAATAAGAATTTATTCAACAAAACACGCATAAGAACAAAAAGTTATAAAGACCCGAGTAACAAGTAACAATGAAATATTACTAACAAGAAGCTAATAATATGACCATATATGATATCATATCAATATGTATGATTCTGGAATAAGTCAATAACATTATTTAAACCATTATACAGGAGCTTCGGACACGAACAAAGCAAATCGGACCTAAGGTAAGGGAAAATATCACAATCTCATTTTTATCCGAGATTGTTTATTCGTAAGTATTTACTGGGGTGTATTTTATCATCCACATCCATGTTTCCTCAATATGTAATATTATTTCCATTCACCTACAATTGTTTAAATCCATTTTTACCCTTCGGTGAGTTTTTAGTAATATGTATGAAAGGAATCTTTTGTCGTTTTTCGTACGAGGTACATTTTGACTTTTCCGACAAAAGTACGAAGAATGTTTTTTTTAACTTATACGGCATGAATGGATTTTTAAAACATTATGTCCAAGAATCTTCCTTTACAAGTTTTCAAGTTTATTTTTAATCAACTTCTTTTATTTTAAAGTCGTATGACATGTTATGAAAGGAAAAAATGTTTTTGAAGTAGAAAGGATATTTTCCTCAAGAATGGAGTTCAAGTATTTTATCAAAATTATTTTCCATTTAAGATAATAAAAGAGTTCTGTTTTTATCCCTATTATGACATTGGTTTGATTATGTTGTGATGGAAATATTTTTTATGAATTCCTTTATCTTATATGAATTGTTTTATGATGTCATGTTGTTTAAGAATCCCATTTTTATTACATGGGTTATGCTATGATGTATGGTTTATGATTATGTGGCACACATAAGAAAGGATTCATTATAAGATGGGTGGGACCTATATCTCCCTCCAATGCATTGGGTAAAGATTTTATATCTCATGAGATAGACATGGCTGGAACGGAAGGTTATTTCGGTTCAGTGATACAGGACTGAAACGAGGAGTGAACTCGGTTCAGAAAGGGACTTTGTCCACTAAGATAGTCTTGGCAATAAGTCATGACTAACAAGAAATGATTTTCCATGATTATGTGTGCATGCCACAAAGTTTCAAGTTTCATGTTATGATTATGGGGATCTCATTTTCACTTCTATGGTTTATTAAGATTTTATGATCTCTTTTGCAGGTTATGATTTTCAAAAAGATATGATATGATTTTTATTTCCTTTATTTGCCCTTGCTGAGCATTTGAGCTCACCCTTTTATGTTTTCTTTTCCCCAGGTCAGGAAGATGGATATTAAGTAGAATATGCTAAAAGGGACCCTAGATATGATGAAATAAATGGGAGACATTGTAGAAGATTTATGAACCAGTTGTTTATGTTTCCCAGTTTCTAAAGACACTATACCTATACGGTCCTTTGTGGTTTTATCATATGTTGTAATAAGTGTGCTTCAATTTTGAAGTATTAACAATGTATGTAAAGTATGGGTCGTTATAGTTGGTATCAGAGGAAAGGTATAGTCAACCTTTGGAAACTAGGATGTGAAAGCCTTAGTAAGAACCCTAAGGATAAGTCTAAGCATAGAACACAATCTTAGTGTTTTAGAAATGACCTTGAATAACCTAGGATAAGACCATAAGCATGAAAATTTTATTCTTGAATTATGTGGTTTTCTATTATAATTAGTGTTGCTCACACTATTCTTCTTGGTTTTAGTCAATGGCTGGAACCCGAAGGAACCGTGTTAATGCGGAATGCGATGGGCAATGCAATGATTGTCCCCCTGAGCAACCAAACGATATGGGAGCTGGAATGAAAAATCTTGTAGCCATGCTCACACAACTTTCTCAAGCTATGAATCATGCAGGACTTCCAAACGAGCAAAGGAGGGAGCAACATTCTGTTGAATCCTTCATGAGGCAGCGTCCACCTTCTTTCAGTGGGTCTACTGATCCATTAGTTGCTGAACAATGGATTAGTACTACTGAAAAGATATTTTCAGTTCTTCAATGTTCTGAACATGATAAAGTCATCCTAGCAGTGTATCATTTAGAAGGAGATGCTGATCAATGGTGGAATCTTGTTAAGAATACGAGGCAAAGGGATGAAATTGAGTCTATGGAATGGGACGAGTTCAAGAACTTATTTTTCAATAAGTACTTCCCTCGTATTCTCCGAACAAAGATGGAGAAAGAGTTCCTTGAACTGAAGCAAAGGGATGATGAATCTGTTAGTACCTATGAAGCAAATTTTACAAGACTTGCAAGGTACGCTTCTGGTATTATTATCCAACCTGAGAGTAAGATCGATCGATTCTTTAGTGGCTTAAAACCAAGTCTTCGAAGGGCGTTAGCCATAAGGGACTTCAATAGCTACGAGGAAATCGTTCGATGTGCTCTCAAAGTCGAGATGGAGATTGGAGTAACCCATCAGTCACATGGGTTTGATAAGAAGAGGAAGATGGAATTCAAAGAAAAATCTAAAGAGCACACGGAAAAGAAGATGAGCTTTTCCTTATGCTCAAAGTGTGGAAAGAAACATGGAAGGAGTTGTCTTAAAGGGACAAGTAAATGTTTTAAATGTGGAAAAGAAGGTCATCGGGCATTTGAATGCCGTGATAATGGGAAGAAGATGTCTAATGATGCAAACAAAGGAAGGGATACACAGAATGATCCTACTACACTTCAATGTTTCAAGTGCAAGGAGATGGGGCATTATGCCAATCAATGCCCAAATCCAAGGGTTGATGATGATGGTCGACGTCAACAAACTCTTAAGGCTAAAGACAAAGGAAAGTCACATGCAATTTCTATCAGCGATGTGGAGTACGATAACGAAGTGGTGAAAGGTACACTTACCATCCACTCTAAAGTAGCAAATGTTTTATTTGATTCTGGATCCACCCACTCTTTTATTTCTGAAGACTTTTCTAAGGATATCACCGTATTACCTCAACAATTAGATGTTGAGTTAGCTGTGACAACACCTAATGGCACATCAATCGCATCAAAAGTTTATAATTCTTCTCCGATCGAAGTTTGTGGGAAAGTGCTTCCTGCAAATCTTGTGATCCTTCCTATAGTGGAATTTGATGTGATTCTTGGCATGGATTGGCTTTCTTTATACGGAGCTCATATCGATTGCCAAAGAAGGGAAGTCACATTTCATATTCCAGATCAATCTATGATCGTCTACCAATGCAAGGATGAACATAACCTTCCAGTGGAAATTTCTTCCATTTTATGGGTATTGATTCCACTAAATGAAGGTTATTTATCTCAAATGGTTGGTGAGAAACTCACGATTAAGAATATGCCCATTGTACGGGAGTTTGATGATGTATTTCCGGAGGAATTACCGGGTCTTCCACCAAATCGTGAAGTTGAGTTTTCAATAGAACTCGTACCGGGTGCTTTGCCTATTTCAAAGACACCTTATAGGATGGCCCCAATTGAGTTGCAGGAATTGAAGAAGCAACTCCAAGAGAATCTTGATAAGGGATTCATACGCCCTAGTGCGTCACCTTGGGGAGCACCTGTTCTATTTGTTAAGAAGAAAGATGGATCAATGAGACTCTGCATTGATTATCGAGAACTTAACAAGATCACTATCAAGAACAAATATCCTCTCCCACGCATTGATGACTTATTTGACCAACTACGCGGAGCTCAATACTTTTCCAAGATTGATCTTCGTTCAGGGTATCATCAATTAAGGGTCAAAAGGGAGGATATACCAAAGACGGCTTTCCGTACAAGGTATGGACACTATGAATTTATAGTGATGCCATTTGGTCTTACTAATGCCCCTGCTATCTTCATGGATCTAATGAATAGAGTCTTTAGAGACTATCTTGATCAATTTGTGGTAGTCTTTATAGACGATATTCTTGTCTATTCAAAGAGCAAGGAAGAGCATGAAGATCACTTGAGAATTATATTGAAGACCCTGAGAAAGGAGAAGCTTTATGCCAAATTTACTAAGTGTGAATTTTGGCTTCAAAAAGTTGCATTTTTGGGTCACATAATCTCAAAAGAGGGGATATCTGTGGATCCAGCAAAAACAGAGGTTATCGAAAGATGGTCGAGACCAACAACAGTAACTGAGATCCGAAGTTTTCTTGGTTTGGCTGGATATTATCGACGTTTTGTAAAAGATTTTTCACGATTATCTAAACCACTCACCAAGTTGACTCGGAAAGGAGTTAATTTTGTCTGGACAGAGGAATGTGAAGAGAATTTCAAGGAGTTGAAAAGAAGGTTATCCAGTGCACCTGTGCTCACACTGCCTTGTAGTGGAGAAAGGTTTGTGATCTACAGTGATGCATCCAAGAAGGGATTGGGGTGTGTTCTTATGCAAAATGATATGGTGATAGCTTATGCCTCACGACAATTGAAAATCCATGAGCAAAATTACCCAACACATGATTTGGAGTTGGCTGCGGTAATCTTTGCATTAAAGATTTGGAGGCATTACCTTTATGGTGAAAGGTGTGATATTTATACTGATCATAAAAGTTTAAAGTATATTTTCACACAAAAGGAGTTGAATATGCGTCAAAGAAGATGGTTGGAGCTGATTAAGGATTATGACTGCTCAATCCATTACCACCCTGGGAAAGCAAACAAGGTGGCAGATGCATTAAGTCGACAAGACCATGCTAGTTTATCCATGATGAGGATCACAAAAGATCCAATATTTATGGATTTACAAAGGATGGATCTTGGAATTATAATGGAAGGGGAAAAATCTTATCTTTCTCAAATGAATGTTCAACCATCTATACATGTGAAGATTAAAGAGGCACAGAAAGAAGATGTCGAGTTACAAAAGAAGGTGAGAAATGTTCCTGAATTCAACCTTGATTGTAATGGGATAATAAAGTTCAGGAATCGGGTTTGTGTTCCTCCCATCCCCGAATTAAAGAAGGAGCTGCTGGATGAGGCTCATAGTTCATCATTCTCTATTCATCCTGGAAGTACGAAGATGTATAGGGACCTGAAAGAGTACTTCTGGTGGGATGGCATGAAAAGAGATGTTGCTGAATATGTCTCTCGATGCTTGGTTTGTCAACAAGTTAAAGCTGAGAGACAGAAGTCTAAGGGGATGTTACAACCATTACCCATACCCGAATGGAAATGGGAAAACATCACTATGGACTTTGTCACAGGACTTCCTAAAACATCCAAAGGCAATAATGCTATCTGGGTCATAGTTGATCGTCTTACAAAGTCTGCACACTTCATTCCTATTAGAGAGGATTTCTCTCTAGATCAGCTTGCCAGGATATATGTAAAGGAAGTGGTAAGATTGCATGGAGTACCACTTTCTATTATATCTGACCGGGATCCGAGATTTACCTCGAAGTTCTGGCAAAGTCTTCAGCATACTCTGGATACAGAGTTGAGTTTCAGCACTGCTTATCATCCCCAGACAGACGGTCAGTCTGAGAGAACAATTCAAACCCTAGAAGATATGTTGAGAGCTTGCTCTATGGATTTCAAAGGAGGTTGGGATCAACACCTACCTTTGGTGGAATTTTCTTATAATAATAGCTTTCACTCCAGTATTCAGATGGCTCCTTATGAAGCTCTCTATGGAAAGAAATGCAGGACTCCAACTTGCTGGGATGAAGTTGGGGAAAGAAAGCTGTTAGGACCTGATCTCGTTGATGAAATGGCAGAAAAGGTCAGAACTATTCAACAACACATAAGAGCAGCTCAGAGTCAACAGAAAAGTTATGCCGACAACCGAAGAAAAGACCTAGAGTTTGAAGTGGGCGATAAAGTGTTCTTACGAATATCTCCCTGGAAGAGGGTTATGAGATTTGGAAAGAAGGGGAAGTTGAGCCCTAGATATATCGGTCCTTTCGAAATACTGGATCGTGTTGGGAAGGTAGCTTACCGATTGGCGCTTCCACCGAATCTCTCTCAAGTTCACGATGTGTTCCATGTATCTCTCCTGAGAAAGTACATACCAGATCCTTCACATGTACTCAGCTCAGAAGTTGTACCGCTGGAGCAAGATCTTTCTTATGAAGAACAACCGATAGAGATTCTGGATCGTAGCGAAAAAGTCCTACGAAACAAGACCACTCGCTTGGTGAAAGTTTTATGGAGGAACCACCAACTTGAAGAAGCTACTTGGGAGCTTGAGGATATGATGAAGGAGAAGTATCCTCATCTGTTTGTTACAAAGTGACGAATTTCGAGGGCGAAATTCTTTTTAAGGGGGGTAGAATGTAACACCCGAGACTTTTATGTTATATAAATCATCAAAGGAATCTTTTTCTACACAGCACTTGCTTGGCTTGCTTTACACGCAATCGCGACCTTCCTCGATAGCTTTCATCGTACGCAATACCGAGTTTCACTAAATAACAATATGCTATTAAAACTAGCCGTTATAAATAGTAATAACCACTTTTTGAAATTTTATAAATTTTATTTTTCAAAATGGACTTCATTTTTGGACTCAGAATATCGAAATTAGCCTAGGGTGAAATTTTGGTATTTTTCTGAAAACTTTCAATTTTTGATGAATAGTGAAACCACTAAGTGGTAGGTTAAAAACCGAATTTTGCATAAAACTTAATTTTACCGCTTCTGTGAATGGAATTTCAAAAATCTGACAGACACGGTTAATATCAAGGACTAAAATATGGTTCAATGAGATGAAAATAATTTTTGGTGAATAGTAACTTTTTACTTTTTTTTACCACGGTTAATAGTAAATAGGGTAACTAAGGGTAAATATGATATTAATATTACCCTAACACGTGTCCTAATCCTATTGGACAAGTGTATTTCGACCAAAAACAAACTTAGGAATAAAATATGACCATTTAGGCCCACTTGGATTAGATTAGGACATTTATTATTAATTTATTTAAAGAAAGGTTAAAATAGTTAAAATCAAAGTTTAATAAGTAAATCATTTTTAATATGGGGTTATACATAAGATAAATTCGATTTTAAATATTCATTAGAAAGCTAAAAAAATGTCCTACATGATGGTATTTTATTTGTAATTTTTAGACATCAAATAATTTAATTTATTTATGACACAACGATGATGCAGTAATTATCTTATTAATGAAATATTGACATAATTGATGTTATAAACACCAAAATAAATGTAATTTGAAAATTTTTATGAATTCCACTAATTTTCTAGGTTACTATGATATATTAATGTTGATTTAATCAACTTGGTTCGAACATTTAATTCTGTTATGACTTTCACAAAAATCATATATCAAATAGTGTCAAAATTGACACAAAATAGTTTTTAAATCAAATATTATATTATTAATTGTTATTTTATTCCTAAAAATATAAGGTTCGGCCAAATGACTTAGATAAGGATATATATATTAATAATAAACAATTTGGGGTTCGTTTGGCATGTTATAGTAAGTGTATTAACCATATAGTGAAAGAAAACAAAAAGACACGGTAAATGTTAAATTATTTAACTTAGAGTTAAATCTAATTGATAAGGTTAAAATAATATCCTAAACTTGTCTAAATTCTATTGGTTGATAGGATTTCGACCCATCCCCACTTTAGCTTCGAAATAAGACCCTTTGGAACCATTATAAACCGATTTTGACTTTAATATAAAATAATATTTTGAGATATTCCTAAGGTGCCCCTCTCCTCCCTTATAAAAGGGCACCTCCTCCCCCTCCTCCTCACACCAAATTGAGCACTCAAGCTCGGCCAACCCCTGCCATTTTCTCCTCTCCACTTCCCTAGAATAATCCTAGAGGTCCTGGTCTTCTCCAAAGACCAATCTTAGTTCCTTAAGTGGAGGATTCAAAGGGGCGTTCCAAAGAAAAGGTAATATCCATTACCGATCTTTTCAATTTCTTTCTTCTTCAACTTCTTCTTCTTTAGTTGTTTCATGATAAAGTAATAACATCAGTATTACTTACATACTGATATGTTATTATAAATATGAAACAACCCTAATTCACCTTCTATCCATCCTACGGAAAAATGAAATCACCGCGCGTGCGTACGTACGGAATACCGTCTCCACGCCGTGGTGTAATCTATTTTCCACCATCACCTTACAAGGATGGGTATAATGGTGTAATGAGTAACTATATATGATTATTATGAAGTAATATTGATACTTAAATAATATATATATATACTCCAATACAATTCCACGATCATAGGAACGATATCATCACTAGTGCGTACGAACGGAATACCGTCTCCACGATGTGATGCGACTCGTTCTACATGATCTTCATTTCATAATGATTATATAAATGAATTGAATGAATGAATATGGTATATACTACACTAATACCATTCTGGAAATGAATTATCTATAACCTAAAGATAAGAATAAGAATTTATTCAACAAAACACGCATAAGAACAAAAAGTTATAAAGACTCGAGTAACAAGTAACAATGAAATATTACTAACAAGAAGCTAATAATATGACCATATATGATATCATATCAATATGTATGATTCTGGAATAAGTCAATAACATTATTTAAACCATTATACAGGAGCTTCGGACACGAACAAAGCAAATCGGACCTAAGGTAAGGGAAAATATCACAATCTCATTTTTATCCGAGATTGTTTATTCGTAAGTATTTACTGGGGTGTATTTTATCATCCACATCCATGTTTCCTCAATATGTAATATTATTTCCATTCACCTACAATTGTTTAAATCCATTTTTACCCTTCGGTGAGTTTTTAGTAATATGTATGAAAGGAATCTTTTGTCGTTTTTTGTACGAGGTACATTTTGACTTTTCCGACAAAAGTACGAAGAATGTTTTTTTTAACTTATACGGCATGAATGGATTTTTAAAACATTATGTCCAAGAATCTTCCTTTACAAGTTTTCAAGTTTATTTTTAATCAACTTCTTTTATTTTAAAGTCGTATGACATGTTATGAAAGGAAAAAATGTTTTTGAAGTAGAAAGGATATTTTCCTCAAGAATGGAGTTCAAGTATTTTATCAAAATTATTTTCCATTTAAGATAATAAAAGAGTTCTGTTTTTATCCCTATTATGACATTGGTTTGATTATGTTGTGATGGAAATATTTTTTATGAATTCCTTTATCTTATATGAATTGTTTTATGATGTCATGTTGTTTAAGAATCCCATTTTTATTACATGGGTTATGCTATGATGTATGGTTTATGATTATGTGGCACACATAAGAAAGGATTCATTATAAGATGGGTGGGACCTATATCTCCCTCCAATGCATTGGGTAAAGATTTTATATCTCATGAGATAGACATGGCTGGAACGGAAGGTTATTTCGGTTCAGTGATACAGGACTGAAACGAGGAGTGAACTCGGTTCAGAAAGGGACTTTGTCCACTAAGATAGTCTTGGCAATAAGTCATGACTAACAAGAAATGATTTTCCATGATTATGTGTGCATGCCACAAAGTTTCAAGTTTCATGTTATGATTATGGGGATCTCATTTTCACTTCTATGGTTTATTAAGATTTTATGATCTCTTTTGCAGGTTATGATTTTCAAAAAGATATGATATGATTTTTATTTCCTTTATTTGCCCTTGCTGAGCATTTGAGCTCACCCTTTTATGTTTTCTTTTCCCCAGGTCAGGAAGATGGATATTAAGTAGAATATGCTAAAAGGGACCCTAGATATGATGAAATAAATGGGAGACACTGTAGAAGATTTATGAACCAGTTGTTTATGTTTCCCAGTTTCTAAAGACACTATACCTATACGGTCCTTTGTGGTTTTATCATATGTTGTAATAAGTGTGCTTCAATTTTGAAGTATTAACAATGTATGTAAAGTATGGGTCGTTATAACTGCCCAGAAAACCCCATAATACACGGTGTGTACTTTTTGGTTACACGTTGTGTAGTTTTTAGGCTGTGTTACTGACTGTGTTTACAGGAACACAGTGTTGTGAAAATACCTTCAGGAACACGTCATGTACGGAAGGTACACGTCGTGTAGTTTAGAGCCGTGTACTCAGCTGTGTCACTAACAACACGGGTCAGGGAAGCTCGAGCAGAACACGCCGTGTTGTTTTAGAACACGCCGTGTAGTTATGTCTAGGAACCCGACTGTGTCACGAACAACACGATTCGGTGCGACCTTCTCTTAGACATGCCGTGTTGCTTTTGGAAAACGTCGTGTAGTCTTGTCCAAGTACCTGGCCGTGTCACGAACAACATTGTGCGGTGTCACCTTTCCTTATACACACCATGTTTGTTTAGAACACATCGTGTATTCTTTCCCAAGTACCCAGCCATGTCACGAACAACACGGGGCGGTGTCACCTTTCCCTATACAGGCCGTGTTTGTTCGGAACACGCCGTGTAAGGGCCAGACATGTAGACAGTCGTGTAACTAACAACACGGGCCGTCGAGTCAGTGTCTAGTACACGCCGTGTCCCTAGAGAACACGCCATGTAGTCTGAGGTTAGTTTGAACCGTGTGAGCGAGCCATGTAAAGAGACTCGGGCAGGGGAATAGTCTTCAAGTACAAGTTATGTGTTCAATCAACACGTCGTGTAGTTCGAGGTGTTACATGACCTATAGGGCAGGGGTACATGCCCAGTTCAGTGGCTTAATAAGACATGTCGTGTAGTTTTTATACACGTTGTGTAGTGGTGTTTTGTAAACTTGTGTGTTTTCTTCCCGTGTTCCCATTTTGTACTCTTGTGTTCTCTGTCCTTGCTTATGATCTAAGGTATACTTTTGATCTTTCATAGCGATGCCTTCGAGACGCCTTCTGGTTGTATGTCTGTCATCAAGCAGTAATCAGACGCCAAATATGGCTGATCAGGGACTTCCTACCGATCATCCAATCGAGCCAGCCTTGGCACCAGCTGTTATACCAGTTGCATGCACCGAGGCATAGTTCAGGTAGGACATTCTGAGGATGATGCAGACCTTCCAGGGAGCGCCACCTCCTGCCCCATTGATGGCTGAGTTCATGCGGGTTTTTTAGCAGCAACATCCTCCTAATTTTTCTGGGGATGGAGTACATCAGGATACAGAGTCGTGGATAGAGGCCACACTGACCATCTTTGAGAACCTAGAGATCCCTCCAGAGAAAAGGGTAAAGTTGGCTACTTATATGCTCCGGGACACTATCAAGAGGTGGTGGGAGGTGATCTCATGGTCAGGGTGTCAGCAGGATATGTCTTGGGATGAGTTTCGACACACCTTCTTTGACTACTTCTATCTGGAGACCCTAAGGGCCAATCGAGCCCGGGAGTTTATGAGTCTATAGCAGGGTAATCTCTCTGTTATGGAGTACTCGTCTCGCTTCACTAAGTTGCAGTGTTTCACACCGATCCTAGTAGGTGATGAGTTGTTCCTTGCTAGGAAGTTTGAGGAAAGTCTCTGGCAAGAGATCCGTTACCAGGTGAATATCTTCCAGTTGACTTTGATATCCTCCATCGTCAACCAGGCGCTGATCACTGAGCGCAATCTGAGAGATTCGGAAGTAATGAGCCAGGGTGGTTTGGTAACCAGAGCTGGTTTTCCTCTTACAGACAGTAGGAAGCGTCACATAGAGTCTTCTTGAGGAGATCGAGGTTCGGGAGATGCGTCTTCTGGAAGCCAAGTTGTATGCTACCAGAGAAGTAGGAGTGGGCATTGTAGGCCTCAGTGCCAGAGGGATCCGATGGAGTTCTGGTCTTGCAGCAAGATGGTCCATCTTCAGCATTTCTATCACATCTTCTCACCTTCAACTGGTGGTAGGGGTTCCTCTATGACCCCGCGTTCTGGAGATGCTTCACCATTTTCCCACCAGTCAGGGAACTGGAGTTCTTCTGGCCATTCAGGCTGAGGTGTAGGTCGCGGCTGTGGTGGTCAGTCACCAGGTCATCAGCAAAATCAGAGTTGATCAGCTCAGAGCGGTCATCCAGGGGAGCTGGACAGCGGTGCAGGCCAGTCTTTCGCCATGGAGTGGACCTATAAAGAGCAGGATCCCGGCCCTTCTACAATTTGAGGTACGATCTTAGTAGCTTCAGTTTTATCTTCAGTCATTTTTGATACTGGTGCTCCTTATAGCTTTATCTCTGTTGCGGTTGTGGAGAGCCTTGGGCTCTGTATCTTTTTGTCTGCCGACTTATTGACTCTTGACACACTATTGGTAATGAGGACATATAGTGTACGTTAGTTCAGAGAGTTCCCTCTCGAGGTTGTGGGGTGTCATTTCTTATGGGACCTCTATGTCCTAGAGATTACGGGCTATGATGTAATTTTCGGGATGGACTGGTTGGTTCCCTTCCAGGAATTCGTCAATTGCTACCGCCTTAGGGTGAGTTTCATATCACCAGAGGGTGGATCCTTCCTTTATAGAGTCGAGTGGGATGTCCAGTTGGGTAGAGCTAGACCAGAGCATCATGGGCTAGGGGAAGTTACAACACAGATTGTCAGTCTTTATCTGGATGACCAGGGGACTTCATAGTTAGACTTTCCTCCAGTGGTGGATCGTTTTAGGGATGTCTTTCCAGAGGAATTTTCAGGTTTACCTCTAGAGCGTGTGGTAGATTTCTCGATTCAGATTGTGCTAGGAGCAGAACCGGTGTCCATTCCTCAATATAGGATGGCTACACCTAAGTTTCAGTAGCTCAAGAAGCAGTTGGAGGAGTTGCAGGCGAAGGGTTTTATCTGACCCAGTACTTCTCCTTGGGGTTCGCCTTTTCTGTTTGTGAAGAAGGAAGATGGTACCCTTCGGCTTTGTGTGGATTATCGGAAGTTGAACCAGTTGATGGTCAAGAACTGATATCCCTTGTCAAGGTTTGATGACCTCTTTGATAATCTTCGAGGATCCCGGGTGTTCTCGAAGATCGACTTGAGGTCCGGTTATCATCAGTTGCACGTTAGACCATCAGATATACATATGACAGCTTTCAGGAGCAGGTATGGTCTTTACGAATATATAGTCATGTTGTTCGGCCTTACAAACGTGCCTACAGTCTTCATGGAACTGATGAAATGATTGTTCCATCCATACTTGGACTCCTTTTTTGTGGTCTTCGTGGACGATATCTTGGTTTACTCTCACACTCGACACGACCATGCCACACATCTTGAGATCATTCTGAGTACACTAAGAGAGCATCGGTTGTATGCTAAACTCTCGAAGTGCCACATCTGGATGGATCAGATTCACTTCCTGGGTCACGTTATTTCAGATACAGGAGTGTCAGTGGACCCAGAGAAAGTGAGAGTTGTAGTTTCCTAGGAGTAGCCGAAGAACGTCTTTGAGGTGCGAAGTTTCCTAGGGATGGCTGGATGCTACAGACGCTTCATTTAGGACTTCTCACGCCTAGAAGCACCGTTGATAGGTCTGACCAAGAAGGGGGAGAAGTTTTTATGGTCAGATTCTTGTGAGTCAGCCTTTCAGGAGCTGAAAGGGAGGTTGACGTCAGCACCGATACTAGTCTTACCAGAACCAGGAAAGGGCTACACGGTTTACTGTGATGCTTCAGGTATTGGGCTAAGAGCTATGCTTATGCAGGTAGATGGAGTCATTGTGTATGGGTCTCGGCAGTTGAGGCCACACGAGAGGAATTAGCCTATGCACGATCAGGAGTTGGCAGTAGTTGTTCATGCTTTACGCAGTTGGAGATACTATCTTCTGGGAGAGCACTTTTTGGTTTTCACTGACCACAAGAGTCTCAAGTATATCTTCACTCAGTGTGATCTGAATCTGAGAGAGCATAGGTGGTTTGAGTATCTTCAATCCTTTGACTTCAAGTACGCCTATACGCCAGGAAAGGGCAATGTAGTGGCAGATGTGTTTAGCAGATGAACCAAATTCAGGCAGTTCAGGTGGCCATCAGTGAGTGGCAGCTTATTGATATGTTCTATGAGATGCATCTGGAGGTGCACGATAGGCAGGGACAAACTTTCCTATCTTCTATGGTTTTTACCTCTTCACTTCTTGATCGGGTACGAATGAGGCAGCTATCAGATTCATAGGCCTTAGTCCTACGGGAGAGTGTGTCAGGAGGGGACCCTCTTCCTGGATGGACAGTGGGCAAGGATGAGATCTTGAGTTTCCAGGGAAACGTATGGGTGCCAGCAGAGATACGTGAGGAGCTGATAAGGGATTTCGATTCCTTAGTTTGGGCAGTTCATCCTGGCATCACCAATATGTATCGGGATCTTTATCGCCAGTACTGGTGGCCAATTATGAAGAAAGATGTTGTTGTTTTTGTCATGATATGTTCTACTTGTTAGTAGGTGAAAGTAGAGCATCAGCGACCAGCAAGGATTTTACAGCAGTTACCTATTCCGGAGTGGAAGTGGAACGATGTCGCGATGGACTTCGTGACTGGGTTGCCGAGGTCACCTCGGGGAAGTGATGTTGTTTGGGTCATCGTTGACAGACTTACGAAGGTAGCACACTTCTTGACGATCAAGGAGACCTTCAGTGTTGATGATATGGGACGACTGTACATCCGAGAGATTGTACGTCTACATGGAGTTCCACACTCCATTGTTTGATACAGGGATTCATGCTTTACCTCTCGGTTCTAGCAGGAACTTTAGAAGGCTCTGGGTAAACATGTACTTTTGAGTACAATATACCATCCCCAAACTGATGGACTATCCGAGCGCACAATCTATGTTCATGAGGATATGCTCCGAGCTTAAATTTTAGACTTTAGTGGTTCTTGGGAGAAGAATATACCTCTTGTGGAGTTCTCCTATAACAACAGTTTTCATGCGACCATTCAGATGTCACCATACGAGGCTCTATACGGTAGGCCATGCCAATCACCCTTATGCTGGCTAGAGGCAGGAAAGGCAGCTTTGCTAGGACCTCGTCTTGTTCAGGAGACCTCAGAGTAGATAGAGTTTATTTGGAAGAGGATTACTACCACACAGTATCAATAGAAGTCTTATGCTGATTAGCGGAGATGACCTTTGGAGTTCGAGGTCGGGGATCAGGTTTTCCTGTGTGTCGCACCGAGGTTGGGACATAAGAGGATTCGGAGACAGGGAATGCTTTCACGGCGGTACGTCGGGCTGTTTGAGATTTTGGAGAGTGTTGGGACGGTTTCCTATCTTTTGCAGCTACCTCAGAGGTACCAGGCCATGCATGATGTCTTCCACATCTCTCAGCTCTGACGTTACTTTTCAGACATGTCTCCTGTCTTTCAGCCCGAGGAGGTTGAGCTCGAAGCGGATGTGTCGTTTGAAGAGCATCTCATCCAGATTGTCGATCATAGTATGAAGGTTCTCTATGGATGGTCTGTTCCTCTGGTATGTGTGCTATGGCAGCATGGACGAGTACATGACGATACTTGGGAGAGGAAGGCCGAGGTTCGATGGCAGTGGTCGGAATAGTTTGAGGGTCTTTCTTTTATGTGCATCTAAGGAAATTCAGGGATGAATTTATTTAAGGGGGAAGTTTATAAGAACCCGGATCTTTGTTTCAGGTACGATTTTCCTCTTTCTATAGTTTTTTATAAAAATAGAGTTTCTGGATAATTTTGAAGTACACGCCATGTACTTTCTGAGTACACGCTGTGTACTCTTCTCCGGCTTGAAGCCGTGTACTGGCCATGTCCGAGCCACACACATGGTGTGTAGGGGTTGCGTGGAGGTCGATTATGGCAGAGTATGGAAAAACACACTACACGCAGTGTACTTTAAAAATACATGCCGTGTAGTTTTCTTTTTTCACTAAATGGACTGGGGTCACGCCTAATCGCCATATTCACCTTCTTCTAGGTTTGGTTCATCCAAGAGCGACCCGTACGGCCGAATCTTCTCCAAGCCCCCACTTCTCCTTCTGTTCTCTGATTCAAGCATGGTCAATTGCTTTGGAAGCGCAGCGATGAGTTCTTCATTCTTCTTGAGCCTTGTTTTCCAATTCTTCCTCTTCCTGAAGTTATCAAAGGTTAAATTTTTTGTGCGATTTCTCAGATCTACGACATTCAAGGGAGAATTAGCCATCATGGTTCAAGTATATCGATCTCCTAGGATCGAGGTAGGTGGTTTGTGCCTTACCGTTCAAGGTCTTTGAGTTTTATGTGAAAATTCCACCAATACCCGTGAACGAGGTATTGCATGTTTACCTTTTTGCCCTTGTTGTCTTCCTGCCTTGCTTGTATTCTTGTGTAGAGGTAAACTAGTAATGTTAGAGGATAATTTGTTGTGATTGGATGTTTTGCCCATGCTTTTCTATGTTTAAGTCCTTTGGATCTTGTTAGCCTTTGGCCGTTATGACGGTTGCCATGACTTGTGTCTATAGGATGGAGTTTTTTGTATGACATTATTGTTGCCTTGTAGATTGTTTAGCTAAGTAGCTCTATAGGTGTACTTTGGTTAGCCAAGTATCTCTATAGGTTTACTTTGGCCTTATAGCATTATTATGCACTGACTGGCATGGGGCTAAGGGAACCTGGTGCTAGAGACTATAAGGGATAGACCAAGTGAGCTTCCCAGAGAGTCTTAGATATTACAGACTACATAGGGGATGGACTGAGTGAGCTCCCAGAGAGTCTTGGATTGTATAGACTACAGAATGGTAGACCGAGTGAGCTTCCTGAGAGAGCCTTACCTTGTTTGGATCTTTTTAAGAACCTTCCTAGGCTAGAGGAGGAATTGACCGAGTGAGCTTCCTCAGAGAGTCTATGGTATACCTGAGGCTATAGGAGGAATTAACCAAGATAGCTTCCTCAGAGAGTCTCTAGACCTTGGGGCTAAGAGGGTTATACAGCATGATCTTCCTCAAGAGAGCCCCTGACTACCCTAGACTATAAGAGGAATTTACTGAGTGAGCTTCCCCATAGAGTCTCATAAATTTGTATGACCAAGCCAGAGCGGTTAGGCTGAGTTCACTGCCCAGAGGGTTGTGGTACTTCTGGGATAGGACCAGAGGGGATGGCTGCGAGTACATCCCAGAGGGTTTCTGGCTTTTAGCTATTTGTTTCTGCTATTGGTTGTGGATTTGATTACTACTATGTATCATCCTATTTTGCTGCTTAATGTTTATGGCCTACTGCTTTACTGTTGTTTTTTACTGCTTACTGTACTTTTACATGCCATATACTCACTGACTGTTAGGCACAGATCTTTGGGTGGTTTCCTACTGTGATTTTTATCTCACACCCTGTTTGGGACATGCTTTTGGGCCCAATCAGACTATGTTGTTGTAGGTATAGACAAGGTCAAGCGCCCTTCAACTTCTGGAACTTTATTTCTTGGAGTAGGGGAGCATGGGACCAAGCTTTGGCTTGCGATGCTGAGGAGCCGTTTATTTTACTTTTGTACTTGTTTGGTACTGTAGTGTTTTCCAACATTGTGAATTGTTTGGATTCTTTCCTAGTTATGTATCATGCACCATTTCATATATTCATATGTGCTCCAGTTTGATGATTTAGTCTACCACAGTTATATTGTTGGTTATTACTGCTTCTGCTATTGCATGTTTATTATTCTTCTGCTTTGTACTCTACCAATGAGGGCATATTTTCCCCACTATCGCACCTAAGGCCCTCGCTGCTAGTCGGCAGCCTCTGGCATTTGGGGAAATGCGTTTGAGGCAATGTGACCAACTGGGTATGGGGCACCTCTAGGTGGATTTCAGAACCAGGATGTTACATATTTACTAACGAAATTTTGAATTGAAAACAACAAGACATATACAACTCATATGTGTACTAATATAAACTCTTATTTCGATTAAACTAGAAATCTAGTAGACAATAAGTTATATAGAGGTATGATTGGTATTTTATTACATCTTACAACTAACAGGATAGATATTATTTAATCAGTATGTATTTTTGAAACATTTCAGTCAAATCCTAAGGAATCTTATCTTACAGCTATCAAAATAATTTTTAGATATTTAAAAGGAACTGTTTTTCAATCTCTTCTTTATCAAAAAAACTTCTGATTTTAATTTAATTTCATATTCGGATGCTGATTTTGGAACTTGTAGATTAGATAGAAAAATAACCTCAGGAACCTGTCACTTTTTAGGAAAATCTTTAGTTTCATGGTCTAGTAAGATACAACACTCAGTTACTTTTTCAGCAGCCAAGACAGAATATGTACATGTAGGTAGTTGTTATGACCATGTTTTTTGGATGAAAAACTATCTTATAGACATTGGACAAAATTTTAATAATACACATATTTTATGTGATAATACTAGTTGTATAAATGTTTCAAAAAATCCAAGAAATCATTATATAACTTTGAATATTTATATTAGACATCATTTTCTAAGATATCATGTTCTTAAAAAGGACGTATTTTTAGAATTTATAAGTAATGAATTTCAGTTTGCTGTTATTTTTACTAAACCACTTCCCACAGCAAGTTTTGTTTTTATTAAGGGAGGATAGATTTATTTAATTTAAAATAAATTATGTTTAGTTATAATTTTATTTAATTTTAAATAAATTTTATTTAATTTTAATCTTAATTTTATTTGATCGTGTTATTTTTATTTTAAATTTTAACTATTTAACATAATTTTGTTACTTCTCTTTTAAATAAGTTACACTTTTATTTAAATTCTGTAATAAATTTTAAATACGCTGCATATGGTTTAATTTATTTTAAATTATTTAATTCTTATTATGTAAGTAATGAAATGGGATTCAAGGCTCTGTCAGAGCCCGTTTCGAATTCCAAACCCACTCATTTTCTCAAAACATTTCAAAATACCGAAAACCATACCTCTTCTTGCCTACCTTTTATCGCACCTTTGAAACCCTAGAACTTCAAAACTTCAGATATTTTCGACAGAAGTGGAAAAAAAAAGAGAATCGAAGAAGGTGAACCCAGTGATGTGAAGCATCATCATTCAGTTGAAAGGAAAATCCTATAGGGAAAAGTCATTGATATGAAATGGTTGTATCAAATTAATATAATGTTGAATAAAGTGTTATTATTTCAATATATTGAAACAAAATTCAGTGAGGAATACACTAAATTTATGTATGAAGTTGATTTGAGAAGTTTCTATAAAACTGTTCAATTTAGTTTGGGAGATACAGAAGAATTGATTATTGAAAAAATCAAATACATGGATTTCTCAATCTCTTCTGTTGAAATAGTAAGGATCTAAAAATATCCTAATGAGGGAGTTTTTCATTTTGATCTGAAGGCAATTGGGGATAGAAACCATAAATTTGAAGATATCATGCATTTTCTATTTGGTTATATTAACATCGGGAAAATGTTGGTAAAACATTTACAACACGATTAGAAGATTTTGGTTAAATTTATTCAAATCGGGATAACCCCAATGATGTATGAGATGGAGAAGATTCTTTTTTCGGATATGTATAGTTTGTTTCTGTTTTTAAGTAGCATAATGCTAAACTTTCTAAGATATCTAATTAGATATTTGAATTATTGCTGTCAACCTAAGGCTCATATGAATTTTTATCCTTATGGAGGATTTATATCTAAGCTGTTGTTTAAGAAAGATATGGTGAGGCTGATTGATGCGAGAGTTAGATGCCACTATAGTAACATGTTTATACTGGAATTTTAAGGAAGCTTGGATTTTTATAAAGCATTGTAAAAGGTAAAATCATGCTTGTTGGAGCTGAAAAGAATCAGGTGTCTACTCAAGGGGAGAAACCTGCAAAATCTAAAGAAGGTATGGTTAAATCCTGGATAGGGGAAGTTTCAAATACAGTATTAAGACTTCGATTTGTAATAGAATATGCCTCTACTGATGAAGAAAGTTAAGGCAGACTTCAAAATTCAAGGCAAAGAGAATCTAAAACTGGGGGAGAACCTACTTCTGAGAAAATTCTTACGATAGGAGATCTTTTAAATTACAATTTTGTGAGAGAACCTATTCCATAAGAAAGACAAGAGGAAGCTGATCCTCAATAAGAAGTGGAATTTTTGCCTCAGGATGAGGTAGAAACTAGAATTGAAGAGGTACCTCATATTGAAAAATAATAAGGAATGTAAATTATATATAAATATGTAGGCCATATTGACTCTTTACAAATTAAAAATACTCAGCCTAAACCAGTAAAACATAGTCAGATTCATGAAAAAATTCAAGAATAAATTCAAGAGGAAGATTCTTTGGAAGCACACTTTTCTTTAGAAGCTATGTATTAAAGATAACTTGTTCAAGAAAATTTATTTGAAATTCATACAGAAGTTTTAAATGACTCATTATTAGTTGATATTTCAGGATAAAAATCAATTTAGCAACCAGTGGAGCAGGATGGAAAATAGAGTTCAGATGCCCAATATTTACCACTAATCTTGGTAGATCATGTTGTGAATCATGTATAGGGTGCCTCTGATTCTATGTATGATCATTATGAGAAGTTTGTTATAAAATTTAATAGAGCTCAAGCGAAGAATGCTTCTTTAAGAAGATAATTAGAGAAAGAGAAAGAGAGATTTAAAAATTTGAATGATAGTTATGTTTTAAAGAAAGAAGTTTATGTTTTTAGGAAATAATTGTTGGAAGAAGTTGAAAAATTAATATATGAAGTTGTGTTTAAATCATATTTTGCATAACTAAATATTTTTATGGAGAAATTGATTGCAATTGTTTGAGGAAGTCAAGTAAGTACATTAGGTACTTCGCGTGATTTGATCAATAGATTCTAATCCATTACAACATTAATGAGAAAAATTAATTATAGGTTCCAAGATTCATAGTGTAATAGTGCTCCTTTTTTTGTTCTATTGGACAACCAGAAATATCTTATTGACTAGCTTACCTTAGATGAACCAAATATTTGATTTTTACTGAACAAATTATCTGAGAAGCTCAATCAATTTATCGAGAAGGAAGAAATATTACATGATTTTTTCAAAGTAAACCTCATTGAAGATCTTTATTTCACTCATGAAGGAAGGGAGCTGATAATTTAGCTTGGAGATGGTATTATGAAGAGATTAAGGTTACATTTGGAAACATTGAAGGATGTTGTTCAGAATCGCTAAGATACCCTTTTTCAAATCTTAATCCCAAAAACTATGATTCATATTCATTAATGTGCTTGTGTATTCTTTTATTAATTGAATTTCGTATTTATCATATTTGATGGGTTTTTTCTTTGTTTATGTCTATGTTAGACTGTCTAAAAATCCAGATTCCTTTATTGATAAACAGTTTATCATAAAATTTTCTTAAAAGTTCAGTGCTACATTAAATGTGTTATATATCATTATTTTTTATATCACAAAACGTTTAGAAATTTGGTTAAACACACTATTTTTAAAAGGAAGAGAACTTTGTTTTTAAATATACTTTTGGGGAGAAATTTCTTTAATAGAAAAATTTTGGAGAGAAATTTGGATAAACTAGTATTGTATATTTTTATAGAGGTATTTGGAAGAAAAAATTAAATATTGTTTTTATCCAATAAAAATTCTAAATTACATGTAAATAAAATTATAGGTTTTTTGATCATCAAAAAGGGGGATATTGTTGAGCATGTATTTTTTCAAAAATACTCTATATTTTTATAATGATTTTGATGCTCACATATACCCTTATTTGTTATTCTATCGATTTTACTTTAAGTATATTCCAGGAAATTAATATTCTTTATATTCCCAATTTTGGAATAATATTGAAGAATATGATTTGTGTGAAATTTTTTTCAAAGTGTTTGGAAAGCTATTCAGCATGTTCTGAAAGCACTGTTTATATTATACGCTGAAGAGAATAGTGTAAGTATTATATCCTACGTTTATTTTACAAGAGTTTAGAAAAGTACGGTTAACCAACCTTATTTTGATAGAATAGTATGGTAAAGAAAACATACATTTTTAAGTAACCTTATGTTTTTATATGAGAAAATTAAGGATGAACAAACCTACGTAAGTATGGAACCTTATGTTTTCTTCACAAAAGTATGGATCAACAACCCTACTTTTGTAATGAACCTTACATTTTATTAGAAATTATGGATCATATACCTTATGTTCTGAAGAAAATAAAAGTATGGATCATATATCATACATTTAAAAGTCAATGAAAAAATTATGTATCATCAACCTTACATTTGGAACCCTACGTTTGACTTCTTATAGTGTTGGAGATTTGAATTTGTGACTTTATTGTACAATGATCTTTTACAGAATATCAGGCTGATTTCAATCCCTATTTTAAAGCTCATCTTTTTCTGATTTAATGCTGGATATATGTGATTCAAATGATCAATTTAATAGGATGATTTCATGCCAATTATTAAGGGAAATTACGACTTCTCTATTATTCAAACATTTGAATATCGCGATCTTTCAAGCAACTGTTGTGGATATGAATTTATAAATAAGGTGATTATCCCTATTCAATATAATCTTTTGTATCTGAATTTTCAGTAAAGATAAGTGAAAAGATATATCTTAAATTTACAGTAATTAAAAGATTCAAATATGAAGATATTCGAGTTTCACAAAAATAAGGATATGATAATTCTTTAAAAAGATATTTTACAGATCTACTGCTATAAATAATGGTTAGATTCTTTTTTATATCAGAAAGAGAAATGTTTATTATTTTCCTATTCTACATTGAAGATCTATTGTAAGTCTACTGCTGATAAGTTTCTGATTTCATTTCAAGATCAAATTGAAACTGGATCGATTCAAAACTGCTCTATCCTGAAGAACATCCTATCTGAAGATGAAGATCTATCTACTATTAATTGCGTACTTCAGAAACTGTGAAGAACAACTAGAAATTATTTTAAAATAAATACACATATATTTTTTGTATCGTCTTCTCGTACTAAACTTTTTTGAATGATTTTTTGATTAGAACTAGAAGGAACTATTTAGCCTTAAATTGTAAAGGTGTCAACTACTTGCACTCAATTGGGGATGGTCTTGTAAAAAAGGACATACTAGTGAAAATCACAAAGATCGTGGATAAGATAATTGGTGGAGTGGACTAGAGGATCTTTTTTCCCTGAACCACTATAAATCTTTATGTCCTGATATATGTTTATTTCTACTATATAAAAAATCTGATAAAGATAAAAGGACAAAATTGATCATCATCATGATTTCTCGAAGATGTTTTTAAAGAAACAATTCACCCCATCCCCCCACTCTTGGGTATATTTCGTATAACCTGATCCAACAGCATCTTGTAGTCATATTCATCCACTTATATTTTCTATATCTCATTGAAAACAAATATAAAAATGATGCACGATACATCTAGTGTATCATCTATACACTTATTTTATTTATATTTATACACCTTTCTTGCTCCATGAGGGAGATCGAAAGGAATTTGGGACTGTATCACATGTGATTTTCTATCAAAATGTAGAATTATACACAATCTATTATAACACTCTCTAAATTTATATCCAATAAGGATATTTTATTTATCTAATATATATTTCATTGAAATCGAGTTTGTGGTAGTCATATCCATTTGATCTACAATATGTAAATTTATAAAATTAGTATTTTATCTTGATTACTAGAAGATTTTTTTGATTTATTAATCATTAAATTTCTCCCACTATATTACCAAATCCTGGTAGCCCTCAACAAGTAAATTATAAATATTATATAACTTAAATATTCTAGTTGTTATGACCTTTTTAACATATTCTCATATTCTATGATAGTATATTACATCACTCAAATAGTTTCAAGGTATCATTTTAACTAGAAATCCACATTAACTCATGAATCCTTGCAATTTTCAGTGAATTCCCAAAATTTATAAATTTCATCCATCATTTACTCAACAAATTTCCATTAAATAATTATAATGATTTTTATGACAAATTATTCAAATAAAACATAAGTTAATTCTACCCAACAATTTTAAAATAATATCCCAATATTAAGAAGAAACGAAAATTATATCTAATAAGAACCTTATTTGTAATGTATGATGGGCCTGAGGCCCATGATATTGGACGATATAGATTATATACATGGTGGGGTGGGACTAAAAATTTTGATTATTATGAGCATGGGCAAATGTACGATGAACTCGGTGGGTGTGGGATAATGTGTGTTGATCCCATACTAGTGTAAGCATACCTGTGTGCACAATTTGATTAAAAAAATATTTTTTAACATATATTTCTCTAACAAATTACTTTTAAATTTATATCTATATTTGAATTTATGTACAAACCAATTAGAAATATATGGTTAATATATTCATAATTTTTTCATAATTTTTTAAAATATAGTCCAAGATCCCCATCTATACATTCTTGGATTAGAAACATTTGGGAAGTTTATCCAAAAACATCCTAGGGTGATCATCTAGGATGTGGAACTATTATAAATTTAGAAAATATTGGAAGTATAAATGGTTTGAATACATATATTTTTAATTGAATGACTTTGTATGAACATTAATTGGGACATATGTGACTCTAAAATAATTTGACCCATAATTTGAATATTTATTTTCAATTGGAGTTCATTCATGGTTGGTCGAATAAGGGGATTGCCCACTTGGTTTATCTCCTCATATGTTTGATCGGTTTCATAACATGGAGTGGGTTCAAAGACATGATGATGAAGGAACGCCATGACAGTGGGGTTGGAAATATGGTAGGGTGTTAACGAAGGATTTGTGTCCTCATTATTATTTTAAAACCATTTAATTTAAAATGATAGTTTGTGAGAGGTAGTGTGATGTAGAGAAAGGAAGATCGTGTGAGTTTTGATGGTAGTGTGAGTGTTTTATGGGTGTAACATGTGGTTGTGGGAGGATTATGTGTGGTGGTCGTCTAATGATGTTGGTATGAGATCGGGTGTTGATATTAATCATCTTTGGTAAAAGGCCCCTTATCAGGAAGAAAAAAGAATAAGAAATGGTAAATATAAATTAAAAAAAAGAGAGGATTTTCCTTGACTGAAGAGATAAGGGGAGATAAATCCATGTTTTGAATCAATTTAATCATGAATTAAAAAACAATGCATGCAATGCAAGATTAGAAAATAATGGTCCATTTTATAATTATATAACTTTTATTAACAAAAAATAACAATAAAATTATTATAATTATTAATTTCATTTTAATTTTAAATGTGGGTAAGCCTGTACGGTACCCATAGTCCTATCCAAAGTGGGACGGATTTGATATATTTCTTCACATTGTATATGGGATTGCGTAGAAAAACTTGATAAAGTTAAGCCCATCCCACTCAGTCATTCCTATTTATCAACAATACACCTCATACATAAGATTCAAGTAGATGTTAACTAAGACCAACCCAGTTTAGATGATAAAGACCACCCAAATAGGAATGTGTGGTCTAACAGGTTACTCCCAAGGGAACCTCCAATCATTAAAAAAATTTATAAAATTCACTTCTCATATTGGGTGGGTTATATTTTCCCATGGGAAGTATGAAGCATGGATGTCTAAACCTTGGTCTGTTAACTTCAATATTTTTTTAATATATATAATAATTTATTAATTCTTGTAAAATATTGAAGAGACTTGAAAAATATGTGATATTCTCAATCATGTTATGTTGTAATGCTTAAAACATCATTAATTTTTCTATTTCATTCTCCAATATTAGGGAAATAAGTTGTTAATTATAATAATGATCATAAATATAATGTTTCCATAATGGTTAACATCCTATTACAAATATATCTAACATATCCAATAAGGAATTGTTATAATATAATATGGTCATAAATATCATGTCTTGTATAAGTTTATTTCCCCTTAATATATTAAGGTGAGTTCGAAGTTAAATTAAACTAACATTGATCAATTAATATCTTAAATAAAATAATCTTCATCGATAACCCAATAGATATTAATTAAATAAAATAATGACAAGAATAACATATAGTCATTATGAAATAACAAAAATATCTATATCATAAAAATAACATTTGAAATGTTTGATTGAGATTAATTAATTATATGAAATACTTTTAGAATTAATTTACCTTATGGTTTCATATAATAGTATTTCAAGAAATCAAATAACATAAAAACATTATGAAAATTGAAAGAATATTTATTCTTGTTTAAATATTATGTTATTTTATTTTATTATTCTATCCAGTATACTTCAATTATGTGAATAATTCATTTTAAATAATTATTCTATCCATGTATTTTGAATAATTAATATAATGGAAAATCAAATAATTTATAAAAAATATAAAAAATAATATACTATAAAATTGATTAATAAAAAAACATTGATAAAAATAGTAGTTGAAATTTATTAATGACATTATTGATAAAAAATTATACAAATATATATATCATGTATTATTTATATAAAATAAAACTAAAAAACCTACAAAAATAATAATAATAACTAGATAAAAAATATTAATTTATGAACACCAAATTAAAAAATAGAAAACTATCCCAATTAAATTTATTCTAATATGTGAATAAAATTATACATATAAATGACCGTTATATTATTTAATCAGTTATTTGAAAAATAAATTAAGAATTAAAACTGAATACCACATCATTGGAGGGATAAGGCAATATCTTGTAGATACCACGGAAGTAAGATGACAGTGTGTTAGATTCTAGTTGATTGGGGGTGTATAAATAATGGGAGGTTCTTTATTGGGCATAAAGGTGACTAAGTATAACTAATATAATCTAGAGAGGGCTCGACATTTCCACCCTAGAAAAATGAATTTATTGGATAGGGAAAGTTGTAGGGACATCAATGGAGCTTATTTGGAGGGGAAAATGATCAAAGAGAAGGAGATATGAAAAATTTTCATTATGTATAGAATATATGATTTAAATAGTGTTTGTTTTTATAATTTCCTAGAAAATATTTGGTTTATTATTGGTTATTTAAAAAACAAATAATTATATATTCCTTGATGTATATATAGAACTGACACTAATAACATTAAATAAAAATATATAGTACTCAAATTTATTAATTAACAATGGATTTTATAAAATCATATCAATAAACCATTACAAAGTATTATTTTTTATAGTTAATATTTGTTATATTCATTTGAAGCAATATAGATAGTGTTATAATTATATTTTTTATCTTGTGATAATAATAAGTGGGGTAATGAGCATATATATATCATCTAAATTGTGTATGAATGATTCTGGATATTACTTCATCCATTACTCTATCCTAAAAAATAATAATGAGTTTTACTTGCCATTACCTATGATAATATATTAGGAGCTAACCTGGGATTAATATAAACCCTTGAATATGGATTTCTATCAGATAATGTGATATGATAATAATACAGAATTCATTGTTGGAAATTGTAATGGATGGAAACTGTATTCAAATTTCGTGGAAATGATTGAGGATTATATCTTCATGTATATTGGTATTAAAATAAAATGAATAGTATTTTATTTAAACCATTGTTAATATTTTGAGTATAAATTTTAATTGTGGTTGTAATTAGAAGAAATAGTGCCATATGATGTCGAATGGGGTAAAATTATTCATTCAATATTTAATCAATTTGTAAGGGGGTAACTCAACCGTTTGATGTTCACTAAACATGTTTCAATCATGGAATGAATTTTTAGTATTTCCCTATCCTCATTATGTAGTACACTAAATTAATCATTTCAATGAGATGTTTTTAATCTTACAAATGTGTATTTTATATGGATTTTCAAGCCTGTTATTAGTAATAAAGGATTGGGTATAAAGGTAATGTTTTACACAAAACATGTTCTTAATTTAGTTTATTTTTATTTTTTTATAGTTGATATATAATAAAATAAATTTATAATAGTTTCCTGCATTCATATAGATTATGGGATTAGTGGTGTATCCAATTATGTAAATCATGACATCATAGGTAAACATGTTATCTTGGAAGACATGTGTAGTGATCTTGGTAAAATAATTTAGTGATATCCATGATTTCATGAATTTAGTAGAGAAACTGAGAGTATGGATAGATATAATACACAATGAATATCATTTATTGAGTAATAAAATATTCTCCTAAAATAAATCTTGAAATTGAAGAGAAGAAACATATTTAGACTGAAGGATACATATTTATTGATGAAATTACAATCCAAAGGTGTTTTCTATACAATCTATGCTCATTTTAATATATGTAACATGTGAACTAAGATACATGAACTTTGTGAATATATGATTATAATGAGTATCCTTATATCATTTAGTTTAATAATATGTGTTATTAAATTTCTATGTGAGTGTATTAATATACTTGCACTCCAACCTGGATTTTAGAAAACATTAAGTGAACCAAGTAAACATTGAAGTTATTTGGGTGTGCTTATTTATTTTAATAAAATCAATTCATTATAAAGAGATTAAACTATATTAAATTATAAGATTGGAACCATTGATAAATCTAATATTTTTTAAAAATAAGTGGAAAATATATTGATGTTCTAATTCAACCAACATCCGATATCATCGATCATCTTGTGAATTTCCATTTTATCAATATCAATTGGGTTTCCATATAATATAATAATATCTATATTATTATCTTTTATTTATAGATATTTATTTTTAATATTATTGACACATTAGTAAGACACATTGAGGTATCCATTTCTATTGAATGAATGTTCAATTATAGAGGAGTATTATGTGTCACTACTTGAGATGACATCAAATATGAGTGAAATATTTTTCCTTATGGGGAATATAAATGTTATTATTCTAAATTATCCAGTTCTTTTTTAATTTCATTGTGATATATCTTTTATACTAAATACCTTGAATGTAATTCATCAATTTTTTTATGGGATGCGCTAATTAATATATGATAAGGTGATTATAAATAAATATGGTGCATGATATCGAGTTTAAGAAGAACTTCTGATGATTTCAATATTTATATAAAATATTTTTTAGTCTCATTTTTGAATAGAAAAGTTGATATTGTTAGATAAATTAGAGGGCTATGAAAACTCGGTATTCATATCTCTGTTATAAAGAGAATCTTATAAAGGAAACCTTCTCATCTTATTCTAAAGGTATAAAGGATAAAAATAAAAAAAATTAATGTGGTATATATAAATAATCAAGAAAATATGCTAGTTTATTATGAAATGGTGTTAAAGTGGGGTTTTTAAAAGGTAAAATTAAATCCATTATAAGTTTCACTAAAATGTATGGAGAAACTCATTGTTCTTTATGCATTAGAACATTAATTTTATTGGATAATGAAATTTATATAAGTTTTTCTAAAATAAAAAATGATAAGTTCAAATGGTATTTTCGTTTACCATGTTTTATTTTTGAAAATGTAGAGGATATTTTTTGTATTATATCATTCTATGTTTAAGAATTTAATATAAAATGACTACTTTTAAAATATTTAAATAAAATATATTCTATTATAATATTTAGGGGTAATATCATGCCAAAGTATCAAGTCTCTTTTGAGAGGTATTTAGAGAAAGAAGTGGTGATGATATTTGGTTTTTTTCTATGAAGTCATTATCAATAATTATAAATCCTAATAATTTAGTAATGTTTTTCTGAGATTATGTCATGGTAAGGTTGTAACTAATTTAATATATATATATATATATTATGTTTTTTATAACTAACTAATCAATTGTTTTGGGGGTTTGTAATTTTTTGTTATAATAAACACATTAACATGAATCAAAGATGAGTGGTATAGGAATATGAAAACAATACCCAAATTTTTCATCAATTTATGGTAACCTCCTCCTCTATTATCTATCTCTATTCTCATCATATTAAATCACTATATATCTACATACAATAAAAGTAGAATAAAAATCTCACAATATTAAATGATGATGAGACACACTAAAAACATATTGTATGTACACTTTTCCAATGATTTATATTGATATAATCAATAATCTCTAAGAAAAATGATTTTAAAAATAGACTTACAATAATATTAGTTATCTATTAAGATTAAAAATTAAATATATATTATCATAATTAAATTTACTCCCATGTTATGTGATCAAACATCATTTCACTCAATAATTCAATATATTATATCATAAATGAATCAGAAATTTAATAAAGAAAAGAATTTATTAACACCAAAATAAGAAAAAATAAACTTTAAAAAAATATTAATAATCATTAGGTCCATAAGTAAAGTAATTCTATATTATAAGTGTTCCAAGAATCATAATGGATTAAAATACTCATGCCATGTTATTAGTATCAATAACTTGATTTAGCTACGAATTCTTATCCTTCCAATGATAAGTAGTTCAATATATACTTATTATTTCTCTTCTATCGATTAGAGATATCTGAACAGATGTATGTATATCCTTTAGAATGGATAAATGTTTCTTAGAATTTAACTTTTCTTCAGAAGAAAAAATATCTTCTTTTATTTAAATAAATCTATGAGAGTTAAAATTAATCTCTATTAGCCTTTGAAAAGAATCATATAGAATATAAATATTCTTCCTCTTTTTTTCTCAACTCCAATTTTATGTGTATCACTCCTCTAATTGAATATGGTATTGCACTAGTTCAAGATTTGTTCCATTTTCAAAAATGTTTGATATCTAAAACCTATCCACATGGACACCACCTTTCATGCTCTAAAAAACTCATGTCCCCTCTCTAGGGAATTAGTTCACTTGAAAAACTCCAATAAGAATCGTCAACTCATGAAATAATATTAATAAACAATTCATTAATCTATAGTACAAATTTGATAAATACAATCCCCTTATCTTCTTATCTCTTCTATAAAATTGAATTAAATTAAATCTATTAAACTGATAAATATATGAAAAATAAGGATTCGTAAAAATATACTTCTAAAATAAACTTTTATTTAAATTATGAAAAAAATTTAAGTTTATCCCATCACATGGAATGTAAAAAAAATATCAATGGATGAGATAATTTAGTGATCAGTAAAACTATTGAGATAAAATAATCTTGTCTAACAAGATCCTGTAAAAGGACATAAAATAGCATCGATTTAATTATAAAAAAAGATATTTTAGATGTTGTAATTGTAATTTCCTAAATGGGAAACATGAAATATTATATAAATTCATGAAAATATTAAACAAAAAATTAACAAAAAAAATTATTGATTATTAAAACATTTAAGTTACTACCTAATTAATTGTTAATTATTTATATTACATTAAATTATTTAAAAATTTGAAAAAAAAAACATAAATTTCCATAAATTAATGAAATATAGGATTATTTTAATAATTAATATAAAGGTAAATATTTGAAAATTGAACTTGATCAATTCTTATATAACCGAATTTTTCATTCCTAATAAAAAATTTATATAAATATAAAATCAATTTTATTTTCTTTTTAGATTAAAAATTTTAAAATTTTCAATACCATTTATTTAACATTATTAATCCATATTATATTTACATTTCTTTTTTCCATACAAATCTTATAAAATATTTTACTACACAAAAAAATAAAAATTTATACTACCTTGAAAGTAAATATTTTACTCACTTTTTCAAAGAAGTTTTTTAGATTTTATACTCATTGTAGAAAAATAAATGTACCTTCTCTAAACGAATATCATCCATCATTAGTCCATAAATTTTTAAAAATTCATCTTTTTTAAAAATGAATTTGAATAATCATGTTCTATGATAAAAATTTTGTTAGTTATCTTTAAAAAAAATAAAATTAAAAATATGTTTTAAATATATTCTATAATATTATGTATTTCATACTTAATCTATTTACCAAAAACATCCATTTCGACCCTTCATTAGAATCAAACTATCTTTTTAAGCCTTTATTTTAATCAAAATCATACACAAAAAATGATTTTATTTTGACATATACTGCCCCTTTTCATAGTTTTTCAATATTAAATAATAATTATATTCATTTCAATGATTACTATGGAAAAAGAAAAATCAACATTCTTCTCTCTTGTTAATTCATATTTTTTATCTTATTTATCTTATAAAACATAAAACACATCTCCAAAAAGATATAAATTCCACAAAACCATGAGAAATATCCAAATCCACATAAATATTTTATTTTCTACTAGTATTTATCCAAGGATTAAGGAGTTACTATAGTAAGAAATTGAATTATACTCCAATAAGGATTTCCACAGTATCAATGGTTTCAATAAGGGAAAATGACAATGGTTACTAAAGTAAAACGTAGCTATAACATTCAATGAAAAATGTATTAATCATTTCATAATGTTCCTAGCCTCCCAAACATTTATTGGAGTAAAGAAGAAAGTCTTAGATTATTTTTAATGAATCCAGAATCATTTAAACACATGTCAAATTGATTTAATATTAGAAAAAGTCGCATAATCCCTTCAGGTAAGATTATTGAAAATGGTTATTACTGGTGACTATAGATTTTCAATTTGATAATAAATTACTTTAAATCACAAATAAATACAAGAAATTGGAAAATATGATTAATAATTTGATGTTCCTACTTTAAAATTAAGAGCATATATCATTAATAAACTAAACAATTTATTAGTAAAATGGAAATTTTTCACAAATGAAAAAAACAATGTATAAAATTGGAATACTGAATATAAAAATAAAAGAAAGAAATAATGAGAATTGAAAAATAAACAAATCCTAAGTATACAAATTATTACATCTTCCCTTCATACATATCTTTTGAATATTTTTAGGTTAAGATGATATATACTCAAATGAATCAAAATGGACAACATGTAAATCCCCAATTATTTAGAATATAGACCTCTATAAATAAATCATGTGTTCCCAATTACTTTTGATAAATGAAACACCGCGCTATAATGAATAGTGATTTTTTTAAATTTACATAGACTAATGAAATATAAATTGAAATAAATTAAATGATAAATAAATAGAAAATAATTAGTAAAATTATATGAGGAATAAAAATATATTAAAATAAAAACACAACAAGATTAAAATATTCCTTATCTTGATCTTCCCTAAGGACCATACTGTTGAAGATAACAATATAAATAATGAAAGTTGAAATAAATACGATGAAATAAAAAAAATTAAATAAAATAGTATTATGAAATAAAAATTAAAGAATTATTTAAGGCTATATATATGAGTTTAAATGGGTAATGTGATTATTTTATGACTAGTGGAAATATATATGACTATTGGAAATATTTATGACTTGTAGGAATGCATATATCAAATGGAATGATTCAAATGATTATATAATTCATTTTTAGAAATGAATATTATATATCATATAATATATTATATATTAATAATATATATTTAAAATTAATTAAGTAAATAAAAAAATAGTAAAAAGTGTAATATAATCAAACATTACATAATAAATTTCATTATTCAAGAAAACTATTTAGTGAAGTATTATTAAATTTTATTTAGAAAATAAATTTCATATATTTTGAGGTTTGATTGGATAAATTGATTTCATTTTTCAATTACAAAAGAAATTTAGGGGGCCAATTTCCTTTTTATTAAAAAATAAGTTACTGATTTGAATAGTATGAGATAGCCATAAACTGTAAAAAGTGTAAAATATAGTATTTGTTTAATAGGATGTATAAAACAAATAAAAAAACATAAAATTTAACAACGAATGTATTATAGTGTCTCTATATTTTTTAATGTATGGACCAGTAGTCTTGTCAAAATGAGCTTCCTTATTAATGAAATAATTTGAAATGGAAAACAAATTCCACTCAAAGTCGTCAACAAAAGGAGCCCTCCACCACCCCTTTCCAAACCACTCATATATTAAATTTCTATATTTAATACCTTACCATGTTTCACATCCTAAATTCCACTTACACTTTTCTTATGAAGTCTCAATAAGGAAGCCAAAATCCATGATTCTAAGGGAATCCATTTTTAGAATGTCGTAATTCATCAATGTAATTATCCAGTTGATAAATTTTTGTTTCAATTACTATCTTTTCACTATCCATCCCAAAGGGGCCCATGACATGAATAACCAAATCCCACCTCTGATGGGCTATGTCTTGGAATCTAACTCTAAGTAAGAATATCCCATAAGTGGGATGCATTATTATAAAGTACATTTACACACACACAAATATCCAAGACACACAATGATGAAATATAAACAACCAAAAGAAAGCATGCATACATTTAAGATCCCATGATAGAATACGACACTGAAAGTATTATAAATATAAAATGGTCCAAAAACATGCCCAACAAAAACTATAAATAGTCCATCCTTCTCCAAGTATGAGGAGTCAAAATTATGCTCCAAAAAACACCTTAGTCTTCCCAGCTCCAGCTATCCTCCACTTGCTCTCGGCCCTCCTCAGACACCTTCAAAACGGCCTCTATATGCATAATACATGAAATTTGCATGATAAACTTATGCAGGAGTGAGTATAACAATACATAGTAGGACACCCCAAAAACACTAATCATGTAGCACCAAGTATAGTCAGCTCAATATGGAAGAACCCAGTTCTTATTCTTGAGGTACGGGTTTCTTCTTTTCCTTTTTCCTTAAGTGTTTTTGAGAAAATAATGAAAATGGGGGAAAATCCCAAATTTTTTGGGTACACATCATGTACTTTGGTCGTTTGGGAAGATTACATAGTGTGTGTAGCCCTCTCGGTGATAAAAGGGGTAAAAAACTGACTACACGCCGTGTAGTGGGTATTTACATGTCGTGTAGTAAGTCAGCAGGTGAATATTAAGGCAGTGGGAGTATCCACTGGTTGGGCGACAGTACACACCGTTTATTTGGAAATACACACTGTGTACTCGTGTCGACAGATGAACATTGCGACGGTGGAAAATGTAACCACCATAGGAATGGTTAAATGAGAAAAGTACACACCGTGTACTTGAGAGTACATGTCGTGTAGATTTTTTTCACTTAAAATGGGCAGTAGCCTCCTATGTTCACAGAGGAAGCTTAGAACGGAATTGGAGCTCTAGAGGACAGTCGGAGCTTCAGAGATCAGCTGAACACACACTATGAATCCGTTTCCGCTTCTACTGATCATGTTGGAACCAAACGGGTGAGTTCTCACTTATCCTTGCACTGTTTTTACCAATTCTTCCTCTAAGGTAAGTTATTTTCATTTGAACGGAAAGTATTTTATCCCAGATCTATGTCATTCTTGGACGGTTCGGGAGGCGTCGTTCATGTATACCGATCTGAGACGCCCAAGGTAGGTGGTCTGGTGTTTAAATTCCAACTGATGTGTGTTTTGTATACCACTGTTATACGTTCCCATGTTGGGGGTATCGTATGGTTGAGGACTTTCATAAATAAATACCTAGAATTGCATAAGTATGTTAATGAATATGTATAACTGCTATTTGGGATCACTGCATGGATCCAGGACCACCCCGGGGGTGCGTTCCTCTGTTTAGCCATTTGGCCAGGTTACCCGAGGGTATACCGGAAAATTTAGCATGCTTTAAATTTCCTTGAGAGGAATTTTAGATTATTGCTTCCTTATCTGTTGGACTTAGCCCAGTTACTTGTGCCTCTGGGCAGTGTTCTTTTAGCCTGGGGGCATGAATGTATAGCCTGAGGGCATGGTGATATTTAGCCTGAGGGCATGGCTATATCATCCTAAGGGCATGGTAATATTTATCCAAAGGGCGTGGTTATATTTATCCAGAGGGCGTGGTTATATTAGCCTGATGGCATGGTGATATTTAGCCTGAGGTCATGACTGTATTAGCCTGAGGGCATGGTTACAACTAGCCTGAGGGAAGAGTTTTGTTTAGCCTGAGGACATGGTACTGATGATAACAAGAGGTTATTAAATATAATGGTTAAATGAATATTAAAATGGCAATATGACTGGTAAAGTTAGTTACTTTTGAGTACTGCTTAGTTTATTGCATTTGCTATTGCACACTGTTGTTGCACATTCTCAATGATAGTTGGGCACAATCCTTTGGTGGTTGCCTACTTGGATTTATTTCTCACACCCTGTTTGGGTCATGTCTTCAGCCCAAACAGATTACATTTCTACACGTATGGATAAGGGCATGGGTCCCTATACAGGTACTTGATTGTAGCAGATGATTATGAGAGTGTGGGACTGAGCTTAGGCTTGCGA
This sequence comes from Viscum album, assembly GCA_963277665.1. Taxonomy (NCBI): domain Eukaryota; kingdom Viridiplantae; phylum Streptophyta; class Magnoliopsida; order Santalales; family Viscaceae; genus Viscum; species Viscum album. The sequence continues at coordinate 337,737,491 of OY728126.1, forward strand.
TGTTGTTGCGTTTTGTTTACTTTAGTTTGTTTTTGTGTTGTACCTTGTACCTTGTATTGTATTTTATTGTATTTCAGTGTATCCTATTCTGGCTGTTTTCATAGAATTAGTGACATGATGCATCTTTATATATATGATTTTTGGTTCTCTTTTACTTCAGTTGTCCATTTCAGTTGAATATTGTTTACTGGTTTGGTTGTTGTATGTTTATATATTTTATTCCAATGTGCCACAATTGGACAAATGAGGGAATAGTTTCCCCACTATCAGACCAAGGCCCTCGCTGCTAGTTGGCATCCTCTGGCATTTAGTGAAATGCGCTTGAGGTCATCTGACCAACCGAGTTCGGGGCACCCGTTGAGTGGCACCCGGATCCGGGATGTTACAAAGTGGTATTAAAGGAGTTATTTTCTTTCACTTACTATTTGGAGCCTTATTCAGGGATAGGATGGAAATGATAGTTATTAATAAGTTGTGCCCAAGAGTAGCTAACCCGTGTACATGGAAAATCTAGTCTACCTTGGTTATTGCAATTTTTTGGTTTTGCAATTTTACAGTTGATTTGATTTTCACCGTTGGGTGACACACTAGTGGTGTGTTGTTATATTTTTTTATACTAGTTTCTACTTAGTTGAAACCCAATTATATGAGGGTATTCCATCTCATGCATCATTTAGGAACATGCTAGAAATCACATGCCATGCATTCTTCCATGCCATTTTGGTGCATTAGAAATTGCATGTTCTTGTGATAGCTATTGTGCTAAAAATGCATGTTGTTGTGATAACTGATTTAATAAATACCTACTATTTGATAGGGTATTTTTGTGAGATGCCTTGATAGAATGAATGCCAAACTTTGGTTATTGAGGAGTATGGGCCCTCATTGACTTGAATTTGGTGGATTATTGGCTGTTTACCGTATTTATAACACAGATAAGATTCCATGATTTGATTCACGAGGAGTATGGGCCCTCACGAATCAGCATTTGGCACTTAGGCGTCGTTTCAGTGTTTTTATGGGTTCTGGAGTAGTTTCGGAGGCTTACTGTCTAGAAAACCTAGGATACACGCCGTTTAGTTCTGTGATTACACGTCATTTAAACTTCTGTTTGGGAAGAAATAAAATCATTTTAAGTACACTCCGTGTGCCCCTAGTACACACCTTGTAGTCTCTTCCTATGTCATAGGTCGTGTGGGTGGGGACACGGGGTAGGGAATGACTTGGAGAAAACACGTCGTGTACCTGTTGTACACGTCGTGTAGTTTAGACCTGGTGACCTCCCGTGTAACTAACAACACGGATGGCGAAACCTTAAGACATAAACGTCGTGTTCACCTTGAACACACCATATAGTCTGACCCAGGTACCCATCCTTGTCATCGACAACACGGGTCAGTGTGACCTCTTCTTGAACACGTCGTGTACCTATGGGACACGATGTGTAGTCTTGACCGGGAAAAGACCGTGTGGACCTGGCCGTGTGGCTAGGAAGACGGAGTGGTGTACATGCCATGTGCGGGTGTAACACACCTTTTAGTATTAACTGATTAGTCGTTCGTGTCACAAACGACACGGGAAATTGGAAATTAAAACATTCACACCATGTAGATGTTATACATGTCGTTTAGTCTTGTGCAGAAGAGAGCCGTGTGACTAAGCCATGTATAAGGACCTGGGCAGGGAAAGAAAAGTTAAGTACATGCTGTGTAGTGGGTATTTACACACCGTGTTGTCTTGTTTTGAAAATCTTGAATTACTTCTTCCTCATGTTCTCTTTTTAGTCCCCTAGTTTTCAGTATTTGATAAGATTAAATCTAATGTATGTATTTGACCTTGTGGAGTCATGTTGCTGAGATGACCACCGGTTGTTCTCCAAGAGAGCGGAAAAGATTATATTCTAAAGATGGTAGGCCATGGGCTACCAGTTGATCCTCCAGCATTTCCAGGTGTGGTGCCAGACGTTATACCGGACGCAGGAGTGGAGGCACAGATTTGTGAAGGCTTCATGCGGTTCATACAAACCTTTCAGGGAGCACTGCAGGCTGCCACATCTATGGCAAAGATGATGCATATATTCCAACAGCAGCATCTGCCTACGTTTTCAGGGGATAGAGGACCACAGGCTGCGGAGTCATGGCTGAATTCAGTTCAGACTATTTTTGAGCATCTGGAGACGCCTCCAGGGCAGAGGGTCAAGCTTTATACTTATATACTACATGATTCTGCCAAGAGATAGTGGGATGTTACCAGCCAATCAGAGCATCACAGAGACATGGTGTGGGAAGATTTTCAGGCAGTCTTCTACGACTTTTTCTTTCCAGAGACGCTTTGGGAAGATCGAGCTTGAGAGTTCATGAATCTGCAGTAGGGTGCCATGTCAGTGATGGACTATTCTTCTCTCTTTACCAAGTTTCATCATTTTTCACCTGTTCTGGTGGGTGATGAGACGTTGAGGGCCAGACGCTTTGAGGATGGTCTTCTATATGACTTCCAAGCACTGGTGAATGTTTTTAGGTTTCCGACAGTGCATGATATTGTGAACCAGGCACTGATTACAAAGTGGAACCTACGGGAAGCTAGTGGTGTGGGCCAGTGCGGTTTGACACCAGTTTCTGGTACTATTTCTACCAGGAAGAGGAAGTGACAGATGATTTTATCTCATGGTGGCAGTACTAGCCAGTAAATTACTTCAGGTGGCCCATTAATTTGATACCAGTGTTGTAGAGAGAGGATCAAGATACTCCAGTGTCCTCGAGACCTAGTGGTGTTCCGAGCTTGTGGCAAGATGGGCCATCTACAGTGCTTTTGTAGGGCAGTTATACCGGTGGCTAGTGAGAGGGGTTTTGTGCAGACTTCGCATGCGGGGGCAAGACCAGCAGCTTCTTACTAGTCGAGCAACTGGGATGCGTCTGGATGTATAGGCAGAGGTGGTGGTCGTGGTCGTGGAATCCAGACACCAGGATCTCAGAGGATGCAGGGCAGGACAGCTCAGGGTAGCTAGGCTATGTCGTAGGGCCGCGACACTGGGCAGGAATATGCAGTGCAACAGACCCAATATGAGCTAGAACCCAGACCTTCTACTGTAAGAGGTACTATTCTAGTATCTTATGTTTTATCTTCTACACTTTTTGATATAGGTGCTACACATAGCTTTATATTTGTGCCCGTTGTGGAGAGATTTGGGCTCTGTGTTTCTTCTTCTTCTAATGTCATGACACTAGACACTTCGTTGGGAACTAGAACGAATGGTGTGGGTTAGTGCAAGAAGTTCCCCCTAGAGGTTGGTAGGTGTCACCTTCTCTATGACTTCTATGTCTTAGAGATGACGAGCTATGATGTCATTCTTAGGATGGAATAGTTGGCTCACTTTCAAGCCTTTGTATATTTCTATCATCATAGGGTGACTTTCACGTCATCTGAGGGCAGAGAGTTTCTATACAAAGGTGAATGGGATGTCCATGTGAGTCAAACTAGACCCGAGCATCATGGGTGAGGTGGTATGACAGCCCAGATTTCGAGTTTATATCTGGATGATCAGGGGACTTGTTAGAATGATTTCACTCCAGTGGTTGATCATTTCAAGTATTTATTCCCAGATGACTCTTCGGGTCTACCTCCAAAGCGAGAGGTGGATTTCTCTATTGAGCTTGTACTTGGAGTAGAACCAGTGTCCATTCCTCCTTATAGGATGGCTATACTAGAGTTGAAGGATCTCAAGAGATATTTAGAGGAGTTACATGAAAAGGGTTTCATCTGACCCAGTACTTCTCCTTGGGGTTCTCCTATCTTTTTTGTGAAGAAGGCAGATGGTACCCTCAGACTTTGTGTTGATTATCGAAAGTTGAACTAGTTAATGGTTAGGAACAGATATCCCTTGCTGAGGATTGATGATCTTTTTTGTCAAATTCAAGGATCATGAGTGTTATTGAAGATTGACTTCAGATCTGGATATCATTAGTTACATGTTAGAGCATCAGATATACCACTTACAGCTTTTTGGAGTAGATATTGTCTATACGAGTACTTGGTTATGCAGTTTGGACTCAGGAACGCACCAGCAGTTTTCATGGCTCTGATGAATCGTGTGTTCCAACCTTATTTGGATTCTTTTGTGGTAGTCTTCATGGACGACATCTTGGTGTACTCTCACACTCGACATGACCATGCTACCCATCTTGAGATCGTATTGAGTACACTGAGAGATCATCAGCTATATGCTAAGCTCTCAAAGTGCCACTTTTGGATGGACCATATACACTTCCTGGGTCATATAATCTCAGAGTCAGGAGTTGTCGTGGACCCATAGAAAGTGAAAGAAGTATTTTCCTGGGAACATCCTAAGAACGTGTTTGAGATACAGATTTTATTGGGGCTGGATGGTTACTATAGGTGCTTTATACAGGACTTCTCCCACTTATCAGCACCATTGATGGGGTTAACTAAGAAGGGTGTGAAGTTCCTTTGGTTAGAATCTTGTGAGAAAGCCTTTCAAGAGCTGAAGGGAAGGTTGACATCAGCACCAATCCTGATAATTCCAATGTAAGGGAAGAGTTATACAATTTATTTGGGATGCATCATGTATTGGTATGGAAGTAGTGTTGATGCAGGCTGATCAAGTAGATTCGTATGGGTCTTGGCAGTTGAGGCCACATGAGAGGAATTACTTGATGCATGACCTCAAGTTGGCTACATTCATTCATGTATTGCGATGTTGGATTCATTCTCTCTTGGGAGAGTATTTTGTGGTTTTCACCAACCACAAAAGTCTCAAGTACATTTTTACTCAGTGTGAATTGAACTTGAGACAGCAAAGGTGGGTTTAATATCTTTAGTCCTTCAATTTTGAGCTTGCCTATACACCAGGTAAGGGTAATTCAGTTGCTGTTGCACTGAGCAGGAAGACTTAGATACAGGCAATTCATGAGGCCAGTGGTGAGTGGCATATTATGGCCTTATTCTCTGAGATGCATTTGGAGGTACAAAACAGTCATGGGTAGACCTATCTTTCTTCCTTAGTTGTGACCTCTACCCTCCTGGAAATATTGAGGATGAGACAGCTATCTGATTCAGAAGGCCTCATTTTATGAGAGTCGGTGGCAAGTGAGGACCCTCCTCCTGGATGGACGATAGGCGATGATGAGGTATTGCCTTTCCATGGACGATTATGGGTTCCAGTGGATATACGCGAGGAGCTGATGTAGGAGTTTCATGCTTCATCTTGGGCAGTGCATCCCGGAGTTACCAAAATGTACTGTGACTTGAGATGTCAGTATTGGTGGTCGAGTATGAAACGGGAAGTAGCTGGTTTTTTTAGTAGATGTTCCACCTATCAGTAGGTGAATACGGAGCATCAGATGCCAGTCCAACTATTACAGAAGTTACATATTCTAGAGTGAAAATGGGATAATGTCATGATGGATTTCGTGATTGGGTTGACAAGGTCACCTCAAGGTAATGATGCTGTGTGGGTTGTTGTAGACAGACATACGAAGGTAGCTCACTTTTTTCCAATCAATGAGACCTTCGTTGTTGACGAGCTTGGGAAGTGATTTATCTGAGAGGTCATACGTCTTCATGGGGTCCCTTGTTCTATCGTTTTAGATAGTGATGCCCATTTTACGTCTGGTTTCTGGCAGAGTTTTCAGAGGTCACTAGGTACACAGGTGCTTCTGAGCACAGCTTACCACCCTCAAACCGATGGGTAGTCCAAGTGTACGATACAGGTGCTTGAGGACATGTTGTGCTCATGCGTCCTAGACTTAGGGGGCTCTTGGGAGAAGCATATACCCCTAGTTGAGTTTGCCTATAATAATAGTTTTTAGGCAACTATCGAGATGGCACCTTATGAGGCTTTATATGGTAGGCCATGCCAATCACCCTTATGCTAGTTAGAGGCAGGTGAGGCAGCTTTGTTGGGTCCATGCCTTGTGGAGGAGACATCAGAGTAGGTCCAGTTGATACAAAATTGGATGGATACTACACAGTCTTGCTAAAAATCTTATGTTGATCGTCGCAGACGACCCTTGGAGTTCATGGTCGGGGATCAGGATTTCTTGCATGTTTCACCAAGGTTGGGACACAGGCAAATCAGGAGACAGGGTGAACTTTCACCAAGGTATGTGGGGCCGTTTGAGATTATGGAGAGAGTCGGTCTGGTTTCCTATCGTTTGCAGTTACCACAGAGGTATCAGGCCATGCATAATGTCTTCCATGTATCTTAGTTGTGCTGTAATCATTCAGACCCATCTCACGCCTTTCATCCTAAGGAGGTTGTGGTTCAGATCAATACATCCTTCGAGGAGAATCTGATTCGTATCATTGATAGGAGCACGAAGGTTCTCCGAGGCTTGTCAGTTCCTCTCGTACAGGTGTTATGGCAGCATGGAATAGTGCATGAAAAAACCTAGGAGCGGGAGACCGACATACGTGCTCAGTGGCCAGATTTTTTTTGAAATTTATCTTCACCACCCTTTGAAGGGAAATTCGGGGATGAATTTCATTAATGGTAGAAGTTTGTAAGAACTCGGTTATTATTCTTGAGGTACAAGTTTCTTCTTTTCCTTTTCCCTTCAGTGTTTTTGAGAAAATAAGGAAAATGGGGGGAAATCCCAAATTTTGTGGGTATACAACATGTACTTTTCCACACGTCATGTACTTTGGCCGTGTGGGATGAGTACACAGGGTTTGTAGCCCTGTCGGCGATGAAAGGTATAAAAAACTGACTACACGCCGTGTAGTGGGTATTTACACACCGTGTAGTCAATCAGCAGGTGAATATTAAGGTGGTGGTAGTAGCCTCTAGTTGGGTGATAGTACACGTCGTGTATTTGGAAATACACGACGTGTACTCATGTCGACAGATGAACAATACAGCGGTGGAAAAAGTAGCTACCATAGGAACAGTTAAATGAGAAAAGTACATGTTGTGTACTTGGGAGTACACACTTTGTAGTTTCTTTTTTTGCTTAAAATTGGAAGTAGCCTCCTCTGCTCATATAGGAAGATTAGAACGTCATTGGAGCTCAGGAGGATGGCCGGAGCTTCGGAGATTAGGTGACCACGCACAGGGAATCCATTTCCGCTTCTGCCGATCATGTTGGAACTACACGGGTGTGTTATCCCTTCTCCTTGCACTTTTCTTACCAATTATTCCTCTAAGGTAAGTTATTTTCATTTTAATGGGAATTATGTTATCCCATATCAACGCCGTTCTTGGAATATTCGGGAGGTGTTGTTCAGGTATACCGATCAGAGACGCTTGAGGTAGGTGGTATGGTGTTTAAATTCTAACTGTTGTGTGTTTTGTGTACCAATGTGATACGCGCCCATGTTGGGGGTGTTGTATGGCTGAGGCCTTGTGTTATTAAATACCTATAATTGCATAGGTAGTTTAATGAATATGTATAACTGCTGTTTGGGATCACTACTTGGATCCAGGACTACCCCGGGGGTGCGTTCCTCTGTTTAGCCATTTGGATAGGTTACTTGAGGGTATACCTAAAAATTTAGCATCCTTTAAATTGCCTTGAGAGGAATTTTAGATAATTTCTTCCTTATCTGTTGGGCTCGGCCCGGTTACATGTACCTGAGGGCAGTGTTCTTTTAGCCTGAGCGCATGACTGTATAGCCTGAGGGTGTGGTGATATTTAGCCTAAGGGTGTGGCTATATTAACCTGAGGGAATGGTAATATTTAGCCTGAGGACGTGGTTATATTTATCCTGAGGGTGTGGTTATATTATCCTGAGGTCATGGGGATATTTACCCTGAGGGAATGACTGTATTACCCTGAGGGCATGGTTACAACTAGCCTGAGGGTGGAGTTTTGTTTAGCCTGAGTTCATGGTACTGATGAGCACAAGATGTTATTAAATATAATTTTTAAATGAATATTAAAATAGAAATATGACTGGTAAAGTTCGTTGCTTTTGATTACTACTTATTTTATTGCATTTACCATTACACACTGCTGTTGCACATTCTTGCTGACAGTTGGGCACGGGCCTTTGTTGGTTTCCTACTGGGATTTATTTCTCACACCATGTTTGGGTCATGTCTTCTGCCTAAGAAGATTACATTTCTATAGGTATGGATAAGGGCAAGGGTCCCTATACAGGTACTTGATTGTAACAGAGGAGTAGGAGAGCATGGGACCGAGCTTAGTCTTGCGATGTTGCTGCATTTTGTTTACTCTACTTTGTTTTTTTGTTGTACCTTGTACCTTGTATTGTATTGTACTGTATCGTAGTGTATCCTATTCTAGCTATTTTCATAGAATTAGTGACATGCTGCATCTTTATATATATGACTGCTGGTTCTCTTTTACTCCAGTTGTCCATTTCAGTTGAATATTGTTTACTGCTTCTACTGTTGTATGTTTATATATTTTATTCCACTACGGTACACTTGGACAAATGAGGTCATATTTTCTTCACTATCAGACCTAGGCCCTCGCTGCTAGTCAGTAGCCTTTGATGTTTGTGGAAATTCACTTGAGGTCATGTGACCAATCGATTTCGGGGCACCCGTTGAGTGGCACCCAGATACAGGACGTTACACAATAAAATATGTAATAATGTATCATAGATACAAGTATAAAAAAACCCAGATATACTCAAGAGATACTCTATAACATCAAGAAATCATAACCACATCCATCCAAAAGATTCTTCTTGAATCAATGATCGTTCTAGGGAAACTCACTTCGTGAGTGATGTTATCATCAAAGACACTCACTGAAGAGGTAAAGATCATTTGAGCCCCACAAAAATATAATTCACTAGTCAGAGAAGACAATGATTCAAAGAGAGGGTTTCATGCCCATTACCATTGGGGGACACCAAAAACCTAATATGGATCAATATTCTATGTTAGGTATCATATTCCAACAATTAGACAAACCCTACTAATGTGGCATGCTATATGAAAGACCAATGTCCTACTAAGGGAGGCCACACTGATTCCACAAACTCTACAAGGGATGATAGAGGATTGAACTCCAGTCTCATAGAGGTACACCACAACTCTATCAGAGATGCTGCCTATATAGGGGATTACAATACAGTGATGTGAATGTAATGTCACATTGTACCCTTTAGTAAAGGACCAAGGGAATGTACTCAACCTATACTGGTCAAAACATGGAAAAAGAGTGTCATGAACTCTAAAAAAGGTACCCCGCATTTGTCTTTGATCAATAGTATTAATGTCAGGGTTACGTTGCTGATGAAAGAATATTGTTTGGACTCCTCATTTAAAAGTTATATCCATTTGAACGTAACTTCTAGCAGGCTTATCAGGGCATGAAGACATACCACCGTGGTAGGTCCACCTAATGCCGCTATCAGTCCACCTACCATGTGGACCAGCCACTCATGGAGAGATTTTTACGGTCATTCCACCTATTATGTCTGACTATCTATTTTGGACGACTGCTTATGGAAGGGTCACACTTTTTTTTCAATCATCAAAGCTCGATCATCCATGGCACTATAGTCGACAACAATGAGGCTCCTCCTTGGTTACCTCGGATCCGACCTGAGTCCGACCTGGGTCCATCTTGTCTGACCCTGCCCACCAGCCTGACCTAACCCACCAATCTGACCCAGCCCACCTAGGCCGAACTACTCCGCATCAGACTCCACTCCTTCATTTGACACCCCGTTCCTGCATCCACCGCTATGTCTACCCCTGTTGTCTCCTGTGGCTCACCGCTTCGGCCATCTCCATTCCCAGCTGTATGCGACTTCTCCACCCATCGTTGACGCCAATTCTACATGTCATTGGTCCCTCCCTCATACAACTACACCTCCTCCAATGCCTGAAAATTAAAATGATCATATATTCAATCTCCTTAGGTCCCGATCTATACTGATCCAGCCTCATTTGTCAATTTTCCTCAAATCTGGGGGTCCGATTGAGTTTGGAACCACCCACAAACTTTAAGTCAAGACCACAGGGATCTAACTGGAGAATAATACAAACAAGGAGGGATAAAATCACATGTAAAAAAGGTTTATTATCATTATATAAGCATTCTTGGACAAAAATCAAGAGTGGGGGATTTGGGTAAGAAAAAGAGATCAAATAAATCCTGTTAAACCCACAAAATAATCACATCCTTAAATATGATCGATCCGTGGGATATTCCATTTGTGGATTATTTTGTTTTCATCATTGGAATGAATAATGGGTAATAAAGGTTTCAATAAAAATATCTACCATGATTTGCATTGATAACTGGTGAATAATGAAGTTACATCATCATTGTTGGTATGATCCATCAAGATCGGCATTCTATATCACTAGCTCGAGGGAATTCTCAAAATTTCCTTCTCTAGGGTTACCAAAGGATTCCAGTCTTATGATATGAACCACGTATCTCAAAAAAATGTTTTATTTAAAAATAAACTTATCAATGCATTCACTAAATAAAATAAAATAAATTTTTCTTAATTTATTTTATTCTTTTAAATCGCATGGGGAAACTTTCTGCAATCGACCCATGTTGACTAGTGATAGGTCATACCTATGTTAAAAAATACTATTCTAAAATCAAAAGTACCCTCATATTTCTGATTTGGGAAACTGTTTATGATTTATTTCACTTTTTTAAGAAAACTGTGTGCATGTGATATTAAATATTTTAATATTTTCTAAATTTTGTTTTCGGTACACCGGGCCTCAGAATCGTAGAACATCTTAGCGCCTAATATCCAAAATAATGCACATAATTCCTAAAAATAATACATGGAAAATTTGAGATGTTATATTCTCCCCACCTTAGGGATTTACATCCCTAAAAATCCATAACATGGGTTACTAAAACAAATTAGGGTACTGAGCACGAATCTGAGCCTCTCACTCTCATGTGTTCTCCTAAAGATTATCATGATTCTGTCAAAAATGAACTAAAGGAATCAATCACCCCCAAAGGATAATCTCCTACCGATCATCGATCTCCACTAGGTACTCAGCAATGGTTATTCTATCCTCGATGTCTAGCTTGCTCCAATCAACAATGTGTGATGGGTCATTCACATACATCTTCAACTTCGACACATGGAAGACATCATGTATGCAGTATAACTAAGGAGGTAAGGCTAAGTGGTACGCCAGCTCTCCAAATCTCCATAGCATCTAGAAAGGGTTGATTAACCTCAGAGATAGATGGATTCCCTAACCAAATATCTATAATCCCCATCACGGTGTAACCCGATGGACCACATGGTATCCTTCCTCGAACTCCAATGGCCTCTATTGCCTATCAGCATAAGACTTCTGGTGGTTTTTTGTTATATTCATCCACTCCTAGATGATCTGAACCATCTTTTTAATAGCTTTCACCAACTCTGAGCTCAAGTGTGCTGACTCTCCTAGGTCAGACTAGCAAGGTGGTGACCTGCAGGGTCCTAAGAAAAGCCTTGAATAGTGCCATAACAATGGTGGAATGTTAGTTTTTGTTGTATAAAAACTCCACCAGTGGTAGGTGATCCTCCAAACTATGTCCAAATTCAAGCATATAAGCTCACTGCATGCCCTCCTAAACCTAAATGGTCAGCTCAGTATGGCCATCCGTTTGTGGGTTAAACATTGTTCTCAAGTGAAAAAGGGACCCAAACACCTCTTGTAATTCCTTCCACAACTGGGATATAAATATAGCATCATGATCAAAAAAAATAATTGATGTAACTCCATGGAGTTGAAATATCTCATTTACGTACATGCATCCTAAGATCTCTACTAAACTCTTCTCTCAGATAGCTAGGAAGCAGGCTAACTTGGTGAGTCGGTCCACATTCAAATAGGTGGAATCATTTCCCCTAGACATACATGGTAAACCCATCATAATATCCATCAATATCACATCCCAATACAATTCTGAAACCTCAAGGGGTTGATCTAAACCCGTTGGAACCTCGTACTCAACCTTCACTTGATGACAATTAAGGAATCGAGAAACAAAATCTAAAAATTCTTTCTTCATCATTGGCCACCAAAATTGACATTAGAGGTTCTGGTACATCTTCACCACACATTTATATACCCCGAAAGGGGAGGTAAGAAAATCCCTCAAAACCTCCTCCCACAACATCACTAGTACCATTGTCCACACTCTGAAGAGAACAATGTTCTCCCCACCATTTGAATATCCACTTGGAGTACGCTCTGTGGACATCTGGGAACATAGGGTCTCGTAGTTAGTAACCCCAAGTTGGGTATTCCTGAATCGCTATAAGATTAGAGGGGTGACAACTGTCTATTAGAGGTAAGCTACTCTATCTCGATCCATAAAGGATATTTTTAATGAGGCGAACAACTCTAATTCCTAGTTCGTAAAATGAAAATCGGATCTCCAACAGATAGAATATGGAACCTCATTCTCATTCCTAGGATTATAGAGAAACTCAAATTTATATCCCTGGAGGAACTCTAACCATCCACTCTTTCTCAAGTTAAGAGCTTCATGATAGAAGATATACTTGAGGCTTTTTCTATTATAGTATATGATATACTACTCACCCATTAGGTAGTGTTTCCACATCTTCAACATGAAGACTACCACTACTAACTCAATATTTTGGGTCATATAATTCTTCACATGTGTCCTCAACTAGCATAAACCATAGTCAATCACCACTTTCCTCTACATCAAGACACAACCAAGAATAATTTATAATGCATCATAGAAAATAATGTACTCAACACCCTCCTCTGGAAATATCATTATGGGAGATCTCTTCAACCTATGCCTCATCTTATGAAAGCACTACTGGCACTTTTCCATCCACATGAAAGGCTTCCGAATTTGTGTCAGAGTGGTTAAGGGTGCAGCCACTTTGGAGAAGTCGGGTAAAAACCTCTAATAGTACCCTTCTAATAAAATTGAACTCTGCACCTCAGTAACTCTCTTAGGTGGCTCCCAAGAAAGTACTGCCTCATCCTTCACTAGATCCATTGAAAATCTAACCTCTGAGATGATGTTTCTATGAAAATGGGCCTTTTGAATCCAGAACTGACAATTTGAGAGATTTACATAGAGGTGGTTCTCTCTGAGAGTGTACAGAACTATCCTGATGTGTCTCGCATGCTCCTCCTCATACACTGAATACACTAGGTTTTCATTAATGGAGACCACCATGAACTAGTCTAATTAAGGCTGAAAGATCCAGTTTATGAGTCCGATGAACACTATTGGGTCATTCGTCAAGCTGAATGGAATCACTAAGTAATCATAGTGTATATAAGGAAATTTCAAGACCATATTTGGTATATCCTCATCCCATACTTGTAGCTAGTGATGACCTAATCTAAGGTCAATCTTTTAGAACCATTAGGCCCCATTCAACTAATCAAAGAATTCATCAATCCTTAGTAGTGGATACTTGTTCTTCACAATCACTTTGTTCAAGCATCGGTAATACACACATAACCTCAAGCACCCATATTCCTTATTAGAATCCAATATCAGGGCTTCCCATAGTGAAAAACTAGGTCTCAAAAAGCCCTTCCTCTACAATTCCTTCAACTGTTCCCTTAGCTCATGAATCTCTGTAGGATCAATCTGATATACAGGTGTACATATCGGTGTTGTTTTGGGTTGTAGATCATTTTATAAGTCAATATCCTAGCAGGGAGGTAACCCTCAAACATCCTTAAGAAATATGTCATCATAATCCACTGAAATTGTAGGAAATAATTGATTCATAACATCCACTGAACTGAGGGTCAGGCTGGCCAACTGATGAGTAATCAGCTACACCCTCTAATGTGTGAGTCCATGCTATGCTACTTAGATTTATCTTTCATAGAGAAAAATAAAACTTTGTTCTATCACTGTATAAACACCATTTTTTTCAACTAAAATATTCAATATGGACAGGAATTGTGGATAGCTAGTCCATAACAATAATGACATCATAAGGACTCGACACTGCTACCAAGAGATCCCAAATGAAAGTATCACCTCGAAGATTCAGGTCACACTATCAGAACCTGTGTGTGATCATAAATTCTCTTTTATTAAGAGTCTCCAAGCATAAGGTTTGAGTCAACGGTTCAACCAGAATATCCAAGTCTCAAAAAATATTCATGGTAAAAAATAATGACTACCACCTATTTCTATCAATATTATAGCTAAGGTTAAAAATACACAAATCGTACCTCTTATTCACACTAGATCCTTGGGGTCATAAGCCTCTAAACCCTATAGCTAGGCTAGCCCCTATCCACCAACTCCCTGAGCCTAGCGTGGACCACCTGGGGTAGTGTTGGTAATAGGTTGAACCTATGAGAACAAGATACTTCTCTATTAGGCCATCTTCCACATCTTCCTCCCTATAGACTACCCTGCTCCTATAACTTTCTTTGTCTAGGTGATCCCTTGGACATCTACCAATTAGTAGTATGATGGGTTGGAAAATATCATGTCATATGTCTCGAACCACAACATGAGAGACATTTCATGTCCCTTGGCTAATTCAAGCCTCCCTCGGAACCCTACCCCACTAACCATAAGTCCAAGGATCACCTCCTAAAGCACCTAACCTATTTGGATCCCTTTGATTTTCATCAGCTAACTACTACTGAGGTCTCAGCTACTGGGTTCCCACTGCTATCTCCCACTACTAGTGTCTCCACTTCTAAAAACCATTCCACTAACTAGGATCACTCAAGTACCCCAACATTAGAAGAAATGATAAGGGATACCACTTATTTCCTGATGTCCCATCATAAGCCCTACTCGAATGTCTTATCCCTAAATAACTGGTCCCGTACCAAATCTAAGGAGTAGTGAAAATGATAAGTAAATATCGTTGAATACTCTATCATGGTCATGCTTTCCTACTGTAGATGCATAAGTTCTTGTATTCATACCAATTGCAACATATCCAAATATAACTCCTCTCTGAAGAGATGGTCAATGTAGGTTTAGTATAGAGTTGTCACATCATGTGACTAGGTCACCAAACTCCCCCATCCCCCAATAGAGATCTGACGAAGACCCATGAAAAAGATTGGAATCTGGTCAGTAGGTTTCCTCACAAGGTGGAAAACATGGGTGACTACCTTCATCCAATCCTCATCCATCTGAGGGTCTATCTCACCTCGAAACATGGGAGGTCTCTTCCTCTCTAACTCGTGAAATGCAATCAGGCTATGTGCATCGTTAGCTAGTCGTGCTGGTAGAATATGATGCTCGATGGGTGGTGGTACAGCTGGTAAATCACCTAAAGGTTCTATATCTAGTACAAACCCCTATATAGATGCCTCATCACTAGGAGAATCATCCTCACGATCACATGGTGGAATCCTAGCTAGCTTTCTACATGGTGGCACGCTGAAAACAAACAAGATATATCAAGGTCAATAAAGTATATCTGGGGAGCTGACTAAAGAATGAAATGGAAGACACTCTCATTCCTATATGATGCATGTACCATTTTTACCTACAACCAGTGTTTTCATGTTCTGAGTCAAAAATCAGGTGATCAGAGTCTTAGTGTATGGATACGTCAGCCACCACACAAACACTAGAGTCCCTTTCTGGAAATATAAACTCGAAACACTTAACATTGTTTTCCTAAAGTAATTTAACATACTCCCAATACTAATATAGAACCTACCCCTCTAATACCACTCTATCATGACCCATCCTATAGGGTCCCATGTCACAACTACCCTAAGCCCTCCCTCGATAGGCTAAGGGCTGGCGACCAGCACCGAGTAAGAATATCCCACAAATGGGAGTCAACATCCTAAAGTACATGTATACACACACACATCGAGGTGGTGGTGCGTCTCGAGGAGGAAACATGGTTCTCTTGAAGTTTGAATTTTGAATTTTGAATTTTGAATTGTATCTGGAAAGTTTGGGGTTTTGCTCGACCCTCGGTTGATGTATTTTGGTGTTTGGTTGTACTGTTACCGGTTACCCTAAACTGGCTTTTTGAAAATTAAAAAAATGATTTCCAGCAAATATAAGATACCACAATGGAGTATGATAGTGAAAGTATTGTAAACAGAAAATGGGCTAAAATAATCCCAACCATAACTATAAAGAGTCTAACCCACTCCAAGGGAAACAAATAAGTCAAAAGTATGATCACAATAAACACTTTGGTCTTCCCACTTCTAGCTATGCTCTACCCAATCCCATTCCTCCTATGACATTGTCAGAAGGGCATACATCTGTACAAGATATGACACGTGTGGGAAAAGCCCATGCAAGGGTGCGTATAACAATACTCATTAGGACCCCCCAAAAACACTAAACACGAAACACCAAGTGTAGTAAGCTCAATACAAGATATAACAATGTATCACAAATATAAGAAGCATAAAAACCAAGATATAATCAGGAGAGACTCACTGGAATCTGGTGGTAATAAAAAAATTCCAACAATGGTATTTTGCTCGAAGCAATGCTAATTCCGAGAGAACTCAATCCACAATCAATGTTATCATCTGAGACACTCAACGAAGAGGTTTATCTCATTTCGGACCCTCCTAAATAGAACATATTGGTTTGAGAATACTATTATACATAGAGAGGGGGTCATTCCCCAAGCTTCTAGGAGACACCACGAACCTAATCTAGATCATCCCACTACTTAAGGGATCATATTCCAATGATTCCAAAAACCCTACTGATGCGGCCTGCTAGATAGGGGACCAATTTCCAACATAGTGCAGTTAGGATTATTCCAAAAACTCTACAAGGGATGATAGATAATCTCACACCAGGATCATGGATGGGAACTATACATCTATCTAAGACTTGGCTTCTAAAGGGGATTACAATCCAGGGATGTGGATGTAATGTCACATTGTACCCTTGAGGAAAGGACCAAGGAAACACACTCAACTTATAATGGTCCAAACATGGAAAAATATTATCCTCAACTCTTAATAATGTTCCCAAACTTTTTCTACACTATCTTAATTTTCGGTTCATGCTTCTTTTGACGACATGTCGTTTGGATGCTCCATTTTGAATTTATTATTGTTTGAACGAAGCTGTCTATTGACCAGTCAGGTCTTGTGGAACTACAGCCATGGTAGGTCCACCTACTATTGTGGTAGGTCCACCTACTACTATGGTCGGTCCATATACCATGCAAATTGGCTGCCCATGGTCTGACCATCATGGTCATTCCACCTACCACACCTTACAAGACATTTCGTTCGACCACCCACGGACTGGCCTGGTGGTCGCTACACTCGTGGAAGATCGAGATATAGAGGCACCATAGTCGATAGTAGTAGTCGATCACCATGGTCAATCAATGCGGACAACCATAATGGGACCCCACCACAGTTACCCTAGATCTAATCCAAGTCTAACCAGGGTCCATCATATTTGACCTGGCCTAATGGTCTGACCTGGCCCACTGATCCAACCCGGACAGCCTAGCCCAAACCGCTCCACATCCTATGTCTCTCCCACATCTATTTTTTTGCTCTGATGTACGCCTCCACACTCACACTTCTTCCTCAATGTCCACCAACATTGGACCTGCTAGCTCCCTAAGTCCTCTTCCACCATTCCCAGCCACACGTGGCTCTGCCGCCCACACGTGAACCATCACCACATGCCGTTAACGTCGATATTGTGTTCCATTAGTCCCTTCCGTGGACCACCACACCTCCTCAGATGCTATAAAATTGAAACAATCATAGATCTGAGCTCCTTGGTTGTGATCTACATTGATCAATCCTTGGTTGTTTATTTTCCTCAAATTTGAGATCCAATTGAGTTTGGAGCCACTCGACAATGTTGATCCAAGCCAACAGGGATCCAATTGGTGAAAAACATGAGCAATGATGGGGGAAAGCACAAAAAATAAATTTTTATTGTCATTTTCCAAATGTTCTTGGCCAACTACCAATAATGGGTGATTTGGGTTATAAAATCAATCAAATAAATCTTGTTAAACTTGTAAAATAATCTCATCCAGCAAATACTATCAATCTGCGGAATAATATATTCATGGATCAGTCTGCGTTCATCATAAGAATTAAGAACAATGATGAATAGATTTAATATTTATCCATACCTTGATTAGGATTGATCTCTGATGAAGAATGATGTTGGGTTGTCGTCATTGGTGAGATATATCAAGATTGGTGTTCACCATTACTGGATCAAGAGAATTCTTCATATCTCTATCTACTGGGTTTCCAAAGTATTACAGGGTTATTAGATTAACCATTGATCTCTAAAAATTGGTTCATTTAAAAATAAACCTATCCATTCATCCCAATGTCGAAGAAATAAAATAAAAAAATTTATTATTTTATTTTATTCTTTTAAAACGCCCATGATGACTTTAAAAAATCAACTCATGCTGACCAATGTTATGTCACACCTAGGGTAATGCTGCTATTTTGATCTCAATAGTCCCCTCAGATTTATGATCAAGAAACACTTTTAAGAGTTATTCTATTTTTTTAGGAAAACTGTGTGTGCACTCTATTAAAAATTTTAATATTTTTCAAACATTTGGTTTAGGCACATCGGGACTTAGAATCACATGTTTTCTCAACACCCGGTCTCAAAAATAATCCATATAATATCTAAAAATAATACCTGGAAAATCTAAGACATTAAATATCTTATCTAAAATATTTCTAAATATCACTCAAAATATTAATTATGTTTAATAAACATCAATAATGTTCTTTTAAGATTATATTTTTAAAATAAAACTCTATATTATTATGCATTAAATAGTATAACATGTTGATGTTTGGGTCAGTTTATCCATCTTCATGAAAGATGGTATACTATCATTCATATTTCCATCATGAATGACTATAAAAATAATATTAATTATAAGGAAATATATATATTATTAATATATGATGTTATTATTGTGCAGGAATAGTAAAATATATATCAATTATTATTATAATGTATCTTGTTAAATAGAAACAATCAAACACCATATATATATTCAATATTAAATTCTTATGAATCATCCCTATATCTTCCCTGAAATGAAATTAATAATATAAAAATATATACAATAATATTTTTATTCTATAATAAATAATCTACGAATGATGAATTTATTATAATTGAATGAATATCGACAAATCCATATGGAAACTAGTATGAAGTAATTCATACTGCTAAAATACAATGATGAAAATAAGTTATATCTAACTAATATAGTTATAATAAATTATTAGTATTGACTAGAAATTATGATAATTTATGTGATTATATTTTTTAAATAAGTTAATTATATGGAAAAAAATTTATATAGTTCCCTACGGTTCATTTTTATAATTCCAAAGTAATTTAAGGGTTTATTTTCAAAAATAAATTTAAAATCAATATTGTTCAATTCAATATTTTAATTTTTGAAAATTGAAAATAAAATCTCTCTAAAACCTCATATATTTTCTTATCATTTTTTTATTTATCAGTTTTACTTATCTTCTTACAATTTCCCCTCCCATTTATTAATGTTATATCTATAAAAATGATAATAAATATCAATAACCTTATATCTTCTGTATAATTAAAAATTATTTTCTCCCATATTAGTTTTTTTAGTATATTTTTTTATAGGTGTCAATATCTATACATTAATGGCTTTTTAAGTAATTTCTATTAACATTGAAAACATACAAAAGTATAAAAGAAAACTTTTTAACCCTATCCTTTTACATTGTCTGTATAGTTAAATTTATCCATTATTTTCATTAGTTTTTTAAAAAATAATCTATTCCTTATTTTATTAATACATAAATGGAATTTTTAATTTCTCATTATAATTTATTTATAAATAATTACTTTTAATAAAAAAAATTAATGTAAAGGATGTTTCTTTTTTATTTTCCAAATAATTTTCAAATTTTTTTCTTATGTATTTTTCATCTATGTGGACATCATCTAAGTTTATCATGATTCCCATAAGTTAATTATTTATTATGGATTTTGGAATGTGATTATGTTTATGTGGAATTTATATTTCATCATTATTGAGATAGGTAATATTAGAATTAAACATCCCTTCAATGAATTTT
Source organism: Viscum album (assembly GCA_963277665.1). Lineage (NCBI taxonomy): Eukaryota > Viridiplantae > Streptophyta > Magnoliopsida > Santalales > Viscaceae > Viscum > Viscum album. The sequence goes on from OY728126.1 coordinate 337,757,532, forward strand.
GTGACTGTTTTTTTCTCCTATGATGAAAACTAAGGGACTGGGGAGTTAACTCTGTAAATTGTGTTATGAGACCATATCCAATGTGTTATGATGGACTAGATAGTTATATTAATATAAAAAGGATTATATATGATTATTTTTATCCCATATTTCTATTTTTTGCCACATTCATTGGTTTTATTTCAATGGATTATGATAACTATCTCTTATATTATAATACATCATTCATATTCTATTCTAAAAATTGTGTGTTGTGATTCATGTTTTACAATCTATTTTTTATTGTAAATTATTTGAATATTCCAAGATCATGTACCATGATAATATTCTAATACCCATATTTTTATATAATTCTTACTTAAAATATTCATTATATTCACTCATGCTTGATTGATGTCTCAGAAATTTACCCTAACTGAATGGTTCTGCTCTCCCATTATCATTTTTATTTTCCACAAGATAAAAAATAATTGTATAAAATTTATATCTATATAAGGTGTTATGGGTGGATTAATTTTTGTGAAAATTTTAAAATATTGTAAAATAAGATGTTTATATACCTAACCTTCAAAGAAACTAAACCTATTGGTTTTGAGGGTGCGATTATTATGATATGTAATCGATATTAATGTTTATTTTTATAATATGTAATTAATGTTATGGTTTGGTCATATTAGTCTATATTAAAGTATGATTTAGTAAATTATTAATATTATGAATTAATGGATTAAACATAAATCAACCTATGCCACACCAAAAACAATATTGGTTGAACCATGATTTTCATATGTTTAACCATTTATATAAAAGGTTAAAATAAGGGTGTCATAAATTAACACATATTATATTAATTATCATTTTTGATGATATTATTTATATATATATTATTTAATACTCACCCTAACATTCTCTTTACTTAATGGCACAAACCAAGAGGCATTAAATGAACAAAAAATGCGATGGATAATACAATGATCATCCTAGAGAAAAACCAAATTATATTGGATCTAGAGTAAAAATTCTCATGTCTAGGAACACATAATATTTTCATTTTATAACTAATAACAAAATCCCGGTCAAAGTCCCAAACAATCCATGGAATGGATGACACTCCAATGAATAATTTTAGTGACAACATACACCATCAATTAGTGGGTCATTTGATTCATTAATTACTAACAAATGTATCAATACAATGGAAAATATATTTTCTATTCAATATTTATCATATAAAAAATTTGATTTTCTTTATATTTATAGTAATTAATTTATAGTTGATCAATAATGGACTCTAATCTAGAACATGATGTGAAAGTAATAAATCCCCTATGTTGAGTGGGATGTGTTTAAAAAGATATATTTCAATGAATATTTTTCCCAAACTCTCATCACTAAAATAGAGAGATAATTATATGAGGTGATGAAAAAGAAGGATAAATTCAATAGTTCCAATGAATAAAATATCACAATACCAGTAAGGTAAAGCTCTCGATTTAACATTAAAGTCAAAAGAAAAATTAATTATTTCTTTAGTTGATTAAAAACAAATCATTGTAATGTACTTGAGATAAAAATCATTGGTAGAAATATAGAAATTGGTTGATGTGATCTCTATGTGGAAATAAAAGCTCGGTAATCTCATCATTATAATGGATTTAGGTATAAATAAGGGAAATGTAGTTCCATGGATACAAAAATAAGAAAGTTCAAAGTGTAAATTTGTTTCATCTTCATATATATTAGAAATGTGAAATGAATCATGAGGGGAATTGTCTTTTTGGAATAAGGAAACATTTTATATGTTTAATATAATGTCATTAATCACAAAAATGTTAAAGAAATATGGAGAGGTAAACCAATGAAATGGATTAAAACAAAAATCAACTTAATGAACAACCCACACATCATTTATTCAGTTATAGAATTATTAAAATTATAATGATCCCTGAACCCTTGCCAAGGTTAATGAAAATACCTAAATCTAGCATCCTTAAAAACAAAGGGAGAAAGGTAAATAATTTTTCATCACAACTATTAATGTGAGACATGAAAATAAAGCTGTGAATGGTACAATTATTATCCACTGAATAACTAAAAATTTCTTATGTTATTATACTTCTACCTAAATTTTAATATAAATAGATTCTCTTAAGATCATAAATTCTCGACCATAAATATATGATATTGAATTATTAGTGAATACTCGTAATAGTAGAATTATTCCATCCCAATTCTATAGCTCTTCTCTTATTTAGGTTTGTGGGAATGTTCTTCCTACAAATAAAATTATTTTTTATATGGTCAATTTTAATGTGATATTGATCTTGGATTGGATCTCTCTACATAAACCCTATATAACATTTTGGGATAAGGAAATTGTAGTTAATATAAAAAATCAACCAATGATAATCTATTAGTTCATGTGTAATGATAAAAATTCTATGAATTTTAATTCCCTTATATGAGTCTTAATACCCAATCATGTGGGGTATTTAGATCAAATTATTTTACATAATTTCAATATTGGGGATGTGAATATTATGTAGGAATATATTGTTGTGTTTATTGAATAGTTTCTATGTATTACCCTAATAATTGAGGTCGATGTTTCAATTGCACTCATTCATGGAATTATTTCCATATTTAATAGTCCTTATAGAATAACCCATATTGACTTTGTAGAATTTAAAAATAATATATGCGAGAATTTGGAAACAAATTTCTTACAATAACGTGATACACCATGGGGTGAACTAGTAATCTTTGTTATGAATAAAGATGTTTCAATGTGGCTTCACACTGATTATCTTGAACTTAAGAAGAAATAAATAAAGAACAAGAATAATCAACCCCATATGAATGAATTTTTCAATCTATTATAAGTGTATCAATAGTTCATAGGTATTTAACCTTCTTATATATATCATAAATTATGGTAGAAAAGGGAGGATATACTAAAGAGAACCTTTTATAAATGATATTGATACTTTGAAATCAAAGTAATGCTATACGGACTCACAGATTCCCCAAAAATTTTAATATATTTTTTGAATATGTTTTTTTATATTACATAAATAATTTTGTGGAAGAATATATAGATAAAATTCTCATATAATCTATGATCTAGGAAAAAATGAATAGAAATTTTCAGATTGTATGAATAATTTACAATATAGATCATGTATTGTTGTGATGAAGTTCCATAAAAAATACCGCTCATATAGTCAAAGTTTATTTGAAAAACAATTAGTATTTGGAAGTGATATATGAACTTGAAAATGTAATTAAAAAAAATTACCTCATTTAATTATTTTATGCAATGAAATTTCAATAGAAAATTTCATTGTAACATAATTTGTTTGTATGAATTCCCATCTGAATAAATCATTTGTGTTGAGTAAGTTGGGATATATATATATATATAACCTTACTAAAATGAACAGTAATGTATTTAATATATGTATATCATTAGAATATAAAATAAAATAAATTAAAAGATGAAAAATATAACATAATTAGAAAAATTATAAGTCAGATAAAACAACATGTAAATAAAAATACAATAATATTAAAATATTACTCATCTCAATCTTCCTTTGGGATCATACTGCTAAAAAAGTTGTTTTGGAATGAATGAAATATGATCAAATTATGATAAAAATTTAAAATTAAAGTATGAGAGTAGGATGATTTAAATATAGAGAAGTATTTAAGAGAATATATAGGGGTGAAAATCAGTATATAACTATTATATGACCATTGGGAATATATATGACCGTTGGGAATGCATATAACAAATGGGTATATTGAAATTATTTTCTAATCTCTATATGGAAATAAATAATATATTATATTTATCATATATTAAACATTTTTAATATATTTTTAACAAAAATTAACTGAATTAGGAATGATAATAAGTGTAATATAATTTAAAATTACATGAGAAATTAGTTTTATTCTAGGAAAATTAATTTTATTAATTTTTATATATTTATATTTAAATTATTGATTTCAATTATTTGGTGACTAAATTTGATAAAATAAAATTTTTTTCTATAATTAGGGAACTAAATTATATATGATGATAAATTTCATTTTTTGTGAAAAAATAAGTTACTTGGGTGATTAGTGCATCACACCATCTGTCTGTAATGGGTTAAAAACCTTGGCATGTGGACCATTTCCCATGAAGTGGTATAGGTTTATGTATTTTTTTTGTAATATACCATAGTGTCATTTCTTTTTGATTTATATGTTTCAAAAACTATTAAACTTTATGTCCATGGTCATAGTTTAATTTCTCAAGTGTTAACCCCCATATGAAGTATTGTTTATCCCGAGTCATTCTAATTAATTTTCTATGCTTTCTTTTAATTAATGTGATATCCTAAGAGAGTGAATAAATGGATTTAGTGGTTTCTAGTTTCTCCTCACATTCCCTATCTCCTCTCACCTTATAAAAAATATTTTCCCCTCCCTTCTCTAAGTCTATTATTTATATGGTGGAGTTAGGTTTATTAAATAATGAAAAACAATGGTGGATCTAGATATTGGGAATGTGTATATCTTGGTTGAGTAGTTCTCACTACCCCTTCATTATGAATTAATTGTGCTTAAGATGTCCCAACAACAACATATATCCATAATACAAAATTTTACAAGAATATCCATTACATATCCTAATAAAACACACCTTATGAATATATAGGATTGTTGTATATAGAGATTATTTATATATAAACATATTGTTTTTTTAAATTTTTAATATTCCTCTATAATTTTACCATAATTTACCCCCTTATAGACATATAATATTTTATGCAGTTCATCACAACTCAGGTAATGAGAACATAATAAAAGGATTAGCTCGATCTCTTAGTAATGCATAAAACATGCGAGACATCAATCGAGGATCATAAGTGACCATAAGATAAACTTGAGAGTGAAAGAACATAATTATGGAATAGGAATATAATATATAGAAATCATACCCAATGATATATGATTCATAAACCTAATTATATCAGGAAGCTTATGGTATAACTTGTTGATATGGTATATTAATGTGGAATAATGAAACAATAATCATGATAAATGAAAAAAAACATAGTAATGTAGACACATAAGACAATAATAGTGAGCTATGAGATCATAACATTGAAATTTTCAAAAATATAGTCATAGAAATTCAATTCTTATGTCAAGGCTTGAAATCAAAACCATAATCACATGGTAGTTGAACATGATCCATAACATAGTGGACATGGATATCCTCTAATGTACCATAATATATAATTTATTCATTTAAAAGAATTACCTAATGAATTAGTTGGATATATAATTATAGGACCACCCATCACATAAATAATAAATCATGCATATATATTTTACATGATTATGAAAATATTCCTATCATATTTATTAAATAATTAATCCATTAGAATGAAAAAAGTTTCATGAGAATCCTCAAAATGAATAAAATTAAATCCTAAATAGAAATGAGGTTCATTGTTCCATTAAAACATATCATTATTAAAAAAAATAAACCCTAAATGATATTGAAATAGGTGAAATATTATTTTATAAGAACATTAAAAAATATTTATTAAAACTGAATAAAAATAATTTAAATTATTGATAACATTTTTTGAAAAGAAATAATGTATAAATAAATGTTTTTATAAAAATAATGAGAAATATAATATAAATTTCCATGATACACCACTAAAACGTGTAAGGTATTCTTTGAAATGAAAACTAAAGAAAACATTTAGATAATGTAATTGAGTGAAAACCATAATGGAGGAGAGATAAAAACTATTTCCTTCACACAATTCTAAATAAATTAAATACATTGTAATGATACCTTATGGGATCCCAATCATAGAAATAAATACATATATAAAAATAATCATTCAAATGTATATTGAGGATAATTATTCTCAATTGAAATGAAGAGATAAAGATAATTCCATTTGAAGGAATTACTTTAAGTGAATTATAAATGGATAAGACGTAAAAATCTAAGGAATCCTACAAAACCTAAAAATAACCACATGAAAATAAAATGGATGGGTTTTAGTGAGAATGAATATACTATTCCACAAAATATATATTTTTATAATGAAATTTTTGATTTCAAAGGGAAATTAGAAAAGAAACCCTCATTATTACTCCCAACTCCCTTGAAAAAACTTTAATGCCCTGTATAATAAACATATTAATATTAATATCTTATTTCATAATTTTATTCATATTTTTTCCTCTTATACCATTAAATTATATTCATGTATTATATATATAATAGTTTATCATTTCTTATTTTCATCATAGGAAGCTAGCATTTTTTATTATTTCATAAATGTTTAGATTTGGTGATTTTTATCCTCATATATTTATATCATGTTCACCATTCCCATATTAGTTAAGGTAGTGGAATAATTTTTTTTATAATTATTGTTTTAGTACCTTACTCATTTGATGAAATATTCATCGATGGTTTGCATCTATGTAATTAGAAACATGTGAGTTTTAGTTAATTTAATTGATAATAATGCCTTTATAACATCCATTCATTTTTGGGTCAAATATAAAAAAATCATAACATTAATTAATCCTCAATATCATATGATATAATCCTTTAGGTTTACTTACTCAACCTTGATGAGAATTATATAGAAAATATAGCAATATTCAAGTTGGTGGTTAAACCATCCAAAACAATAACATGTTATAATAATGAATTAGTAGTATTATAGAGATGAATTACTATAAAATGATTTTTTAGAAGAGTAATGTGGTTAAAATAAAATCATTAGAGTGTTGAATGATATTTCAAAATATTTTAGTAGTAAATTTAATCAATAGGAAGCTTGGGGTGAGAAAGGTATATATTCCCTTCAATTTTCTTGGTGTCCCTTTATTTTGGGGAAAGGTTAGAAGAAAATTCCTCAGGGAAATCAGTTCTAGAATTACCAACCAACTTACTGAATGGAAGGGGAAATATATTTCTCAAGCAAAGAGGGTGTTCCTAGTCAACCCGGTCGTCACTTATTTTTTTTTACTCCTTCTCTATTGACTGGTGGCCAGAATCTTGAATTAACGAGCTGCAAGTCATGATTAGAAACATCATCTAGACCAGGTTTGTGCATAAAAATAAACTTGTAACTATGATATGTAAGGAATGTATTGAAAAAGATAAATTATGGGGTCCTCGCATCAAGGACCTCAAGATATTAAATAATGGTCTGATTGGTAAGTTCACTTAGAGCTTATTAACCATGAATGACCCCTCCTATGAATGTTTTATCATAAGATTCAAAAATATGATACTAGATGGCTATCCACACTTCCCTAGATCATCATTATGGTCCTCAATCAATCTTTCTTTCCATGACATCATGAAAAATACTAAGTGGATATCCTAGAAATAGTCTGACCTCAGTTGTTGAAGCAATTTATAGAATTATCAACCACTTAAGAACATGTTAAATATCTTCACTGATAAGATGAATATGAAAATTTTAAAATTATACATAATAAATAATAGCCTTAAGTTTATTCCAGTGAAGGTTGCAATGATGATACAGAATTACACCTTTATGGACAAGGACACACTTGTGTGGAAGCCAAACTCTAATAGAAAATTCAATGCTAAGGATTACAATGAAATGAAATGTGAGAACTAAATCATGGTGTCAACATGGATGTCTAAATTAAAGGAAAAAAATCATCAAAACTTTGAGATATAGTCTCATATAGAGAATTTGGAAGAACAAGCTCCCAACACATAAACAGTTGAAGAGGGAAGGTAATCATATCATTTTGGCCTGCCATATATTCCTTAAAGAAGATGAAAACACACATGATATCTTTTCATCAGTTTTATATATTCAAGGAACAGTAAAATTTCATATAAAACATGTTTGGTTTTGACTATGGTGACTATGTGCATCTAGAAGTGATCACGAAGTTCCATAATGCTTCTAAAGGAAGCGAACAAGTCCATAATCACCTACTCTCCACTAAAGTTTTTGTCTTTAAAGTTTTATACACATAACTCAATGCATTCCTATTTGACGGGATGGAAACATCAATGCATGCTTCTATGGTTGAGATTCATAGGGATGTGTATGTATTAGCTAAAATTCAGTGTGGGGAAATGCATATCAGTGTGAAGGATCTAAAAGTTCATTGAATATTGGGTGTTACATGTAGATCAAAATAGGCACTTGTTAACAAAGTCGTAAGGTGGATTTCCACGATCGGAATAAGGATTAAATTAAATGTTGATGGTGCCTTATCTGGCATGCTAGGACATTCAAGATGTGGAGGTATTTTCCAGACTCACTTTGGCTTTGGCAAGGGTTGTTTTCATAATTACATTACTATTGGGATTGATTATAAAGAGGATCTATGGGTGATTATATATATGATTAGACATTTAATTCAAAAACAATTGACCAATATATATATTGATTTAGATTCTTAAAATGTTATTATGGAACTGAGTACGAGGACCATAAATGTCCCATGGAAGCTTTTATCACAATGGATTCAATGTCTTACACATGCTGTGCATTTTAATTTGACTTCCTCTCATGTATATAGGTATGAAAATCATGTATCGAACACCCTTTCAAAGGGGGAAATCATGGAATCAAGTTCAATATGGACCTTCAGAGCTCCTGATTATTGTAATAAACTGATTAATGATGACATGTGAGGTTTGATTCACTCCCACCTTTATAAACTCCATTGTATTCCTAACTTTATATGATTTATTTTATTAATAATTATTAGGACAAGTTTCATCTGGATCCTATATATTCTTGGTATATAGTTTAATGAATTATATCATCCCCAAATAGGTTCCTTTATAAATAAGGATTTATGTCTCCATTTTATATCCCAAATATACCCTATGTGAGAGAAGAATTTAAGAGAGGTAATTTTTTATGGATTTCAAGATGAAATAGAATGAAATGTTTCTTCAAATGTGGGTAGAGTATAGATACTTTTTCAAGTGTAATAGATTTAAATTTTATAGGAAACATGATTTCCCTGATGGAAAACATGGATTCACATAAGGTTTATGTGATTTAAGTAATCAAATGTTGATTGGAATTATAGTATTGACTCTAAAACATAAAAAGGACATGGAGAATTTATAAATATCTAATTAATTATTCAATATTCATGCCATCTCAGTTTACCACTTTTAAATTTATTTAATTATTTAGTTTAATAATTATATCATTCCCAAAAATAGAATATAACCCATTTACCTTCTTTTTATGTGATGATTCTATATTTGGACACGATTTAATAAAATTAAATCCCAAATATTATAAATTCAACATTTATATGAAAAACATATTTAAAAAATATTTTTTATATAACATTTTAAACACTGGGTGTTTTTATTCTTGTTTTATAACAATTTAAAATCATCACATGAGTGTTAATCTACTTATTTATATCTATAAACTAAATATTTTATTATAATCAACCATTAACCCAAATTTATTTTTTCACTAATTTTTTATATATAATATATAATAAAATAATTTAAAAAAACACTTTGAAAAAATTAATTTGATTTTCCTCTTATTTTTAACCAATTACTAATTATTTTATTAAAATTAATTACTATTTTTTTATTTATGAAAAATAAATTTAATTCAATTTTATACTCAAAATATAAAAAAATACTTTAAAATAAAAACATATAATACATAAAAATCAATGTTTTTAATTAAAAAACCAATGGCCGTTAGTCATTAAATTCTTATAACACCTTATTTATAACATAACATTTGCCTATTTATTTTAATAATAATTACATACATTTAAAAAATACATTTTATTATTGAATTAATTTAGTTTTAATAAATTTAATAGTGACTCATACTCTATAAAAACCCATTTTATTAAAATAAAATATATTTTAAACAATGACTTATTAATTTAATATTTTTATATAATACCAAATATAATATTTAGATAAAATATTAAACTTATACATTCAAACTATAAAAAAGTTTTTATACCAATTGAATACATGTATACTCAACTGACACATTTCCATTGACTATATAATATTAACGATCCCACTAGAAACCTTATATATAATTGTCATATTACATTCCTTTATATTCTATTATATGATTCAATAAAATTAATTCCTCATAATTTCTTATTTGTCTATAATAAGGTCAATTATATTTCTAATTTTATTTCTTATTTACATAGTTATAATTGATGGTATGATGGTTGAATAAAATCACAAGGATAAAGATTTCATGTCCATTTTAGTTTTATTTATATGTGGTTTTATTACTCCTATAATTTTCATAATGGTGTTTTGTATTTCATTGTTAAAATATATTAATTATAAACATGTATTTCAATATTTTATCTTAAAAATTGATTCAATTTTTTATTTTATTTTTGTGATTCATGTGAAATAAGTTTTTCAATATATTCATATAATACAAATGTGGTGTGTTATAGGTCTCATGGTGTTGATAAATCCACCACGACACTTTTGGGATCCATAATTTTTATAGGATGAAATGTATTAATTTTATTGAGTGTGTTATTAGATAGTCTATTATAAAATAATGTAGATAATTAATATCATGTCTAATCCCTCAACACAACAACACCTTCCCTCAGAATTGAATTTTTACATTTTAAAATTTCTTTCAATTTCAATTTTTTTTCTAGGCCATCCCCTTTTTCATAATTGTAAAAGATCAAATAGTTTAATATGTTTAGTAAAAAAATGGTTGTTTTTCTTAACTCTTTAAGATATTACCCTAGTCATACAATTTGTTTCATTTAAGGTGTTTTAAAAATGAAAAATAATAATGGTAGAATGATAATAACTCGGCAATTTAGTTCTATTGATAGGGATTTGAGTCAATCAATTATCATTTCTTCCCACATTATAAATAATTCCTTTAATTAATTTTTTGTTTTTTGTCTTAATATTTTTATTTTTTATTCGTATCTCCCAAATAGGATACTTTATTTGATTTATAGTTTAATTATATTGGATAACCAAGTATATTCCATGTTAAATAAATCCGGAAAACTCACAACCAATTTTCGAGATTCATTCCTGAAAAAAAATTAAATACTAACCAATCTATCTTTACATAGGATACCATGTAATAATTCCAGTGGAGAAATAAAGTGCAATCACTGGTGTAAATTTTTTTTGAGAGGATGAATAAAATTTTACAATGAACTGATTCAATATAAACATGAAAATCCCCTATATAATTATTTTATAGGAGAAACAACACCAAATAAATTTAGTAAGTTAGAAAATAATACATTATTGTTAGACCAACAATTAAAATAGAAACAAGATGAGATTGGATAAATGAATAAAATTATGGTAATAATGGACACCATCCTCTATGTACTAATAGAGTGAGGTAATAGGCATAAATAGAAGGGAAATATAATTCCCATGGTTTTTAGAGATGATGGACATTGAATCCTTCATGTGAAAAAATCACCATCCTTTTATTGGTTCTATGGTCTATTTCTTTTTGAGTAATATATCAACATTGTTAGAAACATTTTTTATTGAATTATTGAAACATAAAATAGTAACCATAGTTGTTCATCATTTAGGTGGTGAAGCATTAAAATTGTTGATGTTGATCAAGAGAATATGGAAAAAGAAATAAATTTCCTCCATGGAATATAATGAGCTTAATAAAATATACATAAATATATATTTTCCTTCAACATTTCACATAAAATTATAGATATAATTTTTTTGAGATTAATAAAAATGTGGAATAATAGATTGTTTCCTATAATCAAAACTACATGAAAATTGTGAGTTACTTATTCAAGTTTATAATAGATTCTATAATAAAAAGTGAACATTACATTAGTGTCTTAAAACCAAGTCTCTAAAAATATTTATCTATAGTAGACTTTTTTAGCTAAATTAAATTGTTGAATATTATCATAAAGTGAAACTATGAACTATAAATTTTCCCTATTTTGGTGGATTTGAAAAAAATAAAAGGAAAATGGAATATAATGTTTTTATAAATGTTAGTCCACATTGATCAAATAAGATTCAATTTTATACATAACCAAGGTGTGAAAAGAAACATATAGGTAATTGGATCAATATAATGGGTAAATGATTCATGTGGTGAATATTGTGGCTTCAATATCCATAATTTCATATAGATATGAAGTGGTCAGTTAATAAAATATAGGGTAAAAATCTTTATAATAATGCATCGCACACAAATTAATACATTAAATTAATAAACTATTTGAATTCTAAAAATCAATGCCTCAACCCAAGGTTTAATGAGGAAAATTGACATCATAACATCTAAAAAAGGGTGCATGTAAAATCATATGGGATCACTACCATCAATGTGGGTCACTATAACAAAGTTCTATAATATATAAAAATTATACACTCAAGATATGTGAATTAATTGTTTTATTTTTTGTTCCTCTAATTCTGCCATATCTTACAAGTTTTCTTTGACTTTTGATGAACCCCCTTAAATATTTTCTATTAATTTATTAATGAAAAAACATTGTGGTGTAATGATTACATTCCAACTATATTAATCATATCCAATTGAGGTTCTTAGTAAAATAATTATTATTTATCTAGTTATTCTTACCGTGGTAGGATTTTTTTTCATTTTGGGAATTGATTATCTCTCTACATAGAGCTAATATCAATTGTCTGGAGAGTGAAATATCATTTCAAATCCCAAATAATCCCATGATCATATATCATTTAAAGACTGATTATGAATTTTTAATGGAAAATAATTCAACAATATAGGTCATAAATCCAAATATTGAATGACTTATGTGAGTTGAATTTTATAATTTTTTCATTTCTACTCGTTAATAAAGATGCCAAAAATTTAACTATTTCAAAGAGAAATTATCCTTAATTTATTTTTTTAGAATAATTTGGAATAAAAATGAAAATTTATAAGAAATAATATTATTATGTGTTATAAATTTTTTTGGTTTCTAATGTTCATCTGAACAAGCATTTAAATTGGAATTTATATTGTTTTTAGTTAAAGAATTGGTATAAATCGAAGGACTATTAACCCAATACCATTGACCCGCACTAGGGAGGGTAGATAAACACAATCACAAAGACTAATTTTATGAAATTAAGAGTGTCCAACAAGTATCGTTTAGAAGTATATAGATTAGTAAGTCTTTGGGTGTCTTATCGAGATGAATTTATATATGTTTGCAAGCTGTTTTTTGAGGTGTGTGGTTAAAAACCCCCTTTATGAGGAACTACATTGGGAATCAAAGGTAGGAACTCAGCATAGTTCAAAATTAACTAATATACCTACCATATTTAGTTTCAATGTAGTAATAATCCATATATATTTAAGAAAAAAACTCCCTATTTGTTACACATAGACATCTGGGAGTGTGGAAATACATATACATGGAAACATAGAGCAGTGAAGTAAACATAATATTATTAAAAACCCTATATGAGTGATTTATAGAGAATTGTACACATTCTCTTGAAGTGTTTCTCATATATCCTCAATATTACCCATTTTTACATCTTGATAATTCATGTATCACCACCATGATCACCTTAAGTTCCCACTTGAAACTTATACCTAACATATAAATAATTTTTAAGTTTTTAAAACTCTGAAATATTACTAATATCATTATGAAATCAACCTTTTCTCTACTCTAACACATAAAATTAACACATGGGGTCATCGTTTTTATTCTCAATGAGTAAAACAGTTTAATTTAACACATAAGATGACTAATGAACAAAACACTATAAGATACATTTTTTCTCTATTTCATGAACCCAAATTTTAAATTCAATCTCTTCCCATACATAAGCTCATACCACTGGATGTTCCATGAAATCTTCTTCGAATATTCTAGAAACTCATCTAAAGTCGTGATATCAATGTGGAACTATGTACAAAAAATTAAATGTAGGGGTGAGGGTGTAAATTTTTTTACGTTTTTTCCCACACAATTTGATCTATGGAATGTGTTGTTAAAGGATTAAATGGGTTATGGGTGATAATATTTAGATGTGTAGACCAATTATGGTTAGGTGAGATGGTAGAGGGGATCTAGAACCATCATTCTAAATGGAATAATTCCCCAAAGTTATGCTTTATAAGTGTTTCCATCACATTCACTTAATGAGGAAAAGAGTCAACCACTTCATCTTAAATAATAAGTATAAGTGGTTAAAATTGGAGTTTGACAATATCAGCTTCCCCATCAGATAGGAATAATGATACTTCTTTCATATTTTTTAAATAAGTAAGTATATTATTTTTTATTATCAAAAAGTTATTTTCTTGGTATTTAAAAAAAAATTATATCTTTCCTTTTCATTTTTTTATTTTATGGTTCAATTAGTAGTGATTTAATATAATGAAATGTGTACGATTTCATTATTTTATCAATAATTTTCATTAAAATTGGTAATATGTGTAGAGGGAAAATTTGATAACACTCAAATATTTCAAATATTTACCTCATGGGGTCTACACATAATTTATACACTAATTTTCTCAACATTTTTCATACTATTTGTTTTGGATAATTTTACCATGTAAATGGATTTATATTCTATAGGATATTGTTCCCAAAGGTGATGTGTGTGTATGTGAGAATTTACAAATGGTGGTCATGAATATATTTTTATTTATTAAAGATACATATTTAATGTAATGGTATATAATTTGATAGAAACTATGATGATAGTGAGATAATTTCATGTGAACAATGATTGAACTTATTGGTAGTCCTCAAGGATCATCCAATTCAAAAAAAATGATTTTTGAAATTTGATTTTTTATATTTAAAATTATTTTCTAAACCGAATTTAAATTTAATTGTCCTTGCTTAAAATTAATTGATTATATTAAATCTTAAAAAATACATTAATAAATTCTTACATGTGAAGGAATATTATTTTGAGTTGTTATTTATTTTAGATATGATATTATACCTTACACTGTGATTCATTTCATTAGTCTATAAAATAGAACTTTTTTTCGCTAATGAGAGCCCATATCAAGGATACTTAGGTAAAATTATTAAGCACAAACTCAAGATCAAATAAATTTCATTTTTATGAGAATATTCTAATGTATTTCAGGAAGAGTTTTCTAATCATCCCATAGAATGTAAGGATGATTTTTCTATTGAACTCATCCATAGATATATTTCTATTTTGAAGTATCCATAAAAACACCAATGAAAGGAATTAATTAAAAAAACATTAGCTTGATTTATATTGTCCTTTTATATGGACAAGGGATTATCCATGTAGTGAACCATTCCTATTTTTAAAAAATATGTAAATATCAATGAATATTTACAAATATTATCATCATATTAACAAGATCTTGGTAATGAAAAACTACCTTCTACCATATATTGATGATTTTTTTGATCAATATAGAGGGGATATATACTTATTTATGGTGAACCATTGATAGGGATATTATTAAATTAGGTTAAATTATAAATATGGAGCCAATATATCCTTCCATATAAGATATTCACATGATGAATTCAATGTGATGTCTTTAATAATCACAAATTTCCATTATATATTCATGGATCTGATGAATAGATGTTTTTGGGATTACCTCAAAAAATTTGTAGTAGTGATTATAAATTATATTCTTAAATTTTCCAAAAATATATAAAATTAAAAAGATAGATTCAATATTTCTATATATTCTTGATAAAATGGTTAATTCAATGAAATTTTCAGAACTAATGAATTTTTTATGGAAAATATACCCTTTTTGGGTTATATAATCATAAGTTAAGGTACATATATGAATCCTTCAATGACATAAGTGATTCAAAAATGGACTTGATGAACATGTTTGACCAAGATCCGTAAGTTTTGTGGCTATCATCAATATTATTATAACTCTATGATAAATTTATCTCTTTTATCAATTCTACTAACCATACTTGTAAAATTAGTTAATTTTACCTTGATATAATAATGTGAAAAAATATTATACAGAGAATAAGAAGTGATTAGTTATTATACCTATGATCACACTACCCTATAGTACATAATGGCTTGGAATATACAACGATGCTTCAATGATGGGATTTACATGAATACTTATAAAAAGTGATGTGGTGATAGCTTATTCCTTAAGTCAATTGAAGTCCCATGTGAATAATTACCTAAAACGTTATATTAAACTAGAAAGGATAATATTTACATTAAATAATTTAACACATTATATCTATAGATAGAATCAGGGGATATATTTTTATCAGTATTGATTGAAGTATATATTCTTAAAAATGTAGTTTAGCATGAACTAATAGGGTTGTTGGAGTAAATAATGTATTATGATTTCTTAATAAATTACCATCATGGGAAGACAGAAAAGGTGGATGATTCTTCATAAAAAATAATTCCAAGCTACCTCATCTATGTTGAGTATTGAAAGATACCCAATCATTGTTGATATAAAAAACATAGTCATTGAAATCATAAGGGAAATGATAAGATATTATATGTATCAAATGATTAATCAACTGTTATATATGTAATGATCAAGGAAATAAGGGAGGATAATATTGATCAATACAAATATGGTTTAAAACATTTTTATTTTCAACCTTGTTAATGATCAACTTATAAGATTGGGAATCCAAATATGTGGCCCATATATGCTAGAGTTAAAGAAGGAGTTTTTGGATGAAACACATAAATATTCATTATATATTCCCCTATGAATAAAAATAATATATAGAGATCTAAAGGATCACTTTATTTTAGGCAATTTGACATGGGATATTGTAAAGTATATATTTCAATGCTTAGTTTACCACAGTTCATTGAAAAATTTATAGAGTATAATGGGATGGAGAAATCATTACCTATAACTGTATAGAAATGGGATAACATCACTATGGATTTTTTCATAGGATATCCTATTACCTCTAAATGATATAATTTCATCTACGATATAGTGGATTGACATAAATATATAATACACTTCATTACCATTCAATATGTTTTCTTAAAGTGCCCAATGGTGTTTGGTTGTATTTGTTTTCAATTATGATTTTCAATTTGATAAATGAAAAGAATTTGGGTGACAGATTCAGTTTCCAATCTCCATATAAAGATTAATTATTTCCAACATATTATATAAAGAGATAATAGTCATTTACATCCCTTCAATACCTAGCTAGAAAAATTCAAGTGGTTATCCCTTAACATTTATACGATTATTTATATGTGCTTAAAGTGTATGAAAATTAATAAATTTGGTTGAGTGATATCTATAATAGTTCATAAAGTAGATAAATTAGGAGAGATTGTTTGTTGTATCACATGTACTGAAAACCTTGGATAGTATAAAATAACATGTGTAAAAATTGTTCAGTGTTTGGAGAAGAAGCTAGATGAATTAGAGAATTGGAAGCTATAGTTTTATAGAATCCATACATATATGCTTGTGAAAGTAGCTGTAAAATCAGTATTGAAATACACATGAATGAAGGCTAGCCAAAAATTTCTAGTTGACTAAAAGTAGAAGTATAGTGCCAAATTTTTGAATAACTCAATTATGAGTGTTTTTTTATTCTACAAAATTATTATGAATCATTTTTAAGTGTTTGAGATATTTCATAAATTCCCAACAATATTTTATTGTGTTTTTGAGTGGTTATGATTCGCTATAGATGGACTAGAGGTGGCTTGGTTCAAAGTGAATGATGATAAGAAATTATTAGTTCCACGTACATAAATTCCTTTTATTTAGGGAAATAAACATATATGAATATACCACATATAAAAATATTTTCATAAGGGAATGTCAAAATACATGAGTGTTTAAGCATAGTTAAAAAAACCATGTATACAGTTTGTGTAGGCATGTTTTTCTATGTATATGATTTCTAGAACCATATACCTGAATGAAGTTCTACATATCCAAATAAAAAGAGGTAGCTGAATGCTATATAGAAAAATCTAGACACATGATGGAACATATATGGGAATCCATCATATAGTGAGTTTGTGTATAAAAAAATGAATCTCATGTAACCATAATTTCTATACATACTGGATAGAAATTAAAAACTTCCATAATTACTAATTATGAAGGGGATATTCAAATTAGTCAATTATTATGTTGATCCTTCACAATGGAAACGTCATAAAGTGTATTTAATTTATGGTATGTGCCTGTATTGAGGAACATTTAAGGATAACAGTCAATACATGAATTAATTGATACAAAAAAATTGTTTTTTTAGGTTTTCAATAGTAAGAATAAGGGAGAATCATTGAAGATCAAGCTACAATTTTTCATTGCATAAATTAATTGATCTGAGATTGTTCTAGTGTTTGAGAAGAACTGAGGTGGATGTTTAAGAAATTTCTTATGACTAAAATATGGGATTGAATATGAGATTATACTCTCATGTATTGAAATAAGATTAAAATATTTATTATTTTATTAAAAGTCACACACTATAGATTTATTTTGAAAAATAAGGATCTATTTGATGGATATTTTTCACATCTATGAAAAAGTAATCTAAGAATTTTGTGTATATATTTTGAGAAAAAGGTGTTCAAGCTTCCTAGTGATTTAATCTGATAACATATTCAGGTGAGAAAAGAAAAATGAGAAGAAAATGAAGAAAAGGGAAAGGATTTTATTTTTATGATGACAATCATTGAAAAGTATAAAAGTAAATTTTGATAACTAATTGGTATGACATAAGCATTCTTTTTTGGTTGTATGTATAAGAAAATCTAGATATGTGATTCACCTTATATGGGAATCCATCACATAGTGATTTCATGTATAAAAAAATAAATCTCATGTAACCAATTTTTATATAAGTGTTGGATGAAAATTAAAAATATATGGAATTTATAGTTCTAAAGGGGAAACTTAAATAAGTTAATACTTATGTTGAGCATTGATGATTGAAATATAATGAAGTTTATTTAAGCCAGGATATGTTCATGTAATGAGTAACTTTGAAGGATAAGAACCATTAAAAAATTATTTAATACTAAAATTTATTTTTTTTAGGTTTTCAAGAATAAGGATGATAAAGAATCATTAGAGATCATGATACTATTTATTATTTCATACACTACTCAATTTGAGACTGTTTAGGTGTTTGGAAGGAACTGAGGTGGAATTTTAGGAATTTTCCTAAGAAGAAAAAAATTATATTCAATCTAATATTATACTATTGTGTATATAAATAAGATTAATGTTTTAACTATTATTATTGAATGTATCATACTATAGATAGCATTTTATATCACAATATCTCTTTCCTATATATTTTATACAACTGTGGAAAATGTTATATGAGGTTTTTATGTAGATATTTTGAAGAAAAAGTGTTTGATCATCCTGGTGATTTAATCTAAAAACATAATCGGGTGAGAAGAGAAAAATGAGGGAAAAATGGATACAATGGAAAGTATTTCATTTTGATGATGACACCCATTGAAAAATAGAAATCAGCACATGATAATTGATTAGGGTGACTTATGAATGTGTTTTTCTTGCATGAATTTAATGTAAAATTTCTATTCATGAAAATATGAGGTGATAACCACTAAAATATCACATCCACATGTATGGTTATGATAATTATTGGATAAACCCATGTACCATCTATTAAGATATGTGAAAACATGGGTCATCAAATTTAATTGAATTATCTATTTTCTAAGATACGAAATAAATATTAGTGTCCAGTATATTAAAATAAAAATATTTAGATATAATAGTATGATTGTACATTAAGAAACTGAGAGATTTTATGGTATCAAAAATATCTAAATAATATCTCTCTTGAAAAATAAGAAATATCCACTACATGTTGTATTAATAAAGAGGAATAATTAATTGGATATTGTTCTGAGATATGCCTGATTGAGATAAAGTTGTGATAATAATAATGGATTTAAAAACAAAAATATTATGTGTATTATCATACATTGATCAAGATATTTATATAAAAATAATGAGTTATTGGTTTTTAAGATCATGATATCTCATTCAGTGAGATATTGAGGTGAATAAATTCATTAGAATTTCTATGATGTTGAGATGTGAGCATTTATATAGGTGTTTTTCTTCTCAAATACTTATTATCATTTAAAGAAGTTTCTTTTTATAAGAAGTGGATTTATTTTTTGTCTAAAAATATATCCCTTTATAGATTAGAGATTGATTTCTAAGGAATATCATGAAGGAAACACTTGTATATACTTCGTGAAAATCCATTGAACCTATGGGACACGGGGTATGCTAGAGGACCACAATGTGACTTGGTGACTTTAATGTGAAGTTGTTAAAGAAGTCCAGTGAGGTGTTGGAAATAGATGCTTTGTGATAGGAAGGTAAATTAGTTGGTGTAACTATAGCTAAGAGAAGATCATTGAGACTCTAATCATTTTATGGTTTGTGAGGAAGCCTCTACCTGAATTTAATGGTATTTATTAGAGTGCAAAATCCATTAGTGGGGAGAATAACCAATTACTATAAGGAGTAGGTATTGATACAGAAATTTGAAAATAAACCATTGGTTCTTATTCCTTCACTTATTTCATTATCTAGGTAACGTTATCTGATACAAGTAGATTATCAATACTAAACAAGTCTAGTAGGTTTAATTAAAAATAGATTAATTCATAAAAGTTTTTAGTGATTAGTGATTCACCCCTCCCATATTAGTGGTCCACTGATCCATGGGGAACATCAAGTGGTGTCAGGGGGAGGTTACATCTAAAAATATATGGTTGAACTATGAATTTGATATTCTAGAATAGGATCCTCAAATCAAAAAAAACTTATCTACACCAACTAAAGCATAAAAATAAATTTCAACCAAGGTAGTAAAAAATAATTTAAATAAATAGTCAAGGAATCTGATAAAAATCATAATTATGGAAGAGGAAATACAATTATTATAACGTAATATAAATTTTCAATATGTTTTAGTTAAATCCATTTATTTTTATTCCTCTAATGAATTTAGTTCATCTGGTGAATAATATGAAGGCATAAAAATAATGAAAGAATTTTACACTCATGTCAAAGGTTATTTTAAGAAACCTCTTGATGATCTTATTGAATTTATATTGGTTTCCTCAGTGAAATATTTTAGGAATTATTATATATAGGGAATTAATTTGAGCCTATGGATGATTCAATAGTAAAACATGTTGGAAGATGAAACACTCTCACATATCTTTTAAAATTTAAGGATGAACCTATCACACATTATAATTAATGTGTTTCCTTGATTTATGAAGAACTGTAAAGATATATTTTTTGAGAAAAACTTTTTTAAGAGTGATTGTGAAGGAAGGATAAGATATTTTTAGGATGAAAAATACACCCTCAAAATAATGTTCCTTGATCTGAAAGTTTTGTCGAAAAATCTCAAGGAGAAATAATGTGGAACTTCCTGATTAGTAAAAAGTAAAATGTTTCCAAAATGAAAATGTAAGATAGTCTTGTATCAATGAATGATCAAGATGATGTTCAGATGAGAATTAGATCATGTGGATAATAATCCACATATATCTCATGGAAAAATGTAACCCACAAATCCAATAATTGACTTGTATTAAATATGTATTTTCTAAAAGTATTGTAATGAAATTATAATATGTACAAAAATTGATATAGAAAGATATTAGGGATTCTACTAACATGTAAAAGAAGTATGTGTGTATTTATTATAGAATATTTTCCAAGAAATGAGCCAAAAAAAAAATTTTTCATCCAAAAAACAACAAACATTTCATTCTAGAAATAATCCACCAGAGTTGAAAAAAACAAGGTTAATTAGAATGTGTTCAGGTAAGAGGTGGTTTCGACACAGATTTGTTGAATGGGATAAATTATTTTAGTGTATATAATTTCAATAATTTACATCTATATGGGGATCAAAGACGATGAAAATAAAACACCTCTATAGTGAATATGAAAACATAAATGATGAAGGATCGTTCCATAAAAACATATTTAATATTTTTGAAAATATCTATGGGTTTTCAATAATTTTTTGGTCATTTAAATGATGAATAATGGTACAATAATTCCATCAATTTTATGATCAACTATATCTTATATGTTTTTTATTAAACAAGGATCATCCCAACTAGTGAATCCTCACCTGTATCCACCCAAAAAAGTGGAGAACAAAAAGGAAGCCCATACAATGCCTCAAAAAGAGCCATATGTATTGAGGATTGATAACTGTTGTTATATGAGAATTCCACTAAAGGTAAGTGCTCTTCCCATGTTCCAACAAAATCCATTAGACATGTCCACAACATGTTTTCCAAAATTTATATCTTCCTTTCAGATATCACATCCATCTAAGGATGATATTTCACAATCATTGTTAATCGATCCCCAATGGATTTTTTTCAAAGATTTAAATAAACGATATGTAAACCTCAAATCTCCATCTAATACAATAGAAACTGATATGTCATGCCTTTTTACCACTTCTTGAATATAAATTTTTGATAGGTCTTCTGACCTATGATATTCACAAAGAAGGATGAAATGAGCAGACTTTGTGGGTGATCCACTATCACCCATATGGCATTCTGTTTCTAAGTCGTTCTGGGGAGACATGTTACAAAATCTATTGTTATTTTCTCCCATTTCTAAACTGGAATGGGTAAAAAATACAAAATACATGTTGTTCATTGATACTTGGACTTAACTTATTGACAAGTTAAGCATCTTGAAAAAATCTCAACCAGTTTTATTTTCATACTAACCCACAAAAACATTGCATTCAATTCCTTATATATATTTTTTATCCATGTATGAACATCCAAACTCGAATGGTGGTAAGCATGAATAATTTGTTCCTAAAAATTTATTGGCACGGCCATATGATTTTTGAACCATAGCATTTAACTCTCATCCAGCTTCCATCCCTCAATGGTCTCCCCACTATTGATATTTGACCATGAAACCACATATTCTAAATCAGATTCCTATGACTCTTTTACAATAATTACCAAATAAAGAATTAACAAAATAGGAAATTAAGACACAAATTCAGCTCTTTGTCCACATTCCAAGTGCACGTCGGTTAGGATGAACATAAAATTCCACTCATCTAAATCTTCTTTTTTCAACGGACCAAATAAATTTCTACTTAATGCATCCGCCATTGAATTTCACTTTTTCAGTGTATACATCAATTAAAAGTCCAAAATTTGGAGATACACCATCCATATTCTATATCTGAGGAATAAATACCATTGTGAGAAAATATGTTTCAATCTTTTATGATTTATGAACACAATAAATTTCTCACCAAATAGATAATGATGCCATGTCTTCAAAGTATCGACTACATAGCTATCTTAAAATAGTGTGTTAGGTTGTTATTCTCCTAAAACCACAACTTACTTGAGACATAATAAACCACATGGTCTCCATGCATGAGAAAAAATTCCAACCTGACTCCCAAACCATAACAATAAACTACGTAATGTTGTCCTAATTTTAGAAAGATCATGATTAGTATTGATGTAAGGAGAAATTTCAGCTCTTGAAAAGAATTTTTACATTCCTCATTCCATTGTAATGGAACATTATTCTTTATCAAATTGGTACTAGGTGAAGATAGTTGTGAGAAATCATGAACAAACCATTGATAATAACTAGTTAGAATAAGGAAACTACGTATGTCAAAGACATTCATTGGCAGTTTCGAAGAGATAGCATCCTCTATCTTTTCTGAATCCACATAAGAACCTTTTTTAGAGATTATGTTTCCAATAAAACATACCTCTTGTGTCCAAAATTAATACATTGAGAATTTGGCATTCAATAAATGATCCCTCAAGATTACCAAAACTATCACAAAGTGTTTCTCATGCTCAAACCTTGTCCTTGAATACACCAATATGTTGTCCACAAACACCACTATTAAAGAATCAAGATACCTCGGAAATTTCTTATTCATTAATTCCATAAAGATAATTGGTTCATTAATAAGACCAAAAGGTATTACCACTTATTTGTAATATCTATATCCACTCCTGAAAGCTGTTATTGAAATATCCTCCTTCCGAACTAACAATTGGTGATATCATAATCACAAGTTAATCTTAGAGAACCCTTGATCTCCCTATAATTGATCGAACAGATCATCAATTCTTGGATGTGGATAAATATTTTTTTATAGTAACTTTTCTAAGATTAAGGTAATCCACACACAACTAATGAGTTTTATCTTTATTTTTGAAAAAAAGCCCAGTGCTTCCCATATATACATGCCCAGCCAAATGAACCATTTTCTTTATAGCTCCTCTAACATCACATTCAATTACCTTGATTCTGTTGGTGTCATTCGATAAGAAAAAAGGGAAATAATAAAGGACCTCAGGAGGTGATCAATCATAAACTCCACTTCCCTTGTATATGGTAACCCTAATAAATTTTTAGGGAAACATATATAAACTGGTAAACAATTAATAGAAAATGATTATCATTGATCTCTTCCATATATTCTAAGGTTAAATATTCCAATTAGAAGGAGATAGTTCCAACTACTAGTGCCAAAATGCCTATTGCACCTACCTTTACATTCTTTTCTCCTCAAAAGAGATGCTTGAAAATATATTTTATTGTAAAACTGAACTTTTTGTTATAATATTCAATGTTGGTCTTCGATGTTGTCAAAAAATAAATACCCAGGATTATATCATAGAAATACATATGAAACACACAAAATTCTCATATCATCTTGGATCCATCAATAGTTATAGACCATGCTCTACACATAAAGTCTCAACATTCTCTTTGACCAAGAGGAGATTACAGTTTTAACACAACAGGCATCATCTCAATACTTAAACCTAAAAAATCAACAGTATTAGAAGCAATAAAGGTATGGGAAGAACCTATATCCAAAAAATATTGTATAAGGTGCGGATTCAAAAGAATAGTTTCTCTCAAAGTAGATGGTCCAGACTTTTCATTCATAATAACATGCTTGATTACATATAATTTCTTTCTCACAACACTTTGTTCCTTGTTTATTTATTTAGATTGCACCACCTAGGGAGTCATGGTATTCTTAGATTCCCCGTCACTTGATATTTTCTACAGAAAAGATGTATTCTGATTCTCTCACCCCATCAAAGTGTATAACACCTATGACCCATGAGAATTTTCCCAAACATCTGAACTTATATCGCTATGAAAAATAGAATTTAAGATTACCCATCTAATCTCAATTGTGTCATGCTCTAGGTGGTTTCTTAAATTCTCTATTTAAGTGACTAAGAGAGACACATTGGAAACTTCTTGGATTCCTCTTAGGTATTGCGGGAATATTTAATGATCTAGCTGTCTGATTATGATTCATGGTCCCATGTTGGAAATAGGTGTTCATCTTCCACTTGCCCCAGCAATAGATTTGTAATGTCCATGGCCCATATGGCACTATAACCAGTTCCTCGAGTTGGGTCATCACATGACCTCAGGTGTGCCTCCTCATACTCTAGAGGGTTCTAAATTCCAATGCAGGTTTAAAGAGGAATATTCGGAGACTATACCCGCTTATCAGAATGAAACTGAAATAGAAGTAACATTAATAGATAAAATAACCAATAGGAAAAATAAATGGATACCATAAACAAAAACCACTAAGTAACCAAGTACACATATTGTAACAAAACCGGTGAATACTCTATATACCATACAGTCATAAAATAACCCAATGTCATGACCATATGAAGACTCTGAACCTAGAACTGGGTCCTAACCAGTCCTAACCTCCGTGATTCGATC
This sequence comes from Viscum album, assembly GCA_963277665.1. NCBI lineage: Eukaryota > Viridiplantae > Streptophyta > Magnoliopsida > Santalales > Viscaceae > Viscum > Viscum album. Next base: position 337,783,436 of record OY728126.1, read on the forward strand.
CATAATCCCATACACAACCAAACACTAGGTCCATCTCCTAAACTAGTACCTGAAACAAGTAACATCTTCTTGGGTAACCAAGTATCATGGTGTCCTGAGTAGGGTGTGAGTACAACTTAGTAGGTCACCACCAATGGTGTCAAAATTAATAGACAGTCTTTACGAATGTGCATGAAGGTAACAAATACAATAAATAAAGAATTATTGAGAAAAAAAATCTATTACTTATCTAATACCCAATTACTAATTTATCTCACTAGAATAAACCAATCAATAATACTAACTTAGGCCACATTGGGATTCTAAGTCAAGGCATAAAGTGGACATGCACATTTATCCATAAGGGATTTAACAAACCACACCTCATCGTATACCCACTAGCTACAAAATTCATTTATTCTATTTTCATCATTATTTCAATTTCATCACATAGGATAGTTTCATTAATTAATTCATCTTAATCCCATGTTCCAGGGGTTAGGAATTACATCATTTACAAAACGGCCTAATTCATTTAATTACCATGCATAAGGGAATAAGACAAGTTCCCTATCTCACTAGGGATAAACACATCCCAACAAACACATTATCCTCACCTTAAAGCCCCAATTCAGGTGAAATTCAACCACTATGGGATTAGAGTTATGCCCCTACCCAAACCCATGCATTTTGTGGTTGAGTTTAGAGCCATAGCCTAACTAGACCCATGGGCATCAAACCACAGTCAATACCCCACACTACCAAGCCATATTCATGTTCTTATTTATCCATTCACGAGACATATACCATATCACAATTAAACACAACTAATATAAATAGAAATCATTTTACACAACAATTAACATGGAAATAAATATTATTCCATAACCCATTAACAAATTTTAATTTACAATACATTTCCATTTATCCTAATTTCTATTTCTTAGTCTTAACTCGTTAATAATATTCACTAATTCTCACACATTAACCCATTTAACATATTTAACCATTCTATATGTTAACTCACTTGGATAATTCATCATTTCCCATGTATTGACCACTTATAAATTACATGTACAAATCCCAATCTATTGGAAACATTCACATTAATACAATTTAACCAAATTAAAGATCATTCCAAACACCCCCTAGTGTTGTATTATCAAATAATTCTATTCACCAATAATTTCATTTCATAATCATGCTAACATACAAAAATATTTTTTAGGGGTTCTCTATCACTATCCCTTATGACCCTTCAATTACTATTGTCTTGTAATACCTTTATAAACTACATCTTGGTAATAAATACATTTCCAAATACTCATTTAATTAATCTTAAAACCACCCTTTAAAACATGGGTCTTCCCCTTGGAAAAACTAAAATATTACCCAAGGCTTTTATTTCCATTTTTTACCAATCAAGACAAACATTAAAAAAAATCACAAAATGGGAAAATTGTTATCATTTCAAAAACCATTTGAAATATTTTATAAAATCTGTTTTTAAATCACTTTGAGTTCAATACCTCCTTTCAAAACATTTATCACTTTTAAATATCATTTTCCATCAATAAATCAAAAATTGGATCAAGGCCCCAAATAACCATCAGAATATTTTTGAAACCTTTAAATCATTTAAAAAATTCAACTTATAAATTATTCCAATCAGTACATTAACCTTAACCATACCTCAATTTTAATTTGACTACTAATTCACTCTCATAATACCCTTATATCAAGGTTTACTAGTTTTGTTCACCAATTTAAAGGGTTCTGCTTACCCCATGGGTAAAATTAGGTTCGATCTCACATCATCAATGAACCAAAAAATGTCTATTAAGGTTATTTCACCTAAATATAAGGTCCAAATCCCTTTTTGTAACCCAATACATTAATACGCAACATAACTGTGAAATAGAAAACTACATATACAAGTTACACATTAAGACTATGGGAAAAATCATGAAGACCGCCTACCTCATAACCATTGATGAATTATTTCTTAATATCCACCCTTGATTCGAATTCAAATGCCTTATAGAGCCCCAACATAGAATCCAATAAAAAATTGAAGGTTTTAGGGCTTAGTAAGATGATGGGAGATTCCACAAGACCGCATCTGGAAAATAGATCAAAGAGGAGTGTTAGGCTTTCCTGGATCTTTAATTATCACCCTAACATTCCCAAAACTCCCAAGACTCCAAGAAGAAACATCCATCAAGGGAGAGGTGGATACTATTTCATCACATAGGGTAAAAGGGGTCGAATGGGAGGAATAATATTTGGAGAAAGTAATAGGTTCATAACGGAAAATTGGGAATTCCCCACTTTTTAAGGGTTGTACAGTCTCCAAACCATGATCCAATCATGCAGATACCTATTTCCAACAGGATTCATGCTCTAGGGTTTCCTAGGGGAATCCATATGGTTTGTAGACTATATTATAACCATGATTTATCCCTCTGTCCGAAATGGTTCCCCAACCACATGGATTCCTATGTCGGCCTCGCGATTTACACTAATTGTGCACCAACAGTACGCTATGCACTTGTGGACACTCTCCACCTCCTTTCTTGTCTAGAACCCCTTGGACACTTCTAAAACTCTTCAAGCACTCAATAAACAATTATTTAACCCTAAAATAGATATTAAACAAAAAAATTAACAAGGGAGTACCTTCACTAAAGATCAGAATCTTACAAACTCCCCACCTTATAATGGATCATCCTCGAGCCGCACTTCCATGAAATTATAATCCCTCATGAAAAAAAATTTAGACCACAGGTCCACCAATAAATCATCATCTTTTGAGTTTCTCCCTGAACTCGTCTATACTACAACAACTCTCAGACCAAAGCAACTTTCCTTCTTTGAGAAAATTTCCCTCACCAAGTTCTATGATTACAATTTGATTCTCCATGAGGACACATCAACCTCAACTCATCATTACCAACACTAAGAACAAGGGAATGGTTTGGTTAACTTCATTGAACCACTGCACTAAATTATACTAACTTGGAACTATATTACCATGTAAGAACCAACTGTAACACTCTTGGTCTGACCCACATCATAATTCATGGCCCAAATCACTTGGTGAAATCTTATCCAAATTCATTCAAAGTGATAACATTGATCCCGGCCTAACCACACTTGAACCAACATCCCACTTTAACCAAATTTCATGAGCTACCTAGTTTGTAACTCGAGTCCCAATATACCAAACTCAAACATCCCCAATATCACCTTACAACACTATCATTCATCCCATTCATTGAAACCACCTGAATTAGAGGCCTCTACTATTCATACTCATTTGAGGGTAACTTTGTTATTCCTCAGAACCCATTTGCATAACCAAAATGTTATTATCCTTCCAATGTTAATCAGAGGTCGATCAGAGCCCTCTACATCTATTATTTTTTTAACAACTAAGCTAGTCCATCTCCAGTGGACTCTATCTATTGATGCACAACCTCTTTTAGTGGTATGTCACCACTTTACCTGGACATGACTCCCTTTTCACTCCAGGCATACCACAATCATCCACATGCACCTACTGAAGTCATCCCTAAAATCTGGTAAGACTTCCCCATCATGGAATTATCCACTCTTCAAACTGTTGTTGTGCTACATATCTCCCCTCAACACATCTCTGACGTGACTTAATTGATAACCTTCAAAATTATCTCATGCTTGAAGCCGTCGCTTAGCTCGGCTGATCATCACACCCAAGGCCAACCTAGATTTTTCTCAAGGAACATACACATGTGCTTCACTATCCTTCCATTTTCTTATGGATTCCACCACATCTATTTTATAGCGTGTTCCACACATCCATAATTTAACATAGCGCTCACCACCATAGGAGATTCATTATCACTACTTTCCTCAAGCAATCTTGACCACCACAACTCATGCTAAAACACAAGATGAACCCCAAAACTTAGACGTATCCATCCATATAGATTTTTATTAAAAAAATAAACATTATTTACTACACATTCTTGGCTTTTAAGAGCAATAAAAATGTAATTTTTCAGCATCTAGTTCATTCTGAGGACTCTCCCGTAACTGGTTGATGATGTACTCAACCACCCTATGGATCCCACACACATAACTCTCCTCGATAGTATCCTCCAAGATATCCATATCTAGCCTAAATACACTCAAGCCACTGGGAATAAATTTTGAGCCTTATTAATTAACCTAGATGATCTCATGATATTGGAAATTATCATCACTATTTAAAAGTATGCCAATAATTCATCAGCAAACACCACCACATTTGTTTTTTTTTCACCGTCACCTCTTACCAAGAGGAAACATCAACCTACCAAAGGTCTCGGGCTCCCCTTATCACTGATTTCTTTACCACACTAGAACACCACAACTCAAATGGAGTTCCCAACTCAACTCACTATCACATCACAACCCTCCACCAAGCATTCATGACTCAACATTCCTCTTGGAACCATTATTATCACCCTACTTGATTTCTTCTCATACAATCCTTCTCTAACCCACCAGGGCACATATCCTAATGAAATAGTGTATTTCCAACACATTTCCACCACTCATTACTCATCAGAACCATTATTGTATCAAACTCTCATGAAACCAAACAGAAAACCCATATCTAGTTTATGCAAGTCATACATTACTCAAGTTTGGCCCAGACACCCTCTCAAACAACTATCCATTCCACCTGATATTCTATTATCATCGGACCCAAAACTTTCTCAAAATATCACCAAACAATAACTACTATAAAAAACAACCCAACTACGTGACCACCCTCACCCTATGTGTCTCCAAAACAAGAGCGTTTATCCGCACTTTGATTACCTTTTCCATGTCCTCCAAAACAGTCCTTTATTTCAACATATAACTTCATTGAAACCATAGGGATAGGTCTTCAAATGATCTTTCCCTTCACAACCATCCTTATAACAAAACACAAGCACCCAACTATTTCTCCCAAGGTGGGTCCAAGGCTTAACGATACACTTTTACCGAATTTTGTGGTTACCCACCATGCGTCAGTTTCACCTCTGAAGAAAATACATGTGCTTCACATTCCAAGGCACTCACAACACTAGGATGACATCCCTCGAAGATACCCTCAATTTATAAAACTTTTCAACTCATAGACACAACTCATGTCACATATACAAATCCATTAACCTTTCCACTTGGCCTTATAGGTTAATTCTACACTAGGAAACACTCTCTGTGTGAAACTCCCAAGGTATGAAACATATATCTACGTCACGTGCACCCATAACCACTGACACCCTGACCGACCTATATCACAAGTTATCCTTAAAAATTCCAATGATAAAAACTCCCCAAACTGAAGCCACACTAAGACTAGGTCACTATATCTCTCTAAGACACACACACCAACCCTAATAACCAGTTTTTCATGATAATCATCCTACCCCCATTCCCAAAACATTGTTTCTAATAGTCCAAAAAATCATTTACTCTAGGTCCCACACCAAAGATACTTCCACACATTCCCTGGTACCATAAACCAAACACACACTCTAGGGTCCAAAACATGAATCACAGGGTCTTAATCTATAAGGATCACCACATTCACATTAACATATTTTACTTCAAAACTTTAAGGTCACAACCTAACCGAAGACACAACATATAATAGCCCATTAACCAGATCACCCAACTTAACAAGGTCTCACATCCCATAACATGGGCTCTCAAAACTAAGGCACTCTCACAACCCAAACCACTTGTACACAAGGTTAATAACTAACACAAGGAATAACCACCACTAGTGTCCATAAAGTTCAATTATTCTCACATTGCCCTTCTTAATTATACTATCTTATTTAAACCTGTGATTTCACTTTTCAAAACCTTTAATTTTAAAAACCCAAGCATTTACACTTTTAAAAACCTTTTCAATAACCCATATTTTCAAAAACCTCATTTTTATTCAAAATATCATTTCAAAAAATTTCCCCATTTTCCAAACCCAAGGATTTACACTTCTCATAACCCTTTTTAACTAAATTTTCAACACCCATTATTTCATTAAAAAATATTATACCCATTTTGTTTATAATCATGTCATTCAAAATTTAATCATAGGAAACATATAGAAGACCTATCTATCCTTTGTGCCTAGAAATATGCATGAACTCATACACCCTATTACCATGCCAGGATAAGAGATAAAACATCGTAAATCATTAAAATCACATCCAAGACTGCCACTCAAGGTGGATATATAAACCAATTGTAAAAGAACAAAAAACATCATTTCCCACCCCTGGAAACTTGGGTTTTCCCTCATGTGTTGGGCAGTAGGAACCTAGGAATGAGCTCATTATCAACTCATTAAAATATACTAGTCTTCTATCAACCATGACCAAATGGTAAGGCAATAGAAAATCCCTCTAATACCACTTTTCAACATCCCCAAACCAAAATCCATTATAACTGGTGCCCAGAGATGGGTCATCACATGACCTCAGGCGTGCCTCAATATATTCCAGAGCCCTCCAACTAGTAGTACGGGTCAAAAGAGGAACATAGGGAGACTATACCAACTTATGAAATTGAAGCCAAAACATAGGTAACAAAAATAGATAAAATAAACAACAAGAAAATTAAATGGAAAATATAACAAAACCCAATAAGTAACCATGTACACATGTTTTAACAAAAAAATACTCTATATTCCAAAAAGTCATACAACATAACCCAAGGTTATAACCATCTAAAGACCTTGAACCCATACTCAAGTCCCAACCCAGTCCTAACCTATTTGTTCTAACCCATCATCCCATGCACAACCAAACACCGGGTCCCTATCCAGAACCTATACATAAAACAAGTAGCGTCATATCGGGTACCCAAGTTCCATGGAAGCCCAAGAAGGTTGTGAGTACAACTCAGTATTCCACCACTAAAGTTGTATAAAGAAACACTTATCCTATAAAAATGTATATGCAAGTAACAGGTTAAATAAATAAATAAGTATCAAGGAAAAAAATTTAGTCATTATCTAATAACAACTTACCCATTATGTTATCTATAATCGACCAATCGACAAAACTCACTCAGGATACATTGGGAGTTTAAGTCAAGGCATAATAGTGACACACATATTCATCTATAAAGTTTACTAATCACAACTCATTATATACCCACTAGCTACAATATTCATTTAATCCATTTTCGTCATTACTACCATTTCATCACTTATGATATTTTAATTACTAAATTAACCTTCATCTGATGTTCCATGGGTTAGACATTATATCATCTACACAATAGAATAATCTTTTCAATTACCCTGAATAATGGAATAATCAAAGACCCTATCTCACTAGGGATAAAAAATTCACAACAAGCACATTATCCTGACCTCGAAACCTTAGTCCGGGTGGAATTCAACTATTGGGGGAATAGAGCATTATACCATTCTATAACTCATTCATTGTGGGGTGGATTTTAGAGCCTCAGTTTAAATCGGCTTGTGGGTGTAGAACGTCAATAAATACCCCCACACTACCCTACCATGTGCACATGTTTATTTATCCATTCACCACACATATACCATATCACAACCAAACAAACCCAATACAAATAGAAATAATAGTTCATAAAATTCCACATGGGAATAAATATAATTCCATAATCCATTAACACATTTCCATTTACAATACATTTATATTTATCCCAATTCCAATTTCTTATGCCTAACTCATTAAGAATATTCTCTAATTCCCATACATTAACCCATTTAACATATTCAACCATTCCATATGTTAACTCACTTGACTCATTCATAATTTACCATATATTAACCAGTTAAGAATTTTTTGTACAAATATCAATCCATTGGGCACATTCACATTAATCCCTTTTAACCCAGTTTCATATCATGAAAAATTCCCCCTATGATATATTATCAACTATGTCCATTCATCAATTAGTTCATTTCATAATCACACTAACATGATAACATATCTGTTATGGGTTTTATCTCACTAACCCTTATGCCCATTCAATTACCATGGTCCCATAAGAAATTTATAAAATACATCTTGGTAATAAAAAACATTTCAAAATACTCATTGAATTAATCTTGAAAACACCCTATAAAACATTGGTCATCCCCTTTGAAAATCTAAAACATACCCCAAGGTTTTTAGTTCCATTTTTAACGAATCAAGAAAACCATTAATCCATTTTCAAAAAAAGGAAACCTTTTTCTCATTTTAAACACCATTTAATTTTTTGTAGAAAATACATTTTTAAATAATTTTTAGTAAAACACCACCTTTCAAAACATTTATCACTTTCAAACATCATTTTCCATCAATAAATCTAAAATCGGGTCAAGGTCCCAATCATAGCATCAAACTCATTTCAAAAACTTTTCAATCATTTACAAAATCGAAATTATAAATTTTTCCAATAAATCCAACAATCTTACCCACACATCAATTTTTTTTTCACTACCCATTCCCTCTCATAATATCCCTATGTCAAGGTTTACTATTTGTGTTCACCAATTACAAGGATATGGGTCACCCCATGGGTATCCTTAGGTTCAGTCTCACATCATCGACCAACCCAATGGGGTCAATGAAGGTTTTTACAACTCAATATATAGTTCGAATTCGTTTCCATAACCCAAGACATCAAGAAAAAATGTAGCATCGAAATAGAAGAACTACATACACATGTAACACATCAAGACTAAAGGAAAAAAGCCTGAATACCACCTACCTCTTGACCGTTGATAAACTCTTACTTTATATTCACCCTTGATTTGAACGCAAACACCTTTTAGATCCCAAACCTAAAATCTACTAAAAAATTGATGGTTTTATGGATTTAGAAGAAGAAGAGGGATTCCAAAATCCCTAATCCACAAAATAGTGAAAATTGGAGTGTTAGACTCACCTAGATCTCCAATTCACACCCAAACATGCTCCAAACGCCCTATAGTCGAAGGAGAATCATCCATGAGGGGGGAGGGGGGAATTAGTTCATAACCTAGGGTAGAGGGGGTCAAATGGGAGGAAAACGGGGAAAAAACTAGGCTAATAAGGGAAAATTGGAATTTCTAAATTTTTAAGGGTTGTACGTTTTCAAAATCATGTGACAACCGTGTGGCTCCCTCTGTCTAACGGGATCCATGTCACATGATTTTGTGGGGTCATCGGTATGGTTTGGAAAAACCTTGTAGTAATTGTGGTGTCACGAACCGAATCTGGTCGCCGCCAAAAATGGCACCAAACCCATATCGTGACATGACCCGAAGGGCGTTCCCTATCCCCACGGGCTGGAACAAGTTCCCAGGTATCATTAATTTGGGTTTGGGAATGATTTACCCGAGTTTGAAAGCATAAAACATTAAAAACAATTAATAATATAAATCTGAAATTTTTGAGCCAAACAAGGCTTAAGTAAAAACCAGAACTGTGTATATTCGTTTAAAGATAATACAAATGGTCCAAATAAAAGTAATTATATCATCAAGACAGCCCCAAGGACTCCACACAACTAGGGTTCATCGCCCCCAAGCTATCTCCACAACTCCGCACCAAGGATAGGAACTAAAACCCTGAACCGCCATCACCCTTAGCCTTTCCTTTGCCTAAATCAAACATAACCAAGTCTACTTACACCCAAGGGGTGTAAGTAGGGTGTGAGCCTAAGCCCAATATGATACCACCCAATGATTCCAAGGAGTAAGAAATACAATGTGAAGAAGCAAGCAGTTTTCAAATGCAAGGAAAAGTAGTGTAAAATTTTCAAGAAATGAAACCTCCAATTAAAAATAGTTTTCAATCCAAAATTTCTTGAATATTAACACATTAAAATATAAATGTTATATACTATAATTTACTTCCAAACACACCCTAAGACATGGGTAAATACTATAAATCCATTGAGCAACAACATTGGAAACACCCCTAGGCACTAGGTTGTCTTGGGCCCTATGTACCTCGTACCTTGGTGTAAAGTAACCATAGAAAAATCCGTTCTTGTGCACGAGCCACTAGTATGGAACTTACCAATAACCTAGTGGTCCCCAATAATCATCCACATATTTTAGTTAGAGTTTTCATTATGCAAATGCTAAGTGAAACAGGGACAAAACTCATCCGGTCCAATAGCTGTACTAGTACAAATCCGCCCCACCTAGGTACCCAGGCTTCCCCTTTTGTGCTCAATCAATTTCATCATGAAACATAAATAAATTTTCATAAAAAACACCATTATGGGTCAAACAAAAACAATAAATTAGCTATCACATTTTATACCACTTAAAACACGCAACAAAACACTTAAATTTTTCATAAAACAATTCCTCAAAATCCCGTAGTGTTTCGGACACAAAACTCCTTATAAACCTCACTTGCATACTATGTGCACATTTTTAAGTTTCCAAAACAGAAAGGTCAGCCTACTACATTTCATTGAAAACACAAAATCATTTTTAGGGAAGCCCTATATGGTTCAAGAAACGACATCATTGCAAAATCTCCATTTTTACACAACACAACTCTTAGAATTTCATGTGGTTCACAAACACCATTAAAACCAGATTTTGCAGCAACAAACACAAGGGAGAATCCTTAAAAACAGAATTTTTATCCCTATTATAGTTAAATAAAATCAACTATTTACTTATATGGTAGCCCCAATTAAACTAATAAAACATTTCTATGAAGAAACCCCCAATTTCACATGAAATTGGCATATAGGATTCATTCTAAATAAAAATGCCACTAAAACTATTTTTTCAGCAATAATAAAATTAAATAAGCATTAAAATACCATAAAAACATTATCCAATTCACAAATATTTCATACACAATGGAATCACCTACCAAAACCAAGGAAACCCTTGAATCCTTTGTGCGAAAACTGAAACGCACCACCGCCGCACCTCAAGGAAGGTAAACGAGACCTAAAACCATAATTTCAGACCATGAAACACAAGATAAAACCCTAATTTTTGAACCCTACTTTCTGGACATTAGGAACCTAAATGATAAAGGAAGAAACACTAAGTACATTGGATGTAACTCTAAACAAATTGATAGAAGAAAGAATGAGAACAACTTACTTAAAATATCTTGTAGAAATCACCCCCAAAAAATACCAGTAGATGATTTTAAAAATACCCAAACCTTCAAGGGAGGTTCGAAAAAGGATAAGGAGATCATTTAGGAATTTTAATGGGGGAAAACAGTAAAAATTGAGAGAGTTATGAAGGAAATACTTTACCTCTTGAAATCTGGGCGATTTGAGGAAGCCTATGAAGTTCAGAACTAAATCGCGATTAACCAGAGCTCCAAAGTTGGGGTAGAGAGCTCAGAAGCGCGGCTGGGTTAATTGGTCTTGGGGGAGAATAGGAATCACCGAAAAAGCCCAAAAATTTAATTAGTTATATCATAATCAAAATTTATTTTTAAAACAGGAATTGGGATTTCGGGCAGGCCCAACTCCTTAGATAAAAACCCAAATAAACCCTGGTTATGGATATATAAAAGCTTCAAATTACCATGGTGGTGTTAATAGGTCAGGGGAGGTAATTTATGAAGTTGAATGGATGAAAAATGTTGAAAAATGAAAAATTTATAAAAATACAAAATTTATTTTTTAATTTGGAATCGGGCTCACGGTTTGGCCCAATTCATGAATACTCATCTATTCCTCCCTAAAACCTAGGGAAACCCCCAAAACAAAGAAATGATGTAAATTAAATGAAAAATACCTTTGAAATATGTCTTGTATGTGACAATTCTACCCACCATAAAGCATTCCTCCCTTGGAATGCCACAACAACACCAGATGCAAAAGAAAAGCCCAAACGATAGACCAAGACAGACTTCCTTGCCACGTTTTCACCCGCTTAAAAAAAGTCGAACATATCCAGTTGATCAAACAAAGGAAGATAATACTCTCACACACCAAAAATAACTCCACTTAAATAAAATTATGAAACACATTCAAAACACATCCCAAAACAAAACACCTCAAACACTACAAGATGACGCTCAAGCAATCCACTTGAAACGAACAACGAACTCAAATAATGCTACCACAACATTACATAAACAAAACCATTGGGTGTTCTCCAACCCCAAATTTACCCAAGTAACAAATTTGTGGATTTATATACTTGAATGATACTACTTATTACCTAGAATACACCAAGGAGAAAACTGAGTCACTGGTACGGGGTGACCCAATCCAGACATCCCACCACCAGGGACAACTCAATTTCTAAGACATAATAAGGATAACAATTGGGGAAGGAACGAACAGTCTCCCCATCATAATGGGTAAACTAACATTATTCCTTTTCCAAGAGAACACATATGATACCCATTATGGGTCTCCCCACCATAATAAAAAACACAACTTTCCTTAAGACAAAATCAAGACACTAACAGGGGGCCTCGAACAGACTTCCCAGCATTAGGGTTAGATTAATATCAAAATTCTTCCAATGAAACTTACATGAGTACCATTTTGGGTATACCCCAAACAAAACCCAACCATATTAACTAAATAGTATGGGATAACCACAAAAAAACAACATAATTTTAAGGAGCTGGCATGGCCGCATGGTTGGTTCACACGGTTTGGGAAACCGTGAGTTAACTGTGCGGATCATTCTATCTGAAGAGGAAACTTCACACAGTTTCCTTGGATAAAGATCATGGATGTGCGGAGACCATGTGGTATCTATTTTCCATTATCACATGGTCCCCTGGGTTGGCACATGGTTACTGCTAACCACGCACAAACTATGCACCTCAACCTGCCTAACCCAAATTTTAAACTTTTCTCCAAAAACACAAGGGACCCCAAAGGGGAAAAAAATCAACTTAGGGTATGACATGGGAACAAGGTACTCACAAATCTTTCCACCAAATGTGTGAAATTAGAAAAATAAGAAGACACCATAGGTTTAAACTATTACTATCTTTCATATTGAGGATATGACCTTGACCAAAAGTTTGAACAACTCTAGGATTCCCCCTAACTACGTACCAGCTTCTCTCCGGAGCCTATGGCTGGAGCTCAATGGATTGAAGCATCTTCAGCCTCGCAGTTAGGATTTGGAAGCCCCTAAACTGAACATCTTCTTCCTGTTCCAAAAACAATTATACTATAATATCAGATGGTCTCATTGAGACATGACACACTTCAAACCCGCTTTTCCCCAACCCATCATTTTACCAAAACAAGAACTTAGAGGATGCACACACATCGCCCCTTTTTTTCATCGGATGCTAAAAAGCGGAATGAAAGGAAGTATAAAAACACATTCCTCTAGAACATAGGATTTAGAATTTCCTATAGGGAGACACACATCCAACAAAAAATAGTTACTATCATAATATTTCACAATCTTCACCCTTATGGTCAAATGAACACATGACATCGCAAGGCATCACCGAACATAACCATTGTGGATCAAAGAAAACACAAAGAGAGGGACCTTTTACTGAGTCCCAAACAGCACATGGTTCCAGAAAGTGTCCATAATAGCCACTCTTGGCTAGATCTTGCACACTGGTGGCCTAACATGAACTCTTGCTTCAATGAGACTGACGAAAGACCCAGAGGCCCTTTAAGACATCATTCTACACTGACAACCCTGAACTTCATTTAACTTAGACAACTTAGGAAACATAAGAAACTAAGGTCTATTTCAACCTCCCACAAACACTCTCCCACTATAGGGGGATCCACATAATTGAAAACGAAGAGGGGTAAACACAATCTCCAAACCTCAAGAATAAAGTCCTTATGTTGATCAACTGGAGGATCATCCAACGGTGAATCACCATAGTCCAAACATGAATCATACATTAACATTTTATGGGGGCATACCCTAGCCTACAGGAAAACCCAAGGACCCAACCAATCTGGTTATTTGGTCACAACAGACCACAAACCTGAACCGAACACATGAGGGAAGCCACTACATTGGCCTCCCAAACTTTTCCTCAAAAGAAACCACTGACCAACACTTCATTCCAACTTATCAATGAAACACAAACATCATTCAAACAATAGGGGTTATTGAACTTGAAACATCCCACAATAATAATCCCAAAAACACATAATCCATACCTCTCAACCATACATTATCAAAACACAACACTTTCCTTCAAAAACATTATTTAAAAAAAACAGTGTTGGGGGGGTTGCGCGTTTACCAATGGTATCTCATGAGCCTCACAGATGCATGTTTACCTGCCACACTGGGAACCCACCTCATATCCATCCATATTCCCAAATAAACCAATGCATGTGGTCACCCTTGAGAGCACCAATTAACAAAAATCAAACATTTCCTCTTTTTAAAATCAAAACTTTTAACCACACTTTCCCTTTCTAAAAAACAATAACCATAATATCAAAACTCAATTTTTCATCTCACAAACCAATTTAGAAAAGAATCCATAATTCAATAAAAGAACATACTCATGCCTTTCACAATCGTTTCAAAACATTTCAACCCATTTCAAAACATTTCTAATTTCAGGAAAAACACCATTTCATAAATCTCCATTTAATTAAGATCTCAACTCTTCTCATTTCAAGACAAGGTTCTAAAAGTTCATAATTTTATTTTTGTTCAGTAGTAACCAAACCCAAAATCCATCTTCAATCCCCACACAAAAATTCTAGAACACTTAATTCAATCCAAAACACTTTTCCACGGTTTAAAAAAAATCCACTAGAAACATTTTTTCGAAACCCCAATTAACATAGTTCATACTTTCAAAAGGGGTGTAAACACATAATTTACCCTTTTGAAATAATTATGAAATTTCATTTATAGGCATTAAAAAAAATAAAACCATTTTCACTTTACTAGAATATAACTTCACAAAAATTCACACTCCTCAAAGTGAAGTCATTTTTTTTGCTTAAAAAAACCAAGTTTCCAAGATTCCAAAACAAAGAGACACAAGACAATGTGAGAGGAAACTAGTTTCGGTGGGTGACTTGGACATATGGTTGGCAGCCATATTCCAATCACTTCGCCATCACAAAGAGTATTCTATGGAAATATCCACGGCTCCACATGGCTTGTCGGGCCCTGCGAGCTCACTGAGATTATTCGCACAACTCTCTTTTCATTTCCTATAGTCATCATTAAACCAAGAAAACCAAAGGACTCAGATAAATATATACTTCCCCTGGTGAATTGAATCCCATCATGAGGTGTACTATCCAGGAACACTACCCATGACTGAAATGTCAAGTCCAGACAATCCTATCTCCAGTCTATCCTGACTCTTCCCCAAATAACATGACCCAAGGAGCGAACCTCCTTTGATACCATTTTGTCACAAACCAAATTTAATCGCCGCCAAAAATGGCACCAAACCCATATCGTGACATGACCCAAAGGGCGTTCCCTATCCCCACGGGCTGGAACAAGTTCCCAGGTATCATTAATTTGGGTTTGGGAATGATTTACCAGAGTTTGAAAGCATAAAACATTAAAAACAATTAATAATATAAATCTGAAATTTTTGAGCCAAACAAGGCTTAAGTAAAAACCAGAACTGAGTACATTCATTTAAAGATAATAAAAATGGTCCAAATAAAAGTAATTATATCATCAAGACAGCCCCAAGGACTCCACACAACTAGGGTTCATCGCCCCCAAGCTATCTGCACAACTCCGCACCAAGGATAGGAACTAAAACCCTGAACCGCCATCACCCTTAGCCTTTCCTTTACCTAAATCAAACATAACCAAGTCTACTTACACCCAAGGGGTGTAAGTAGGGTGTGAGCCTAAGCCCAATATGATACCACCCAATGATTCCAAGGAGTAAGAAATACAATGTGAAAAAGCAAGCAGTTTTCAAATGCAAGGAAAAGTAGTGTAAAATTTTCAAGAAATGAAACCTCCAATTAAAAATTGTTTTCAATCCAAAATTTCTTGAATATTAACACATTAAAATATAAATGTTATATACTATAATTTACTTCCAAACACACCCTAATACATGGGTAAATACTATAAATCCATTGAGCAACAACATTGGGAACACCCCTAGGCACTAGGTTGTCTTGGGCCCTATGTACCTCGTACCTTGGTGTAAAGTAACCATAGAAAAATCCATTCTCGTGCACGAGCCACTAGTAGGGAACTTACCAATAACCTAGTGGTCCCCAATAATCATCCACATAGTTTAGTTAGAGTTGTCGTTATGCAAATGCTAAGTGAAACAGGGAAAAAACTCATCTGGTCCACTAGCTGTACTAGTACAAATCCGCCCCACCTAGGTACCCAGGCTTCCCCTTTTGTGCTCAATCAATTTCAGCATGCAACATAAATAAATTTTCATACAAAACACCATTATGGGTCAAACAAAAACAATAAATTAGCTATCACATTTTATACCACTTAAAACACGCAACAAAACACTTAAATTTTTCATAAAACAATTCCTCAAAATCCCGTAGTGTTTCGGACACAAAACTCCTTATAAACCTCGCTTGCATAATATGTGCACATTTTTAAGTTTCCAAAACAGAAAGGTCAGCCTACTAAATTTAATTGAAAACACAAAATCATTTTTAGTGAAGCCCTATATGGTTCAAGAAACGACATCATTGCAAAATATCCATTTTTACACAACACAACTCTTAGAATTTAATGTGGTTCACAAACACCATTAAAACCAGATTTTGCAGCAATAGACATAAGGGATAATCATTAAAAACAGTATTTTTATCCCTATTATAGTTAAATAAAATCAACTAATTACTTATAGGGAATCCCCAATTAAACTAATAAAACATTTCTATGAAGAAACCCCCAATTTCACATGAAATTGGCATTTAGGATTCATTCTAAATAAAAACACCACTAAAACTATTTTTTCAGAAATAATAAAATTAAATAAGCATTAAAATACCATAAAAACAGTATCCATTTCACAAAGATTTAATACACAATGTAATCACCTACCAAAACCAAGGAAACCCTTGAATCCTTTGTGCGAAAACTCAAACGCACCACCACCGCACCTCAAGGAAGGTAAACCAGAACTAAAACCATAATTTCAGACCATTAAACACAAGATAAAACCCTAATTTTTAAACCCTACTTTCTGGACATTAGTAACCTCAATGATAAAGGAAGAAACCCTAAGTACATTGGATGGAACCCTAAACAAATTGAAAGAAGAAAGAAGGAGAACAACTTACTTAAAATATCTTGTAGAAATCACCCCCAAAAAATACCAGTAGCTGATTTTAAAAATACCCAAACCTTCAAGGAAGGTTAGAAAAAGGATATTGATATCATTTATAAATTTTAATGGGGGAAAAAGAGTAAAAATTGAGAGAGTTATGAAGGAAATACTTTACCTCTTCAAATCTGGGAGATTTGAGGAAGCCTATGAGGTTCGGCACTAACTCGCGATTAACCAGAGCTCCAAAGAGGTGGGAGAGAGCTCAGAAGCGTGGATGGGTTACTTGGTCTTGGGTGAGACTGGTAATCACCAAAAAATCACAAAAATTGAATTTGTTATAACATAATAAAAAGTTATTTTTAAAATATGAATTTGGCTTTCGGGCAGGCCCTACCCCTTAGATAAAAACTCAAATAAACCCTGGTTATGGATATATAAAAGATCCAAATTACCATGGTGGTATTAATAGGTCAGGGGAGGTCATTTAGGAAGTTGAATGGATGAAAAATGTTGAAAAATGAAAAAGTTATAAAAGATACAAAATTTATTTTTTAATCTGGAATTGGGCTCATGGTTTGGCCCAATTCATGAATACTCATCTATTCCTCCCTAAAACCTAGGGAAACCCCCAAAACAAAGAAAGGATGTAAATTAAATGAAAAATACCTTTGAAATATGTCTTGTATGTGACATGTGGGCTAGCCTTATGTCTAAAATGGTTCCCTTACTACACGGTTTCCTGGATCGGGTGCATTGTTTTCACTATCAGTGCAGCAACTGTTCAATATGAATTATTCACGCTTGCCTCTAATTTTAATGCCCCATACCCTTGGGACACTTATAAAACTCTAAAATAACTTAAAAAATACATCTTTAACAATAAAATAGAGTTTAACCAAAACATTTAACATGTTAGTACCTTCAC
Source organism: Viscum album (assembly GCA_963277665.1). Classification (NCBI taxonomy): domain Eukaryota; kingdom Viridiplantae; phylum Streptophyta; class Magnoliopsida; order Santalales; family Viscaceae; genus Viscum; species Viscum album. Next base: position 337,801,586 of record OY728126.1, read on the forward strand.
TAAGGATCGAAATATTACAATAGTTATCACTATTTCCTAGGGTTATAAATATAAATCCTCCTCGCATAGCTCTTTAGATGTCTCTTTCTGCCACCGTCGCATGATTGGCCATCTATTTATAATCCATTATATATATATCAAAACAATCTAATATTGAATATTATTTTTAAGACCTAATTAAAAGATGTGTGATTTTATGGATTCATTACCAACACCATCAGGTAAAAAGCAGAATAAATTCATAAATTTAGTTGTATACTCCATGACATAAATATTTTCCCACATTAAACTGAAGGATTTTGTTGTTCTTTGAATTATGAACAAGTTAGTATGGAATTTATTGTTGAAAAATTCTTCAGAATCCATTAAAGCAAGTCCACTTTCCAATTTATCTAAAACTTTTAAATCCCACCATTGATGTGCAAGGTCCACCATCATATATGTCTCTAGTTGGACTTTCAACTCTATTGGTGTTCCAATTAAATCGAAGATTCAATTCATCCTATTCGGCCAAACCACTTCCTTTTATGGTTTCAAATCACCTAAAAAAATTAGTGGATTCTACTTCTGGAACTGAATGGAATGATCCTCTTTACTGGGATCATCCTTTCTGTTCCCTGTGTCCGCAACTCGAAATTCTATGACAATACTATGAACTAACTATTGGGTCACATGTGGCTTAGGTTCACCCATATAATCAGCTGCTTCTTCCTATTGGATTCAAAAATGCCTACTGGGTAATATTTTCTATTCAGAAAAAAAAATTCCATAAATCTCACTCTCTATCAACTAAAGTCTTAATAATTTAAAATTCTATCACAATATACTACTAGAAAAATTCTTTCCAAAATCCACTTTTTCAATGTTCAACCATTTTTGAGAAATTTGAATTACTTTTGAAAATAAAACCATTTTCAAAATACCACAACCATTATCTTCTCAAAATCTTACATTTGAAACAAATTTAATCATTTTTCAAAAATCAAAAAATTTCACCAAGTCATATTTTATTACACAAAATGAAATATGCACTCTTAGTGGGAAGTAATTTTTCTATAATGCATGCCAGGTTTGTATCATTGAATAAACCCATGATAATGAGATTCTAATTCTTATAAGTGTCTCCAATACACTTAGGTACCCAACTTCTTGGTAAATTGTTTTTCAACATACAAAGGTTACTTATACTTTTTATTCTCTAAATTTCATGTACAGAAAATCCCACTCCATTCTACCATCCAGACAGAAGGATTATAACAAAATGAATTTCATCCCCAAGACCAAAAGAAGTGAAGACCACTTATTCCACAAGATTTTGGGAAGCACCAAGACTAATACCACTTTTAACATCCTTCCCCTTCTCATTGTCTTGAGAGGGTAAATAAACATTACATGGGCTTAAGTGAAATCCCCAAGATTCCAAAGGCTGGAAATAAATGTCAAGGGATTTATAAACATGTGGTGGATGATTTTCCATTTTTGAATAAAAAAACCAACCAAAAATGTCATAACCAAATAAACTACTACATGTTTCATGATATCAATGAAAGAAAACTCAAAGCATATCATTTATATCAAAATCAAACTATAAAGGAGTAACAAAACAGAAGACTAAAAAACAACCAAGTACACAGTAGAAGACTACAAATCAAAAAAAAACTCAAAGACAACCACAACTCCAAAGCTCCAATTTTCTCCATCCTCTACTTCAGAAAACATCCCAAGTATCACTAAGAACCACTACAGAATAGTGATACTTTACCTTTTCACATGTCCTGATAAAAAAAATCTGTAAAATCACCAAATTTCCAATGAATGGGTGAGTAAATAAACTCAATAGGTTTTCCCTATATGGATTCCCTACTTAAGACACTAGGATATAACAAGTTAGCACATTTATATAAATATTTAATATAAAAACCTTTTAAACTATTAAAAAATTTATCACAGAGACAAATAATTCCATTCCAAATCAGTTTCCTCAAATAAACCAATTTATAAGAAAAGTGACAAAACATGCCATCCTAACAATTTCATTGATTTAATTAGCAATTACCCATTCCACATCGCATATCCACATGAAAGCACACACACCTACACACAGTCTTGGTGTTACCATTATGGTGAAACTTCATGTACATAACTAGTACCCTTTGATAGAGGTAATTCATGACCAATATCCATCCATTTCACACACACATAAATATTATGCCATATCACGTGCCAATACAACCATTTCCACAGAATTTAATTAATTCAATAAACTGCGCTTTTATTGAAAACTATAACCAAACACTAATTCAATAAAAACCAACCTTTTATTAAAAACCATTTCTCTAAAAACCCATTTTAATAAAACTCATCTCTTATTAAAACCCATTTACCATTCATTAAAACCAGATGACCATTTTAAAATCATGTTACCAAATCCACCTTAGTCCAACGGAACAAATTTTCCACAATACCATAAATCATCACCACATAATGTTTCCAACAATAATTTTCACATAAAACAACTAACTTGAAATCAAGACATCATGTTCTAAATAGGGGAGTTGAGAGTGAATCCACCTACCATAGAAAACATGGTGAAAATGGAAAATGTCATGAAAACAGCCACAAAAATAGGTCAAACTCTAAAAACCCAACATAGATCTCTTCCCATGACAAAAAAATCCTAATATCATCATATTTGGAATCAACTACCTTAGATATATCCACAACAAAAATAGATCTAAGAAACTGAGAGGGGAAGATGTAGATCTAAGGAAACCTAAGTAAAACCACAAAAAACGATGACTTACTATGAGAATCTACCTTCAAGGCACTAAGATAAGCCTTCAGATCACCTCCAAATCGATGGGAGAAGCCTCCTTAGACTTTGAGAGGAAGAATTCCCAAGTTAGGTTTGATTTAGGGGAATAATGAGTTGTTAAAACATAATCCCATCCTAGATCCACTTTTTATAGGTCTAGTTTTTAAACTATGCATGGTTAGCCACACAGTAATAAAATCATGCGCTAATTGTGCACCAGCTTCTATCCCAAGTAGGAACCTCACACAGTTGGCTTTCATAGTTTCAAAACCATGTAACAACCATTCCAAATCCCATTATCTATCTTTTCACGGTTTCTACTAGGTTCCCGCACAGTTTTTCCAAACTATGTGTCTTGATCTTATGCCTACCTAGGGCCCTTTGTCTCATTGTTCGTGGTTTCTGAGGGAAGTTTCATGGCTTCCACTAATAATGATCCTTTATAAAATCCCCAAAAAACATTTCAAAAGGTCTCCAAACCCTCCCAATACTCACCCAAAAACTTTATATACTTAAAATTCATAAAATAAGGGTTGCTTACTTGAAACCGAGGGGTTCAACCTAGATGGATATCCTCAAAAACATTTAAATTCAAGACACAAGAACAAAGAATATCGATAGGAATAAAAATAGCATGCTCCATCTAGCTAGATATCTTTGGATGATAAGTTATACTTAACCAGACCCCAGTTTCCATCTCCCATTAGATAATTGTATAGAACTGGGAATTAAACCTTGGATCCCAATCAAAGAAAATGGAAGAATGAACCACATGCAACCTCATGATTTCATGCATGTATATCTCACCAAGATATATAACCTTGGTGGTGTCCCTAATCAAAATAAAATTAGTCAATTCTCTCAAAGATAGATAACCAACCATATAGAATTTATTCCTCAAGGACTCGATGGTAATCCAACTAGGATGTCCATGGATACCTCTCCCTATTTCCATATTAGAACATGAAGAGTTTAAAGAAAAATAGACTGTTTTTTGTGATTTTCCTTAATCAAATAGAATTTATACTAGTGAGACACATAATTAGTAATTTCACAATTCATACTCATCCCCTTGAAATATTATCTCATGTTATAATACATCTTCATAGTTATAGGATCAATGTATCATGAAGATATTTTTAAATCATGTATCACTGAATATATAAATGATAAAGATATGATAAACTGATTGAAAAAGAGATGAATTTCCTTAGTAAGGAGAGATCAGCTAGGGGTGGTCTCCCCACCATATAAGGATTCCCATATTCATTTGAACTCATCATCCTATTGTTGTTACTAGATAATAAAATGAAGTAGAGATAATGAAAACTGTACTTTGGTAAAAACAACACTGGAATCGTCCTCCCATAAATCCATGTAAAAATATGAAATAAATCCCTATATGATTCCACTCCTTTTTTTCTTCTAAGATGACCTGAGAAGGGGATTTCATATTAAAATTTTTAGTAAAACAATTACCCTTCTTAAGGGTGAGGTCTATGTTAATATAAAATTTCTAGAGAAAATCCACCCATCACCAATTCTTTAGGTTCAAGTCCTTCTAAATGAATACATAACTAAAACTCTTGTGATTATAATAGACTCTGAACCTCTCCAAGAAAACATAGTGCCACTAACAATTAAGAGAATGTATAACGACAGTGGGTTCCAAGTCATGATGGGAAAATTATTCTCATGCATTCAAATATGAAAATATGTGTATGATAACTTATGATAATCCCTTATAAGAAAAGATATCATTAAATAACCAGAAGTATCACAACAAACCATTTATCCATTAACAAGTTCAAGAAAGATTAGTATGCCATACGATATAAGATATAGTGTCAACTCATCAAGAAAGGCCTAACACATAGAATACCATGATGATTTTACCCCTTTCTTAGTAAGACTATTCTATGATGATTCGATCTTTGATAAATATTTGACAAATCACTAATAATATAAAGATAGGATTTGAAAACTCTAAATATTTACGACATTATATGGTTATTCCCATGATAAAATAGCCTTCACTTATTCAAGATCAACTAAGAGTCCATGTTCTAAAATCATGAAACCTATGAACATCACCTATCAGATCTAGAAATTTCATTTTAATAAATTCAAATAAGTTAGGTGACTATTAATGACTCCCAAAACTGAATTTTGATGGTACTCATGTGCTTAATTAGTTCTTGAATATACCAGGATATAATCCATGAATACCAAAAAAAATAGTATTGATATACATATAGAAAATCCATTTCATTAAATCCATAAACACTTTAGGAATATTAGTTAATAATAATGGAATAATTTGATATTTATAATGGTTATACCTACTCCTAAAAGTGGTATTTGAGTATTATAATTGGGAAACTCTAAGATGATTATAACCCAACCAAAGGTCGATTTAGGTAAATTGCTTTTCCTCTATTAACAAATGAAACTGGCCAACCACATAGAGAAAAGAATAATTATTTGGAAATAACACATGATTTCGCATCTAATAAAATACAGAGAGATAAATAAAACCATAAACCTTGTTTTAAATTAGTAAATGGGACACCCATATTGAAACACTAGGATAGATAAATTCATTCTCCAATAGGTTTACCAACTAGATCTAAATCTCATTCAATGTAGTTGGTTCCATAACATAACAAGATATGTAAATTAGTTTCATTCAAGGAAAAAAATTGATAGAGAACACTACCTCTCTTTTTAGAGGAATATTGAAGAATAATTTTGGGAAAACCTCATTAAAATATTTAAAAAATGACGGATGACCAGAATTAAAAGATACATTATTGGGATCAACTAGATCAGCTAAAAATAGATTCATTAGGTCTGGGTGAAATGGTCCAACATGAATTGACCTCCGGTATCACTCTCCTGAAAACACCTAAGAGATCCCACTACAAAAATTGAATGAAACGCACATATTTGAAAAATTAATCTCAACTCAATAAGAAATGTGTGAATCCATCGTGATGAAAATTTCAAAAATATCCAAATTAAGAACCAAAAATTCCCATAAAAACTCAACATAAGATATTGAAGAAGAATATTAATTGAAATGATGTGCCCACATCATCTTCTTTCCAATAGGTGTCACTAACTCCATAACATAGGACATGAGTTTCATTAGAATTTTCAAAATATCCACCAAAAAATATAAAAGTGTGTGAGGCCCTAATATCAAATAAATTAGTTTTTGTAAAATATGAAATAGAAATAGTTCCTCTCATTATAGATTAACCAACATCAACCTTCTTCGATAGCTTCTATACACCTTGAAATTACTTCTCAATAAAGGCCTGTGTTTGTATCCCTGTTGACTTAGAAGATTGTGATTATTATGCAGTTCCCTAGGGAGAAAATGGTCCGTAAACATATTAAGTTTTATAAAAATATTATAAGAATATATATAAAAAATCTCGATGACTAGCTATGCTACAGGAGTTCAAAGCTGTTGGGAAAGATTTTTAGGTGTGACATTTATTTCCAAACTAATAGCATGTCAGTGGTACATTTCTAGACACTACTAATGGAGTTGAAATATAACACTACTAAGAACTAACTCCACTACTTCTTTGATTATTTTTCCACTTTCTCTTCTTCCCATGTGTTCCATTGACATTTCTACTGTGTGGAATGTTAAACCCAAACAAGGTTTACTTTCGAACCAAATCAATTTATACCATCATATAATTATCTACCATTTCATCATAAGTAGTGATCCATATCATATACACATAAGATCAAATGTATAGTTATAATATTTGTAGGTATTTTTGAGACTTTATATTATCATTAATCACCATCTAAAGAGAAAAATGAACTAACACAAAAAAATGCTCAATCTACTCTATCACTAAATGATCTTCTTATTTTAATTAAAATAACTCTATATACTTCACAATCATTATGTATATCAAGAATAACTATTGAAAAAAATTATTGAAGTTTTTCACTCTAATCCCTCATCCTGATTCTCCTAAAACATTGAGTCTCACCTCATCTTTCTAGGACCCTCAAGGTTAAATTCCATGCAATTTACCTTGAAATATTATGTTGTCTCCCTGAAGTCAATGAATAGATATATTTTATCCATATAGTAATCTTACTCATGGTATTCATTAGTACCCTTAAAATATGGAGGCTTCTATTATAGGAACTTTGGTACTCCATCATTATATCATCCAACTCTTGGTTGTTCTTTTTTTTATGGTTCTGAGTTGGCATCACATTTTTATATTTGTTACAAAGAGCCTACATGGAAAACTTTATGAGAATCTGATAAATTGGATGATTCCCATGGTGAGTATTTACCATTGAAATCTCCCATGTAATACTTATAATTCGTCTTAAAGACTTTATTATATATACTAATTACAAAAGTATACGATTAGAAAAAAACATTCTAAATTTACACCATATAATATGAGAAGAAATTGGGATCTAGATTAAAACCAAACATGGGAAACACAAAATATAACATCCTCTAGTTACTTGAGGCTCATTAAGATGTGGGATAGTTAGACACTCACTCATAATATACCTTTTAAGCCTCAACAATCCTATATATTTCCTACCAAACATACCTAGACATGAATTCATAAGGTTATACCACATTTGATACCAAATTTTCATCATCTCACCTGAAAAACCATCAATATAGGCTCTATAAAGGATTATGACATGAATCTAAGGGAATTACCTATCCCCAATGAATTGAAAATAACACCCAAAATCTAATAAAAAAATTGAATGATTTTCCCAACATAAAAATGAATATAGAATCCATATAGAGAAATATAACAAGAAAGGGAATATATCGTAACCAAAAATCAATACTGGTAGTGATACAACAATGGAGAAAAAATAAAACCAAGGTATATGCCTAAGAAAAAAGCAAAGCCTACCCAAACTACTGAAATAAATTTTATGTGATATTTGGAAAACAACCCACCATCTCACCACTAGCTACCCATGTCTAATTAATATGAAACACTGCCACCTCACTCTGGTGTATTTTCCATTCCTTCATTATAAAATAATGGTATACACACCTTCTATGGAGTGTATGGGGTGTGAAAAAAACCATGAAGGATCCCACCTATGTGATCTATAATAATAATACTATAAATAATACCAATATTTTCAATATATGGTAAACAGGGAATGATAAAAGAGTTTTCAAATTTATATCAAAATCTTGGTAAAAACATTTCCACTTTTCAAATTTATAATGAAGATTCTATATAACACAAGCCAAATCGCATTTTCAAATAAAATATTTACTGAGGAATTCATCCTTTTAAACATCATGGTCATTACAAAAGAAAATCTAATATAATCATAGCACAATAAAGATCACCCCTAAGATAACATAGTCTCAGGTTAACTAGACCTATCATACCTCAATAATGATATCAAGACTTAGTGTGTATTAAGTAAGTATTTATAATAATAGGTATGACAAAATAATAAAAAACCACATTGATGAATCCCCAATAGTGTAATATAATCAAGTCCAAAGAACAATAGGGCCTTTGGAATAGAGAAGCACACCATGAGTGAACCCCCTATGGAAAAAAGTACAAGGACCAATACAATACCCCCTCTTAATTACCCAAGGATCCCATGTGTTGTCTCTGTCAAAACATTTCAAAGGGATAATAGAATTTCAAGAAATGGTTTCAAAACAAAAAAAAATCATCAAAGTAATTCTTTAAAAACCAATTCCACAAAACATTTTATGGTGATTTGAAAACAACTCTTTTTTACCAATCAAAAACCAATTATTCATGTATATCAATATGATAAAGGATTATTCAAATCATAATTATAAAACAAGTTAGAAAACTATAGTATGTTTGGTTCACTAAACAAATACTAGATATGAAACCAATAACCTCAAACGTGGGTTATCATATAAGAAAAAATGTGATCCACACACTAGAATGAAAGGTTACACACAAGAATGTGATTGGGGAGCCTTAAAATGATTCCCACATATTAAAATTTAGTTTCCATAAAAAAGGATGATTTAGAAGATAGAAGTTCACATACCTCATAGAACGTTAGATCCACACCCAACCAAACAATGTCTAGCTTCTGCGAACCAAATGTAAAAATGATTTATTCAAAATATAAGGGGAATCATCACATGATCAATAGACCAGATCAACACTGAATAGATCCAATTCAAATCCAAGAGATGAATAATTAATATAAGAGATCAAATAAAACTTACCAATTTGATGATAACTAAATAATTCAGTATTGAAATGCTGATATGAGATTAACCAAGGTACACTACGCCAAAATTTGTATTTAGCGGTGGTTTTTTTTCGTTTAGCGACGGTTTAAACAGCCGCGAAATCATTCTACGACGGTTTTGGAAAACTGCCGCTAAATCGTGTGTGGAGAAATAATTAACGGTGGTTTTTTAGCGGTGGTTTAAACCGTCACTAAATCGTTTTTATTTTTTTTTTATTTTTTTAATTTTTTTAATTTTTTTAATTTTTCTAATTTTTTTAATTTTTTTTCTTTATTTTTTTATTAGTAATTTATCTATTTATTTATTTATTTATTTATTTTATTTATTTATTTTCTTAATTTATTTATTTATTATTTATTTATTTATTTATTATTTATTTATTTATTTATTTATTTATTTATTTATTTATTTTCATGATTTATTTATTTATTTTCATAATTTATTTATTTATTATTACGATGCACATGCCCATCTATCTCCATGCATAAGTCTATGTCCATGCACATGCCCATGCACATGCTCATGCCATATATATAAATTTTGCGTTGGGTGAGATTTGAACCCCTTACCTCCTGCTTATTCTCCGAAGACTTTACCACTCCAGCAGGCTCTTCATGTGGTCAATAAATCAAATTTAATATACTTATACATATATATATATATATTAATTAGAAAAGAAAGTAATACATAACAAATAGATACAAACTAAATAATTATTAATCAATAATTATGAATCAATAATTAATAATTAATAATTAATAATTAATCATATATAATATATAATATATAATATATAATATATCATATATAATATATAACATATAATATATAACATATAATATATAACATATAATATATAACAGATAATATATAATACATAATAGATAATACATAATATCTAATATCTAATATCTAATATCTAATATATAAATTATAATGTATTATAAATAATATATATTATACAATATATATTATATAATATATATTTTATATTATGTATTATATATTAGATAATATATAATACATAATATGTAATCGATAATATATAATCGATAATATATAATATATAATATATAATATATAATATATAATATATAATATATAATATATAATATATAACATAATATATATATATAAGTAATGTATAAAAAACAAATTAATTAAAATATAATTTAATATATAATAAATAAATATAAATTAATAATAAATTAATAAATAATAGATAAATAAATAAATAAATTATAAATTATAAATTATAAATTATAAATTATAAATTATAAAAATTAAATATTAATTATTAATTATTAATTATTAATTATTAATTATTAATTATTAATAACTAATAATTAATAATTGATCATTAAGAATTAAGAATTAATAATTAATATTTAATATTTATAAATTTATAAATAATTTATAAATAATCAATAAATTATTAATAAATAATTAATAAATATTGAAAAATGAATAAATAAATAAATGTATAATATATGAATAATCAACTAATAATTAATTAATATTTATTAAATTAAAATTAAATTAATAAATAATAAATAATAAATAATAAATAATAAATAATAAATAATAAACAAATAAACAAATACATAAATAAATAAATAATTAAATAATAATTAACAATAACTAATAACTAATAATTAATAATTGATAATTATAAAATGAATAATTCTTAATTAATAATTAATATTTTAATTTAAATATTTAATATGAAATATGAAATATTCAATATTCAATATTTATTAAATAATTATTATTTAATTAATAAATAATCAATAAATAATCAATAATAGATAAATAAATAGATAAATAAATTATTAATAATTAATAATTAATAATAACTAATAATTAATAATTGATAATTATAAAATTAAAAATTCTTATTTAATAATTTATATTTTCATTTTAATATTTAATATGCAATAAGAAATATTTAATATTTACTAAATAAATAAATAATTAATTAATTAATTATAAAGAAATAAATAATAATTAATACATAATAAATAATTTATAAATGATTAATAAACTAACAACCAATTAATATTTAGTAAATTAAAAATAAATAATAAAGAATAAAAATTAAAAAATAAATAATAAATACATAAATACATAAATACATAAATATATAAATACATAACTAAATAAATAGATAAATAATTAATAATTATTTAATAATTCATAATAACTGATAACAAATAATTTATAATTTATAATTAATAAATAATAATTAGTCAATTAATTAATTAATAATTAATTAATACAGAATAACGAATAAATAAATAATAAACTAATAATAAATCATTATTAATTATTAATTAAATAATAAATAAATGAAAAATAAATTATTAATTAATGTGTACATAATAACTAAATAATAAATAAATACATACATACATATGTAATAATAATTAATATTTAATTAAATAATAAATAATTATTAATTAATTAGTTAATTAATTATTTAATATTAAATAAATAAATAAACAAATAATTAAATAAATCGTAAAACATTTAGAACCTCTGTAAACCCAAAAAACACTAAAATGGTCATAAAATATGATCTGATACTCATTTTCAAGTGCCACAACCATTCAAATCGAAGATCATGAAATGAGCTTTGATATTATATATAGTACAGGCTGAATGGACACATGGATCGAAAGTCATAACCGTTTGAATTTTAAGAAATTGGGGTCTGCACCTAAAATCGTTATTTCAGAGGCCTTCTAGGCCTTTCTAGTGGATTAAAAGGGGGTTCAATACTCAGAGATTTGGTACCAGATCTAAGCAGTGTAGAGCTCGTCGCAGGCTTCAATTTGATATGTGGTAGAGCCCAAACGGACACCCGGATTAAAAGTTAAGTTCGTTTCAAGTTCGATTTTGATTTTCGACAATTTTTAATTTTGAATATATTTTTTCCCTTCGAATATCACACGATTTAAATTTCACTTGGTTTTTTCTCATTTGATAAACTTCAATTTGAGTAGTTGTGGAGCTGAAAAGGACTCACGGATCAGAAGTTATGGTCATTTGATGTTAAAGTCTATTCTTCTACTTATTTAAGATTTGCTTTCCATTTAAAAATAGTATTAACTAATAATTATAAATATTAATTAATTGAAACATTTTAAATATATAAAATTTTAAATAATAAACAATATTTATTTGTAAATAATAAAAAATATCTTAATAAATAATAAATAATAAATAATTTTTTAAAAATTGTTTCTTAAATTATGCCCACCGAATATTTCATGGCTCTAAAAACATGGTTGTTTGGATCTGGACATGGCCTCTACCACACCATGGTGGGGCCATATTGGTCATGGTGAACGTGGGGAAAACTGATCTTCCATGCCTTATATTACGTGGGTTGTATCTTCCTATAGTTTATAGGATCTACCCAAGAGACAAAGTCTTAGACCACAGTGTGGTATAGCCTATTTTTCCCTTAGAAACTGCAATTACCCTTTAATAATCTCTTGTGACTATTCAACACATCCCAAACCTAGAAGGAACCATCCCATCGCTCAAATATTGAATATAATTTATGTTGGGATGAGATAATAATACCGACCATGTTCTAAAGAGGGGAATTTGAGATGAAAATCATTACCTCGGTCCTGATTCAATCAAAACTTGCAATAAATGTCCTAAATAATTAATTAAATTTAATTAAATACATACTAAAGAACATTATTTAAAACTATAACAATTTATACTCCTTGTTTATAATCATTATATATGTATGTATATATATATATTGGTAATTTTTTCCAATTTTTAACTATGGCTATAAATGATATTTACCATTCTAAACTAGGTTTATAACAGGGGTTTTGGGATATAATATTTTTCTCAAATAAATCATTATCAGATCATTTAAGGTATTTTATTATATGTTAAAATATATTTCAGAATTCTATAATTTCATTTCATGGTAGTTTTTTTTATGATCCCTTGGGAGTAAATAGGTGATGAGCATGTTTCCATGATTACTAATAAACAAAGGTTGATTTCTTAATTAATTTGTTAAATATTGATATAAACATTATATAAACAAAAACAAAACATTATTTACATATTTATATCATATTATACCAGCAAATAGGTTATCATAATCATCCATGATATAAATCAATATTATTGTTCAAGTAAGTGGTTAAGCGACCCAAACATAAACCTAACATGATTAACGGATGATTGTGAGTATATTTAGTTGTAATGTCATTATAAAAGAAGTATAATGATCATATTTTATTAATATTAGTGTGATATATTATCATTTATAAAAAAATTAAATAGGAAATGATTTATATATATATATTACTGAGAAATAATAGATTATGTTCCTGTAAGTATGCTCATTTTGAATGGTTAAATTATTGATAATTTTTTATTAATAATATCATTAATATTTAATATAATTTTAAATAAAATTACCTTAATTATATGGAAAATAATATTTATCCTTCAATTCATCCTTAGATCTATGAATTAAATGATGTAAGGAAAAAAAATACACTATTCTATGGAGGCAGTAATATGCACATACGCATGGATACTGATTTTGGTTTCATATAATGGGAGAAAGGATTAATATTTTTTATCATTAAAGATGATAAAATATTTTATAAATATGATTATTATATTTTAAATTTTTTAGTACCACCCTTGTATAGGGTTGTTGGAAAGCAAAACATGTTACGTCGTGGAGGCGGTAGTACGCACAACAACTTAAAAAAGGTTTCTTTTTTCTTAAAGAGAAGGTGATAGGTGGTGAATATTTATTAAAACAGTATAAAAATATTCATAAAATAATATATAATTTATTATTCATTTAATATTGGGAAAAATAAATTCTATTTTGAAATATTTAAGGAAATCATGTTAGTGAAAAGATTGAACATGTATTGGGAACTTTGGACTTCTCTTAAAGAAGTCCTTTGAAAGGAATGTATTCAGGTAAAATAATATGAGAATAAAATTTTGAGAGTGAAATAGTATTGTAAGGTAATTAAAAAATATAATAGTTTCATGAGTAAACTGAATTATTAATGTTGTTGATAAGATGAGAGGCCCCTTTTATAATTGGTGTGAATGGCATTTTTGTTAATATTTCAACTTAATATAATGATGGAACATGTTAAGCATGATAGGTAGCTCAAAAAAATTTATTTTAGAGGTTATATATGGTTTATAACATATCAAATACTTAATGAAAATCTTTTAAAAAAAATTCATGCCCTCTTCCCCTTAAATTTTTACTTTCTTTATTTAAGCTTTTACTATGGTAACTAGTTTTTACCTAAGATAAATTAATATTTATGACTAAAAAAATTATTCCTTATGAGATTATTTGGACCAAATAGTTATAAATATTATATCTATTTAATTTAATTAAATTTATAAATATGATTAAAATTTATTTTAAAATACAAATGTATATTGTATTAAAAATAGTTCATGAGAAAATATTACTTTTGTTATAAAATATAAAATATAGGTTTTTAATTATATAATAACATTATAAAAAATATATAATTATGTTTACAAAAAATATATTAGGTTATTAAAATGGTTTCATAAGTTTTGTCTGATTCATCTATCCAAGTGATGCCATAAAAATCATGGTATTTTCAAAAACAGTACTTTTTACAATTCCCCAAAAAATGATTGATTTTATAAAATTCCTAAATATTCATATTAATATTATATTATTATGATTAATCTAAAAATTATATTATTATATTAAAAATAAGTTTCTAATATTTTATAATTAAATATTTATATAAAATCCCAAAATATAGTGGGGAACTATTTATATTGGAAAATAACTTTTTAAAATAGAAATTATAACATATATATCTTATCAATTCATAATTAATTCAATGGTAATATATTATTCATATAATAAATACATTTTATTATTATTAATCATAATATATATATATATATATCTTTTTTCAAATAAAATACCAATTTTAGAAAATTATATTTTTAAGAATAAAATTATTTTCTTAGTTATTTTAGTGGTACTAATTTAATTTAATTCATATTAAATGTAGTATTTATTTTATTTCAATAAACATCTCATAAAGTGGTTATTCCTATTTATTCTTGATAATTAATTTTCAATACTTTATTATTATAAACATATCATTGTTTTATTTTTGTTATGTGTTTCATATGTAGCCAATTATCGAACACATTAACTTATTTAAAAAGGAAATAATATATTTAAACTTCATTCTTTTATATTTTTTGTAAAGTTAAGATAAAAATATAATGATTGATATTTAATCTATGATACAATCCTTTTTTAGGAATATAAAACAATAAAAACCAATGAATTTATTTCTTGATGCTGAAATTTATTTTATCATTTTTCTTTAATAATTCAAATAATGAAACATTGAAAATAAAGCTTCCTTTTATCATTGATGGAATTAATTGATCTAACAATTTTTTAGTATTCAAATTTATGTTCCAGGGACCAAAATCATGATTTACATGGACATTACATTACTTTTTTGTAATACTTAACACATTAAACAAATAGACACCCAATGACCATATTAGTTTAGTTTCTCTTGAAATTGGGAACACATTCTGCTATCATGGTGAAAGATATCCCCTCTAGTTTTCCTACCTAAAATTTTATTTTATATCCAAGGAAAAATAAAACATAAAAAGGTTGATCTCAAATTCTCAGTAAGGGTAAACATGGAGAACATCAAATAAAACATAAATATAGGAATGTAAAAACATGAACAAAATTTTTGAATTCCAAGTCTTGTGTCATGAAATAAATCTTGGCAATTCATAAGACATATATCATAAATTAAAATGAACCCTGATAAAATATAATTGGAATAAAACATGGAATTCTGGAAAACACATTCATAGAAAATCATTTCTATATTATTCAAGGCTCATTTACAAGACTATTATAGTGGACAGAGTCCATTACTGAATGGAGTTTACTTTCCATTCTGGCCTTATATTACTAAACTGGATTGACTTTTTATTCCATCCATTCCTATCTCATGATATATAAATCTTTAATCAATATATTTGAGGGAGATATAGGTCTCCCCAATCTTATAATGAAATCATTCTTACATTTTCCACAAAGACATAAATCATTATTCATAACATAACCCAATGAATAAAATGGGTTTCTTAAAAATCATTCCATCATAACCTAATCCATTTAAAACAAGGGGATTTATAATTATCATTCCATCATAAACACAAGAAAATAATATATACAATAAGAATATTACACTTGAAACATAACCCTATTAAATAATTCCATCATAGATAGAAAATAATTTTGATATAATACTAGAAATTAATTCTTGAGAAAAATATCCATTCTTCTTCAAATATTGTTTCCAATCTTAAAACACCATATATTTTTAATATAAATTAATTTCATTGAAAATAACCTTTAAAAAATGTAATATAATCTTCATGTTAATATTTTGTTATGAAAGCATAAAAATCCATTCATACCGTATAATTTCAAAAAATAGTCTTCTTGTACTTTTTCCATAAAATTCAAAAATTACCTCATATGAAAGAAATATTACTTCCAAACCATGTAGTAAAAGTCCAAAATGGGTAAAAATGACTTTAAAATTTTATAAGAGAATAATAAAAATTTTATGAAAACATATTTTAAAAACATGGACATGAATAATAAATATACCGCAATAAATAATTATGTATAAACAATCTTGAATAAAAATGAGATTGTGAAATTATCTCTTACCAATTTTTAAATAGTAAAATTGTATGCCTCATAAAATAAAAAAAATTATATGTATATTTATATAGCATAAAATTTATAAAAAGTTCCATAAAAACATTCATGGGAAGTATAAACAACACACAAAAGAAATAGGTGTTGTATAAGGCATATATCTCACAGAAATAAACATGAGACAAAATAATCCATTACCTTAAGTATGATATCCTTTGTATATATCCTAACCTCATTTATAATGATTTAACTAATTTGATTTATGTATTCCATAATCATAGTCATTTTTATGATATCATATATGATCATATTATAATCTATTTTTTAATAACATTGGTACTCATCCATCAAGTATTAACTACTTTATTTTCTTAAACATGTTTCATTGGATAAGCTCATGCTCCTCTTCTTATATTATAGTAATATACCACCATAAATATATATTTTATTTCATAAAGGGGACCAAAATCACAACAAATCAAGGCGGCGTGAAGAAGTGATGGCCAAGAGCATCACTAATAACATGGGCCACACCACATGGGGGAAGGGATATAAGGGAACAAAACTCCAACAGGGGTAATTTTGAGGTAGCAAAGGGGGTCAAGAAATCAGCCACATGATTTCCCTTATGCCACATATAGAGGATCTCCATTTTTTTAGAGAGGAGGGTCTTGCACTTTCAGATCAAGTAAGTGATTTTACAAGAAGAGGAAGAGGTACTAGTGAGAGATCTCCACACAAATTTGGAATCCATCTCAACAGTGGACAAGGTAATGTTTTTGGATCAGCAAAGAGAGAGGAAATTGAGAAACCCCATTGCCTCCACTATAAGATAATTTCATGGTCCATAGAAGTCACTAAAAGGAAAAATCATTGATCCCACTATCTCATGGACCACACTATTGTCGTGAATGATGCTAGAGCCAAAGGCTCCATCAACGTTGAGTTTAAGTCATGATCTGGGGGAATCCATAGAACCCATAGCCCTTGTTTATTGGGACTAGAATGGCCCAGAGGAGCATTCTAGGAGAGGAAGAGATGGAGGGAAGGTGTTACATCTTGGTGGGGGAGGAGGATGACTGATTCTTAGGCGAGACAATTGACATTGACCAGCAATGCAATAATAGAGAAGTGAGTCCAATGAAGGGCCTGGTTGCACACTTTTGAGATGCACCAGAAACCTGCCTCTAGAAGGGTCTCCCTAGTTGAAATCTCATGGTTGTTATTTAGGCAGCCACTGAACCAGTTCAAGAGTAAGTCCTCAGGGGAGGCCGTAGCACTAGGAGGCAGAGGGAACTCTTCAAAAATCACCCCAAATCCACACGCACCACTCTCCTTGGAAGAAGAGATGTAGCTTTGATTCCTCATATGGATTCGGATAGAAAACCGACATGGAGGCAAGCTGGACCCCCTTCATTTTAATCGCCAGATCCGAGGGGTGATCATGATGTCTGATTCTCCAATGCAGGAAGGAAAATTTAATTGGGTTGGATTTGTGCCAGAGGCATCTCCCCCTCTGATCACTCTCTGGTTGGTAAATCATACACTGCCAGTAATTTTTGGCCAAGAACATCCCTATGGGGGATCTGGTGAAAATATAGATGTTACGGGATCCATCCAAACTAATGCTGTCAAAGATGGCATTTTGTGTGGGAGACAGAACCGCCTGGATAAAAAAGGGGTGGGCACTGGCTTCCAGGAAGGAAATGTTAGGTGCAAGGCAACCTGGGAAGTCCAATAGGCCACCCCGCAGTCACACTACCTGAAATTGAGATCCCCCCAGCCCAGGACCAACTGTCAGTGGCACAGGAGCACGGGGAAATGAGCCTGAAGTGATCTCTAGAGGCTTGAGAGAGATTTTCCATTCTTATGGAGTCCGAAGAAGCACTTCCCTTTAATCAGTTGGCTCTACAAGGAGTGACCATCAATAACCTCCCATGTGAGCCTTCCCTGGAGGAAGTACATGGTTGGTCCCATGTCTCTAACCCCAATTCCTCCCATCTCCACTGGCCTTGCTAGCTTACTCTAAGAGGACCACCAGCATCTCCCCTCACCTTGGCTATCCCAAGTAAATCCATTCAATATCTTCTCGATTTGTATAATGATAGACTGGGGGGCCTTGAGGGTGGAAATAACCTACATATGGATAGATGAGAGGACCCAATTTATGAGGGTGAACCTTACTCCAAAGGACAGGAATCTATTCTTCCTGTTGAGGATGCAGTTGGTAATTATTCCTAATAGAACATCAAAGTAATGAGCCCGAATTCTTCCAGGGTAAATGGGAGCTCCAAAGTAATTCATAGGAATGTTTTTTCTTTGAATTCCCTAGATGGATAAAATGTTGTCCTTTCTCCTATCTAGGAAGGAGGAGGGCATGTAAACCCCACTCTTTTACATTTTCATCATTTTTCCACTCTATAAAGCATACTCATTCATGATTCTGATAAATACCTTGATAGAGGAACTACCCCCATTGATGAAGAAAACCATATCCTCCATGAAGAGAAGGTGAGACACACCCATAACATGGGCCCCACAATGGTAATGTAGGACATGACCACATTTCATAGAGGAGGACACATACTTACTCTGGACGTCCTGCACCAGAATTAAGATGCTAGGAGAAATAGGTTCGCCTTGTCTGAGCCCTCTGATTGGTTTCAAGAAGCCGCCTTCCCTCCCTATAAAAATAATATTGAGCCTCAAAGAGTTTTAGCATCGAAGAAGGAGGTCGATAACCTATTTGGAAAACCCCATGCTCCTCATGAAATGAATGATAGACCCCCACTCCAATCTGTCATAGGCCTTTTCCATATCAACCTTGATCACAATGTTAGACCCTCAAACCTTCTTATTAATCTCACCAATCATCTCATGTATGATAGCCATTTCCCCCTGAATGGAGCTCCCCAGGATAAAGTCATGTTGTTCCATCTCAGCCCCAGTGTGAATAAACTGAGAAAGTCTTCTATTGATGAAGTTATCTAGCACCTTGTATGTGAAGTTGCACTGCTGATAGGCCGATATTACACAATGAAGGTAGGATCACTAACCTTGGGGATAAGAACCAGGGTGGTAGCAGTGGTAGCCCATGGTATCCCATCACCATAAAATAAATCCTAAATATCACTGATAAGATCCTCCTTGATGATACACCAAGAACTTGCAAAGAAGGAACCTTGGAATCCATCTAGGCTAGGTGCACTCTCCTGATTCAGGGATTTAACTGAATCTCACACCTCCTTCTCCTCCAAAACATATTCAAGAGCCTCATTGGTGTAACTGGAGACCACCCTTGGGACTGAGCTAAAAACATCAATATGATCCTACATATAACCATTCTACCTTTGGGAGTTAGGATTACACAAGAAGGAGGTAAAATATGAGCCAACCATACCACCGATGGCATCCAAATTGCTAGTAAAGGATCTGTCATTACGCTAAATATTCAAAGCCCTCTGCCACTGCCTCTCCCTTAGACAATCATGAAAGTAGATAGAGTTACAGTCTCCCTCCTTTAGCCAAGTGGCCCGAGAATGCTCACGAAGGCACCTTTCCTGATCCAGAAAACTCTAAATGAATTATTGCTTCTTGAGGCTGAGAGAGGAAAATATTCCCTCATCCCCAAGAAATTTTAGGCAGGCCTCATCCCTCTCAATATCTTTATTTGTTTCCTCTATAACAGGATATAAAGTATAGAGATAATCCAACCAACCCTTGGGAACATTCTTTAAGTGTCAAATATTGTTGTGTAGGTGAGCCCAAGGCCCCCCTGGTAGGGGTCCACCCAAGAAGAATGTACTAGCTCAAAAAATCCAGGGAGCGATGTCCATATTTTGAAGAAAAAGAAGCCTTGACCATGGGGGGGAAGCCGACCTGAGGTGGACATGAAGGGGTGAGTGATCAGACTGAGTGCGGGTCATGTGTATGACCTCTGAGTTGGGGAAGTTAGAGATAGCTCAGAAGGTCCCAAAGTAGTGGTCCAAATTGAACCATGTCCTACAGGATCCTCTCTGATTGTTACATGAAGTTAAGCTGTCACCAGATAATCCCAGATCAAGAAGTCCCTCCTAAGCCACAATGGAAGAGAATTTGACCCTATCACTCTGAGGGATAAAGTTTCCCCCCTTCTTTTCTAAAGGTTCCAAGATGCAATTAAATTCACCCCCAACCATCCAAGGTTTGTCCCCATGATTAAAAGAACTAAGATACATCCATAACTTCTCATGGAGTTTCACCTCTCATTTGGCATAGAAAAAGGATGAAAAATTCATTGTCCAGAATCCACCTTGATTGAGTGATGCTGGTCAGAATCATCCATCTTTTCCACCAGGATAGAATCTTTCCAAAAAATCCAGATATGGTGATTTTCTGGTTCACCACTATATGGAGATGGTAGGTCGTACGCACGCATGGTGATTTTTTTCGTAGGATGGATAGAAGGAGGAATAATTTTTATCCATAACTATAAAAAAATATTAGTATATAGTTCATACAATATTTATTAGTTAATTATTTAATCCAAAAATCAATAGGAAGTAGAAGAAGAAATTATCTTGAGAGAGTTTGTAGAGGATATTACCTCTTCTTTGGTGAGCTCCCTCTATATCTCCTCTTAAACACACTAAGGTTGGCCTTTTCATAATACCATAACCTATAGATGTGACTAAAAATGTTGAGAATGGAAATGGGTCTGGTATGGATAAACTTGAAGGTGCAAATTTAAGTGAAGAGGTGAGGAAGGAGGTGCCTTTTATAATTGAGTTGAGAGGCACATTTGGAATCCTCAAAAATATTAATTTATAAAAAAATAAAACCACATTAAAAAACCTCCAAATTTTCATAGATTTAAATATGAGATGAAATTAGGTTGTAATATCATCAACCAATAAATTTTGGACAATTTTTTATGTCAATTTAAACTATATCATTTTAATTTAACACTTAGTTATTCTATTTAATTCTAACTAGGGTAACAATTATTTCAATATTAAAATGGTGAAATATTTACTTATTTTATGTAACATAAATCATAAATAAATAACATGGATTATTATTGATTGTATAATAATTATTATATATTTTTAAAAATGTTTTTAAATTTTTTAATAATTTAATAAAAAACTATTTTGACAAAACAACAATAATTTCAATTTTTACACTATTAAATTCATGGATTTTTTAAAAATATTAAGATAAGATGTTATCATAAAAAAATATATTTTATTATATCCCTATGGTTTATAGGTAATATATAAAACTCATTGGATATATTAATTATCCCAAATAATATTTATTTTAATATTTTTAGTAATATTTATTTGATATTTCTATTAATAAAATAATTACTACATCAATTTTATGTAATTATTTAAGATATTTATTTGTAGGGTAAAGTTTAAAAATAAAATACTATAATGAAGATAAATATACTGTATTTCATAATAATACTTATAGTCAAATATAACTGTTGGTCGGAGTAGAGTACTCGAGAGGGGTGAATTGAGTATCTATTAAAATTTCTGTTAAAAATTTTTCTTAAAAATCTTCCACAATAAAAATGAATACATCTCAGTTAATCAAGGTAATATGGTTATACAATTTTTACTCTTCAAATAACTTCTCTGAAGATTGATTAATTCTCAGTAATATCAATATGAGTTATTGATTCTAATTTTGAAGCTATTCTAATAAGTAAAAATAGTTATAAATTCTATCCAAGACTTACTATCAAAGTAAAATATAGTTTTTTCTGAAATATATACTAAAGAAAAGAAAAAATAAATTAAATTACGTAGAAGATAAAACAAGTGGTTCAGTCTCAAGCTGATACCCAATCCACTCCACTTGGTGATCACTTTCCACCAAGCAGGTTATATTAATAAACATGATTCACACCCAGGATCGGGGTAAACAAAAGTGCAAAAGACTATCTAGGTCACACGGCCTCTTCCACTTTTCTTCATGGGTATAAACTACCAGTTCACACAAAGACCTATTCCATACTAATCCATGGGAGTAAACAAATGTAAAAAGATATAAGAGGTAGGATATCATGTATCCTTCAGTTTAATGTATGAGACAATGTGAGTTTTAATACACACACACACACACTGCTCGAAAGCTAAAAACATAACACAACAGGGAAAGGACGATGGGAAAGTGTTAGAAGTGCTCTGAGTTTTATTTTTTGTAGATCTAGACTTGTAGGATGAATCATATGCAAGTATCGAGTCCTCTTGTGAAAAACATAGTATCGTAAGTCTGGTGCTCTAGTTTCTAGTTAGATCTAACTCGGGTTCTTCTTGGATTGGGTATTGTGAAGATTATGTTTTTCATAATCTATATTAGTCCATCTTTTTTGAATCAAGAGTTTTTCTTGTGTTCTTCAGTTGTATATTGTTGAATGCATCAGTTCTCTCATTAAAAATATCGCTCTTCATATTCTCTTTCTATGTGACGTTGCAGCCCGACTTTTCTTCCTTTTTAATTATGGGTGCACACATTGGAACTGACAGGATGCATGTATTCTGAACCTCGTACCTCGTACTATCAGGTGACATGTCTACAAAGAAACATTAATTTTGTCAGTTCCTTTAAATGACTCATATATGACTATTAGAAATTAAATGGAAAATGAAAAAATAGATTAAATAATGATGTCAAAGTTTGTCTTTAAACGGTATCACTTAGAAACGGTGTCCCCACAAAACGGTGTCTTCTTCTTTGCTGTTTAGTGGTCAGAAAATCATTATGTCATAGTTTTATTGATATTAGTAACCGGTAGCACAAGATTGGTGTTAGGATCATGGTGTCTGGACCTTTTTCAAACTTTGAAAGGTGTCTTGATGATGGTAGCAAGGAACTGGTTTCACAGACTTCATGAGAACTAAAACTGATTATGGTGTCTGGGTTACGGTGTTTGGGTTACAGTGTCTAGTTCATAGTTTCTAGGTCACGGTGTCTGGGTTACATTGCCAGAAAACTAGAACTAGAGGAAGACTCATGGTTTCTCAAACATAGCCAAATATCTGTAGATAGTATTAAGCAGTAATATTCACAGAATAAAGTAGACTTAATCATTCATATAATAAATCATTATATTACAAAATTAAATTTTGTTTACAATAATCAAACATTATTTATAGGAATAATAATCTAGTAGAAGTTTATTTAAATCATAATGAAACCAACCATATCTACAGATGATTTGAGATAGTTCAAATAGGATTAACATGATTTTTTATCATTAAAATGTAATTAAAACATGAGGTGTCCAACAATCTCCCCCTTTTTGATGATCACAAATAATATGATTTAAAGTTCTGTTCTAATTTCTGTTCTTAGTGTGCTTTCTCCTTATGGACTTAGAGTGATTTTTTCTCCCTTTTGTGATTATCAAAAATATAATAAGAAATAAAGAGAATAAATGAAAGTAAACAAGAGAATAGACAACAAAAGTTCACATTGCATTATATGGAAAATGATGTGGCATTACAAGAATTGTGAAAAAGTTAAAAACATCCCTATAAAGATACAATTTTCACTTTTCTTCAGCACTATATGTCTTATCTGTTCCCATGTAATCAGTATCAAAAGAATGCATAAGAGAAGAAGTAGAAGTTGAAGAAGGGAGTGAGCCAACTGTAAGAGAAAGAAGATGGAGCCCTTCAAAAATAGTGGGTGCCAAGGTGGGTTTGGTGGAAGACTAAGGCAAGTTTTGGCCAAGGATAACAGGTCTGATCTGGCTCAAAGCCTAAGATATATACATTGAGGTAGAAGAAAAGGTAGTGGATGAGGAAGGAGTCAAACCAAGACACAATGGTGCATCTTTAAGAGACACAATATCTATGCTCTACACATGAAGAGAAGGATTCAACGAATGAATAAAATTAGAAATGATCTCACAATCATAATGCATTACCTTCACGAAATCATCTTTATTTTCCATGAACTTTTCTAATAGAGGAGTGAAGTATTTTAGATTTTGAACGTGAGTCTTGAAGGATTGAGTGACAAGAGGTATTTTCAAATTCTTTACAACGTATTTGAAATGATTGGTCATATCATTCTTAGAGAAGATCTTATTAAAGTAGAAATCCACTTTCTTAGTAATTTCTTCATGAGCATCATTTAAAATATTTGAATGATTCCTCCCCAAATCAAGGACTCTTTCACTATTCTTGACAGTTGTAGATAAGATTTCCTTCTCAAATCCACTTAACACTGATTGAAGTTCCACCTTAACAACGGTTCTGAGCAGACCATTGTAAATGGGTTGAGATGAATGTCCAGATGTAGTAGAGGCTATAACAGTTGAAGTGAGGGACATGAGCTGATTGAGAACTTTCTGTAGACATACCTTGTAATCATTAGTCAGTTTTTTGAGACTAAAAATAATCTCCCACATCTCACGGACTATCTGGAAGTTTCTCTCAGCCACTTTTTCAAATATTTAAGTCAAGTTTGGTTGAATCATATAGGAAACTTTCTGTTGAATCAGACCACTAACAACCTCAATAGAATGAGCAACATGTGATTTTCATGATTACAACACTTTTGGAATATCTTTAACCATAGTTTGGAGAGACTTCCCCTCATCACTCAATTTCATGTTCTCAATTCTAACATCTTGGGTTTGATGAATCATTTTTGGTTGAATATGCCATATGATTTTCTCTAAATGCAAGACAGCAACTCTTTCACTAAGATTTGTCATAGGAGTAGGTTTTGTGTTCATGAGGTTTTCAACTCCAGCTAATAAAGTAGATCTAAAGGCTTTCAAATCAATGTGACTCGAAGAGGCAGAAGGTTCTTGAAATAGTTTAGGAACATGATCTGAGAGAGGATCATATTACTTTTCATAGATAACTTCTAAAGTAGAAACCAGTTTCAATTGAAACACAGTAGACATGTCTTTTCCTTTAACTGAGGCTTCGTGGGAATTATCCACATCAAATTAGCTAGGGAAATAATACCAGGTATCCATAGTTCTTTGATCAACATGAATAGGAACTTTAATATTTTTTATATTGGGGTGATGCTCCACCTCAACAGGTGTATCTCTCACAGGACTAAGAGATTCATTTCCTTGATCTGTTTATAAAAGCTCATCTCCAATAGCCTCATCCATGACTTTTCTATCCAACTATAAGGCTTGTTCCAATATTTCCTTATTAGATAGGATAGTTTCAAGATTATCTTGTTCCTATAAATAATCCTTAATAGCAACCTCTTCCTCAATAGAAATTTCTTCTTCTAAATGTTCCTCAAGAAAAACATTTTCTTTCACAATAACAACAAATTCTTTTCCAAAAGAAGGTTCTTTTTCTAAATATGTATTTTCTTAAGTAACAGGTACTTTCTTCTCAACTATATTTTGTGGGATAGGTGGAATACTATATTATTTTCCCAATCCAGTTTCTTTTATAGGTGAAATGGATTTCTATTCTTCTTCTTCAACATAATAGTCAACAATTTAATCTAGTTCCAAAAAAGGATTAGAAATATTCTTAGGTCTTGAAGGATAGTCAATGTATTAAACATTCATAGATCCTTTCATTATCCTCTGACAAAGGCATTTTCCATAGATTCCAACATATTTTTATCCTTTTGACTATAACCTTTGAGATACATAATTCATAGTCTTTGATGACTTATTCATTCAATCCAACCATTCAATTAGCATATAGAATATCAGAGATCAATCTTTAATAGAAACAATATGTATACTTTTAAGTTTTCTTAATCAATTCACAAATGTGAAGTATAATATACTTACATATATTGATCTTGTGTAAATTTTTCGTAATATATATCAAGAATATATCTTGATACTTGAGGGTAGAAAAATCTCATTTACTCAGACTAATTTGATTCTGAATGAACTCAAATAGAAAACTTGATTCACCATACAATTATGCACCAATTTCTCTTATTTTCTTTTTATTGCCACTCAAGATTCCCAAGGCCTCATCAAAAATAAAAATATCACATGGATGAAGAGGACCTCTCTGGTAGTCCTCAAAAAAATCATGAGGTATCCCTAGATAGGAAACCCATAAACTCGAGTAAAAGTTACATTTTTTACCATTAATCTAGCTTCTTACAACAAAACCATCTTCTGTATCAAATGACAACTGGGCAAATTGATAAAACTGAGCAAAAATTTTTGGAAAAATCGGCCTTGCCTCTTATATAAACCAGTTCATCCATCCCTGTTCTTCTATTATATTCAAAACTAAGGACTTACTTTTCATTAACCACTTAGGATAGATTTTATTTTTTGGTACTATTATTCTATCAACAAGATTTGGGTTCAGCAGTCCTTCGGGGGCTATCTTCGGTTATCTTTTTACTTTCTTCTTAGAACTGCACTTCTCATGAGATGATGATGATGGGAGCTTCATTCTTAGAATTCAATGAGGGTTTGAGATAGATTGATAGATTTTAAGGGATAAAATATGTCTTACGGTTTGAAAGAAAAGAGGGGTTACAATCTTGAAAGAAGAAATATTGAGTGAAGAAAAGAGTTAAAGACATTTGGTTTTCATAATTTAGGGAATTCAAGCATCACAAATTAAAAATCCCTGAATATGAATAATAAAATAATAAACATAGCGATATGGGTAATAAAATAAATATAAAATGAAAAAGTGTTATTACGGTTAGATCATAAGAGGTTGTCATGGTGAGACCGGAACAGGTTGTCATAGTGAGACCAGAACAGGTTTTCATGGTGAGACCGGAACAGGTTATCATGGTGTCACCTTTACGGTGTGACTCCAAATGGTGATACCGTATCATTTAAAATAGTTAGTGCAAAACATTGACCAGGAGACATTAAGTGTGAGATCATAAACATGAAATAGTAACTTCAAGACAGTAATCTATAGAACTATGAGAGTGAGACAGTAATTCTAAGATAGTGACTTGTGAAACCATAAATCTTGAAACAAAAAAACTGTGAAATTGTATAGTTTGAAATAGTACATTTTATACTTGAGATTTATCATTCCTAATTCATGTATGATGTAATATTTCCTTTTAGAACTTAATGGTTTGGTGAATATATCAGCAAGATGATATTTAGATCCAATGAATTCCAAAGTGATATCACCTTTTTGATAATGTTCTATCAAAAAGTGATGTCTTACATCAATACATTTTGTCCTATAGTGTGGAACAAGATTATTTGAAATGTTAATATCACTTTTATAGTCACAATTTATGGTTACATTCCTGAATTGATATCCATAATCTAGTAATGAGTGTTTCATCCACAAAATTTGTGTGAAACAACTACCAGTAGCTCTGTATTCAGATTCGGCAGTAGACAATTCAAAAGAGTTTGGTTTCTTACTACACCATGATACTAGATACTTCCCTAAAAAGTGACATGTTCTAGAGGTGATTTTTCTATCTAACATATAACCACTAAAATCAGCATCATAATAGAAAACTAAATCAAATGATTGTCCTCTAGGGTAGAACAGTCTTAGATTGGGTATATGATTGAGGTATTTGAAAATACTTTTAATAGTATTTAAGTGATATTCTTTTGTATTTGATTGAAAAAGAGCACACATAGATACACAAATCATAATGTCAGGTCAGCTAACAGTTAAGTAGAGTATGCTTCCAATCATTCCTCTATAAGTGGTTTAATCAACAGATTTTCCTTCTTCATCAAGATCAAACATACAGGTAGTACTCATTGGAGTATCACTAAGTTTAGTGTTATCCAATACCAAACATTTTATAAGATCTTTAGTATATTTTATTTTATTTAAAATAACACCATATTTATTTTGAAATATTTGAAATCCAAGAAAGAATTTTAGTTCACCCATTAAACTCATTTCAAATTCATTTTGCATCATTTTATAAAATTCAATACATAAATAATTTTTTGAAGATCCAAAAATAATATCATCTACCTAAATTTGAACTACTAAAATGTCATTGAAAATTTGTTTTATAAAAATACTAAGATCCTATATACCTTTTGAAAAAACTTTGGAAATAAAAAAAGTACTAAATCTATAATATAAAGCTCTTGGAGCTTGTTTTAATCCATATAAAGATTTTGATAATTTGAAAACAAGATTTGGAAAATGAGGATTTGTGAAACCAGGGGGTTGTTCAACAAACACATCCTCAACTATATGCACATTTAGGAATGCACTTTTGGCATCCATTTGATATAGTTTTAAATTCATATGTGCAGCATAAGAAAACATGATTTTGATGGCTTCATATGTAGAAACGGTTTCAAAGGTCTCCTCATAGTCAATTAATTTTTCTTGATTATATCCTTGTGAAAACAATATTTCCTTGGTTCTAACTATATTACCAGCTACATTTACCTTATTTCTAAACACCCACTTAGTGCCTATGGTAAATATTTCTTTGGGTCTATCAACAATTTTCTAAACCTTGATCCTTTCAAACTAATTTTGTTATTCTTGCATAGTCATCCCCCAAAATTCATCATTGATAGCAACATTTATGTTTTTATGTTCAAGTTGTTACAAGAATACTTGATGTTCAGCCTGATTTCAAATAGAATCTCTAGTTTGCGTTCCTTTATCTAAATATCCTATAACAGCATCTAAATGATAGTTCTTAAGGGTTCTAACAGCTCTAGAAAAAGAGGGGATAGTTATTTCAGGTTCTTCAACAGGTTCGGTTTCATTATGACTTGAATTTTTATAATTTCTAGAACTATAAGTTTTTAGAGATTCCTTTACATGATAGTTAGAGGGTTTAGCATTGATGTCCAGATTTTACATATCATCCTCAAGTTCTATAGAGAGTTCTTAGGCTCATGTGGATCAGTCTCATCAAACTTGACATGGAAAGATTCTTATATACATTTAATTCTTTTGTTAAAAACTCTATAGGCTTTACTAGAGATCGAGTTTCTTATAAATATTCCTTTATCACTCTTGGATGCAAACTTGTCAATATTGTCTTTAGTATTAAGGATATATAATTTTTAACCAAAGACTTTGATGTAGCTTACTTTGGGTTTTCTATTATTCTATAACTCATATGGAGTTCTTTTTATAATAGTTCTAATCAACACTCTATTAATAATATAACTTTTTGTATTTATAGCTTCAGCCCAGAAATAAATAGGTAAGTCATATTCACTAATCATGGTTCTATAAATTTCTTTAAAGAACCTATTTCTTCTTTCTACAACTACATTTTGTTGAGGTGTTCTAGGGGTTGAGAAATTATTATTATAGCCATTCTGTGAGAAAAAAGATTCAAAATCTTGATTTTCAAACACACGACCATGATCACTTTTTAAATATTTAATTCTACGTCCATTAAGATTTTCTAAAGTTATAGCATATTTGGTGAATTTCTAGTAGGGTTCACTTTTGTGAGCCAAAAAGAAGGTCTAAATATATCTATAAAAGTAATCTAAAAGAACATAAACATAGTTCTTACCATTTAAACTATAGACTCTAGATGGTCCAAACAAATCCATGTGAACCAACTCTAGAGGTTGAGAAGTTGACACTTATTTCTTTGGTTTGAAGTAAATTTTTTGTTGATTACCCTTTTGACAAGTATTACACACTTTATCAGTTAGAAACTCTAATTGGGTAGATCTTTGACAAAACTTTTTCTATTTAGATTTATAAGGGAGTGAATATTGTAGTGTCTTAGACTTCTATGCCAAATCCAATATTCTTTGTGAAATACACTTAAACAATAAGAATTTTGATAAAATAAAGAATCTAAGTTAATAGAATACACATTTTAATTTCTTAATGCATAAAATACTAATTCATTTTTAGAATTAAAAACATTGCAAGAATCATTTTCAAATTTAATAGGAAATACTTAGAAGATTATATTTCATTCCATAAATAAAAAGTACTTTGGAAATTAAAATTGAGTTAGAGTTACCAATTTGGCTAAGTCCAATGATTTTTCCTTTGGCATTGTCACTAAAGGTGACATGTCCCCATCAATTTTTATTATTTTATGGAAGCATGAATAGTCTCCATCCATGTTTCTTGAACACCCACTTTGTAAGTATCATAAGCTTTTACGGGAGATCTTTAAACAATTTTCCTACAAAATATTCAAATAAAAATAGAATTTGGTACCCATATTTGTTTGGGTCCAATAATATTAGTAACCAATTCTTTAGGAACCCACATCTACCTCATAGGTTTCTTATAATCATTATGTAAAGTATTCAAGAAATAAACTCTATTTTGTCCAGAAAAAGCTCGAAGTAGTAGAGAGTGTATCATAATTTGAACTAGTAGAAATTTTTCCTGAACTAAGAGTAAAACTGTATGTCTTAGATTTAGAAACAAAATTGGTTTTTTCAAAATTTATTTTACCAGGTTGATATCCAATACCAGTAGTGTATTTAAGGGAAATCTGTTTACCTATCATTTATATGAAGGTATCTTTACCATTAGTAAACCTTTAAAATTACTTTTTCAATTTCTCATTATATAGCTTTAATTCATTATTTTCTTTTATTAATTGATCAATTTTATATTTTTCTATAGAAATTTTATATTTAACTGTAGAGGTAAGAGCATATTGTTTCTTTAAAGACTTTAATTTATCTTTTAGTTTATTATATGCCTTTTTAAAGCATATTTAAATAATCATTAATTTATTCTTTAGAAATATTTTTATAATCACTTTCATCTCCAAAAGGTTGTAACTTTTTTACAGGATATTCCAGTGTTACCTCAAATGTGTTTCTCATGAAACACATATTGGCTTTGTTAACATATTCAACATGTGAATAATATGAGTCACTTGAACTATCCTTAGGATCAATCCAAGTTGCATTCATTTCGTTTTTATAATTTCTATATTTTTCATCATATTTATTTTTATACTTGATCTTGGGACATTTATCCTTTATATGTCCAATTCTCTTACATTCATATCATATTATCTCATTAGACTTTTCATTTCTTTTCCAGTCTTTCTTCCAGATTTCCTTTTGATCGTATCTTCCCTTGAAGTTAGGACTTCTAAAAAATTTCTTCCTTTTTAAACATTTCCTAAACCTTCTGGATAATTAAGCCATCCCCTCATCACTGTTAGGTGAAGATTGTTCACTATTATATCTTTCTACAGAAACTTGAAGTTTCTCTTTTTCATTATGTTTAGAGGTAGTGGTCTTAAATGCCAAAAAGTTTCTTTTGGGTTCATCCTCCTCTTCGTTGTTGACTTTAAGCTCCTCTTCATACATAATTAGTTTCCCAATGAGTTATTTTACAATTAATTTTCTAATTTCACTTGACTCTCTAATAGAGAGAGAGGTTCCTCTCTATATATCAGGTATGAATCTGAGAATCCTCATAATTTGTTCTTTGGTTGTAACTTCTATTCCTAGAGGAATCATTGTGTTGAAAATCTCGTTGAACCTAAGATACATGTCAAAAATAGGCTCATAATGCTTTATTTTAAATTTATCATATTTAATAGAATAAGTATTGAGTCTAATTTATTTCACACTAGAAGTTCTTTCATGTGAAAGAGACAAAGTATCCCAAATTTCGTAGCCAGTTTTACAAGAATAAATTTTGTTAAATTCCTCATCTCCTTAAGAGAAATATAGGGAATCAATGGGTTTGCGATTGTTATAGTAATTTTTCTTGGTTGGGTCATCCCAAGTAATTATATCAGTAGTAGGAATCTTATAATCATTTATAATTGAAGACCAAATTTCAAATCACATACATTCTAAATGCATTTTAATTTTAATTTTCCATTGGGAATAATTAGTTCCATTAAAGAATGGTGGTCTGTTTGTTACAACACCTTTGAGTCTATTATCTATAAAAAATAAATAATTTTAAAGAGATATAAATTTATAATTAACAGAAATTTACATATCTTTAATGTACCACTAAAATCATAGTTGAACAGATGCAGAAACAGAGTATTAATAAGAATATTCTCCTCTGATACCAAATTTTGGTCTGAGTAGAGTACTGAAGAGGGGGTGAATTGAGTATCTATTCAAATTTCTGTTAAAACATTTTATTGGAAATCTTCCCCAATAAAAATGAATGCAAACCAGTTAATCAAGGTAATAATGTTGTAAAAGTTTTACTATTTAAATAACATCTCAGAAGATTAATTAATTCTCAGTAATATCTATATGAGTTATTGATACTACTTTTAAAGCTGTTATAATAAGTCAAAATAGTTATAAAATCTATCCAAGGCTAACTATTAAAGTAAAATATGTTGTTTTCTGATAAATACATTAAAGAATAGAAAAAATTTAATTTAAATAACACAGCGGATAAAACAAGTGGTTCAATCCCAAGCTGGGACCTAATCCACTCCACTTAGTGATCACCTGCCACCAAGAAGTTTATATTAACAAACTTGATCCACACCCTGGATCGGGGTAAAAAATAGTGCACAAGACTATCAAGGTCACACGATCTCTACCACTATTCTTCGTGGGTATAAACTACCAGGTCACACAACGACCTCTTCCACACTTATCCATGGGAGTAAAAAAATGTAAAAAATATGAGAGGAATGATATCCTCCATCCTTCAATTTAGTACAGGAGATAGCGTGTGTTTTAAAACAGACACACACACACTACATGAAAGCTAAAAAAGTACAAAAAAGAGAAAGAATGATGGGAAAGGGTTAGAAGTGCTCTAGGTGTTATTATTTGCATCTCTAGACTTGTAAGATGAATCAGATGCAAGTATTGAGTCTTTTTGTGAAAAATAGAGTATCGCAGGTCTGGTTCTCTGGTTTCTAGTTAGATCTAGCTCATGTTCTTCTTGGAGTTGGTACTATGAAGATGGTGTTTTTTCTGATTTTGCAGTATTACAGCCTTTTTGAATTGATATTTCTTTGTGTGTTCTCCAGTTGTATCATGTTGCATGCATCAGTTCCCTCTTTCAAAAACTCACTCTTCTACTTCTCTTTCTGTGGGTTGTTGCAGCCCGTCTTTTCTTCTTTTTTAATTACAGGTCAACACATTGGAACCGATAGGATGCATGTATTCTAAACCTCATACTATTATGTGATAGGTCTAAAAATAAACGTTAATTATGTGGGTTCATTTAAATGACTCATATATGACCATCATAAATAAAATGGAAAATGATAAAATAGATTAAAGAATGGTGTCATAGTTTTTCTTTAAAAGGTATCACTTGGAAATAGTGTCACCACAAAATGATGTCTTCTTCATTTCCTTTGAGCGGTGAGATAGTCATGATGCCCCAGTTGTATTGAGATCTGGAATCGGTAACACAGATTTGGTGTTAGGATCATGGTGTCTGGTCATTTTTCAAACTTTTAATGGTGTTATGATGATGGTATCAAGGAATTGGTGTCACATACTTCATGATAACTGAAACTAATTATGGTTTCTGGGTCACGGTGTTTGGGATATAGTGTCTGGGTCATGGTGTTAGAGTCATGGTGTCTAGGTCACAGTGTCTGGGTCACATTGTATGGGTTAATTTTCTAGAAAACCAGAACTAGTGGCAGACTCACGGTTTCACAAACTCATCCAAATATTTGTAGACAGCCTTAAGTAGTAATATTCACAGAATGAATGAGACATAATAATTCATATAACAAATCATTATAGAAAAAAATTAAATATAGTTTACAATAATCAAACATGATTTATAGGAATCGAGATCTAGTAGAGGTTTATTTTAAGCATAAAGAAACAACCATCTCTACACGTGATTTGACACTGATAAAATAGGACTAATGGGATTTTTTATCATTAAAAAATGATTAAAACATGAAGATTCCAACAATATATTTTGGAAAATCCTACATTAAAAATGTTATATTTATTAAAACATGAATATGACTACTTTAACATTACTTTAGATAAAAAAATTATAAATGTCATAATATACTCCTTGTGGCTCCAAATGGTCAATAATTAGACACATGGACAATTACAGTCGATATCTACTTGACCAATAATATTGGTTAAATCATTTTGATCTTTTAATATTTATTATCATTTTAAAAAAAATTATTTTATTGATTTTTCATCAATTAAATAATTTCTATATCATCAATGTATAAGCCATTACGGTAATTATTTATTTCATACAAATTATAAATAAATTACCATGATAAATAAAAACATTATAAATTTATAATGAGTAATTATAGTTGAATTTATATTCTCAATAACCATATATAAAAAATTATATGTTTATTGACACATAAATGTGACATCATTAAAATTCTAATAAATAAAACAATACAAATACCATAATTCTACCCAAGTGGCTCAAAATTTCAAAAATAGACATTTAATATGAATATATGTTTCTTAAGTTAAATTTTTTCATTTATATTCACTCATAATAGAAATTTGTCCCCTTGTTGACACATAATAGATATTAAAGACAAAGAAAATGACACTTTGTATTTTTCTTGGATCTTAATATTATTTAAGTTATTTTCTTGTAAAAGTGTACATTAAATGACATAATTTAGATCCTTAATTATTGAGGGTTTAATTTAATTCATATAATAAAATTTTTCCATTTTTTAGGGTCATTTTATAGACTTTATAATTTTTTTAACCAAAATTACCTAATTTACCCTTTACTCTGGTAACAAAATTTTCCATGGTTACTATTCATATTGGCCAAAAAAAATAAAAGCGACCTATTTAATAAATTTTGACCTTATGAATCCAAATTTAAAATCCACTTTTCAAAATCCGAAACCTATAATTTTTAAAATTAAATTTAAAATAAAATTGGTAACATGTCATGAAAAATTCTTTTTCGAAAAAATGTTCCTTTAAAATAGATCATGTTTTTATTATAAATTTGTGTATAAAATCTATTTTAATATCCATAATTTGATCAAAAATAACTAATTAAAATTTAAAACTAATCCAAAACATAATTTTACTTTATGATGACTTTAAAAGAAAATGTCATTTTTTTAATAAAAATCAGTATTTTCAAAATTCATCAAAAAATGAAACTTATTAGAAAAATACCAAAATTTCAATAGAAGTGAGTTTCAATACTCCAATTTCAAATATGAAGTTTATTTTTTAACATATATTATATAAAAAATTATCAAAACTACATTTAACTTGGTTTCACCATCAAAGGGTGGGAAACTATATTTCTTAAAAAAATAGTTCTTTTATCAGAAAATTTGAATTTGTTCTTATATCATGTTTAGAAAACATATAAGATGATTTTTAAAAATTAGATTAAATATATTAAAAATATATTTCATTAATAAAATCTATTAATAGAGATTTTATTATTTTATAAGCTCACTTATTTTCATTTAAAATTTTTTTTAAAAGAAAGTTAATACAGTTCATACCTGCCATTATAATTACTAGTTTATAAGTTAACATAATAATATTTAGTTGTTCAATTATACTCAGTCTTCTGTGAAATGAATTATTTCAAAATAACTTTAAATTGTGTATAACATAAGTCAATCATATTGTTGTGTATACCACATGCTAAGTCATTGTTGTGTATAGTGTAAGCTTACAATGATGTAGTGTAACACACAAGAGAAAAAATATATATCATAAAAATATTGGGGTGTTACATTCTACCCCCCCCCCCCCCAAATAAATTTTTCCCTAGATATTCTTCTGGGTTATAAAAGGATTAATAGTTTAAAAAAATTATAGCAACCCACATCGAAAAAATGGATACTAAAACATCCTTTTAAAAAGGATTGTGAGAAATATAATAGTTACCCAAAGTTACTCATAATTGGTTTTCCACATATGAGAACATAGGTGTAAAGTGAAAACATGGATATGGAAGACAAATATGACCATAAATTTCTGATAGAGAGTGATAGAGAAAAAGGTTAGGAGAAACTTAACAACTAGAAATCCATAAATCTGTGATGATTTAAGGGTCCATTTGATTCATCAGAAATGAAGGTACTAGTGTAACGTATTTTTATTTTACGATCCTTTCTCTAGAGTTGAATAATTAGAATAAATACTCACTCGATTAAGTATAATCTCATCATTTACTTGTGTGTTGATTAATTTCCACTTCATCTCTTATCCCAAGAAATGAAATTGAATTTATCATTCTTGGAGCATTATCAGATCATGTGATCAATAGATAGGATGATAAGTCATTCCATCTATCAAAAAGGTTATCACAAGTTATAAAATATGCATAAGTCCACCTATGGTGAGATAATAATTTATTCTAGAAAACATCATATGAAGTTTCACTTAAACTTTCCATAAGTTGATAACCTTACAGTCCTTAAGAAATATGAAAATCTAGAACATTAGAAAGTTGTTCACTAAATTGGAATTAAACTTAAACCCCCATATATCATAAGGTATGTCATATCAGTAACATTAAAAAAAGGTGAACACCTTCATCATGTATTCTCTTGAGTCATGGTAATAACCTGAATTAACATATATCCACACTGATAACATGAATTTTTCCTTATTTTTAATTCCAAAACGATGTAAACTTTATCCAGGATAGAATAAAGAACTTTTTAACAAATTCTTAATCAGTTTTAAGGTAATCATTACCATCCAACTTACTTATTCATACCCAAAATATCATTATCTGATCATTATGCTCATATTAAGGGTTATTCTTCCTTTAATCATGTCTTTTTCAACTTATTACCCCAATACATTTTCATGGTTACCAATACCATTCAACATATACATTCATATACCTAAGGAAAAAACAATATTTTAACTATCCTTAGAGGTTTATTTATTCCATAACACTATAAAATTAGTGATTCAACATTATTCTTGATAAACATGTATTCATTACACTATCTTCTCAAACCATTGACCATGATTCATCATTTTATTCCTTACCACTTATTTTGTGTCGTTAGTAGTCTCTTCATCATCTAAAACATAAATATTACCCATACTACCATGCTGATTCTCTTAATTATATTTTCCCCTAGGGTATCAATTTGAATAATTCTCATACATTCCACATATAAAACATTTAACCAATATTGATGTATTATAAATATCATTATCCTTGTCTTTTGTGTTAATTTAACTTTTTCCCTTAAAATTAATGGACTAGTGTCCTTTTCCACACCCAAAACATATTCTATTTTCTTTGAAACATTCTCCTTGATTCCTCTTCCCATGTTATTTACATGAGGAAAATTTAAATTTCTATCCTCTATGATCACCATGAAACTCTATCTTCCTCTTTTTAGGTGGGTTAAGAAACTCACCAAAGTTGAGATTATTGATCATATTATGATATTTCTGATTATTCATAATAACAATTTTTCTCCTTCAAACTCTCATTTCATTTCTTCTCATGAGTAATATCATTTCACTTCCCATCATTTTCTCCATTAACATGAATCCTCCGGTTTCCAACCATTTTCTAAAACCCAAAAAAGAAAGTTATCAGCAACAATAATCATACTAGAAAAAACACTTAATCAAGGGAAATTACTTTCGGTATATAATATATTATGTTTAATCCAAGGTTATTCATGATTGTTACCATATTTCTAGGAATTTAATCTATAATTAGACTTATCCTTAGGACATCCCTAGATATACCATAGAAATATCTCTAGGGATCTCACTAAAGTTCTCCAATCCTTTTTTCCAAAGGTTGATTAAACCTTTAATCTAATACAATCTATAGAGAACCAATGCTTGAAGTACATGGACATTTAATTCCTTTTTTATAATACATAATACATTACAAAAATAGACACCCAAAGACTGTATTAGTTTAGTGTCTTTGGAAACTGGGAACACGTTCTGCAAACTTGGTGAAATATCTTCAACATCTCCCATAAAGATATTCCCATTTATTTTTCCTATCGAAAACAGTTATTTATATCCCAGGGAAAAGAAAACATAAATATTGAGAGCTCAAATTCTCAGTAAGGGTAAAAATTGATAACATCAAACAAAACATAAACCTAAGAATTTTAAAACATGAAAATAAATTTTAAATATCAATGTCTTGAGTCATGAAATAAATCTTGGAAGTTTGTAAGGTATAAATCATAAATGAACATGAACCATGATAAAATAGAATTAGAATAAAACATGGAATTGTATAAGAAAACATAAGCATATAAAATAATTTCTATATTATCCAAGGCTTATTTCCAAGACTATCATAGTGAACAAAGTCCATTACTGAAATTGGTTTACTTATCGTTCTAGCCCTATATTACTGAACCAGAATTACTTTTCATTAAATCCATGTCTATCTCATGAGATATGAATCTTTACCCAATTCATTGGAGGGAGATATATGTCCCACCCATCTCATGATGAAATCATTCTTATGTGTACCACAAAAATATAAATCATTCTTCATAGCATAACCCAAGGAATAAAATGGGCTTCTTAAACATCATTCCATCATAACATAATCCATGTAAAACAAATTAATTTCATAAATATCATTCCATAATACACAAAATAAAACCAAAGGAACAATAATGATATTATACTGGAATCGTAAATCTCTAAAATAATTCCATCATATATGGAAAATTATTTAGATATAACACTTGAAATTAATTCTTGAGGAAAATATACTTTATTCTTCAAAAAGATTTTCTTTTCTTAAAACACCATGAAATTTTAAAAGAAATGTATTTATTTAAAAATAACCTTGAAAACATGTAATAGAATATTTTAGGAAATATTGTGTTATGAAAGCGTAAAAATCCATTCATGTTGTATAAGTTAAAAAACATGATTCTCAAACTTTTTTCAAAAAAAATCAAAAAATACCTTGTATGAAAGAAATATTCCTTCCAAACCATGTAGTTAAAGTAAAAAATGGATAAAAATAACATTAAATTTCCATAGAGAAATAATAAAGATTTTAGGAAAACATTTTTAGAAAACATGGACATGGATGATAAATATACCCCAGTAAATAATTACATATAAACAATCTCGAATTATAATTAGATAGTGAAATTATCCCTTAACAATTTATAATTAGTTGAATCATATGAATCATGATTTAAATAAAATAATATGCCTATGTAAATATTAAAACCTTTATAATAAGATTCATAAAAATATTCTTGGGTAGTATAAACACCACATAAAATAAATAGGTGATGTATAAGGCATGTGTCCCATATAAATAAAAGTGTGGAAAAATAATCCCTTACCTTAAGTTTGATATCCTATGTATGTATCTGAACCTCCAATATAATGATTTTAATAATGTAATTTATTTATTACTAAATCATGTTAATTTTTATGATATCTTATATGATCATATTATCATCTGTTTGTTAATAACATTATTACTCATCCATCAAGTATTAACTTCTTTATTTTACTATACATGTTTCCTCATATAAGATCTTGTTCCTCTTATTATATTATAGTTATATAATTTCAATAATTATATTAATATAGTATATATCATATTTTTTCTTTCAATGCATTTATATAATCATGATTTAATATATATCATGTAGAATGAATCCAATCGCATCTTGTAAACGGTAGGTCGTACGTACGCACAGGCGATGATATCATTCCCATAATTTTGAAATGGTGTGGGAGTGAATGGTATATAATTTGTTACATAATCCATATCATGTTATAATAATAACATATAGTTATTATTTCCATTATTATACCCTTCTAATTAAGGTGCTGGTGAAAAATAGATTACACCACAGTGTGGATATGGTAGGTCATACATACACACACATGGGGATTTTATTTTTCATAGGATGGATAGAAGGTGGAATAATGTTGTTCCATAACCATAATAACATATTAATATATTTTAAATACTGTATTTATTACTTAATAATGGAAACAATAATGGAATAATAAGTAGAAGAAGAAATGATCTTGAGAGAGTTGGTAAAAGAGATTACCACTTCTTCGGTGAGCTTACTCTAGATATCCTCTTAAAGGCACTAAGGTTGGTCTTTTAAGAAGACAATAACCTCTATAATTTGAATAAGGAAGTTGATAAAGGAAATTTTTATGGTATGGAAAAACATTAAGGCTAAAATTTTAGTGAAGAATAGAGGGATAATGTTCCTTTTTATAATTGAGGTGAGGGAACATTTAAAATCTCAAAAAATATTAATTTATAATAAAAAATAAAACAACATCCAAAAACCTCCAAAATGTTATTTTTTATAAATTATATGAGATAAGGTTGTAATCTAACCAAAAAATAAATTTTTTACAACTTTTTATGTCAATTTAAACCTTATCATTTTAATTTCACACTTAGTTATTCTATATAATTTTAACTAGGGTAACAATTATTTCAATATTAAAATGGTGAGATATCTACTAATTTGATGTGTCTTAAATCATAAATAAATTATTTGAATCATTATAGAAAATATAATATTTATTCTATATTTTTTAAATAATTTAATAAAACATTGTTTTGACAAAACAACAATAGTGTGAGTTTTGACATATTCAAATCATGGATTTTTTAAAAATATCAAGATAAGACTTTATCATCAAACCAGTTATTTTATTATATCCATATTGGTTCTAGGTATTATATAAAATTTATTGGATATATTAATTATCCCAAATTATATTTATTTTAATATTTTTAATAA
Source organism: Viscum album (assembly GCA_963277665.1). Taxonomy (NCBI): domain Eukaryota; kingdom Viridiplantae; phylum Streptophyta; class Magnoliopsida; order Santalales; family Viscaceae; genus Viscum; species Viscum album. Next base: position 337,843,118 of record OY728126.1, read on the forward strand.
CATTTATTTGATATTTTTATTAATGAAACAATTACTAAATCAGTTTTGTGTGATTATTTAAGATACTTATTTGTTAGGTAAAAAATTAAAATAAAATTATATGATGATTATAAATCTTATATATTTAATAATAAAACATATATTCGAATATAGATTCTAGAAAAACCTACATTAAAAATGTTATATTTATTAAAACATTAATATGACAACTTTAACATTACTTTATATAAAATATTATAAATGTCATAATATATTCCATGTGGATAAAATGATGGATAATTAGACTCTTGGATGATTATGGATGATATATTATTGAAAAATAATTTTTGGTAAAGTTTTTTGGTCTTTTAATATTTACTATCACTTTAATAAAAATTATTTTATTGATTTTTCATCAATTAAATAATTAATGTATCATAAATGAATAAGTAATTAAGATAATTATTTATATATCAGAAATTTTAAATAAATTACCATGATAAAAAAATGTTTTATATTTATAATAAGTATTTATAGTTTAATTTATCTTATGTATAATTATATATTAAAAATTATATGTTTATTAAAACATGAATGTGATATCTTTAAAATTAAAATAAATAAAACAATATAAATATCATAATTACTCCCAAGTGGCCCAAAATGTAAACACATAATTTTTAACATTAATATTTGTTTAGTGTGTTAAATTTTTTCATTTATATTCGTTCATAATAAGAAAAAAATCCCTTGTATAACATAATAGATATTAAAGAAAAAGAAAATGACACTTTGTATCTTTCTTTGATTTAAATATTATTTAAGTCATATTCAAGGATAAGTGTACATTAAATGACATAATTCAGATCCTTAATTTTTAAGTGTATAATTTCATTCATATAATATAATTTTAAAATTTGTTAGGGTCATTTTATAGACTTTATATTTTTATTTTTAACCTAAATCACCAAATGTATCCTTTACCGTGGTAATAAAATTTACAATGGAAAATATTCATATTGGCCAAAAAATAAAAGGTAAATATTTACTAAATTTGGAAATTATGAATCAAAATTTTACAACCATTTATTAAAAATAAAAACCTATAAGTTTCAAAATTAAATTTAAAATAAAACCAACAAAATGTCACCAAAAATAGTTTTTCGGAATAATGTTCTTTAAAAACATAAAATGTTTTTATAATATATTTATGTATAAAATCCATTTCAGAAACCATAATTTTATCAAAATTAACTATTTAAAATTTAAAATTAATTCAAAACATTATTTTTCTTAATAATTACTTTAAAATAAAAAGATGGGTTTTTCAATAAAAATCATTATTTTCACAATTCATCAAAAAATGAAACTTATCGGAAGAATACCAAAAAATCAACCAAAGTGAATTTAGATACTCCACTATCAAATATGACATTTATTTTGTCAAATAAAATATAAAAAAGTGTCAAAACTAGATTTAAAATGGGTGCTCCATCAAAAGGCGTCAAAACTGCATGTTTTAAAAAATACTTTTTTTATACGAAAAATTGAATTGTTCTTATATCTTGTCTTGAAAACATATAATATGAATTTTATACAATAGATTATATATATTCAATATATATTTATTTAATAAAACCATCAAGAGTGGTTTTATTATTTTATAAACTCACTTATTTCATTTAAATAGCTTTTTAAAAGAAAGTTAATACTGATCATACCCGCCATTATAATGACTAGGTTATAAGGTAACATAACAATATTCAGTTGTTCAATTATAATCAATCATGAATGAAATGAATTATATCAAAATAACATGAAATTGTGTGTAACATAATCCTAAAATAGTGTTGTGTATACTATAAGAAATGTCGGTGTTGTGTATAGCTCAGCTTACCTTGGTGTAGTGTATATCACAATAGAAAAAAATATCATAAAAATATTTGGGTGTTACAGAATTTAAATAGTGTTTTTGGAATTTTTTCAAGGATAAAAGGTGAAATTGAAGATGATATGTTACTTCTATGTATAGAATTGATATTAAAGTTTTTATTGCTTTTATTGAAAGTCTTATTCTACATATTGAGTTCCAATCCAAAAGACCTATTTGGTTAATATTATATAGAGATACCAAAAATGAAATCTCTATATTTTTTTAGATATATTTTGAGGAAAAAGTGTCCCAGCCTACGGGTGTGTTAATATGAAGATATTTTTTGGAAATCCAATAAAAATGAGATTAAAATGATGAAGATGAAAGGGATGTTTTTTTTATCGGGATAGTCATTGAAAAAGAAAAACAGAGATCTTGTAAATCGATGGGTGTGTCATGTGAATTCATTTTTATTTAATGCATTTAACGTAACATTTCAATTATTAAAAATATGATTCGGCACCCACCATAATCTCATATCCACATATATGAATATAAGGATCATGGGATAATCCCATGTACATGATATTAAGATATATAAAATCATGGTTCATAAAATTTGAAGGATGTTTCTATTTATTAAGATAAAAAGAAAATTTTGATGACCTACATATAAAAATAAAAAGACAAATAGAGAATAGTGTGGCCAAATATAGAGAAATTGATAGCCATTGTACTATGAAAAATATCTAAAGAACATCTATTGAAGTAGAAGAATATTTGTATTATTCATGTTGTCATGTAGAAGAGTAAGAAAAAGAAGTCAAGAAATATTATAAGATGATTTTGAGGGGTTTGAATTAGTAAGAAGGAGAACTGAGTTTAAAGATTCCCTATTATACATGTTATAAGATATTAGTGTCAAAAGTTCAGAATACTTAGAAGATGATGGGTTTAAAGATCATATCATCCCATGAAGTGAGACATACAGGTGAACAAATTCAATAGAATATATTGGATGGTGAGATATCACCAATAATAGATTTTATTACTTTTATTGATGATTTATATAATTTGAATAAGTTGATAATGAGAATAAGTACATCTATTATATTGATATAGAGACATACTGATATTTATCAGAGATTGAAATCCAGGAGGATCTTTAAATAAACTCTTTTATATACATGGTGTGAATCCATCAAACTTGTGGGAAATATTTTGTGCAACAACACCACTATGTTACTCAGTGACGAAAATGTAAAGATGTTGACAAATTCTAGTGATATGATGAAAATATAAGTCTGGTGAGATACTGAAAAAGTTTATGATGTGACTATATATAATATAATATTAGTAAGACTCTAATATGGTTATGGTGTGTGAGGAACCCTCCACTCTTAATTGAATTATATTGATAATAATGAAGAATCCATGATTTCAGATTATAAAAAACCATGACAAGTAATAGGTATTATTACTTAACCTTATAAAAAATTATTCCTTTATATATTTCATTATTTGGGTGAGGTTGTGTGAATTAAGAAGGAGTGGATCAAAAATGAACAAGTCTATAATGTTGAATTAAAAATTAAATAATTAATAAAAGTTTTAATAGAACAATAATTCAACCCTACCCTCTAAGTGGTCTATCATTCCTCTAAGAAGCTAATTTATCACGTAATAAACAATATAATATATATATATATAATGGAAGTTATATGATTGTATGTATACCATATTAAATTTTATATTATCTTAATCCGATAATCATATAAATATTCTAGAGAAGTATCAAACAAGTAAGTGATACACTGGTGAACATTATCATAGATTATTATACACATACTCATGAATAGTCTAAATGGGCCATTCATAAATTACATCATTTTCTATTATCATTTTTTATGGATTTTAAAGGAGGTATGGAACAACATCATCTCCTTTTATAGTTCTCATATAATAATAGTTTCTACAAAATCACTTAACATGAATCATATGAGGATCAATATGGGAAGAGATGCACAACTAAGATGAGCTAGAATGAAGTATGATAGAGGAAATAATTTTTAAATGATAAATATTTAGAAATTATATTGAATTTTTAAAACATTAAGTGACATATTAAATCAATGAAAATTCGATATAATATAACCTCTAAAAATAAATGATTGATCCAAATGGTTCCATCGCACTAAATACCAATAAACTAAAAAGTGTAGGGTTCACACTAACATTGAGTGAACTATTGTCACATGATCCCTAGTGACCACTAAGAATGAAAAAAATATTACACCACCATAGTCTATTCCTGATGAACATTTGGTTTCATCCTATGAAACAACCAACTCATAAGACTTTAGAAATGATGATGAAGATTACCCTTCTTATAGGGATTCTTACCAAATTAAATTGAAATTTTAATTTCCGAGGAACTTGACTCTTATATGGAAGAGAATGATACATCTACTTTAGTATATAAAAAATGATGAAATTTCTGCTAATATTTACCTGCAAATCAGAAAGCGGATGTTTATTAATTTTTTGGAAGAGTTAAAGAAAATATAAACATCAAATTCAGATCTATTCCTTGGCACTGAATCTACTTTTTTCATCTTTATATAATTGGTTTTTGTTTGACATGAGACTCCTTATTAAACTATATCACCATTATATTCAGTTGATTTATGACGTTTATTGGAAAATGGATATTCTTTTCTCCTAGATTCTTATTTTTTGATGGGTTTTTAAGGATTTTGACTAATCTGATGGATCTTTTTAATTTATTATGTCTTATGGACCTTTGAATCATCTCTAGAAATTGGGACATGTATTTATTAACATTCTTGGATTCACTGACTTCTTGGAATAATAAACTATGTTTTGGACAGGTCTTATGTTTCTAAGATAATGATCACTAGATTTTCTAGTTTTTATAACTTTAGGAGCTATTTGTCTTGTGTGTGGTTGTCTTCTAAGTGGTGAATTCAATTATAATAGTTTGTATCTTCTCATAAAACTAATTGTTTTTCAAAATAATTCTTATTTCCCACACTTCTTGTTTACTTTTTTATGTTGTGGTTTTCCTTTTATGGATTAATTTGATAGAGGATAGATATTTTTTATCTCTTATTTATCTTTTACATGATCCAATCATGATGTTTCCCATGGTTGTGGAAACTACTAGAATATAAGGGTTTTAATTACAAGTAGAGAAGCTTTTATTTTTTATTTTAGTAACATTTACAAGATGGTAGGCTTTCCAGGTATGTCGTATGGTGTTTTTTTTGTGTCATTTTGTCTCTCAAAATTTTACTTCCCTCAATTATTTGATGGTATAAGCTTGTTACACCTCGTGCTTAAACTTTTAACTCTTTATTTTAATAAATTTATTGGGGGCATGAATTGGGTAACCAATTCATGTCTCATTCTGGAAAAAATATGGTAATGTGATTTGGGAAGAATGGAAAGATACTACAAAGATACATTATACCCTTTAAGGTTTATGATCAAATAGTGACTATAACTTATCATCAAGAACTTCCACCAATCCTATCCTAAATGCATGACATGTTTTCTGTATCTCATTTGAGGATGTTCAAACCTAATCTATCATATGTACTGAACATATAGATTGTGAAACTGGAATAGTATTTATCTTATGAAGAATATCTATTGAAAATCATGGATTATAGATACAAAGTATCATGACACATGGGCATGCATCGGTTAAATGTTCTAAAAGGATATCCCAATTTCATGGATGGAATATGGTAACATAAATATGTAATGAGATAAGAGTATACTCATATTTTTTCATATATGTAAGTAATTTTTGTTAAGAAATTTTTTATAGGGATCAAAAAACATGACACACACCAAATTTATATTGTTAAAAAAATATTAAAATAAAACCAATTTTCTAGATATATTATCTTATATAGAACATTGAAAAAATATAAATAAATCCTTACCCCATTAACATAAAATATTACAATGGAATATACAATAAATTTTAGCTAGAAAAATAAAAAATAATTACAAATTTAATAAATCCAAATGAAAATAAATATACAACAATATTGAAATATTCATCATTATGATAACCCATGAAATAAAATCATGGATTATTACTATTTAAATAATAAAATACATTCGAATTAAACTATAAATCGTGATAAAATATATGATATAATGGGATGGATGATTTTAGTGAAATATTTAAGGCTTTATAGATTAATATTAATGGGGAATGTAATTGTTTTGTAGTCATTAAATATATATATATATATATAGTAGTTGGGAATATATAGATGTTGGATAAATATGGTTATCAATTTTAATACCAGTAAATGTATTAATAGTTTTCAATTATCAATATGTAGTTCAAATAAGATATTTTATTTAAATTTAAAAAAATATGATAAATAATAAATAATTTAGAACTTATTCATTTTTGAAAATATTTTTTATTTTAAAAATATATTTTATGAATTATGGTTTATTAATTTTGAATATTGATTTTAATTAATTTCATAAAATCAAATAATCATTCTAATAGAAATGGGTTGATAAAATTTAATGAATTTCTAGTTGACATATAATCAATAAGAATAAAACAATTTAATGATAAATGTGATAATTTTTAAAGAATTATTTTTCATTGTATTTTATATTATTATCTTAAAAATTAATTTGATAAATATTATTTAATGGTAATATTTTAATATAATATCACATTATAATTATTAAAACTGTAATAAATAAGAATAAAATCATTTAATTTTTTCAATTAAATTTTATAAAAAAGTGTTTCTTTATAGGTAGGTAATATTTTTTTCAATTTAAATGTTAACAAATATAGTGGTTGTATTTATTAATTTTGACACCATATTTGGAATTAGGATGGCTAAATTATGTATAGGGTAAAATTTTGAAACTTTTATTTAAAATAGTAAATTTTGGTAAATTTTTTGAAATGTGCTAAATATAACATCATATATATGTAAGCATGAAAGGATTAAAAAAGGTTAGATATATTCACTGAATGTTTTATCTAACCATTATTATAGTTCATTAATGGTGGTAATAAGGCATTATGAGTGTATTAGTTAACTTGAGATAATAAAATTATAAAATATTGAATAATTAATTCCATGGGATTCCTGTCACAAATCCTATATATACCCAGCCCTTCCTCATTTCTCCAATAATATATATCCTTTAATTTCATTTTAAATGCCAATAAGATTTCAATTTTTTATATTCCTTGAATACTTTTGGGAAATTATGGTCAAAAGAAGTATTTCAAAATCCATCATTTCCATGAGAGTCTTTAAGAGAAGAATCAATATATTAATGTATGTTTTATTATGCAATAAATTTTTTTTATATTCATCATAATACTTTTATTAAATATGATTTATAACATTAGTATCATATAATTTAAATAACTATCATTACATAATTTTATTTTTATAATTATATAATAACATATTCTTCCTAATTCATTCATTATAACATATTCATGTTAAGGTAAGTTTTGCCGACTACATGAACAATGCTAATACATTTCCCTCATGAATGATTAATAAGAAACAAATAATCATAAAATAAGGTAATAATTAATTATTAAATGTCATTTTATAATTATTTAATTAACATATATGTAAGTATATTTATTAATACAATAAATTCTATTTTTCAAATCATTGTTCATAGAAAATCATAATTTCTAATAATTTATTCATAATTGTCCTCACAACATCCATTAAATAATCATGGAACTGCATAAATATATAAAACATACCAACATAATTTCTATGACCATTATAGAGGTTATAAACACATAGTAAGGATCTTTGAGATAAAATATTATACCGGAGAAAGAGTGGAACAAATAGAATAATTAACACACAAAATTTAAATTTAACGATGAATGATTAATAAATGGGTAATAATAAAAACTAAATGAATAGTATTAAGAAACTAAATATAAATTAGACTACTATATAGATTAATAATAAACCTATATTGTTCATATAATATATTAAAAACTATCTGACCAATAGGGAACCCAAGGTAATGGTTTTTCATTGCTTAATCCCCTTTGCATTTAGTAATATTCTTTCTTGACTATACTTTTATATGTTTGAATGTTTTTCCCCTTCTCTATATCATTTTTTTTATCTATTTATTTTTTGAAGAAATAAATATTCTTAATCAAAATTTCTTTTTTTGTTGTTTCTTACATCACAAAAATACGACATTATAATGGCGGGTCTTTATACACTATATTGGGTATTGCTATTCCTTATAAATATTATCTCTTACCAAAAACATTTCAGTTCATATTTTTTAATATAAATTTTTGTTATGTTTTATACTTTACATATTTATCCCTATCTTGAATCGAAATTTTGTTTTAAAATCCTATAACCATTGTAAGTTTTTTAAATTTATTTAAAAACAATATAATGTAATTTATTTCCACTTACATATATATTGTATCTTTCAAATCATATTTCTCTTTCTTTATATTTATTTATATTAAAGGACCCATTATTAAAAAATATATTATTAAAATAATATTTCAAAATTCTTTTTCAGCCATTTAAAAAGGATTTTTAAAGTGATTTATAATACTTCTTTTATAATAATGTTATCAATTCATAATAAAAATCCTTCAAGTTTTTTCTTCAATTTTTCTTAAAATATGTATTTTAACTATATAATTACTATGATAAAATAATACCTTGATTCATCAATCATATTCCTATGTATCAATGAGGATAATGAGGAAATGAAAACTCTATAAGGTTATTGATGAATCATTTCCTTTTTCTAGTCATATAAATATAACCTTTCTACCAATTCCTTTCCAATGTGAGTACCCAATAAATCCTTCTTCAAATTTATATGTATTCACATAGTTAGATATACCATATGATTAGATGAAGATATTTATTAAAAAATATATATCCATTTATTCAATATGGTTTGGAAACATAATGTATCATTACTCAAATTGAATGGTGTTTACCTAGATATTTTTTTATTCATTCGATTGTTTTTATACATTATCAAAGATTTAATGTGACCCATTTTATCTCCACGGGATAAACTATTATTTATATATATTTTTTTCAAATTCCACACATACTTATGGTGGAAATTATAGTTTGATTGGTCCTAGTATTATATATCCCTCTAATTCATATGTAATGATTAAAAATCATGAGATAATTATGTTATTTGTGGACATGATGTGGGTAGATATGTTCACATTTAATGCATGGACATGATTTAGTTATCAATGTTCACAAAGTTATTCATGGACATGATACTATTAGTTATGCGCACAATGTTATGATTTTATTTGATTCTCATTTTCCACCAACTTATATTATATTTCTATGGATCGTGATTATTGTTTTATGATTTCACATCCTTCTACAATGTTAAATTATATTCTTTCATGATGATCCATTTCTTGTTTTGTGATCATGTGCTAATATCTATGGCCATGTTATCATATTTTATGTTAAGTTGATATGATTCCATGATCTTTCTCCATTAATTAAGTATTTTTACAATGTTCATGATTTATGCATGTTTTTTGTCGAATGATATATACTATTTGAAAAATTGATATTCCATTTCCCATAGTAGGAATTTTATCTCACTAATTTTGTGTGTCCCAGCATCCATTGTGAAATCATATATAATAATATCTCTATAAGGAATTGATGTGTGGAAAACAAATTGAGAGATATTGAAGCATCATTATGTAATAAGACGGTTATATAGCTAATATATAAAGTTAATAACACTTAGTCTTTAATATGTGCATTTTTTAAATGAGAAATAATGAAAAATTATTTTAAATTATCTAAATATACATATGTTATATTGAGGATTTTTCAATTATAGTGTTACAAGAATCACTCTGGTATGATCTTCAAAAACCATCCTTTTCCATAGTTGCACCAAATTTTTAGGGGGTATAGTTTTTTCATAATTTATACTTAATCCAATCTAGAAAAAATATATATTATAACAAGAAATCAAAAATTGTATCCAGATATTTGACCTTGTTTAGTTTGTGGGATGCCCAATTTTCATTAGATCTAATTTACACCATGATGTTATATTCCTCACTACAATGTCTCATATGATTATTAAATTAAATGAACATTGTGATAATAATTTTATACTGATATATTTGTTAAAGAACTCTCATTACACTTATTTGAATACAATTACAGCATAGAAACTCGTGTTGTAGTTTGAGATCATTCCAATCAATTCACTTCTCTCACACACTGAACTTATCTTGGGAAGATCATTTATTAAACCTATATTTATTATTATTTGATAAAATAATTTCCAAACTTCTTTAAATCATCAACAATTCCCATTATATATTACAAAATGACATTGATTAATTTCTAACAAACACAACATAACTTCTATCATTTAATCTTATTTTTAAACATTCTCCTCCTTCTTTAGTATATTATCCATCATTCTCTAATGAAAATAGAATTTATTCAAATATTTTTAATAATTTACCTAAATTATAAAATGAATATTTTTATTACACACTTAATATAAAATTATCATGACTTGATTTCATTAGAACTCCACATAGGTTATTGATGTGAAAATTTAGGACCATCGAGGCTCACCACATAAAACATCCATGGGTAAGAAACTAGAACGAAGGATATAAATCCAAAAAACGGGTAATTATAATCAAAAAACATAGTGAGAGTCTTTAAATTTAAATTAATTTTACCAAATAAGGAATAATAGGGAATCCATAATCATATTATTTCATAAAAAAATATACAATTTAGGGAATTTATAAATCATAACCAAAATGAAAAAAATATAGGAATATAGAAAAAATAATACAATTCTAATAAAATAGAAAAAATAAAACCCCCCATATACCATAGTAATTACAAATATTTTATAGACACCATGTTATACCTACCAACCTTTTTCTTCAAGATATCTCTATAAGAAAACCCGACATACCGAATCATAAAAATTAGTATGTAAATTATTGGTTACTGTATCCACATTACGAATAGATAGTCACCAAATATCCTGAACAACATAATACATACCATGAATTAATAATAATGAAATAGTGTAAATCATAAAATAACCTTTTTGGTCTCACCATACCACAATCTTAACCTAACTGTCATCTAGTTTATCTTATAAACATACATATAACCTTATAGATTATATAATCAACTAACTAACTCATAAATTACCATAAATCACACTCTACTAAATCAATGGAACAATATATATATTAACACTACACTAATACCAAAATAAAAAAAATAATGGCCTATGAAAACCAATCCCACGAACCTATAAATAACTAATTATAAAATCAAAATTCATATCTCCACCCACCATACTATCATAAAACATCACCGAATATCACAATCATAATGGAAATCAAACTCATACCCTCTTAATAACAATATAAAAATCAATTTCATATCTATATGTTTGGATATAACTAGATTTACTTTTATCAATCACACTATAAATATTCTTCCTAATTTTGAGACACACTGATAAAATATCCCTTATATGGTGGTTGTGTAGTGATTAGTACTAATAAAACAAGATATCATAATAAATATAAGCAATCACTCACATACAATGTAACATGAAGAACCTCTAAAATCATTATTACTCCCATTAGTATCATCAATGGTTCTCCCACATTATATAATCTTAAAGTAATACACTAAAGCTATGAGTAAACCCTCAATGGTACTCCAACAAGAATATTTTATGGTACGTTTTTATCAAAAATATAAAATTGGTCATAATTATATTGGATATATAGGGTATCAATAGTACTCTCATTGAAAACATGTGTTATTCCCAAATATCATTGAATGGGTACCTATCCTTGATAGCCCTGGGCTGGTTGTATCCTAATTTTCATGAAAATCATGTTATAAAAATTTAAACTAATTATGATATCTATACCTCCAAAAACCCTCTATAGATACATTATCTACCCAAAATATCACAAGTACATATATCACTAATAATTTTAGTATGACCACTACAAGTCTTATAATTTTATTGGATGTATTATCTACCACTATACTAATAATTTCATAGTAATCACTCGTATAATCATCACAAAAATTATCATCTTCATCATAAACATAAACATTTTCATAATATTTATTAATTAAACATCCCATTAACCCTAATTTTGACATTATATTTAGTAATGAATCATCATCATTATTGAGTTATCATCATTACCGCAATCAATATATATATTAAAATATTAAAATATATATGTTAATTTTCAAGGGTCACTCATTGATCAATGACATGTTGATACGTGTCATTCTTGAATAAATAATGTTCTCATAGTTATAGTTTAATTATTTATTACCCATCATAATCATCACTAAATATCACATTATAATCATCACTTTTCTTAATATGGATAAAGGAAAAAAATAATAATTGTATTATAAATTGAATCATTATTATATCCTTGAACCATTACATATAATCTATCCACAATGAATCATTTATTCATTTGAATTTTTCAACTCTCAATTTGTTTTCTCATACATTATTGTATTTAAAATATTTTTCTCATTTCCCACTAGAGAATCTTTGTAAAATATTTTAATTTTATGCTTTTACCTACTTAATATCTTCAAATAAAAAATATATGGAATAATTCTATTCTACTTATTAAAGTAATTTAGATATCATCCTCAAAATATTTTTTACCATATCTCTGTATATATCAACCAAAAACATAATTAAATGTTAAAAAACCCCCCAAAAACCTAAACATCACTGAAAATGTTGAAATATTAATCTATGTAGAAAATCAACGAAATTAAACAATTCATGTCTCAAGTTATGAAAAAAACCAAAAATATATAATATTTTTCTATTAAATACATATATTAAGATATATTTTTTATTATTAAAATAATATAAATGATAATAAGGTAGTTCGAGGAAAAGACATTATTTGGGTCGATGGCATCCATGATAATCATATTTTTGTTTCTAAATGTGACTGATAAGAAAATATGATTCTTAAACTTATGTAATTTTACTTTAATAAACTGCAGATGATTTCTTTGGTCATTGAATTGATATTTTTGGATTATTTTCTAATAGTACTAGATTTTTTTAATATTTAGTTCATTTTATTGTAACATAATTATTATCAAAATAATTATTCAATAAAAAAATATAAGTAATTTTATATATTATTATTTAAAACCAATTATTTAATAAAATGTACATAATATTTTTTGTGATAAAATTGTGTGGGTGTACCATTATTTGGAATTATATTTATCTATTTTAATTGGATATTATATCTTCTAACTCTCATACATTTCCCTTGAAATAATTGGCACTACCTTCTATATGAAACTCTTGTTTCGTTATTAGCCTTTTACTTCACACCACTACACTACTCGACTACTACTCACCTACACACTACTTCCCATTTTCTCTCACATCACTCCCTACCACCATTATATAGAGTTTATATACCAAAAATAGGTATGACACATTCAAAAATAATTAAACCACTCTATCCACCATAATATCACTATTTCCAATGTCCTCTCTTATAGTACCCCACTTGATCTATTTATCACATCTACATATAATCAATAAATATACACAAGTTAATCCCATATTCCTCATTGTTTCTCTATTTTTATAGATATCATTACACAAAACAATGTAAATTCATCATATCTTGACCTTAATTATTCTTTTAGCCTCCATACCTATATCCTTATCAATCTAGATTAGGATTGACATATGACCAAAACTTAGGCACAAATGAGAAATATGGACATTATTATTCATGATAGTTATGGAAGATGGTGGATTGATTATGTATGGATAAGATTATTATAATTTGACATTTAACTCTTATGAAATTTATATTATATTATTTCTAAATTAAAATTTTATTTAAAAATTTTAACAATGAATCATATATCGTGATTTTTGGTACCCAAAAATGTGGTGTTCACCTTCATCGGAAGACCATGATATGTTCATCACTTGAATTTCATGAGTAAAGTTGACTATAATGAAGTTTCATACCACATTATGAAGATGAAAATAGGGTATCCATGTGCCAAATGATTTATCCTTTATTAAGTTATAAAGATCTTGAAGAAAATTTACCCAATCAAATGGCATGGTGGTGAAATCCTTCTCTTAGAGTTTCATTATAGATTCCATTTGTTATTGTGGAAAAGGTTTTAAAAACATTGAAACCATTTTTTATGCCTCTATAAATATTTTCTAGAATTGTAAAACACTTTCAATGGGTAAACCCTATATAAATGGGTGTATCTTCTTTCACATGATTTTATTTGACATATATAACTAAGAAATTATCTAACATCAAAAGGTATGGTATTTTAATGTTTTTGATATTTTTCAAAAAAATAAAAAAAAATCATTTTACACATGAATTTCTTATTCTCATTCTATAGTATGTGAAATAATAAATTTTATCATATAATTTCCATGAATTAATCATCCTCTATAATGATATATATGGCCACATTTCATATAAACACTATTGTAAATTGGGCCTATACCCATGGTTTTCCACAAAACCGTGGGTATAGGTCCCCCCTATACCCACGGTTTTCTAGAACCATGGGTATAAGATAGTATGGGAACCTATACCCACGGTTTTCCAAAACTGTGGGTATAGGTCCCCTATACCCATGGTTTTCGACAAAACCGTGGGAATGGGTGTTTTTTGAAGACCTATACCCACGGTTTTTCCAAAACCGTGGGCATAGGTTTTTTTGTGAAGACCTATTCCCACGGTTTTTAAAAACCGTGGGTATAGGGGGTATTTTTTTCAAATACCTATACCCATAGTTTTTCAAAACCATGGGTATAGGTTTCCCGCATTATGGTGGGGAAAAAATGGGAAAAAATTGTGTGGGACAAAATAAATTTTATGCGGGAACAATGCCTTAAATAATATAAATATACGGATGCCAATTTTTATAAATATAAATTCGGTATCTTTATTGGTTTAAATCTCCGTTCACTTCTGGGAAGTGCGGTGTTAGAATCTCGGTCATTTCAATTTTCAAATATACCGACATTATTAATATAAGTATAAAATCGTATAATTATATGAACAAAATCCTTGTAGCTTAGATGGTTCATCATGCTACTCATTCTCTTCAGGTCGCGTGATCGAGACCCACTAGTCCCGGTTTTTTTAGATAACAGCATTAGTATTAATATATTATAATAAAATTATCTATATATATATATATAAATTCGCCAGGTCAGTTGGTTCGCTATTGGGTTGCAGCGTTGAGTCGCTGCTTGTGGCGCGGGTTCGAAACCTGCTGCCCTCAATTTTTGAAAAATTTAAATCTCCCACGATTTGAAAATCATGGGTTAAATTCCTTGCCACGCTGTACAGCAGGATATTTGTGTGTGACACACCTATACCCACGGTTCTACCAAACTGTGGGTATAGGTCAAGACCCCTATCCCGATGCCGTTCCAGCCCACGGTTCCCAAAACCGTGGGTATAGCCTATACCCACAGTTTTGAGGGCTATACCCACGGTTTTGGGGGCTATACCCACGGTTTTGAACCATGGGTATAGGTTGTTTTTTCAGTAGTGAAATATTCAGTGTCTTATATAATTTTGAAAATCCAAAAAAATCACAAAGCCCTATGGGATATTCCACCATATCCATTAAGTAAATGTATTAATGAATCCTTAGGAGGGGATGTGTCGTTCATGGACCTCATTTTACCCTACTCCTAACAACCATTAACTAAAAATCCCCAACATTGTAACATCATGTTGACGCCACCCAAAATCTCAAAATAAAGGATCATTATATGTGAACTATGCATTACATAAACCCCTTTTGTGGGATTGTAAATCATTTTACTAAATCATGTGCCTAATTCCAAGGAAATATATGATCATTCATCCAATACTAATTTAAACATGACTCATTATCCCAAATTGGATACACTAGGAAAAAGACATCACATAGTAGAGACACTAGTGACTACACATCCCATAGTAGACACACCTATAACTATATATCTCATTGGGAGACACATGCTATCAAACACCCCTTAATGGATACATTCTAGATAACACATCCTTAGCCAATTTTCAATACATTCCACTGCCTAATGACTTTGTATCATATTCTACATACATGTATGTATTTTTATATATTTTTAAAATACCTTTTATGCGAGTCAAACTAAAATTTAATGAACATATTACATGATTTAACACTCTTCAAATAAGGGATACTCTCACACTTTCATTAGGTAACCCTCAAATAATTCCTCATCCACTATTAGGTTTCAAATTTTAGTCAATTTTAAAGCATTGTGATAATGAGGACATGTATTTCTAAAGATTCATGTTATGTGTTTCATACATACACCCTTTAATGTCTATTAAGGCTATTTTTACTCATCAAGAAATTTTATCTAGTATAAATCTTGAACCACTTTTCATTTCTGTTGTTCCTGAGGTCTGGCACACCTTCTTTGGTTGAAACTATCATTTCATTACCCTCAAAAAGTATATACCCTACCCATTTTTCTTCCAACCATCCTTGTGCATACTTAGAGTTTCTCCCACTGTATCATATATGTTTCATGTTTATTTTCCCCCTCCCCTTACATAGTTTCAAATATGTATGGGATGGCACAAAATTGGGATAGGATTTTAGGGTAATGTCATCCATATCATCCCTGAGTTCACAATTAAACTCAAGATCTTGTGGGCCTATAATTCAGTATAATATTCTAACCAATAATCCTCTAATTAGTGTGAACAACCTAATTTATTTTCTATAATGATCTATAACTAGTACACTCATACATATGTCCCTCAAAAAATCATTTCTATCTACCTTTCACATATTATTCTTCTCCTCGTGACATTAAACTATATGTAAATAGTTCTAGTCAAATGAACTTAAACTAAAATTCACAATATTCCAAGATGATTAAACTTGAAATTAATATTTTTGGTTATGGTATGGTAAACTTAAAAGGAACCAAAATTTTCCATTTCACATAAAATTAAATGGTATGAAGAGTCTTGTAAAATGATAACAAATTACATGGTGACTGATTTCCTTCATAGTGATACATTAAAAACCCATTTCATGGGAAAAATACTAAATCTAAAAAAACTTAATCCCCCTTCACTAAACCCATTAACTCCTCTTAGGATAACATAAATATGAGTATAAAAAATAGGTATTCATGGATTAAATAAAACACAACTTTTCCCTTTAAGTCCACATAGTAGGACATAAACCCTATTGTACCCCTTTATCCTTCCAAGATGGAATGAAACTCTATCATACCCTTTGAGTCTACCAAAGAGTATTTAAATCCTAGAAAAATACTAAATCCTTGTTGGAGTAAAAAAACTCTAGTATCCTCTTTAATTCATCCTTGTATACCTTAAACCCCATTTCACCCTATTAATTTTTAGGGATAGAAAAAAACACTAGCATAGCCACTAAATTATTCTGGGATATCATAATCCCCATAATTATCTTTTATACATCCTAGACTTTATAAAATTCCATCATATCCTTATGTCCTCTTGAGAGACCTTAAATACCTATGTAAATCAAAATACATTCTAGATGGAATGAAAATAAAAGATATCATTAAGTCTCCTAGATAGAGATAAGCCCTAGTGTAGCCTTTTAACCTACCTAGATAACAAGAGACTCTATCATACACTTATGTCCTCCTGGGAGACCATAAACCACAATATAATACAGAAATACTTATTAGATAGTATAAATCCCCAATATAACTCTAAAACCACCAATTTGTTTTGAAAATGAAAAATATTTCTTTACACGCCACCCTAAATGGAATTAAACTCTAAAGAGTCTTCCTAAATGAAATTAAAATATAGTGTGATTATTTCAAATAAAAATTCTGATTCACGATCACATCTATAATGGATAAATGTATATTTAATCATAGACAAACTTTTTAATGGAAAGTGTTCATTAAGATTTAATAATATGTACACATTAAAATATTTGTAGGTTTATAGGGTGGGAAGGTAGCTTCAACCACACCTTTTGAGGGGGAATTATTTCCTACTCTTGGACTCTTGTATATTTTAGATATATTCTTGAATCATTCCCAAATCCTAGCATGGTATTAGTCTCACCTATGACATTGATTGATCATAGTCATGCATCTATTTGAACATCTATATTTATCAAGGGTCATACATTAATGTGAAAATTAATATATAAAAAAGGTTATTAATTGATGGAAGGATATATATGTATCAGAAGTTATATATATTTCTCTTATTAGTTAAATCATGATACTGTTTAAATACAAATTTTTGAAATCTATTTTTTATCATAATCTAGGGGTGAAAAGTGTTTATGGTGATATAATCGATCCTTCATAAAGTTATTTCTTGATATCCCTATAATAGGAATAAAAACACACATAGTAAGGTGCCATTTAAGGAGAAACTCCATACCTTTTAAGGTCATGTGATGAGGACTAACCCATGCACTATAATGTATTATGGTAAGTATGACTTGGTAAAAGGTTCCTAGTAATAGAAGGTGTGGGAATTATTCATGGTCATCCATTTCTAGTTTACCTCAAAAATGGAATATGGCCCAGTGAGAATAGGTTTTTTATTTAAGGAATATGTACCCATGAGATTTTTGGTTTGATCATAATGAATATGACCCACCATGTTGGATATGTCCATATTTACGGTATGACCAAATGACCAAGGATATCTGGACTCATAAGGAGTATAGACCAATGAGGAAGGATGTGCGTGGTTTCATGGGGAATATATCCTGATAAAGATTGTTTCAAAAGAGAATATGGACCTAATGAAGGGATATGTATGTGTAAATATATTGGGATTTAACCTTGTGAATACATCCAACATAACCTATTTAAAATAAGAATCAAATCCCATATAGTTCAAGTTACCCAGTTTAATGAAATGTGACAAGACCATACCATAAAGTTTTATATATTTCGGTATAGTTGTTATCATGTACTGTTACATCATGAAACTAGGATTTTTGTGTCACAAAAGGGTTGAAAATATAGAACTATTTGGGGATTAAAAATGTTATCATCATATATTAATGTTGGTCTTTAATGTACATTATAAGTGAGATCATAAATGAGAGAATGATATATTGGGTATTACACCTAAATAGAATGCCAAAGATGCTTCTTGGGAATTGGGAGACCATGGATGGGGATAAAAAAATGAATATGTGCTACCTAGAGATGGGTGTCCCAATCTCATTGATGTCTCCTATAGATGAAATTATCAATAGAACATGGATGGGGTTTTCACCAAGAAAGTAATCCTGGTATAACATGGCTAATTGATTGGAATTAGGATCCATGATGGGCATGTTTATCCAAGAGAGAACTCTCTAAAATCCCCTTTATATGGAACATCATTATCGACTGAATAGACATTCATGATCACCCTGAGGGTTTTACCTATCTAAAGACAAATGTTTTATCCTTTAACAACAAGGGAATACACGATCAAAGGGGTGAATGCTTATGTGTATGCATTAAACCTATATGTTTTAGAAACTTTGGAGGAGACCTTATTAATTGATTCCTAGATAATAGCCCTAGTCAACGTAATTATCAACCATTAAGGCTTGGGGGATTATAGTACCCTGATGTGGGAGCAGAATAGGATAGTTTTATTAGTAATGGGATTAATTAAGGCTTCTACCTAGTGAGGAATGTTAATTTTATCTTAAATAAGTGAGGGGAAAACAAATTTCCTTACCCAAGAGGTTTTAGGGTGAAGTGGTGACCTTGGGATACTATATTGTAGTGGATAAATAGTGATAGATCTCGGGTTAGTATTCTCTCTACTGGATAAAGGGGATCCATAGATTCCTTTCGATGTTTTGTGATCTATCATATTTCTTAGTTAGGGTCCTCCATCCTAATGTTTGATAAATAGGGATGATGTAGTTTCTTATGAAGTTTTATTAATTTATTAACCATCAGGTAAACCAATTTCCCTAACTTTTGGTTAATTCCACTTGTTTTTAAGCATAAATAAGCTTTCTAAAGAGAGTTAGAGAATAGTGTATGGGACAAGGAAAATCAATGCGTTAGGCCATATCTTTATTTTCTAAAAGTTCCAAATGAGGAGTTGGAGGTTATTATTTATATTAATATATTGTAACCTCGGTGGATAGAGTTTTGGTACATAGTGTGTACATATAGTATGATTGCACGTCCAACATAGGCAGACATGTTTACTTGGGTGTACATGTCAGGTCAAAACTGGTGGTTTATAGAGTATTATTATGAAGTTTTTTAGGATTTTCCCTTTACATTTTTGTGGTTCTCAACCCTATTCAAAATTATTCATTATTTTCCAAAAAGGGAGTTCAAAAATCCCCCTAGTATTGGATCTGATTAGAATAAGGAGGATATAATCTTAATGTCGAAGTGAATTTGAAGTGAATGAATTTCTATAAGGGGGATATTTTTTCACAAATGGAAATACTAGTAAGAACTATTGGAACACACTATTTATGTGCAATATTGGAACATGCTATCCATTTTCTCTTGTATCACATGCCATACAACTTGTTCAAGCATGCTGCATAGTGATAATAAATAGTGGACCCCCACACTTAAATTCGGTGCCTTTCCTTGATGATATGGAGAATAAAAAACCTATGTGTGCACTATTGACTAACACTTCATTAAAGAATCTATGCTTTCCTACGTCCTCATCCATTCCTTAGCAAATTAATGTTATCCGTGTAGGATTTCTCAAGCCATTTTATTTATAAAAACTAACCTGTGTGAAACTGATGGGTGAAAATTCATTCCAACGATAATATAATATGAGGATGGTAAAAAGACTTGTGTAAAGTACATAGATGAAATACTAGCATATAGGACCTAGTAAAACATATTTATACGTAATAAAAGGTTCACCTAGTTTTTCTAACCTTTACTTTTTTTCAATGTCTCCATTTTTTTCTTGGTTTTTCTTACTAAAAAACCATTGATTTTTGTTATGGGAAAAAAGTATCTCACATTATATTCACTAATTTGGATATTGAGTTTACTAATCACATCAAGGTAATGATTTATACTATTGGGAAATTATACCATCATTACTGTGATTATTTCATAAAACATCATCAAATTTTGCTGAAGAAACATCATCAAGAATACCACTTGGTTGATCCCCTTCATCTATAAAAGCAAGGTATCATGATTGATATCGTTATCCTAAATTTTGGTAACTACATGACATACTCTTATTTTATTGAGTGCACCAACATGGTAATAGTTAATATTTCTTACAATGGTGCTTACATAAATGCAGAGGGATATAACCCATAATGTCTGATGCACCATACCATAAACACCCTATAAAAATAAACTAACATATCTAATACTAATAAAAACAAGTTCATAAATATTTTTATCATTATAACATTGATAAATTTAAATTATGTAAAGAGTAATGGGATATATGAATAAAATATAGTTTTAGGTTGAATGTATATTTGAAAATTGGGTCTGCAAGATGGGATCCATATTTAATGATGTGTTGATTGTGGATAAAAATTACAAGGTCATATGGATTTACCATATTCACATCTATAGTAACACATGTTTAGTCCTATGGTTACTGAGATTATCGATCTCAAAAACCAATACCTTCCACCTACTATATAGAGAAGTTGGAATCAATATATGGGATATCTACCGAGTGTGTGGGGAACCCATCCTTAGAAAAATGTAGGATGAATAAAACCCCCAAAGGTGATAGAGATGTATTATGAGTAGATTATACCACAGTACCATGAATTAATGAATCTATATTTTGAATTCTTGGGTCATTATCCTCTTCTATAAGATAATTTCAATTTCGAGTTACATGTGATTAATTTTTAGTGCCTTGTGTGAACAAACCAAGTTGCAAAGGCCCAATGAGGTTCTGTAACACCCCAAGCTTCCACGGTACACTTCTATTTGAATAATATAGTAGTGTGTGTTGTACGCAACTTTGAGTTCTAACACATACCACAACCAATCAAAGTAATCGTTATGAATAGTAATACCACTTTTTGAAATTTTATAAATTTTATCTTTCAAAATGGACGTCATTTTTGGATTCAGAATATCAAAATTATCTTAATATGGTTTTTTGGTACTTTTTTGATAACTTTCATATTTTCATGAATAGTGAAAATTACTAAATTTTAATTAAAAAAACTTTTTTAATAAAAATAATTAATAGTGATAAATTATTCATTTGAATGGTTTGGAAGTAAAATTAGATTATATTTTTATCATTTAATACAATCAAGTTCATTATATATAATTTCACATTTAAATTTAACATAAACAAGTGTCAATCTTTTGATAGTTATTATTTCATAAAAACACGCTTTTGGTTTTGAACCCGAAAATTAATTTTAAATTAATTTCTTCCACTTCTATGTTTTGAATTTAGAAAAATGGATTCCATATTTTTAATTAGTAGGTTCAATTTTTGTAAATAGGTAACTTCTATTTTTAGACATTTTGAATAATTACTTCGGTAAATATTTTATTTACCACGGTTAAAGGGTAAATCCATTAAATAAGGGAAAATAATATTATAATAATATTAAATTACCCTAACATGTGTAATAACCCTATTTGATGATTCATTTCCAACCATGGCAATATTTGGATCGATTTTGGGACCCCATGGAGCCACTTTTAAGTGATAATGACACTTTATATTAAGTTAATGTAAATACAAAAATGACATAAGCATATATCTTTTAGAATAAAAATTTTTACATAAGGTTATATATGTTATATTTTCGACTACAAATATTCATTAGAAAGAAAAAAATATTTACAACATAATGGTATTTTATTTATAATTTTTATAGATTGAATAATTAAATTTATTTATGAAACAATAATGATGTAATATTTTCCTTATTAATGAAAGAATCAAATAATTGGTATTATAAATGTTAAAATAAATATTATTTTAATGTTTTGATGACATAAAAGAATTATATAGGTTAATATAAAATTATATTATTTCTTAAATGAATTTATTTTGAATTAATAAAGTTTTTAGGACTTTAAAAAAATCAATTATTAAATAGTGTCAAAATTGATATAAAGGAATTTTTAAAACAAATATTATATAATTAATTTATAAAATATTCCTAAAAATCTAATGTTTGGAAAAAAGACTTATATAATTATAGTTGTATAATTAATTTACCACTTGGTGTTCCCTTGGAGGTATATAGTAAGTTTATTAACCATATAATATAAAAATACAAAGAGACATGGTAAATGTCAAACTATTTAACTAAGAGTTAAATCTAAAAGTTAAGGTTAATATAGTGACCCTAACCTATCTAAAACCTATTGGTTAAGAGGTTTTCGACCCATCCCCACATTATACATTAAATAATTCATTATTGATCCATTAGAAACAGAAAATTATTTTATTATAAAATAATATTTCTAGCATTTCCTAAGGTGCCCCTCACCCCTCTTATAAAAGGGCACTCCCCCTTCTCTCTAATTCACACCTTCAAAGCCTTTTGGTTCGGACAAACTCTGACCAAATACCCTCTAAACTGTCAAAAATTCATTATAGAGGCCTTCTTTTAGTCATAAAGCCAACTTAAGGAGCCCTTTTGATCAAATCAAAAGGAAGAACTGGAAGAAGAGGTAATAATTTCACCACCCAATTTCAAGTTCCTTTCTTCTTCCACATCCTTTTTCTTTCTTGTTTCCATTATAAGATAATAACCCCAATATCTTCTATATAATTTTATGTTAGTATAAATATGGTACAACCAAATTCATTATTCAATCCATCCTTTGAATGATATGTCACCATACGTGCGTACGTACGGATTACCGTCTCCACGTCGTGGGGTAATTGTTATTCAATACATTATTATTTGGATGGGTATAATAATAATGTTTAATTCATGTAAAAAATAAATATAACATGATAATGATTCTTTATATATGATATACCATCCAATTATATATTATTTTAATATAAAAACAATGATATTGTCGCTCGTGCGTACGTACGGATTACCGTCTCCACAAACGCGATGAGATTCATTCCCCGTCGTATCCATTCAAGACTAACATTTATTAGTTGATTAAAAATAATGTTTAAAGACATCATATAATTCTAGATACTAATAAGATACATCCCATCCATAAAAAATATGACTCACATAACAATTAATATAAAGTAAAATGAAACCATTAACACCCAAAACGACAATAATACTAATATATTATCCACAAAACAATGTTAAAAGATCATATATGATATCATATTAATGTATATGATTATTTTATAATTTAATAAAAATTATTTCGCCATTATACAGGAGGTTAAACTACCCCCGACCAAGGAAAAGTACAGGGTAAGTGTTAATTCTACAATCTCTTCATTATTTGAGGTTGTTTTTACGTAACTATCTTATGGGACATCTTTGTCATCCACATCCATGTTTCTTAAAAATGTATTTCAAAAAATTCTTAATATTTTATAGAATATGGTTTAAAGTCATTTCTACCCTTGTTTTACTTTTTATAAGATGTTTATAAAGGAATCTTTCCATCATTTTCCAAACAAGGTCCTTTTTAACCTTTTCGACAGAATTAAGGTAAGAATTTATTTTTTAACTTATATAGTGGGTGCGGCTATTTTCCGCTGTTATAAAATTTTTGAAGCTTCCCTTAAAGCTTATAAGAATATTTTCAAAGTAAATGTTTTCTTTTAAAATTATTTTAATTTTAAATGATTTCAAAAAAAGTGATATTTCTCTCAAATAGTTTTGATTTCATCTACGTCAACATCCTTTGATGGATTTTAAGCTTATTTGAACTTTATTTATTATGATACAAAACTTCCATATAGTATTGAAGGTTTTTTTATATGTTTGACTGTGGATGTGTTATTTTTATACCATTCATGGTTTATGGAGAAAGTTTTGACATTTCTTATGCTACTTTTAATACGAATGTTTATGTTATGTTTAAACTTGTTCATATGAGGAATGCATTGGACTTAGTAAGTGACAGGCGGAGCCCTCTATAACTCCTTGATGCATCGGTAGGTATCATGAGACAAACTAGTTTCTTGGCACAAGTCGTTGACAAAATCTTATTTGTAGTCTTCGCACAAGGCCTTGACTATGTGGTTATGATAGTCTGGAATTATGCATTCCTTCATTATGAAAGTGGTTATTAATATTGCATATGATTATTTGACTAGTAGAATATTCATGTGAATAATTAAATGGAATTATTTCATTTTAATTTTTCTATATTATGCTGAATTTAAAGTTTAAAAGGCTTTTGTTTTAGTTATACATTGCCTTAAATGTTTATTCTTATTAATGAAAGTTTATGCTATATTGTTATCCTTAATGAGCATCTGAGATCACCCCATTCTATGTTTTATTTTTTCCAGGATATGAAGAAGTATTTTATAACCTTCAGGGATATTCTGAGGGGATATGAGTGTGGACTATGGAGACTATGTTGTTGTAGTTTTTCATTTTATCATGTAATGTAAGACTTATGAATGTATCTAATGTTTCCAAGGAAAATAAACTAATCGTTATTTTGAGACTTGATCTTTTGTGATCATGCCAATGTTATGTAATAATGCACCGACTCTGGGTAACTGGGGTCGAGGAGTTACAGTTGGTATCAGAGGAAGTTTAGTACAAACCTTTGAAGCTAGATTCAGATAAAATCTGATTAGACCACATAGCCCTAAGATTGAATTTTAGGATTAGTAAAGAAGAACTTCCTATAATTTTGTATTGTAAAGATTTTGTGAGTTTTCCAAGAAATAAATCCATGTCTCGATACGATCAGGTAGAGGCAGATATGGCACATACGTACTTAGGGGTAAAACCTGAAAACAAACCTCTTTGAGCTAGACTCAAACAGGAACTGGTGCACAAAAATAGCCATTACTGTACTCTTGGTTATGACACTATCAAGGAATATGCTTACGATAATTATCATTTTCTTTACAAACCATTATGAAGGGTTTATGAGTATATACTTCCTCAAATAAAACATTTTTATGATTATGGATTATATCCATAAACTGTTCAATTTATGTTTAGTGTTTTACAAGTTTGGATTTATGTATTGTGATCCAAAAATGAATCTAGTGTATGACATTGTTTAGAAATGGCGCCTAGTGGAAGGAATGGAAACTGTATCAATGCACGTACTCCATGTATGGATTTCCCTCCTTCTCAAGATAATTATACTGGATTTGGTGATACAACTGGGGTCGATCAGCTAATCACCATATTGGGGCAACTCACTTAGGTTATGAATAATAACCTTACCCATATGGAGCACCCTGATCCACATCGTGGAGGATCAATGTTATATTGATTCATGAGGCAACAACCACCAACATTCAATGGGGGTAAAATTCCACTAGTAGCTGAGCAATGGATAAATTCATTGGAGAAAATATTCCATGCCTTGGGGAGTAGCGAAAGGGAAAAAGTTGTCATGGCAGTTTACCGCCTCACCGGAGATGATGATCAATGGTGGTCATTGATTCAAAACAAAAAGGAAGATGATGAAGTATCAAATATGGAATGGAGGGAGTTTAAAGAGATTTTCTTAGAAAAATACTTTCCTCGTGACCATCGAGCAGATATAGAAATGCAATTTTTGAGTCTGAGGTAAAAGGAGGATGAGAATGTCACAAAGTATGAGGATAACATTACAAGGTTAGTGAGGCATGCTGCAGATTATATACGTAACCTATGAAGTAAGATTTATCATTTATTTGATGGGTTAAAACTGTTTCTCCATTGAGAATTAGTCTTACAATCCTTCTCATCGTACGAAGATATTGTCTTATGTGCTATCAAGACAGAAAAATAATTCTCTAAGTGTTATGACTTTAAATCAAAGAAAGAGAAGAAGAAATATGTTGATCACTCTGTAAATAGAAATAAGGGGAATAAGGGAAAAGTTGAATATCCATCTTGTAGTAAATGTGGGAAGAAACACCCTGTTAATTTCTTGAAGGGAATGGGAGTCTGTTACAAGTGTGGTGAAAAAGGCCACCAAGATCGTGATTGCAAGGGGAAGGAGGAAGCTACCTATGTTTAATTCTACAATTGTAGGGAGATAGAACTTATGAAAATTAATTTCCTAAGCATCAGGGGAACTTACCTTAGAAAAGTCCAAGGTATCAAGGCCAAGCTTATGTTATCACTACTGCTGAGGTAGAAGCTCCGAAAGACATGGTGGCAGGTAATTTAATGGTTTCATCAAGTTTAGTCAATGCTTTATTTGATTCTGGATCATCACATTGTTTCATATCTTCCCGTTTACTAAGAAAATTAGATATTTCCAATTTGATTTAACAAGGGAGTTGTCAGTCAAAACTCCTAAGGGAAGTATCATTTCTACAAAGTACTGTGAATCAGTTCCCATTATGGTATATAAATGTTCTTTATCTGCTGATATCATTGCCATACCTATGATTAAATTTGATATAATCCTCAGTATTTATTAGGTTTTGGACCATGATGCAAAAATTTATTGTAAGAAGTAGGAGGTTACTATTTTTGATGATGATGATAATGAACACCTTATCTTTAGAGAAGAATCATCACCACCTAATTCTTATCTAGATCCACCCCCAATAGCTCAACTAATTTCAATTATTGGGGAGGAAGAGAATGAAATGATTATGTGTGAGGAAAGGAATGTTCAAATAGAGTATGTACCTATTGTGAGATAATATGATGATGTGTTTTCAGAAGATTTACCTGGACATCCTCTAGAACAAGAAATTGAGTTTTCCATTGATTTAATTCCTAGATCAAGGCCCATATAGAAGACCCCTTATAGAATGGCCACTATGGAATTAGTGGAACTAAAGAAACAACTAGAGTAATTGAGTAATAAGGAATTTATTCTCCCTAGTGTTTCTCCATGGGGAGCCCCTTTCCTTTTTATTAAGAAGAAAGATGGATCTATGAGGTTATGTATCGACTACAGGGAGATCAATTCTATAAAAATAAAGAAAAAGTATCCCCTACCTCTCATTGATGATTTATTTGACCAACTACATGGATCTCAATACTTTTCAAATATTGACCTTCAATTTGGATATCATCAGTTGTGTGTGAAGAAGTAAGACATTCTGAAAATAGCATTTCGAACCAGGTACGGGCATTACGAGTTTACAGTAATGCCTTTTGGGTTGACTAATGCACCCTCTATTTTCATGGATATAATGAACAGATATTTCAAGGAATTTCTCAATGATTTTGTAGGGATATTTATTAATGATATCTTGGTATACTCTAAAAGCTACGAAGATCATGAAAATCACTTGTGCATTATCCTGAAGACTCTGAGAAGACATGAATTATATGGGATGTTTTGAAAGATTGAATTTTGTCTTTAGGCATTTCTTTTCTTGGTCATATTATCTCTAAGGATGGAATCTCTATTGATCCTTCTAATAAAAAATCAATCCAAGAATGTCTAGCACCAACGAGTATAATCGAGGTATGAAGTTTTATTGGTTTAGCAGGTTATTATCAACGTTTCATCCATAATTTTGCCCGATTGGCTAACCCATTAACAAAGCTCACATGTAAAGGTGTTAAATTCATTTGGAAAAAAGAGTGTGAAGAATGTTTTGAAGAACTGAAGAAAAGATTAGTCAATTCTCCTATCCTGACTCTACCATCGGGGAATGATGGGTCTGTTATTTATAGTGATGCTTCAAAGAAAGGACTTGGTTGTGTCCTTATGCAGAATGATAGGGTTATTGCCTATGCATCATGAAAGCTAAAAATTCATGAGAAATACTATCCTACTCATGATCTTGAGTTAGCAACTATAATATTTGCTTTCAAGATTTGGATAAACTATCTCTATGGTGAAAAATGTGAGATTTATAATGATCACAAGAGTTTGAAGTATATTTTCTCACAAAAAGAACTCAACATGATGAAAATGAGATGGCTTGAACAACTCAAGGATTATGATTGCATGATACACTACCACCTGAGAAAGGAAAATAAGGTGGCATATGCTTTGAGCAGAAAGGATCATGGAGTTTTGAACAAGATGAGAATTGAAAGGGATCTGATTTTCATGGATCTAGTGAAGATGGACATGGGAATAACCATGGAAGGTGAAACATCAATGCTTTTTCAAATGGTTGTCAAACCATCTTTACTAGAAAGGATTAAGAGTTCTCAGACCAATGATGAAGAGTTTCAAAAGAAGATTAAAGTTGTGAATGATGGGAGATTGAGTGACTTTGTGTATGAAGATGGAATATTGAAATTTGGGAAGAGACTTTGTGTTCCCGATATACCTGATCAAAAAAGGGAATTTTTGGATGATTCTCATAGTTACAATTTCTCTATACACCCTGGGAGCACCAAAATGTATAGATATTTGAAGGAAAATTTTTGGTGGGACAACATGAAGAGGTAGATTGCTGATTTTGTGTCAAGATGTATGGTTTGTCAACAAGTGAAAGCTGGAGGCAACAGCCTGGAGGATTCATGCATCCTCTTCCCATATCGGAGTGTAAATGGGATAATATTACGATGGACTTCTTCATGGGACTACCAAAAACTCCTAGAAAGAACGATGCAATATGGGTCATTATTGATCGTCTTACCAAGTCATCACATTTTCTTGCTATAAGGGAAGATTTACCACTTGAATGTCTATAAAGACTATATATTAATGAATTTGTGAGACTTCATGGAGTACCCCTATCAATTTTTTTATCATGATCCACGTTTTACATCAAGATTCTGTAAAAGTCTTCAGAAATTCCTAGATACTGAGCTTCATTTGAGCACTACTTACCACCCTCAAACAGATGGACAATCTGAATGAACTATTCAAACCTTAGAAGACATGTTGAGATCATTCTCACTTGACTTTCAAGGTATGTGGGATCAGTATTTACCTCTGGTATAATTTTCTTATAACAATAGCTTCCATTAAAGTATTTAAATGGCACCATATGAAGCGTTATACGAAAAGAGATATTGCACACCAACTTCTTGGGATAATGTTGGTGAAAGAAAACTCGTAGGCCCATAACTGGTGGAGTAAATGATGTAAAAGGTGAAGTTAATCCAAAACCACATCAAATCATCTCAAATTATGCAGAAGAGTTATGGTAATAACCGAAGGAAGGATTTGGAATTTCAGGTAGGAGATCATGTTTTCTTGAATGTATCTCTATGGAAGGGTGTTATGCGTTTCGGTAAGAAGGTAAAATTGAGTCCTAGGTACATCGGACCTTTTGAAATTCTAGAACGAATTGGGGTTGTAGCTTATCGTTTGGAAATGCCGCCAAATCTCTCCAAAGTTCACGATGTGTTCCATGTATAACTGTTGAGAAAATACACGCCTGATCCAACGCATGTACTCACCTATTAAGAATTAGAACTGGAACCCAATATGTCTTATTGTGAAGAGCATTTTTAGATTCTTGATACAAGAGAATAAGTACTGAGAAACTGGACGACTCATCTGGTAAAAGTTATATGGAGAAACCATAAGATGGAAGAGGCAACGTGGGAAGCTGAAGAACTTATGATGAAGAACCACCCGAGTCTTTTCATGCTGTAGTATTCTTGAAATTTAAAGAATGAAATTATTTTAAGGGGGGAGAATTTAACACCTCAAGATTCCACGGTACGCTTCTCTTTGAATAATACAGTAGCGTGTGTTGTACGCAACTTTGAGTTCTAACTCACACCACAACCAATCAAAGTAGCCATTATGAATAGTAATACCCACTTTTTGAAATTCTATAAATTGTATCCTTAAAAATGGACTTCATTTTTGGATTCGGAATATCTAAATTATATTAGGGTAGATTTTTGGTACTTTTCTGATAACTTTCATATTTTGATGAATAGTGAAAATTACTAAATTTTAATTAAAAACAACTTTTTTATTAAAAATCATTAATAGTGATAAATTATGAATTTGAATGGTTTGGAAGTATAATTATATTATGTTTCTATCATTTAATAAAATAAAGGCCATTATATGTAATTTCACATTTAAATTTGACATAAATAAATGTCAATCTTTTGATGGTTATTATTTCATAAAAACACGCTTTTTGTTTTGACAACGGGAATTAATTTTAAATTAATTTCTACCACTTTTGTGTTTTAAATTTAGAAAAATGGATTCCATATTTGGAATCAGAATGTCAAAATTGTGTAATTAGTTAACTTTTATTTTTAGACATTTTGAATAATTACTTCGGTAAATATTTTATTTACCATGGTTAAAAGGTAAATCCAGTAAATAAGGGTAAAAAATAATATTATAATAATATTAAATTTATCTAACATGTTTCCTAACCCTATTGTATGATATATTTTTGACCATGGGCATCTTTGGGTCTATTTTGGGACTCCATGGAGCCACTTGTAAGTGATAATTACATTTAATTTTAATTTAGTTAAAGTAAATACAAAAATGACATAAGCATATATCTTTTAGCAAAACAATTTTTACATAGGGTTATATATGTTATATTTTAAACTATAAATATTCATTAGAAATCTAAAAATATTTTCTATATAACAGTATTTTATTTAAAAATTTTAGACATTGAATAATTAAATTTATTTATGACACAATAATGATGTAGTATTTTCCTTATTAATGAAAGAATAAAATAATTGGTATTATGAATGTTAAAATAAATATAATTTGAAAGTTTTGATGACATCCACGAATTTCATAGGTTAATATGACATGTTAGGATTTCTTAAATGGATTTAGTTCTAATTAATAATGTTTTTAGGATTTTAAAAAAATTAATTATTTTTTTTTGAAAGTTGACATGAACTGGTTTCCTAGTTCATGTCCAAGAAATTTATTAAATCAAAAAGGGGGTACATGGAAATTTCAAGGTTTAATGTGCTTACACCCTCTGGAATTTAAAGAAACCAATAATAGATTCATTAAAAACCAAAGATAAATGCAGTTAGACAGCCCTCCTGAAGTGCAGCCTTGCTGACATGCACTGATCTTTCAGTCCTGCTGCAAGTAAGTCAAGAGTACATGGGATAGGCAGGCAGTTCTGTATCTTGGTGAAGACATAGAAAACCACATTCCAAGGTGCAGCAACTCCAATAAAGCTCCAGGGGCCCAAGGTGAAGTCATGGTGAAACATCAAAATCCACTTGGGGTTCTCTTTGAGGTATATAGTAAGTTTATTAACCATATAATATAAAAATACAAAGAGACATTGTAAATGTCAAACTATTTAACTAAGAGTTAAATATAAAAGTTAAGGTTAATATAGTGACCCAAACCTGTCTAAAACATATTGGTTAAGTGGTTTTAGACCCATCCCCACCTTATACTTTAAATAATCCATTTTTGATACAATATAAACCAAAAATGATTTTATTATAAAATAATATTTCTAGCTTTTCGTAAGGTGCCCCTCACCCCTCTTAAAGGGCACTCCCCATTCTATCTAATTCACACCATAAAATCCTTTTGGTTTGGAAAAACTTGGCCCAAATACCCTCTCAACTGTCCTACCTTCATCCTAGAGGCCTTCCTTTAGTCAGAAAGCCAACTTAAGGAACCCTTTTGATCAAATCAAAAGGAATAACCCGAAGAAGAGGTAATAATTTCACCACCCTCTTTCAAGTTCCTTTCTTCTTCCACTTCCTTTTTCTTTGTTGTTTCCATTCTAAAATAATAACCCCACTATCTTCTATATAATTTGATGTTATTATAAATATGGTACAACCAAATTCATTATTCTATCCATCCTTTGAATGACATGTCACCATACGTGCGTACGTACGGCTTACCGTCTCCACGTCGTGGTGTAATTGTTATTCAATACATTATTATTTAGATGGGTATAATAATGATGTGTAATTCATGTAAATAATAAATATAACATGTTAATTATTCTGTATATATGATATACCATCCAATTATATATTATTTTTATATCAAAATAATGATATTGTCGCTCGTGCGTACGTACAGATTACCGTCTCCACGAATGCGATGAGATTCATTCCCCGTCGTATCCATTCAAGACTAAATTTCATTAGTTGATTAAAAATAATGTTTAGAGACTTGATATAATTCTGTATATGAATAAGATACATCCCATACATAACAAATATTACTCACATAACAAATAATATAAAGTAAAATGAATTCGTTAACACCCCAAACAAAAATAATACTAAGATATTATCAACAAAACAATTTTAAAAGATCATATATGATTATTGTATAATTTAATAACAATTATTTCACTGTTATACAGGTGGTTAAACTACCATTGACCAAGGAAAAGTACAAGTTAAGGGTTAATTATACAATCTCTTCATTATCCGAGGTTGTTTTTACGTAAGTATCTATTGGGACCTCTTTATCATCCACATCCATGTTTCTTAAAAATATATTTCAAAACATTATAAATATTTTATAGAATATGGGTTAAAGTCATTTATAACCTTGTTTGACTTTTTATAAGATGTTTATAAAGGAATCTTTCCATCGTTTTCCAAAAAATTTCCTTTTTAACGTTTTCGACAGAATCAAGGTAAGAATGTCTTCTTTAACTTATACGGCGAGTGCAGCTATTTTCCGCCATTATAAAATCATCAAAGCTTACCTTAAAATATTATAATAATATTTTCAAATTAAATGTTTTATTTTATAATTATTTGACTTTTAAATTATTTCAAAAAAAGAGATATTTCTATCAAATAGTTTTGATTTCATCTATGTCAACATCCATTGATGGATTTTAAGCTTATTTGAAGTTGATTTATTATGTTAAAAAACTTCCATATTGTATTGAAGGTTTTGTGATATGTTTGACTGTGGATGTGTTATTTTTATACCATTCATGGTTTATAGAGAGAGTGTTGACATTTCGTATGCTAGTTTTAATATGAATGTTTATGTTATGTTTAAACGTGTTCATATGAGGAATGCATTGGACTTAGTAAGTGACGGGTGGAGCCCGCTATAGCTCCTGGATGCATCGGCAGGTCTCATGAGACAAACTAGTATCTTGGAACAAGGCCTTGATAAAATCTTATTTGTAGTCTTGGAATAAGGCCTTGACTATGTGGTTATGATAGTCTGGCATTATGCATTACTTCATTATGAAAGTGGTTATTGACATTGCATATGATTATTCGACTAGTAGAATATCCATGTGAATAAGTAAATGGAATTATTTCATTTTATTTTTGTCATATTATTCTGATGTTCATGTTTAAAAGGCTTTTGTTTTAGTTATACATTACCTTAATTGTTTATTTTTATTTATGAAAGTTTCCGCTATATTGTTATCCTTACTGAGCATCTGAGCTCACCCCTTTCTATGTTTTATTTTTCCCAAGATGTGAAAAAGTATTTTATGACTAACCTATAAGGATAGTCTGAGGAGATATGAGTGTGTACTATGGAGACTATGTTATTGTAGTTTTTCACTTTATCATGTAATATAAGACTTATGAATGTATCTAGTGTTTCTAAGGCTACTAAATTAATAGGTCTTTTGAGACTTGATCTTTTGTGATCATGCCAATGTTATGTAATAATGCACCAACTCTGGGTAACTAGGGTCGGGGCATTACAGTTGGTATCAGAGGATGTTTAGTACAAACCTTGGAAGCTAGATTTAGATAAACTTATATTAGAGCACATGGCCCTAAGATAGACTTTGAGGATTAATATATAATAACTTCCTAGAATTTTGGTATTGTAGAGATTTTGTGAGTTTTCTAAGAAATAAATCCCAGTCTGGATACGAGGAGGTAGAGGTGGCTCTGGAACATATGTACCAAGGGTTAAAACCCGAAAAAACCGCTTTGAACTAGACTCGAATGGGAACTGGTGCAAGACAATGGGCCTTACTGCACTCTTGGTTACGAACTCCCGAGGTATATTCTTAGGATAATTCTCATTTTCTTTACAAACCATTATGAAGGGTTTATGAGTATATACATCCTCAAAGAGAACATTTTTATGATTATGGATTATATCCATAAACTGTTCAATTTCTGTTAAGTGTTTTACAAGTTTGGATTTAAGTATTGTGGTCCATAAACTAATCTAGTGTATGCCATTCTATAGAAATGGAACCCAGTGGAAGGAATGGAAACTGTATCAATGCACACACTCCATGTAGGGATTTCTCTCCTGCTAAAGATAATTACAGTGGATCTTGTGATATAACTGGGGCTGATCAGCTAATCACCAAACTGGGACAAATCACTCAGGTAATGAATAATAACCATACCCGTATGGAGAACCCTATTCCACAGCGTGGAGGATCAATGTTAGATCGCTTCATGAGACAGTAACCACCAACATTCAATAGGGGTAAAAATCCACTTGTAGTTGAGAAATGGATAAATTCCTTAGAGAAAATATTACATGCCTTGGGGAGTAGCGAAAGGGAAAAAGTTGTCATGGTAGTTTACCACCTCACTGAAGATGATGATCAATGGTGGTCATTCATTCAAATCACAAAGGAATATGATGAAGTATCAAATATGTAATGGAGGGAGTTTAAGGAGATTTTCTTAGAACAATAATTTCCTAGTGACCATCGAGAAGATATGGAAAGGTAATTTATGAGTCTGAGGAAAAAGGAGGATGAGAATGTCACAAAGTATGAGGCTAACTTTAAAAGGTTAGCGAGGCATGATGCAGATTATATATGTAACCCAAGAATTAAGATTGATCATTTCTTTGATGGGTTAAAATAGTTTTTCCATCGAGCATTAGTCTCACAATCCTTCTCATCGTACGAAGATATTGTCTTATATGCTATCAAGACAGAAAAAGAATTCCCTAAGTATTATTACTTTAAATCAAAGAAAGAGAAGAACAGATCTAAAGATCACTCTGGAAATGGAAATAAGTGGAAGAAGGGAAAAGTTGAATATCTATCCTGCATTAATTGAGGGAAGAAACACCCTGGTACTTTCTTTAAGGGAATGGGAGTCTGTTACAATTGTGTTGAAAAATTCCACCAAGCTCGTGATTGCAAGGGGAAGAAGGAAGCTTCTGATGTTCAATGCTACAATTGCATGGAGATGGGACATTATGCAAATGAATGTCCTAAGCATTAGGGGAACTTACTTCAGAAAATGCCAAGGGATCAAGACCAAGCTCATGGTATCACTACTGCTGAGGTAGAAGCTCCGAAAGACATGGTAGCGGGTAATTTAATGGTTTCATCAAGTTTAGCCAATTCTTTATTTGATTTTGGATCATCGCATTGTTTCATATCTTCCCAGTTTGCTAATAAAATTAGATATTTAAAATTTGATTTAACAAGGGAGTTGTCAGTAAAAACTCTTAATGGAATTATCATTGCTACAATGTTATATGAATCAGTTCCCATTAGGGAATATAAATGTTCTTTATTTGTTGATCTCATCGTTATACCCATTATTGAATTTGATATAATCCTTGGTATAGATTGCCTTTCGGACCATGATGCAAAAATTTATTGTAATAAGAAGGAGGTTACTATTTTTGATGATGATGATAATTAACACCTTATCTTTAGAGCAGAATCATCACCACAAAATTCTTATCTAGATCCACCCCCAAGAGCTCAACTAAATTCAATTATTATGGAGGAAGAGAATAAAATGACTATGGGTGAGGAAAGGAATGTTCAAATAGAGGATGTACCTATTTTGAGAGAATATATTGATGTGTTTCCAAAAGATTTACCTAGACATCCTCTAGAAAATCAAATTGAGTTTTCCATTGATTTAATTCCAAGATCAAGGCCCATATCAAAGACCCCTTATAGAATGGCCACTGTGGAATTAGTGGAACTAAAGAAACAACTAGAGGAATTTAGTAATAAGGTATTTATTTGACCTAGTGTTTCTCTATGAGGAGCCCTTGTCATGTTTGTTAAGAAGAAAGATGGATCTATGGGGTTATGTATCGACTACAAGGAGATCTATGCTATAACAATAAAGAACAAGTATCCCCTACCTCGCATTGATGATTTATTTGACCAACTCCATGGAGCTCAATACTTTTCAAAAATTGAACTTAGATCTGGATATCATCAGTTGTGTGTGAAGAAGGAAGACATTCCAAAAATAGCATTTCGAACCAGGTACGAGCATTATGAGTTTACAGTAATGCCTTTTGGGCTGACCAATGCACCCTCTGTTTTCATGGATCTAATGAAAAGAGTTTTCAAGGAATGTCTCAATGCTTTTGTAGTGGTATTTATTGATGATATCTTGGTATACTCCAAAAGATATGAAGATCATGAAAATCACTTCTGCATTATCCTAAAGACTCTGAGAAGACAAGAATTATATGGGAAGTTTAGCAAGTGTGAATTCTGGATTCAGAAGATTTCTTTTCGTGGCCATATTGTCTCTAAGGATGGAATCTCTGGTGATCCTTCTAAGACAAGAGCAATCTAATAATGGCCAGCACCAATGAGTATAACTGAGGTACGCAGTTTTATTGGTTTAGCGGGTTATTATTGACGTTTCATCCAGAATTTTTCCAGATTGGCTAACCCATTAATGAAGCTCACACGTAAAGGGGTTAAATTCGTTTGGACAAAAGAGTGTGAATAATGTTTTGAATAACTGAAAAGAAGATTAGTCAATGCTCCTATCTTGACTCTACCATCGGGGAATGATGGTTTTGTTATTTATAGTGATGCTTCAAAGAAAGGAGATGGCTTGAACTACTTAAGGATTATGATTGCACGATACACTACCACTTGGGGAAGGAAAATAATGTGGCAGATGCTTTGAGCAGAAAGGATCATGGAGTTTTGAACATGATGAGAATTGAAAGGGATCCTATTTTCATGCATCTAGTGAAGATGGACATGGAAATAACCATAGATGGTGAAACATCAATGATTTCTCAAATGGTTGTCAAACCATCTTTACTAGAAAGGATTAAGAGTTCCCAAGCCAATGATAAAGAGTTTCAAAAGAAGATTAAATCTATGAATGATGGGATATTGAGTGACTTTGTGTATGAAGATGGAATTTTTAAATTTGGGAAGAGACTTTGTGTTCCCGATATACATGATCTAAAAAGGGAATTGTTGGATGATGCTCATAGTTCCAATTTCTCTATACACCCTAGGAGCACCAAAATGTATAGATATTTGAAGGAACATTTTTGGTGGGACAACATGCAGAGATAGATTATTGATTTTTTGTCAAGATGTATGGTTTTTCACAAGTGAAAGCTGGAAGGAAACAACCTGGAGGAGTCATGCAACCTCTTCCCATACCGGAGTGTAAATGGGATAGTATTATGATGTAATTTGTCATGGGACTATCAAAAACTCCTAGAAGGAATGATGCAATATGGGTCATTGTTGATCGTCTTACTAAGTCAGCGCAATTTCTTGATATAAGGGAATATTTACCACTTGAAAGTCTAGAAAGACTATATATTAATGAAGTTGTGAGACTTCATAGAGTACCCCTATCGATTGTTTCTCATCATGATCCACGTTTTACATCAAGATTCTGGAAAAGTATTTAGAAATCCCTGGATACTGAGCTTCATTTGAGCACTACCTACCACCCTCAAATAGATGGACAATCAGAATGAACTATTCAAACCTTAGAAGACATGTTGAGATCATTCTCACTTGACTTTCAAGTTATGTGGGATCTATATTTACCTCTGGTAGAATTTTCCTATAACAATATCTTCCATTAAAGTATTCATATGGCACCATATGAAGCGTTATACGGAAAGCGATGTCACACACCTACTTTTTGGGATGATGTTTGTGAAAGAAAACTCGTAGGCCCAAAACTGGTGGAGGAAATGATAGAAAAGCTTAAGGTAATCCAAAGCCACATCAAAGCACCTCAAAGTAGGCAAAAGAGCTTTGATGATAACTGAAGGAATGATTTGGAATTTCAGGTAGGAGATCATGTTTTCTTGAAGGTAACTCTGTGGAAGGGTGTTATATGTTTTGGTAAGAAGGTAAAATTGAGTCCTAGGTACATCGGACCTTTTGAAATTCTATAACGAATTGGGGTTGTAGCTTATTGTTTGGCAATGCCGCCAAATCTCCCTAAAATTCATGATGTGTTCAATGTATCACTGTTGAGAAAATACATGCCTGACCCAACGCATGTACTCACCTATGGGCAATTAGAAATAGAACCTGATCTGTCTTATTACGAAGAGCCTGTCAAGATTCTTGATACAAGAGAACAAGTACTGAGAAACCAGATGAGTGGTCTGGTAAAAGTTCTATGGAGAAACCATAAGACAGAAGAGGCAATGTGGGAACCCGAGAAACTTATGATGAAGAACCACCCGAGTATTTTCATGCTATAGTATTCTTGAAATTTCGAGGATGATATTATTTGAAGGATGGGAGAATGTAACACCCCAAGCTTCCAAGGTACACTTATCTTTGAAAAATACAGTAGCGTGTGTTGTACGCAACTTCGAGTTCTAACACAAACCACAACCAATCAAAGTAGTCGTTATGAATAGTAATACCCACTTTTTAAAATTTTATAAATTTTATCTTTCAAAATGGACTTCATTTTTTGATTTGGAATATCGAAATTAGCTTAGGGTGGATTTTTGGTACTTTTCTGATAACTTTCATATTTTGATGAATAGTGAAAATTTCTAAATTTTAATTAAGAACATCTTTTTTAATAAAAATAATTAATAGTGATAAATTATGAATTTGAATGGTTTGGAAGTATAAATAGATTATATGTTTATCATTTAATACAATTAAGGTCATTATATGTAATTTCACATTTAAATTTGACATAAACAAGTGTCAATATTTTGATAGTTATTATTTCATAAAAACATGTTTTTTGTTTTGACAACGGGAATTAATTTTAAATTAATTTCTGTCACTTATGTGTATTAAATTTAGAAAAATGGATTCCATATTTGGATTCATGAGGTCCAAATTGTTTAATAGGTAAATTTTATTTTTAGACATTTTGAATAATTACTTCGGTAAATATTTTATTTACCATGGTTAAAGGGTAAATCCAGTAAATAAGGGTAAACAAATAATATTATAATAATATTAAATTACCATAACACATGTCCAAACCCTATTTTATGATAAATTTCCTACCATGGGAATCTTTGGGTCGATTTTGGGACCCCATGGAGCCACTTATAAGTGATAATGACACTTTATATTAATTAAGTTAAAGTAAATACAAAAATGACATAAGCATATATCTTTTAGCAAAACAATTTTTACATAGGGTCATATATGTTATATTTTCAACTATAAATATTCATTAGAAATATAAAAATATTTCCTATATAATGGTTTTTTATTTATAATTTTTATACATTGAATAATTAAATTTATTTATGACACAATAATGATTCCTTTTTTCCCTTATTAATGAAAGAATCAAATAATTGGTATTATAAATGTTAAAATAAATATAATTTTAAAGTTTTGATGACATAAAAAAACTTTATAGGTTAATATTACGTGTTATTATTGGTTAAATGAATTTAGTTTGAATTAATAAAGTTGTTAGGACTTTAAAAAAATCAATTATTAAATAGTGTCAAAATTGACAAAAAGGAATTTTTAAAACAAATATTATATTATTAATTTATATAATATTCCTAAAAATCTATGTTTTGGACAAAATAATTATATAATGATATTTGTATAATTAATGAACCACTTGGGGTTCTCTTTGAGGTATATAGTAAGTTTATTAACCATATAGTATAAAAATACAAAAATAAATGGTAAATGTCAAACTATTTAACTAAGAGTTAAATCTAAAAGTTAAGGTTAATATAGTGACTCAAACCTGTCTAAACCCTATTGGTTAAGTGGTTTTCGAACCATCCCCACCTTATCCTTTAAATAATCTATTTTTTATCCATTAGAAACTTAAAATTATTTTATTATAAAATAATATTTCTAGCTTTTCCTAAGGTGCCTCTCACCCCTCTTATAAAAGGGCACTCCACATTCTCTCTAATTCGCACCTTCAAAGCCTTTTGGTTCGGCCAACCTCTGCCCAAATACCCTCTAAAAATTACTCCCTTCATCCTAGAGTCCTTAATTTAGTCATAAATCCAACTTAAGAAGCCATTTTGATCAAATCAAAATGAAGAACCCGAAGAATAGGTAATAATTTCACCACCCTCTTTCAAGTTTCTTTCTTCTTCCACTTCTTTTTATTTGTTGTTTCCATTCTAAAATAATAACCCCAGTATCATCTATATAATTTTATTTTATTATAAATATGGTACAACCAAATTCATTATTCTATCCATCCTTTTAATGACATGTCACCAAACATGTGTACGTACGGCTTACCGTCTCCACGTCATGGTGTAATTGTTATTCAATACATTATTATTTGGATGGGTAAAATAATTATGTTTAATTCATGTAAATAATAAATATAACATGATAATTATTCTGTATATATGATATACCATCCAATTATATATTATTTTAATATCAAAATAATGATATTGTCGCTCATGCATGTGTACGGATTACTGTCTCCACGAACGCGATGAGAGACATTCCCCGTCGTATCCATTCAAGACTAACTTTCATTAGTTCATTAAAAATAATGATTAAAGACTTGATATAATTATTTATATGAATAAGATACATCCCATTCATAACAAATATGACTCACATAAAAAATAATATAAAGGAAAACGAATCTGTTAACACCCAAAATGACAATAATACTAAGACATTATCAATAAATCAATATTAAAAGATCATATATGATATCATATTAATGTATATGATACTTATATAATTTAATAACAATTATTTAACCATTATTAAGGAGTTTAAACTACCCTTGACCAAGGAAAAGTACAAGGTAAGGGTTAATTCTATAATCTCTACATTATCCGAGGTTGTTTTTACGTAACTATCTACTGGGACCTCTTTATCATCCACATCCATGTTTCTTAAAAATGTATTTCAAAACATTCTTATTATTTTATAGAATATGGGTTAAAGTCATTTATACTCTTGTTTTACTTTTTATAAGATGTTTATAAAGGAATCTTTCCATCGTTTTCCAAATAAGGTCATTTTTAACCTTTTCAACAGAATTAAGGTAAGAATGTCTTTTTTAACTTATACAGCGGGTACGTCTATTTTCTGCCATTATAAAATTGTCGAATCTTTCCTTACAATCTTAGAAGAATATTTTTAAATTAAATTTTTTCTTTTATAATTATGTTACTTTTAAATGATTTCAAAAAAATAGATATTTCTCTCAAATAGTTTTTATTTCATCTATGTCAACATCCTTTGATGGATTTTAAGCTTATTTAATGTTGATTTATTATGATACAAAACTTCTAAATTGTATTGAAGGTTTTGTGATATGTTTTACTGTAGATGTGTTATTTTTATATCATTATTTTTTATGGAGAAAGTTTTGACATTTTTATGCCATTTTTAATATGAATGTTTATTTTATGTTTAAACATGTTCATATGAAGAATGCATTGGACTTAGTAAGTGATGGGTGGAGCCCGCTATAGCTCCTTGATGCATCGGTAGGTCTCATGAGACAAAACAGTGTCTTTTCACAAGGACTTGACAAAATATTATTTGTAGTATTGGCACAAGGACTTGACTATGTGGTTATGATAGTTTGTCATTATGCATTCCTTCATTATGAAAGTGGTTATTGATATTGCATATGATTATTCGGCTAGTATAATATCCATGTGAAAAATTAAATGGAATTATTTCATTTTATTTTTTCCATATTATGCTTAAGTTCAAGTTAAAAGGCTTTTGTTTTAGGTATACATTACCTTAAATGTTTATTCTTATTTATGAAGGTTTCTGCTATATTGTTATCCTTACTGAGCATCTAAGCTCACCCCTTTCTATGTTTTATTTTTCCCAAGATTTGAAGTAGTATTTTATGACTGACCTACAGGGATAGTCTGAGGGGATATGAGTGTGGACTATAGAGACAATGTTGTTGTTGTTTTTCACTTTATCATGTAATTTAATACTTGTGAATGTATCTAGTGTTTCCAAGGATACTAAACTAATCGGTCTTTCAAGACTGGATATTTTGTCATCAGGCCAATGTTATGTAATAATGCACTGACTCTGGGTAATTGGGGTTGGGGAATTATAGGTTCCCTATGATGAAGAAGAAAGTGGTGTTGGGAATATACTATTCAAAATTATGGTGGGGTTTCTAGGAAGAATGGGGTTATAATGTTAATATTAACATCCATACTCAAAATTTAATGGTGGTATTTGAAGTGATTTGACTATGCACCTATCAACTTCAAGTTCATGATTCCCATAACAGCATTAGACCAGGTTAATTTATCATAGTGGATAAATTGGAACAAGGAAAGAATGTGGGATTGGTGGTAACCATTAATTCAAAGATCCATTAATTCATTTTTAATCTTTATATGGAAAGGGTTTCATACTATATATCAAGGATATTTCAGGTTTTTTGGACTGGTAGAAGTACATTTTAATGAATAATAACTCTATAGAAAATGTAGCATCCCATAGTTTTTGTGTCATCCATTTATCAAATTCATTACTAGTACTAGGAATCTATATTCAGTGTATTGAATATCCTCATGGTTTCTAATTTTATCCTCAGAAATCAATTTCTTCCCTTATTTTGAGAATCCTAATGAAAAAATAATTGATGATGTCCATGATGAAAAAAAGCTTAGTCATACATGATAGTTTTAAGGGATTCTACCATGGTGATATTGGTGCATGGTAATGTTATTTTTGAATATTATGTGATTTATATGTTTTTATAAAAACTTATGTTCCACAACATCCAACTATGACATCACTAATAGATGTTAAAGTATAGAATCATTCAATTGTGCAATGATAATTCTGGTTGATAATATCAAAAAATTCCACCCATGTTGTAATAATATCACCTCTTATAAGTGAACATATTAGGCTAGAACCATGATATGCTAATTATTGGATATTGTAGTACCCCTAGGGAATATTTTTAGGTATCATTCCCCAAGTTTTCACTAAATAAACCCTAGGCTAGGGTAGAATAACCACCAGATTTCCCCACCAAGGGCATGATAATGATGAGTATGTCAAGGCATTGAATCATTATAAAAAATAATTTTTCCAATGAAATATCTACAAGGAGTAGATAAAACCTAATGTTGGGTTGATATTGTCTAGTTAGAAGTGGCGGGAAGTAACCCATGATCCACCTCTCAAAACATTGACTGTGATGAATGACATGCAAAAAAATTAAATTAAAGGATATAGATTCATCCTCATGACTAGATAAAGAGTCCTTAGATAATGTACAC
Organism: Viscum album; assembly: GCA_963277665.1. NCBI lineage: Eukaryota > Viridiplantae > Streptophyta > Magnoliopsida > Santalales > Viscaceae > Viscum > Viscum album. Next base: position 337,887,576 of record OY728126.1, read on the forward strand.
CCTAAAGAAACCTAGTTATAATAAGTTATGCCCTTCTCTTCTAACATCAGGGAATTATGTTTCATTCTTCACATCAAAGTCTATTTTCCTTAACTCTGTGATAAAAAGAAGTTAGAAATTTTCAACTATGAGACAAATTCCATGGAAGTAAAGAAATTAGTCAAAGAGTTAGATATTATTATTCTTTTAAACTAGAATCTAGATCCCCTCCATGATAATGGTGAGGTAAATGATGGTTATGGACTTTATTAAAGGGGTGGTTAATTGATCTACTAACTAATGGGATTAATTTATCAATATTTAGAATGTGTGTTTCTTAAAAAATAAATCTTATTAATGGTAATAATTCCCTAATAAGAATCATCACATTAATTTGAAGAGGTTTTAGATAGATTTTTAGTAAATAATGTCTCCAAGATACACTACTACTATTAATCTCATCAAAATTAAGAGATTATCTTTTATAGCATAACGGAAATTACCAATTGGAAAACAGATTTTTCATGAAGAAGTAGAGAGAGAGTTTTATTTATTTCCACCTATAAAAATAAAAGTCGAATGAACAAGCCTACCAATATCTGAAATAAACTACTAGTAGATGGAAAATTCATTAGAATAACACATCTTCTATTATAGTTAGTTTTTAGATCCATGATTGGTTTGTTTGGAACATATATTTACATACCTTGATGATAAAAGTTTGGGTGTATCAACCGCATAATTATCCTCTCTAACCTCCAAAAAAGGATCAAGGTAAAGACTTGATGACACTAAAAGGGGTTTCATCTATGATTATTAAAACTATACTATTTTGACATCATCTATGGTAGGGAAAACACTGATAGTGTTAATTCCACCTGATCATGTTATAATTGGAGGATATGGTTTAATTATAGAAAATAAATATAGTTGTGATGTTATAAAACACATGGTTACTCTTTTCCATATAATATTGATCATCACAATTTCTAATTGAACTATGATTCTAGAGAATATTTTCTCATGCATTAATGCTCCTACATATTAGGATGATTGTGAAAACAAAAAATTCAATCCAAAAAGACATAAGTTTCCTTAATTTATTTGAACACTATGAAATATTATTTTTAGATCCTAATATACATTAATTTTTATAATCATCAATGGAAAAAATACTAGAAATAGTGTACCTATTGAACTTTCCTAAGGAAGACCATGAGTTTCAATCCAATAATTTGTTCCACTTGAATGTTTCTTCTCATCATGTTATAGATTATGATGTTTATTAGGGTGTTTAGAATGAAAATAGGGACTAGAACACTAATTTTTATCCAATAATAAATATCGCGTTAATAGTCAATCCTCTCATCATTTCTAATTAGGAATAACCTATTTGCAGAATTCTTATATAGTTCTACCAAGGTGGAATCAATCACAGAGTACATAAAATCATTAAAAATGGGTGAATATACATATTTCATTCTTTTATTCATGACATTAATTAACTAAATTTAACTTTTAGTACAAATTTTAGTACTATTTTTTCAGGAAATTATCCTACCTTAGACGTTATCACTCCCTAACTCTGGTAGTTGGAGCATACGAAGGATGATTCTATTCCAAAATCAATGCACTTAGAAGGGGTCAATATGGTATTTTCCTTCATTGAATTCATCTTAGAAAATTTCACAACTTTTAAGAGTGACGCTGAACTAGACCATGAATATCTGAGCTTCCATTGTATTTCTCATCAACATGCTTGGATGAATATATGTAAACTGATTTCTACAACCCCCATGGTTGATCTAGGTAGTATTCTTCACTAAAACCACCATAAATTCATGTTATTTTGAAGTTATGATTTTAATTATTATGAAATATGTAGTTAAATTGTGGTGATTATCTTGGAATGAAAATAATAATATGAGGCCCATAAAACCCTTCTATTGGTGGAATCAAATGCATACTCTGTTGGAATTCATGTTATGGTTCTTCAATGTGAATACCATTATGATGAGGTATCCTCATAGAAACAACAATTGATAATGAAAATTATTCCCACATAATTTTCCTATAGAAGGATCTATAAGTCCCTATGGGAGAACTGGATGGGTACTAGAAACTTCTAGAATAGGCCCAAACTTAGGGGAAATGGAAGAAGCTAAGGATGAGGGCCTTCACCTTACTAAGGATACTAGATATGCAAGGCTTACCCAATTTCAAAATTGAAATTATAAATCAAAAAATTATATTTTTGTACTCTAGGCCTCGAAATATTACCATTTTTTGTGTATCAGTACCATGATTAAAGACTCCATCATATGGATTCTCATGTTAATTCTTTTTTAAAAATTAATGAAATCAGTCTTTGCTTCACCCATTTGTTTTCAATATTCTCTCATATATTTAATTTGGATTATTATTTAATAAAGAAAATATTAAAACCTAAAATATTATCATTTAGATAATCTATACCCATGTTAATATTGAATTAAAATGGATTATTTCTATCATGTTACTCAAAAAATCGAGTTGAAGTGATTTCCTCCTAGTTGTAGCATGAAAAAATTGTAGAGGAATAATACCATCATCATAACACTAGAGTCAGCACATTTGGATGTGAGATTATTTTCACCCATGCATGATCAAGGATGGATATAATTATGACACCATCACCATAACACTAGAATTGTACCATTACTGTAAAGTGGGAGATAACTCAATTTGACAAGGATCATGAAGGGGGAATTTTTAATGATGACTCAGACATTCATGAGGGATCAATAACCCTAATATCACATATATATATATATATGTGAATTTTTCTTGAGTATATTAACAATTATATAACTTTTTCCAAGTATTAGGGAACTATAGAGATTTTATTTACTTTTTTATGGCTATATGGTAGACCCCACAAGTTTGTGTCTTTTATTATTTAACCAAAAAAAATTCCTAAATCTCAAATGGGTTGATTTTATGGGTACCAAATAATATTTTTTATAGGAAAAAATTTATAGGTTCCTAGACTAAAATTTTTTATACCTACTTTTCTTTTAAAACAATAAATGTTTTCTTAGTAATGTAGGATTTATGTCTAGTGAGTGAATATAGAAGTTTTTCTAAGGCTTCCCTTTATTGGTTTTCAAATTGGTGAGTTAATCATCTCTTAGATATCATAAATCAATTTATATTAGACTAAATTAGCTGGTTTTAAGGTCAAAAATATTTGAAAAAAAAATCACTGAATGTTTTGGTTTAATAGCTTTAAAAAAAATTAATGTATGATAGCATTGAAATAAATGTTTTTATATTTTAATGTCAGAAAAAAATGAATAAAAGGTGAGGTTATTTATCCATTAAGGGAAAATAAAAAACATTAAATTGATGGAAATCACTCTATTAGAGACATACATCATCCTATGATTCATTTCTTATAGTTTGGTTTATTCAGGCTTAGACTATTATTTCATGCAGTTTGGGGTCATAAGATAAGGATCATTAGTAACTCAGAGGTCAAATTTAATAGCCTTTATTTGGAAATGGGTATGATGCAATGGTGTTTGATATCATAGATATATAAATCCACATGAAAAACTGAATTTTATAGTGTGTAATTTACATATTAGGATACTTGAATTAGTGTATGGTGTTATAGAGTAGGTACATAAGGGATGATCACATACCTTCTTTAAATGACTAGTTCTATTGTGATTTTGTTGGGGTGTATAATGATCAGAGAACCCTCACCTTGTAATGAATATGTATATGGTTAACTGAGAATATTTTGGGTGTATATGCAATTCCATATCAGGGAAATTTATGTATATTCAAACAAAGGAGTACTTTGTATTTTAATATATTCATTACTAATAGTCATTAAAGGTTTATGATGATTCAAAAATCTAAGAAATGAGGTATGCCAAAGGATAATAGGATATTATTGAAGGGTTCATATTGTGACACATAACTTTCATAAATGTATATCTCATATTAATATATGAATATCCTTTACATTACATAATGATCCATGATATAATTTTATTGGTCTACTGCCTTTGGAAATATGGATACCTAAACAACTGATTCATAAATGATCTACATAATCTCCCAATAAGTCCATGGTAACTATCAACCTTATTTGAAATATCATTTCTAAAATAATTATTCATAACTTGGGGAAAGAAAATGTAATAAAGGGTGAGGTCAAATGATCAATAGGGGTAAACAAAAAAGATATCAATGATCACTTAAGAATAACATGAGCATAAGGGTGTGAGAACATTATCTACACATTTCCGATATGTATCATGTATATCATAGATCGTAATCTTGATTCATTGCATTAATATTGGAAGATTATAATATATGAATCAAAAATGAATCAAAAAAATATGATCCATGAGAGAATAACATTAGTATGATTCATGTAATTATGTCATACTCATAAACTAAAAACTATGGGAACATTTATGAATAGAAACAGGTTTACTCATTAAGTTAAGGACATGAAATCAGGATCTAGAATAAACCTATGGACAAGAAAATAGGTCCCCATGCAAGATCTTAGGGACATAAATTAAATATCTACACATAAACATGTGGACATGTAAATCTGAGACATGCATAATATTATGGACATTAAATCAAGATCTATACATAAACTTATATACATAAAAACTTATTTCAGGCAAAATTTTATGGACAAGAAAACCAGGACTACATATAAAACTATGAACATGAAATTAGGTTCATGCATAAAAAATTTACCACATGAGTAATCCCTATTTACCCATGCATTGGAAGGAAATATAGGTACCACCCATAGAATAATAAAACTTTTACATATGTTTTCCACAATATTATAAAACATTCATTATCTTAGAATCCATGAAAAAAATAAATTTCATAAAAATATCATCATATTATAACCCTTGTAAAAGGGAATGTGTTTCATAAAAATCTTGTTATCGTAACCATAAACCATCCAGAGTAAGAATAATAATGGTATCCTTAGATCATATATTAATTTAATTTGAGTCAAATCAAATTATTTCATCATATATGTAAAATGACATTGAAATATAAATTTGAAAATTTCTTGAGGAAAATACCCTTTCCATTTTGAAATCACTTCTTTGATACTAATAAAATTAGAAAATATCATTGAAAAAAAATTCTTTGAAAATAACCATGGAAACTTATAAATGAGGCTTCAAGGAATTGAGGTGTCATGATTGTGAAAAATTAAATTCATACTATATAAGTTAAAAAAAACTTCTTTCATGCTTTTATAAAAAGTCAAAAAAAAAGTACATCATCTGGAAAAATATTAAGATTTCCATTTTAAAACCATTTTTTATGCCAAAAATTGTTAAAAAAACTTTATCTAATCATAAGAGAATAGTAAAAACCTTCTTTAAATGTTTTTTAGAAATTATGGATATGGAAGAAAAAATCATGACCAAAGAGAGAAATAAAGTCAATTTTCCTTAAAAATATATTGTTGGTCTCTTTAGTACTTAAGATGAGGAAAATGAAAGGAAAACATTTGTTTTACAGAAATAACTAGAGGATAAAAATTTCATTCTTTTTTTAAGAGATAGATCAAAATATTTCTACATCAAAACTTATCCATATACAATCCTATTAAATAATGAGATTGTAACATCAAATCCTTACCATTTTGGAAATATTTGAATCATAATTCCCATGGAATAAATAAAATTAGATGGATATGTAAATCACCATAACATTCAAAATAAGAATAATAAAATAAATTCATGTGTAGTATATAAAACACATTATAGAAATAACTAGTGAATATGATATGTGTCTCAAAGAAATTATAGTGGCTCGAAAATACCTTACATTGAGATTGACTAGCTTGAAAAAATATTTAACCTCTTCTTCTTTGAGACAACTCATTTTGATCTCCTATTAAGGATCCTAGGGTTAGACATATGAGAGTACCATATCCTCTATAATGTCATTATAGATGCTGAGAAGGTATTTTGGTAGGTTATAGTTGACCTAGAAGGCTTAATGTGGTGTGAAGAAGAGAAATGAGGGTTCTATTTAATGATTGATGGGAGGGGCACTTTTGGAATTTCAAAAAATAGTAAATTAATATAAATTAATTTTGTTGTCAAAATAGATCTAAATTGATGGTATTATAATATAATATGGAGATTATATGAAATAATTTAATCCAATAGATTTTTAACATGTTTGGATCACATTTTAACCATTATATTTTTGTTTTAACCCTTCATTAACCCTTCAGACAATTATCATAATACTAATTTTTTAAATCCTTTAATGGTTAATAATGTTATTATAAAATACAAAATTCCAATAAATTGAACATTGTTTATTTTTAAAACAATAACCTATTAATTTGGATTAATTTAATATTTTTATCAATTTTAAATCTTTTGATATAACATTACTAATTATAAAATATAATTAATGTCATATTTTACTTTATTCATTTAATTTGACTTTAAACACATCAAGACAAAAGGAAATTAGAATATAATGCTTTAAAACCTCTCTAATATTAACCTAGATTTATAAAATTAATAAAAAACATTAACTCTTTCAATTTATATAACTTTTTATATATTTAATACCAATATTTTTCTGTTAATTAAATAAATATTATATTAGAATTGCAGAAGCAATTATGGTAATTACATGATTTATGAAAATTATAAATAATTTATATCATAAAAAATATTTAATTAAGATAAAAATATAAATTCATAGCATTTCATAACTTTATTTTTATTTATGTGTACATATATGAAATATTTAAAACTAAGAGAGTGACATTTTGTGACTTTCTTTTCTTTAAATATTAAATATGTCATTTTCATTAACAAATTTCCATCAAAAAAATATATATTTAGACTAGGATGATTGGGGCCGAATTCACTTCATCCAATGATAATTATTATAAAAAAAATAACTTTATCACTTATTTTTAACCTATATTAACCTATTTACCCTTTACTGAGGAGATAAATTTTACCACAGTTACTATTCATGATGCCAAAAATAAGGGCCATGTATACTAAATTTAAAAATCCTTATCCAAAATTTGAAATCCATTTTATCACATTCAATAACTATAAGTGCAAGTAATTAGTTTTTAAAATAATTACACAAAATGTGATAAAACCACTTTTTAGAAAAATACATTTTTTCTAAAATTAACCTAATTATATGTTAATTATATATTATAAATAATTTTACTTGTAAACCATTTCAAATTAAAATAAAAAAAATTTAAATTCTCGAATCAAAATTCCATTTTTGATAAATATTAGTATTTTTAATTATTCTCTAGAAAATCATTCTTAAAAAATAAATGTAAAAAATTCAGCCTAAGATAATAATGATATACTAACTTCAAAAATTAAATTTTTTTATAAAATATGGTTTATATAAAATATAGAAATTAATTATAATATTCTATCACAAAAAACAATAAAAATTATTTTTGAAGAAAATTCATTACTAAAGCCTAAATAACTTTAATAAAAATTTAGTACTTATTTCTAAAGAATTAATCAATAATTTTTTATTTAGTGGTTTCTTTATATATGTTTAAAAATTTAATTAACATTATTTATACCTTATAATGCAACAGGTTGGTTATAATGACCATATTTAAATAATAATATTTTTTGGTTTCATTTAGAATCGGTGTCACGTGTCATATATGCTATCGAAAGTAGTGTTATTTTAAAATGTTGGGGTTTTAAATTCTCCCCACCTTAAATTAATTTCACCCTAACAATTTAAAAATTTTTTGTAATCAAGGGATTGAAATTTGAAAATACCTTTGTGGATGTAACACTTAGAGATTTTATAAAAACATATTTCAAATAAATTTATTTTTTTTTGGTGGATTGGGTTACATGAAACACATAGTTTTAACGATGTAAAACATACTATTTAAATTTTATTATTTAATATGATAGTTATTACCTATTTATTGGAATGGTGGGTCTGAATAGGATTAACTAAATTATGAAAATATAAGTTTTTCACATGTATATACAATGATTTATTTGGTGAACAATTAATTAGAAATGAAAATAAAACCATTTTAGAATAAAGAAAATATTTTTTAAAAACTATTTTTATGCCAAAAAAACATTTTTTATCTCTATAAATTAATTAAATAACTATTTTAGAATTATTTTAATGAAATTTATATATTATATGTTCAGATAAAATGTTTTAATATTCATCTTATGTGTTTCCTATGCATGACATAATAATAAACCAAATTTTATGATTAAAACTATAATTTTTAAAAGCTGTTTTATCACATTTTATTCCCTTATTTTTAAAATTAATTTTTAAAACTTCATGAAAATTTATTTGACAAAGTGAATTATATTTTTCAAATCATAATTTCTATAAAATTTGGTTACCTGCTTTTAGGTAATCTCCTTCACCCTAATTATTTTCCTCTTCAATTGGGTGGGTATTTGGATTCCGAAGGAAGAAGAAAAATTTCCTAAAGGTTCGGGATGTATGTTTGTTTGAATTAATGGATTCTGAGTATAAATGTGTAATTTAATGATGGGGTTCTCCCTGATTTTAGAGAACACCCAATGTGGTTTGGGTTTTCTTATAGGGGTCTAATTTTTTTGTTATCTATAGAAAATTTAAATGATGTGTGATGATTTCTAGGATGAAGTCATAGGATGAGTATACAATATAAAGTATTAAACACTGTGTAAGTGTTACATGTTGTGTAATTTTAAAAGAATGTTTTTAATAAAAATACAATGGTTTTCTAGTGTATCAAGAACACATGGATTACACAATGTGTAAAGGGATTACGTGTCGTGTAGATGTCACAAACAAGGATTTTAGTGTGCTGCATGGCTAAATCTTATTTCATTATTTGTATCCCTCTTCGTTCATAACCTATAAGGAATCTCTGTAAATTTTAGGAACCTTCAACCCTTATAGATCGATTCTTTCAGCGTTTGGTCAATACGGTTGTGTGTGGTGTATCTTCAAGTGAGTAATCCTTTCATATTATTCATTGAATATGTTCATGATAGAATCATTCCATTGTGTTATTATATCCATTGATTTTATGTGGTAATTTTTTTGGTTCCTTTTTATATCCTTTATGAAATCTTGTTCTAAGGTCTAATTCATTGTTGTTTGTGGTGTGTCGGGTGTGCATTATTGACATATATTGTGATCTTTCCTTAATGATGACCCTTTTTTAAATTGAATAATTAATTAGATGTATTTATTGGTACTAGGGCCCCTTTTTTCATTATTATTTTTTTATAGTTGGTGGATCCCCTTACAAGAATGTGTGACCTAAGTTTTAAGGTCGGTTTTTCTGTCACTAGACTATGTTGGTGAGTTGAATTACTTTGGATTTTAATAAAAAAATATTAAATGAAATGGCATGATTGGATGATTTTCATTTTTTTTGTTGGAAATGGTTTTTTGATAAAAGCTGGGTTTCCCCTAGTTTTTTAAAATGTAAGGGGTTTTTAAAGCATTGTGAAATGGTCTTATGAAATGGTTTTCAAATTATGATATGATAAAAATAGTTTCATAAAATAGTTAGGAAAATAGTTCACATGGGAATCCTTAGTTACAAAGGTGCAATGTATAGTAATGGGTCACATCCACTCTCATGGGGTTTTTTCATGGGGATTTCATCTCCTCCCTAGTCCTATTATTCTAGGTAATTTTTAGACCTATTAGTGGGTTCACATTCTGGGGGATTTCTCAAATATTTATAATAGATGAATATGTATAAGGGCTTGATGTGTGTTAAAATATGTTAGGTACATATTTCCTAGCTATCCTAAGCTAGCTTGGTCATTGGTGTGATCTTACTTATTCTTTTGGAAGATTTGGGTTGTTTTGGATTATATTATTTTTATTGTACTTCCATTGTTTTGATATGATCTGTGATTAATGTTTTGGTTTGATTTGATATATCTATTTTGATATATGTATGTTAAATTATTTCAAACTAATTTACATTTTTTATTAGGAAATGTTTAAAAGGAGGAACATAAACTATACTTCCATTCTTTTGATAAAAACTGTTAAAATATATGACATGCCTTGATTTCTTTAAATTTTAAAATTCTTGGATTATTGTTCGGAGACTTGATATGGAACACATGGGTGGGACCCTATTTATCTTGTTATCTCACACCCTATATACCACGTCAGTGGTTCATATACTTTGTTATATCATTCATTGAAAGGAATGTCAAGGTTCCACAATAAGGTGTCGAGGATTTATATTTGTTGGGTTTGATTATTAGGATGGTGAGATTATGTGGGTTTCCCATGAAATCACATAGAGACCATTGGAGTATCTATTTTAGTTTTGTCATCCTTTTTATACTTGTATCTTAGAGAATTTTTTTAACCATTCCAGTTGTATCGCTTCCTTTTTCCTCTATATTTTATGTCATATTTCTTTATCTTACACTATTTCTATATCTTATGTGTATATATTCCATATTGTTTACTTGGGTTGGGATAAATTGTTCCCATTAGTTATTTTTTTTTCTTGGGTCATAGACGCCATCCCATGGGGATCGAGAACAACCTTCGAGTATGTGACAATTCAGGTTGGGTTCTAGTTTGAGAGGGTATCTAGGTTAAGTCGATCATAGTTTGGTATCAAAGGAGGTATGTCAACAATATTCCTTATCTTGGGATGTTTGGAATACATGGGATAGAAATGTCATAACTTGAGAGGTAGATTATGATGGGTGCCTATCCAAATCATATTATGATGATACTCAAGTTACCATGGTATATTGGGATGTATGTATTATATTTTTGAGTTTTTACCTTAATCTCAATTTTTTATTATCGGTTTTCTGGTTTGAATGGAAATTATTTTGATGGTTGATCATTTAATTTGTTTCGGTGTGAATAAATATTCCTTCAAGACATGTTTTGTGAGTTCCACAGGAGGATTTAGTAGATGATCCATAAGTGAATCCTCCTATGGATTAGAATTTTATCAAGGTTATCCTATTGGAAATTTTTGTTATTGATCAGAATATACCGCAAGCTCATAATTCAATCATTAAGGTAAATCAAATAGCTATACGAGATAGAAATTAATTATATGATTTCATATATTAGAATACACTATCTATTATGGTTATTAATTAACCTAAAGTAGCATAGGAATATCTTGAAAATTGTGATTATATTTTTGACTTCTTGAATACACACGAGAGTATTTAAGAAAAGTAGAAGCGTTCGGACTTGAGGTTCCAAGGAAGTGATGGATGGAATCTATGATACAGGTGGATAGGCACATGGGCATGGATTGTAGGGTTTCAAAACTCTCATTAACCAAAATTTTTTTCTAGATTCATTTATGATAGTGGAATATTAAGAGTGAAACTATTTATAGTAGGGATAGCATCAAGTGTCAGTATACATCAATCGGTTTGCAGAGTTGGTTCGTTTTTCACTAGAGGTTGTAAAAAATGAACAACTAAAATATTATAAGTACCCTTAGGTTTTGTGACTTGATATCATATGGTAGTTATTCATGTTAAATCATTAGACCAGTGTGGAGATATTAGAAATGTCTATTATGGAAGAAATTATTTTGTCATAAAAGGTTGGATATTTTATCACTTCTCATTCACCTGGTGGAAGCTTTAATGTAACTATAAGAAAGAATATATAGTGGAAAGATCATTATAGGAGTGGTGGAGGTGGTTCTCAGTAGTAGCCCTCTTTTACACCTCCAGTTTTATCTAGGGGTGTGCCTATGACATTTTATCAATATGTCAAGGTCAGACACACATAGATCTCAGGTACTTTTTTATGGGGTAAGTGACACCAATTGGGAAGAGCATAGAGTAGGAGTTTTTATTTCCTTATTATTTGTTATCAATAGAATATGTGAATTTAGTTTGTGATTTTCTTATTCTCAAACATGATTTGTTTGAAGTAATCATCAGGATGGATTTTCTTGTTTCTAATTATGATAGGGTTGATTGTTTTCATAGGCATGTATTATTTCTTGTGGATGATGGGATCTCATGGGTGTTTTTGAGAGAGTGGGATCTGAGGTCCTATCATACAGGACCTTCCCACCTAGATCTCAGGAGTTTGTTTTGGTGGTAGTAGTTAAGCCTGATGACATTTCTCCTATTTTTTCTTCTATAAATTTTTTGGGATATTATGAATGTTTTCCCAGATTATTTCTCTAGGTATTCTCTATAAAGGGGAGTGGATTTTATGATTGACCTGTTTCTAATTACATAGACAAGTTCAATACCTTCCTATCATATGGTTCCAACTAATCTAAAAGATATTAAGATTCAACTGGATGATCTGATAGTGAGTGGTTTTTTTCTCCCTATAATTTCAATTTGGGTAGCCCCAATTTCCTTTTCCAAGAAGTTAGATAGTTCACTTAGATTGTTTATGGACTATAAAATGTTAAACCGGGTAATATTTATGAACAAGTATAATTTTCCTCATGTGGATGATTTCATTGATTAGTTAAAGGGGAAAGGTTTTTTTAAAAGATGTATCTTCATTTAGGTTATCATAATATTAGAGTTCGAGAGTGGGATATGCTGAAGACAACTTCGAGGATCAGTTATGGACATTTCAAATATCATGTTATGTTGTTTGGTCTGACTAACATGCTAGAAGTTTCTTTTTGGATTTGATGAATCAAATATTCCATCTGTATATTGAAACTTTTTTGGTAGTGTACATTGATGACATTTTGGTTTATTTGATATCTGAGTGTGAGCATAAGAACCATTAGGGTCAGTTTCTAGAAATCCAAAAGAGTCACCATTTTTATAGAAAGCATTTGAAATACAACTTATGGATCAAAGAAGTGATTTTATTAGAGTGTATGATTTCTGATAATGGATTATCATTTGATCCTAAAATGCTAATGTCTATTTTTTTCGTGAAAAGAATCATGAAATGTATTTGTGATTTGGAGCTTCCTTCGTCTTTCTTGTAAGGACCCGACCTTACACATTACATAAACTAGTTAATTCAAATAAAATTCCCTTTAATATATTTCCAAATATATTTTAGGTTTATATTATCAGGTGATTAGTTCATAACATCATACATAGAAAGACATATATTAAAAATCAAACACTTCTACCCAAATTTTAATTTTTCATAATATGAAACTTTCGAAATAAAAGATGCTTTATTTTCATATTAATCATTAAAGAAATTAAAATTTAATTATTTTTAAAAATTAAAAATCCATGAAATCTGTGAAAAAATTTAAAACATGGGATGAGCATAAAAATATTGTTAAGGTACATATAAATAAATAAATAAATAGTTAGTCCATGAATGAAATAATTTTCACAAAGTTATAACTTTTACACATAAAACATAAACTCTTTTGATTGCCTCAAGAAATAATAGGCTTCTTATAAAAACGTAGAAAGCATAAAAAAGTCATAAAGTTAAATTTTGGAATCATTTTCATGTTAATATTACATATAATGTAGCTATCTTGACTACATAGGGAGTAACCATCCTGTATATGCTTGGAATAACCATCAGAGTATATTATCATAAACTCTTTAAAGAAACCTAACTGGTTAACTCCATCACTTTACCCAATGCATTGGATAGATATAAAGGGCTCACCCACCCTCTATTTATTATGGAACTACCCATCATCATAACAATTCCCAAAAACCATAACATGATAATAACACATAAATCATTCATAAAAGTAATATTTCAATGAAAATAAATTTTCATCATTAAATCACATTTCATTTTTAAGATGCTAAAAACATATAAATAAAAAAAAATTTGAAAATAATCATTTAAAATTTTAATGGAAACATAAAATAAACAATTCATCATGAAAGTGGTAAAATTCACTAATGATTTTAATGTAAAACAATTTCATTATTAAAAAAAGTTATGACATGAAAAATATGCGTTTTAAAAATAGTCCCTTACAAATATCATATCATTGAAGTGAGAATTAATAAAATAAATGGAATATGTATATTCACTATAAATACACATATTAAAACATAATATAATAAAAAATAATTTTTTAAATAATCATATAATGACATAATAAGTTTAGTGTAAGGTTAACATAAATAATGGAAATTATGTTAATAATTCCCTTACCTTATGTGAGAAAGTGTTCTTCACTTTTACTTAATGTCTTGGATAAACAAATTAGATTCATTAATTACTTAATTAAGAACATTTCCTATGTATATTTTATTTATTAAAATTTCATTAAGTTCATTTATGGCCTTTTCAATGAGTTATAAATATCAAAATCACCATTCTATGAGCTTTTGTTTCATGGCTTTATGGTCGGTTCCCTTGAGTATAATTATGGGAGATTTTTTCTAATAGAAGAAAAAATATAGAAGTGGAAATAAATAGAATTAATATGTTTCTATAATTTTTGATGATTCCATATATCATTATTATTATATTTGAGGATGATTCATTAGAAAAAATATTAATGATAATTTTTTGGTTTTTTTGGCTATTTTTTCGACCATCACAAGCTAGTTTCCTTTTATTTAACATTTTGTATATAATTCTTTTTTCAAAACATTAAAAATGTTATAATATACATATTAAAATATGTTTTAAAAATAATAATGGCTTTATGACTGGCCTTGGAGGTGGTAATGGAAAATGAAAACTCACCATCCACAATGGCGGTGAGTCGACACGCCACAGACGATATTTTCATTTTTTTCAATAAGAGGCGAAGATAAGAGGTTTGATGGTGTATATTCCATTAACATAATAAAAATCCAGTATATATATATGATTCTATAGTTATCATTTCACTTTTTATAGTTTATTTTAGGATAATGTAGAAATAAAAAAAAAGAAATAATTTAAAAAGAAATAATGAAGGATTTTACCTCTTGAATGTTGTCTCCATGAAAACCTCTTTAAGGAACTTAGTTTTGGTCTTTTGGTGAGACCAATAGGTCTTGGTCATGGGTAATTTGCTTGGGAAGGTAATTGGGAAGAATTTAAGCAAGCTACAAGGATTTAGTTGTGTGAGGAGAAGGGCTGGTGATGAGTGGTATTTATAGAAAGAGGAGATGAGTATTTTCAATTACATTATTCATTTGTTTGTTATTTTAGTTAGAGAATATCAATAGTATTGATTATAATGAATATATTCCGTAACTAGTGCATGTTTTTTTCAACTAATTTTTTCTTACCTCATCAATATATCATCCATGACTTAATAATTCATTAATTTAGTTAACCATAAATTATTGTATTTCACTATTCATTAAAAAATCTATTATTTTAGAGAAATCCCAAAAATTCACCCAAACCATTTTTCAATGGGTAGATTCCAGAAATCGAATCGATTTTTTTAAAATAATTTTATAAATATGTGAAAATTAATTTTTAATTAACATCATCATTATTCAAAAAATATCGATATTAATATTATAACGGATTTTATGACACGTTGAAAAATTAAATATGGTATCATAAAATTATATAATAATTAAAATAAAACAAAATATTAATTTATGAATATTTTTTATAAAATAAATTTTTATTATAAATAGTTATATTATAAATTTTTAAATAAAAATTTATATTTTACAAAAATACCAACACTTAATTTATCATTATTAAAAAAATATTTACTTATTCTATGGTATAAATAGATAATATTTTAACTTATAAGATACATAAATTTTATTTATACTTTTATAGGTGATGTCAATTTTCTATTATTATAGATTCCTTAATTTCTATACATACCCATTATTTCATTATACATTTATAATGAATATAACTATTTAATTCTAAAATGATAACAAATTATTCTATAAGTACTTGGTTTTTTAGATTCTCCCCCTTTCCATATATTGAGTCCTTGAAATTTAATTCACATATTAAAAAAGTGAGGATACATTTACCTCATAAAAATTTAATATTCATATGTTGCTTCTTCAACCATGTAGTTTCTCCACAAAACCATAGCCTGGTAAATTACCATATTCCATAATAAATACTCCCTATGATTCAGAATCCAAACATGATTTTCCTCATATAAAAGGTTATTTTCTAAATAAATAATATCACTGCTCAGAACATGAGATGAATCTAGTGAATTATTTCTTAACATAAAAACATGAAAAACATTATGTACCTGGGACAAACTCAGAGGTAAATTCACTCAGTAAGAAACATATACTAATTTACATAGAATTCCATAGGTTCCATTGAACTATGGACTCAGTTTCCCATTCTTACCAAAACACATCACAATTTTTCATGAAGAAACATTTAGAAAGTCATGCCCACCTACCTTGAATGAAAGATCCTTCTTAAGGTCATCCTTATAATTTTATTCCCACTTTGAGTTTTCTTCAAGTGTTTCTAAATAAAATGAAATTTCTCTGTCATTTAATCTACCAATTCTAGTCCCATAAATATTATTCCACCTAATTCATACCAAAATGTTTGAATTTTTCACTAATTTCCATATAGTACTTCATAAGGTTCCATCTGTATACTATAATGAAAACTATTATTATAAGAAAATCCAACCAAAGAAATATGTTGATCCCAAATTCCCCAATAATCCACTAAACAAGCCCAAATAATATCCTCTAATGTATGAATTTTTCACTATGACTGTGTATCAGAATTAGGATAAAAAGTATTACTAATATTTAATTCAGTTCCCTATGACATCTGATGTCCCTTCCAAAAGTTAGAAGTGAACCTAGGATCATGATCTGATACAATAGAGGGATAAACTCCATGTAACCTGACTATCTCATTGAGGTAATTCGAGAAAGTTGATCCAAATACATAGTATATTGAATAGTAAAATAATGTGTAGATTTATTCAATCGATCAAAAATAACCAAAATTGCATTGTTACCATGATAAATTTTTGGTAATCATACTAAAAAATCCATAGCTATATTTTTTCATTTCTAATTTGGAACTAGAAAATTTTGAAGCATCCCTTTCGATAATTTTCATTCTGATTTTAACTATTGACAAGTAAAACATTTCATGGTAAATTCAACAATATCTCTTTTCATTTTATCTCACTAGTGACACTCTCAAATGTCTCTATACATATTAGTGATTACAATATGAACTAAAAATAGAGAACTATAGGCTTCACTTAGTAACTCATCCTTTAACCGTGAATCACAAGGAAAACATAATTTCTTCCCAAATCTCAAAACAAAATATGTATCAATGTTAAATTATAGAAAAATACCCTTTTAACTAATTATACCTTTTTCTGTAACTCATGGTCTTCCTTTTTTTCTTTCTTAATTCTATCTGATAGAGATGATTTCACTGACACTTGGAGAAAACAAGATGAATTTCCTACACCAACAACTTCCAAGAAAAAATTCATCAAATCGTTAACTAAGGGGATATATTACAAATGTTACATAGTTATTGTAGCATGATGTTTTTGACTCAAGGAATCCACCACATGGTTTGATTTTATAGGAAGTAAATTGATCATGCAATCATAATACTTTATCATTTCCTTCCATGTTCTCTGCCTCATGTTCAATTCCATCTAAGTGAATATATATACATTAAAATTTTATGATAAATATATATTTCACAATTTTCTATATTTATATGATGTATTGAAATTTTTATCCAACACCACAATTGAAAATTCCAAATTATTTATGGGATAATTTAACTCATGAGGTTTCAGTTTCTCTAAATTGTAAGAAATAACCAGATCATTCTTCATTAGAATGCAACCATTACCCTTTAAAGAAGCATCATTATAGATTAAAAACACTCCACTTCTAGATGGTCGGTCCAAAATAGTAGCATTCACAATTATTCTTTTCAGTTCTTGTAAAAAAACATCATATTATTTTGACCAAATATATTTAACCCCTTTTCATGTTAACATAGATAACGGGCTAGATAACCATGAATTGTTTTTAAAAAACAATTGGTAATAGCCTTCTAGTCCAAGAAAAATATGAATATTATAAACATTTATTTGTCTTTGACATTCATCAATAACTTTTTTTGAATGATAAACTATTTTTCCTCCTTTATTTACAAGGTTCCCATGAAAATAAATCTATTATAACCAAAATAATAATTATATAAATTTCACATATAACTTCTTTTCTTTTAGTATTTTTAGGAAAATACTTGACATATTTTCATCATCCTCATAAATTTTTGAAAAACCAAAATATTATCAATAAAAACAAAAACAAACTTATCTGAATATTCATGGAAGATTATATTCATAAGATGTATAAATATAGTAGGATAATTTTTTATACCAAAGGGAATAAAAACAAACTCATGATGCCCATATCTAGTTCTGAATGCTTTTTTCATAATGTCATTTTCCTTCACCTTCTCCTGATGGTACCCGAATCTCAAGTCAATATTAGAAAAATATTGACTATCTAGAGCTGATCAAACAATTCATCAATATTAGTCAAAGGATATTTATTCTTAAAATTTATGTTATTCAATTATCTATAATCAATAAAAATCCTAATTAAATTATCTTTCTTTTTAACAAAAAAAATATGATTACCCCAAGGTGATGTAATTGAATGAATGAATCCTTAATCTAGAAAATCCTATAACTACTTTTTCAATTCCATAAGATTTATTTGATACATTTGATGGGGTCTTTGAAATAGGATTAGAATTACAGACTAAATAAACAATAAAATCAAACTCTCAATCAGGTATATTACCAGGAAAAACAACCAGATACTCATTTACCACTGGAAAATCATTAGTATGAATAGTTCCCTTATTTTCATCAATATGTATAAGATAAGATTAATTTCAATATTGTAAAAATTTATAGTATTCCTGATATGTTATCAATGTTATGGATTCATTCTTGTATAAAAAATGAGGGTCTTTTTGAAAAAACAACTTTTTTATTTCTACAATCAGTGTTAACATGGAAAATAGAAAGCCAAACTATACCCAAAATAATAATAAATTCTACTAGGGGGAGGACAACAAGGTTTTAAAGTAAATTATTTCCACAAACATCGATGGAAAGACTCTTATAATTTCTTTTTGAATTAATATTTCCCCCATTTTTTCCCATATGTTTTGATTTCATTTCTTGAGGTGGAATTTACAATTTAACAGAAAAATTCTCAGAAATAAAAGAATGTGTAGACCCTGAATCAAAAAATAAATTTTTAATATCCTAGTAAACAAACAATGTACCTTATACCGCATAGTTTTATAGACCAACCTATGTTATAATAGTTTTAAAGGATTTAACTACAGTTTTCTTCTTTTACTATGGCTACTTTCCATTATTCAGGTTCCTCTTGATACACTCGTTTCCATAATGACCCATCTCATTACATTTAAAAAAATTTATTATCTATATATTTGGATTTTTATTATAACTACCATGATATTTTTCATTTAAACTATGATCCATATTCTAAAATTTATGACATCAAAAACACTTACCAAACTTTAAAAGGCATTCCCCAATGCATTTTTTACCACAATTATCACAAACTGAAAGCTGAGTTTTCTTACCATCAAACTTCTTCGATGCATTCTTTATTTTTTCCTTCCAGCTCGGCCACTTTTTCAGCTCACTTTCAAAGAGAATAAGATCATCAAAATACTCCATTTCCACCTTATTCTCACATCGAACAAGTTTTTAATAACTTTTGAATTCATGAGAAACCAATGCTCTTCGATGTTTTTGATTCTATCCTAAGTAAAAATGATTAATTTTGATATCATGGTCTCAGAAAAAAAAAGAGATTACCTTACTAGTTGAGTGAATTTTTCTTCATATAGAACCACCGAATCATACTCCTGTCTCAATTCCAATAATTTTTTTTTTCATCCTAATGCGAGTCTCTTTAGGAAAATATTTCTAGAGGAACATATTTATGAATTCAACCCATTCAAAAGAATCAATCTCCTCACTATCCTTGATATTTTTGACCATAGACCACCACTAGTAGGTTTCACCTTGAAACTGGTATATATAAAGTCTAACATTATGATTGTATGAACACCCCATGACATAGAAAATATTTTTAGGATTTTAATACATCCTTTAGCTACTTTTGGGTTAGAATATCCACTAAATATAGGAGGTTTTTCCCTCATAAAATGTTCCACCACTACCATATTCCTCTAAGTTTAATCTAGCTAGTCTCATGCTTGGATTTCTCCACCATTTATATCTTATATAAACTAATAAATTGCTATCACAAACTACTTTATTCTAATTCTTAGCATTCCAAATTGTGGATTCGAAAGGATATCATCCTCTTAGTGTCATCCTATTTTATATTTCATTTTTATTTGAAGGAAAACCATTCTAAACACACATATTATTGATAAATAAATATGGTAATATGTAAATTCTATATAATTTCAAATTAACCATAAAGTAAAAATAATTTATAGGTTTTCTATTAGGATTATCCTTACCCCTAAAGTTATCTAAATTTTACTCTAATACCTACTGTAAGGACCTAGCCTTAAACATTTCATAATCTTGTTAATTCAACTAGAATTCACATTAGTACACTCCCAATGACCTTTTAGATTTAGTGTTTTAGATAATTAGTTCTTAACCTCATATATAGAAACTTATATATTACAATACAGACACTTCTACCAAAAAAATAGTTTTTTAAAAATATGAAACTTTTGAAATAAAACTTGTTTTCTATTCATATCAAAACTTCAGAACATTAAACTTGAATTATACCTTTACTTTACCCATCCATAAACCCTATGGAAAACATTTTAAAATGTGGTATAAGCATAAAAACCTCATTAAGGGACATAGAAAGAAGTAAATAAATCATTAGTCTATGAATGAAAGCATTTTCACAAAGTTATAGCTTTTACTCATAAAACATAATATCTTTATCTTACTTATGAAATCATAAGTTTCTTGAAAACCCATAGATATCATAAAAAATAATAAATTTAACTTATGGAGTAATTTTCATATCACTCTTACATATAACGTGCCTCTCCTGGCTACACATGGAATAACTATCATAGTAGTGCTTGGAATAACCATCACAATAAATTCTCATAATTTCATTGGAGAAACCTAACAAGTTAACTTTGTCCCATTACCTAATGCATTAGACAGATATAACAGGATCACTCGCACTCTATTTATCATGAAACCATCCATTATAATAACAATTTATGAGAACCATAACATGATTACAACACATAAATATTTCATTAAAGAAACATTCTTGAGGAAAATAACTTTTCTATTTTGAAATAACTTTTCATTTTTAAGAATCCATGCACTTATAAATGAAAAGATTTTATTTTGAAATAAACTTGTAAACATGTAAAGGAAACATAAAATCAGTTAAGAATAATCAAATCAAGAAAATAATCTTATTTTTTCAAAGTAAAAAACATTTATTTAATAAAAAGAGATATACTAAGAAAATATGATTTTTAAAAACAAAGTCCCTTACAAATATCATATCATTGAAGAAAGAATTAATAAAATTAATGTAAAATATATATTCACTATAAATATGCATAATAACACATAATATAATGAAGATTCATTTCCCAAATAATCATATAAAGATGTAATCATTGAAGTATAAGGTTAACCCAAAGAATGGAAATTGGATTAATAATTCACTTACCTTATGTCTAAAAGTGTTCTACACTTGTACCTAATGTCATGGATAATAAAATTGGATTCATTCATTACTTAATTTATAAAATTTTACACATATATTATCTTTATTAAAATTTTACTAAGTTCTTATATGGCCATTCTGATGAGTTATAATAATCAGAATTGTCATTCTAGGAGAGTTATTTTCATGGATTTATGCTCGGTTCCTTTGATTATAATTATGAGAGTTTTTTATAAAATGGAATAAAAACTCAAGAAGTTTAAAAAAATGGTATTAATATGTTTAAATAATTTTAAATGATCCTATATATCATTTTTTCTAATTTTCGAATGATTCATTAGTTAAAATATTAATGATAAATGTTTTTTTGGGTGGTCTTTCCGACCATCACAAACTAGTTTCATTTTATTTAATATTATGTCTATACATTAGTTACAGAACATTAAACAATTCATAATATACATATTAAAGTATTTTTTTAAAATAATAATGTATTTATTATTATCCTTGAAGTTGGTAATGGAAAATTAAAATTCATCATCCATGAAAGTGGTGAATCGACATATCATGAAATATATACTCATTTTTTGAATAAGAGCAGAAGAGAAGATGTTTTATGATGGATATTAAATTAAAGGAATAAAATTATATTATATATATGATAATTGAGTTATAGTTCCACTTTTTATAGTGTATTTTTGGATAAATTTTAAATAATAAAAGAATGAAATATTTTAAAATATAAAGAATGGATGATTTTACCTCTTGAAGGTTCTCTCCTTGTAAACATCCTTAAGAAACTTGGTTTTGCTCTTTTAGTGAGACCAGTGGGTCTTATAAATGGGAAAGAGGCTTGTTAATGTAATTCAGATAAATTTAGAAAACATAAAAGTATTTGAGGTGTTAGGAGAAGGGGTGGTGAGTGGTTTTGTTTATAAGGAGATGAGAGGAGTGTTTTTTATTATTTTATTCATTAGTTTAAATTTCTATCAATAATATCAATAGTGTTTATTATATTGACTAAATATAGTAACTAATGCACATGAGTTATAACTAATGGATTATTACCTCATCACTATATCATCCATGACTCACAAATTCATTTATTTAATTATACCGTAGATTACTGTATTTTACTATTCACAAAAAATCAACTATTTTAGTAAAATCCAAAAAAATCACCCTTACCATTTTTAAATGTGTAGATATTAAAAATTGACTCTATTTTTTGAAAATAATTTTATAACAATTAGAAATTTATTTTTTAATCAAAATCATCAATTATTAGTGAAATACTGATTTTAATATTATAACTGATTTTATGACACTTTAAAAAATTAAACATGGTCTCATGATAGTATCTAATAAATAAGATAAAATAAAATATTAATTTATTAATCTATTTCATGAAAATAAATTTTCTTTTAAATCATTATATTATAAATTTGTAAATAAACATTTACATTTTACAAATAAAATACGAACACTTAATTTATCATTTTTAAAACATTTATTTACATATTCTATGTTTTAAAAATATCATATTTACAATTTTAAGATACATAAATTTTATTTATACTTTCATATGTGATATTACTATTCTATAAGTATATATTCCTTAATTTATATATATACTAATTTTTTCATTATACATTTATAATGAATGTAACTATTTAATTTCAGAATGAAAAAAAAAATCTATAAATACCTGGGTTCTGGAATTACTTGATACTATCGATGGTTTTTTAGAAATATCTAAAAGTTGGTGTAACTTTTGACTGTTCTTACTAGGAAAGGGGTGAAATTCATATGAGATTCAAAGTTTTATTCTTCAATCGATGAACTGAAATGAATTCTGACATCAGTTCCAATTTTTTATCTTGAAGTCCGGGTAAGGGGAATGTGGATTTTTGTGATTTTTATGGTGCTTGTTTGGGTTGTGTTCTTATGAAGGATGATTATGTTATAGATTGCGACTCTCTTAAGCTTGGACCGTATGATAATAATTATGCCACTCATGATTTAGAGCTCATTGCAGTTATGTATACTCTTCAGTGTTGGAAGAATTATCTTTTTGGGGAGAGGTTCACAGTCTTAGAAAACAATAATAATTTTACCTATAAATTCTCTCATAAATACTTGAATCTCAAACAGAGGTAGTGGGTATAATACCTTTAGATGATTGACTTCAATATCACCTACACCCTAGGGAAGGGGAATGTCATTACAGACTCTATCAGTGGTAAAGTTCCATTACAATCTATTTTTGAATCAAATATAGAGATGATATTTATGGGGATTCTTTCTCATATGTATCGGGATGCCCAGGAGGAGTTTTTGGTTATGGTTCTGACAAGTGTTTAGTTATCATCATATATCCATGATTCAATTATATAGATTCAGCAGTAGGATGATGAGTTTAAAGGAATTCAAGAAGTCATATACTATGGGAAGACTATTTCTCGTTGATCTCATTCCTCATATGGTATTCTTGGTTTTGGGTATCAGTTTAACATCCCAAATTCTGTGAGGAACATTTTTTATTGTCAAATTTCATTATTATTCATTAATTTGGGAACTATGAAGATGTATTATGAAATTATACTATTATTTTTTCAACTAGGTATGAAGAGTTTCATTAATGATTTTTTTCCCACTATTTCACTGTAAAGACCCGTAAAATTCAAGGGAATTTTTTTTTGGGATTTTACAAGAATGCAGTTTCTGACGGCACCTGATTCCGAGGCCTGGTGTGCCCGGAATCAATTTTTGAAGTTTAGCTCGGGCACGTTCAGTAAACGAATGAGAGGGTTTTCCTAACTTTTGAACTGGTGCTCGGAATCGAAATCTGAGGGAACCGATGGAACCGCAGTGCCGGTAATTTTTTAAGAACACCTTTTCTAGAGTTTTGTTTGCTCGAGTGAGGTTATTAATTAATTGGGCTAACTATAGAATAAAAATAAAATTTGTGCAACCAATTTTATTTTTATTTAAGGTAACTTAAACCTATTCTTGGAGGTTGGAGTGGGAACCACTAATATCCTAACTCCACTAGGTAGGATATTAGTGAGGTGGGGCCCACATGAGCCCCACCCCTTCAAATCCCTTTTAACCTCCCTCTCGTGCATTTAATATGTAACTCACCCGCACCCCTTTTAAATACCAAGTCAAATATCTTAATTATTGAATTGAATTAAGTTATTCAATGTAATCAATTCTTGAATTCATTTTGAATTTTGAATTGAATGTTGGCTTGTGTGTGTTAATTAAATAAGACAAATTCTTATTTCTTTAAGGGTTTTTTTTCGTTGTGCGAGAAGGTTGGAGAAGAATTGCTCAAGCCTGAGAATCTTCATATTTCTCCTTGAAGAACGCGAAGAACACACCGTCACCAACGAAGAATGTTGACCTCCGATGAAGGATGACGAATAACACTGATTTCTCAGAGATCAATGATGCGACTCCATGTACTGTGACGCCGACGATCCTCCTCCCGCGATGCCGTCTTCCGCGACGTCCCTTTCCTGCGAAAAACCTCGTTCGACGACTTCATCAACGTAGGGGTTTGTAATTTTTTTTGTGATTATTCTTGTCGTTCTTTGTCTTTTATTATAGGGCCACCTGTTATCATTTTAATGGAAGGAGTTCGGACCGCACGAACATGGCGGACCCTCCTTCCCCTTTGATGTTGTTCGTTGCGGCTCGAAAGAAGGCGGTGCGGTGCAACTGGCACCACACGGAAACATAGAGGCATGCGGCGAAGAAGCGTGGCACCGTCGCGCCGCACCGTTGAGACCGAAAGAATCTGCGACCGGATTCGGGCCGTGGCAAAGGGGCGCGGCGCCATCGCGCTGCGCTGGTCGGACCAAGGACGCAGCCTTTGCCCACGGTGGAGCAGGAGAGACGGCCAGAGCTGCCGGCCACCGGTGCATAGGGGGCGGGACCGGCTAGTCCCGCGCGACACCCTGGCCGGCCGTTTCGGCCGACCAGATCCAAAAACCGGGGGTCGTAACCCCTATTTGGAAAAGGGAGCGGACCCCACGTGGGGGTCGTGGTTTCAATCAGGGGGGCAGCGCGCCCCCCCTTCCGCGGCGGCTCGGCCAGCGCCGAGCTGGCCACACCGGGCCACACACGCGCCAGGCCCACCGACCGCCCAGGCCGGGCCTCGCCAGTTGGGCCAGGCCGGGCCCACTGGGCCGGGCCGCACTCTAATGGGCCAGACCTGGACCCGGTTCGGGTCGACCTGGTTCGGGCTGACCCAGGGGGTCTCGGGCCGGGTCGGTCTGGGCCCAAAACCCCCTAAAACCAGATAGGTTCGTTCTTTTACCCATATCTTAGGATACAGACCTTCGATCGACGCACCATCAGTTGTGATGCGATGCTTGGATCGAGACGGTCCTTTCGGTATATTACACTCAAGGTTTCGTAGAACTTTGGGTACAGCCAGGTTGGTTCGAACACGAAACCAACCGGGCCCTCGGAGCGGAAACGCTTATAACTTGAGCTCTGGACGTCTGATTGACGTGCCGTCGACTTTGTTTGATTCCGCTTAGTGAGATGGACCTTTTGGATTACTCCTCTCGAGGTTTGGATGTAGTTGGAGTACGTTCGGGTTGGTTTTGACTTAAAACCCAACCGAACCCCTGGAACGAAAAAGCCAATAACTCTCAGACCGGGCGTCCGATTCACGCGCCGTCTGTCACGGTGAGTTCCTCTTGTCGAGATGGAACTTTGAGATACATCAACTCCGGACTACGTGTCAGTTGATGTATCGACCCCCTTAGCTCATGGAGCGGACCCTCCCTGAATTGAGCATGCTGTGTGTGGGAACCCTAGAGCTGGCTGCGACTGCGACTGTGACGACTGCACTGAAATCCTATGCGGGTTCTGCAGCGATGAAGACCGTACTGAAATCCTCTGTGGGTTCGACGGTGATGAAGACTGCACTGAAATCCTATGTGGTTTCGGCAATGATGAATACCGTACTGAAATCCTCTGTGGGTTCGACGGTGATGAAGACTGCACTAAAATCCTATGTGGGTTCGGCAGCGATGAAGACCGTACTGAAATCCTCCGTGGGTTCGACGGCAATGAAGACTGCACTAAAATCCTCCGTGGGTTCGGCAACAATGAAGACTGTACTGAAATCCTCCATGGGTTCGACGGCAATGACTACTGTTCTTGTATCCTACGTGGATCTGGCAGTGTCTGACTCTGTTCTTGCTATCCTACGTGGGTCTGGCAGAGTAGCTGGTATGTATCCTATGTGGGTCTGACAGCTTAGCTGGTTTAGTATCCTACATGGGTCCTAGCTTAGATGAATCACTGGCTATATCTGATCATCTCTATCACCTTACGAAGAAGTATACCTATGTGAGTTGAGTCTTGACTTTCAATCATTATCTTCGATATGATTGACTTGCTTTCCTATGTGGATTGAATTGTGCTTTCCTTTGTGGATTTGGTTGTACTATCATGTGTGGACGTGATCGAACCTGGGCCCGTATGTTGGAGCCGAACTGGAATTGATGACTTAGGTATATGTATGGGCATATACCTAAGTAGTATTGGTTGTTACTTTGTGATTGTATCTTTCCTTTGTGGATTATCATTTGTGGATTCTGGGAGACCTTCAGGGGTCTCGGGGTCCCTACTGAGGAGCGTATACTCACCCCTGCACAGGCTATGCCCACACTACGTTGTGTTGGATGCAGATGACGGACAGCGTTGATCGTGGTTGAGGCTTGTAGATCAGGCCGATACCTGGAAGTGGTCCACTGGGCGGGACGTACACGGAGCGGACGGCTGGACCTGAGGAGCTGAGGAGGCTATCTGTACCCACCCTTCAGGTGGGACTTCCAGTGGACGGATCGACATTGCTACTTTAATTTCAGTTATTGTACTTTCTTTCCAGTTGTACTTTACTTTCAGTTTGGGTTTGTATTCTGGCCCATTTACTTTCTGCACTTACTATTGTACCCAGTTTTACTTAGTGTTTACTTCTGCTGGATTACTCTATGGTTTTTGTTTACTATATAAGGCAATGTCTTCCCCTTTTTATTTGGATTTACGCCTTTGGTGCTAGTCGTCATCCCCTGGCCTATAGAAGGCGGGCTTGGGGTAGTCACGGAATGGGTCCCGAGGACGGGTCGTGACAAATTGGTATCAGAGGAGTTTGGTTCTACCGTAGAACTCAGGACTCTGATCTTTCTTCTATGTGAAGCAATAGTGTTAAGGGTATTGAGTGTGGTTATCAGTCCAGGGAGTCTAGTGTTGGTGCGGCAGCCGACGTATCCATACACCAGGACCCTGACTTCTGATTTTCGACTCAATGCACTAAAACATGGATTTCATGTGTGTTTCAAAAGTTTTCTATGTGATTACTTTGTGTCAGCTCACCAGGTATATTTTTTAGACCGTGGCACAGCTGTTTCTTTTCAGGATGGCCCCACGATGGCAGCCAGCTAGGGTTCTAAGATTTGTGCGAGATGACAGCCCACCGAGCAATGAGGCCTCAGTGCAGGGCCCTTTTTCAGCTGAGGCACCGGCGGTACCACTACCCGCTGAGCCACCGATGCTACCAGCCCCATCCGCTGAGATTTCACGTCACCTTAGTGCACTGCACGAGTTTCAGCATTAGAGATTGCCCAGGTTCCATGGGAAGATGGACCCTCAGGCAGCCGAGGATTGGCTGGAGGTGGTTGTGCGAGTTTTCAGGTTAGTGGGGACACCAGTTGACCTCATGGTGATCATCGCAGCGAGCTTCCTGCACGTGGCAGCAGGCAGATGGTGGAGCTTGATGCTCCACGTGCACGATGAGGCATCTCTCCTCTGGACGGACTTCGAGATCCTCTTCCGCTCAGAGTTCGTCCCAGCCACGCTCCGTGCGGTGCGCATCTAGGAGCTTCTACAGCTGCGGCAGGGCAGTATGATGATCGCCCAGTACTCTGTGAGATTTACCGATCTCTCGCGCTATTCGACGGACATGGTTCAGGACCCATTCTTCTGGGCCTGGACCTTCGAGCAGGGACTGAGGCATGAGATCAGATCGTCGATGATCTCCCTCATCATTCCGACACAGGCAGGAGTAATGGAGCGAGCTCTTCTCATAGAGAGCTTTCTTGCTAAGCCTACGCCAGCAGCGAGACCTACCGCAGGGCGGCATATAGTAGAGTCGTCTGCAGCTGGCAGTCGACGGATGTCACAGGGGTCCAGGCAGACCGGACCATCAGGTATATGACCTCAGGACACTGGCTCAGAGGTGCGGGGCACACGGCACAGAGCCAGCCTTACGAGGAGCAGACAGTGCTACGCATGCAGCGGGCAGGGCCACATGGCTCGTGACTGCCCGACCCGCCGTGCGGAGGAGCAGCAGACTGTTGAGGGTCCACCCAGGAAGAGGCAAAGGGTCGACCGTGGCAGTCCTCCAAGAGCAGGAAGATGAGTCAGGGGAGCTAGCCGGGCAGCAGGTGGTGGGAAACACTTTGAGTCTTTACCACCACCACCACCAAGAGGTCCACCCCGACCATAGGGAGCTGGCGGGTAGAGGCAGGCTCAGCTTCAGGCAGTAGAGGACTATGACCACGGTGCGGCAGAGATGATTCAAGGTACTATCTGTGTCTACTCCACCCTTTCTGCAGTTCTTATAGACATAGGAGCGAGTCATTCTTTCATTGTCGTTGCCCTTGTTCGGAGCTTAGAGATTCCGACGGAGTCGTTGGCTCGATCTTTACGGCTAGAGACTCCTACGGGAGAAGACTCGATGATTACGCACTGGTGTCGGCAGTATGAGCTTACTCTAGGAGGTGAGAGCTTCGGCTGGGAACTTATTTTAGCGGCGTCGAGGCCTTATGACGTCATCTTGGGCATGGATTGGTTATCTACAGTCCATGCTCAGATCGACTGTATTAGGCGCAAGGTGCGGTGTGTTCGCACCGACGGGAGCAGGTTCACCTTCACCAGCGAGAAGGGAACCTTTGCAGTGCAGGATGGACTCATGCAGAGGAGAGGACAGCCCATCACTCATCAGTTGGCTAGCCTCATCCTAGGATCAGTTGACGTGCGGAGTCCGAGTTTTCCTGTAGTGGTGGATCAGTATGCGGATTTTTTTTCTGATGACCTCCCAGGACTACCTCCTCGTAGAGAGGTAGACTTCTATATTGACTTGTACCCCAGGATAGCCATGATATCCACTCCATCATATCAGATGGCCCTCGTTGAGCTTCGAGAGCTACGGGTATAGTTAGAGGACTTGCAGGGCAAGGGATTCATCCGACCCGGTGTTTCACCCTGGGCTTCCCCTATATTGTTCACCAAGAAGGCGGACGGGAGCTTGCGGCTTTGTGTCGACTATCTTCGCCTGAACCAAGTGACTGTAAGGAACAGGTATCCGCTACTGAGGATTGAAGACCTCTTCGATCAGCTCAAGGGAGCACGGTGGTTCTCGAAGATAGAACGTAGATCAGGCTATCATCAGCTCAGAGTTTGAGACGAGGACGTGTAGAAGACAGCCTTCAGATGTCAGTTTGGCCACTATGAGTTCTTGGTTATGCCTTTCGGTGTAACCAACGCTCCAGCAGTATTCATGGGTCTCATGAATAGGATCTTTCAGCCATACCTCGATCGATTTGTTGTAGTCTTCATCGACGACATATTAATATACTCGACCACTAAGGAGAGGCACGCCTACCGCTTGCGGGTTGTACTAAACACACTCTGAGAGCACCAGATTTATGGAAGTCTCCCAAAGTGTCAGTTTTGTTTACATGAGGTCCACTTCTTGGGACACGTCATATCTGATGCGGGAGTTGCGGTGGATCCTACGAAGATCGAGGCAGTGCTAGCTTGGGATCCACCCAGGAGTGTGACGGAGGTGCGGAGTTTCTTGGGTCTAGTTGGGTACTACCGGAGGTTTGTTCCAGACTTCTCTAGAGTTGCGCCACCACTCTCAGCTTTGACGAAGAAGGGTAAACCCTTCGTGTGGTCAGACAGATGTCAGTAGAGCTTCCAGAAGCTGAGATAGAGATTGACCAGCATGGCTATCTTGAGGCTACCGAAGGAGGGAGTACGGTACGTAGTCTACTGCGATGCATCAGGGACCGGACTCGGATGTGTCCTGATGTAGGAGCGGGACGTGATCACATGTGGATCACGTCAGTTGAGGAAGCATGAGTAGAACTATGCTACCCATGACCTGGAGTTAGCAGCAGGGGTCTTTACTCTGAAGATGTGGCGACACTATTTGATGGGTGAGGTCTTTACAGTCTACTCTGACCACCAGAGTCTCAGGTACATCTTCTCGCAGAAGGACCTGAATCTGAGACAGCAACGATGGCTCGAGTTCTTCCAGGACTATGACTTTGAGATAGTCTATACTCCTGGAAAAGGGAACGTAGTAGCTGATGATCTTAGCAGAAGGATGGGCATTCAGCTACTCGGGGAGGCGACGGATCAGCTAGCCGCTTCGCAGATATCCTTCGTGGATAGAAATGGAGCAGGCTTTCTTCAGTCACTCCTCCACTACTGCAGCGGGTCAGAGAGGCACAATGTGAGGACACTAACTGTGAGAGGCAGCGTGCGTAGATATCCTCAGTATAGGCACCTGATGGATTCTCTATAGGAGGAGAGCATGACGTCCTTTTCGGAGGACGTACCATGGTACCAGTTGCTTTACAGGAGGAGTTGTTGAGAGAGTTTCACACTTCCCCTTTAGCGGTACATCTTGGAGTGGAGAAGATGTACCAGAATCTCAGATGACAGTACTGGTGGCTGGGTATGAAGAAGGTTGTGGCAGAGTTCGTTTCTCGATGCCTCACCTGCCAGCAGGTGAAGGCAGAGCACCAGGTACCAGCAGGCTTGGTACAGCCCTTGGAGGTCCCGGAGTGTTAGTGGGATGGGATATCTATGGATTTCGTGACTGGACTTCCACGCACTTCCAGAGGTCACGACTCTATTTGGGTGATTGTCGACCGACTCACCAAGTCGGCCCACTTCTTACCCATCAGAGAGCAGGGCTCAATAGAGAGCTTGAGACGTCTCTAAGTTCAGGAGATTGTACGGCTTCATGGTGTTCCATCATCTATAATCTCCGATCGAGATGCTCGCTTTAATTCCCAGCTTTGGAAGGGGTTGCAGGAGGAATTCGGGACGCAGCTACGTCTGAGCACCGCCTTTCACCCTCAGACGGATGGTCAGACGGAGAGGACCATTCAGAGTCTCGAGGACATGCTCCATGCATGTGTCCTTGACTTTGGTCATAGCTAGGAGGACTATCTACCCTTGGTGGAGTTCACATACAACAACAGCTACCACTCCACCATCAGGATGTCACCATATGAGGCGTTGTACGGCCGACCTTACAGATCACCTCTATGACGGACAGACCCTGGGGAGTCATCACTTCTGGGACCATAGATGGTCCAGGCCACGAAAGAGAAGGTCCAGGTCATCCAAGAGCAGATGAGGACAGCTTAGAGCCAGCATAAGTCTTATGTTGACAGGAGGCAGAGGCCACTAGAGTTCAAGGATGGCGACCACGTTTTCTTGCGGGTCTCACCTCGACGTGGATTACGGAGATTTGGCCAAGGCAGCAAGCTATCTCTGCACTTTATAGGACCATTCCAGGTCCTCAACAGGGTATGCAAGGTGGCTTACTGCCTGGCTCTACCACCTCAATTGCACCGAGTGCACGACGTCTTCTACGTATCTCAGCTGAGGAGATACGTGCACGACCCGACGCATATCATCGACTATGGGGAGCTGGACATTGACGATGGGGAGACTTTTGCGGAGGTCCCAGTGGAGATCGAGGATCGACATGAGCGGGTCCTACGTGCACGGTCGATTCCTTTAGTGCACATCAGATGGCAGCACGGGAACCTCCAGGAGAGCACTTGGGAGCGGGAGGCCCAGATGCGTGCACAGTACCAACATTTGTTCCCCTAGTTTATGATGTATCTTTACGGGGACGTAAAGATCTGAGTTGGGAGTAATGTAAAGACCCGTAAAATTCAAGGGAATTTTTTTTGGGATTTTACAAGAACGTAGTTTCTAATGGCACCCGATTCTGAGGCCCGGTGTGCCCGGAATCAATTTCCGAAGTTTAGCTCGGGTACATTCAGTAAACGAATGAGCGGGTTTTCCTAACTTTTGAACCGGTGCTCGGAATCGAAATCTGACGGAACCGATGGAACCGCAGCGCCGGTAATTGCTTAAGAACACCTTTTCCGGAGTTGCATTTTCTCGGGTGAGGTTATTAATTAATTGGGTTAACTAAAGAATAAAAATAAAATTCATGCAACCAATTTTATTTTTATTTAAGGTAGCTTAAACCTACGCTAGGAGGTTGGAGTGGGACCCACTAATATCCTAACTCCACTAGGTAGGATATTAGTGAGGTGGGGCCCACACGATCCCCACCCCTTCAAATCCATTTTAACCTCCCTCTCGTGCATTTAATATGTAACTCACCCATAGCCCTTTTAAATACCAAGTAAACTCTCTTAGTTATTGAATTTAATTAAGTTATTCAATGTAATCAATTCTTGAATTCATTTTGAATTTCGAATTGAATATTGGCTTGTGTGTGTTAATTAAATAAGACAAAGACTTATTTCTTTAAGGGTTATTTTTCATTGTGCGAGAAGCTTGGAGAAGAATTGCTCAAGCCTGAGAATCTTCATCTTCCTCCTTGAAGAACATGAAGAACACACTGTCACCGATGAAGAAAGCTAACCTCCGATGAAGGACGATGAATAACGCTGATTCCTCGGAGATCGATGACATGAAGCCGTGTACCACGACGTCGATGGTCCTCTTCTCTGCAACGTCGTGTACCGCGACGCCGTGTACCGTGATGCCGACGATCCTCCTTCCGTGACGTCCCTTTCCCACGACAAACCTCGTTCGACGACTTTATCGACGTAGGGGTTTGGAATTTTGTTCCTAATTATTCTTTTCGTTCTTCATCTTTTATTCTGGGGCCGCCTATTATCATTTTAACGGAAGGAGGTCGGACCACACGAACACGACCAACCCTCCTTCCCCTTTGATGTTTTTCGTTACAGCTCGAAAGAAGGCGGCGCGGTGCAATCGGCACCGCGCGGAAACATAGTGGAATGCGGAGAAGAACCATGGCACCGTCACGCTACGCAGTTGAGACCGAAAGAATCCACAGCCGGAGTCAGGCCATGGCAATGGTGCGCGGCGCCGTCGCGCAGCTCCGGAGAACCATGAAGGGTCGCGGTCGGGGTGGGCCGCGGAAGGGGCGGGCCGCAGCCTGGGCGGGCCGTGGCAGGGGTGGGCCGCGGCGGAGGGGCGCGGCACCGGCACACCGCGCTGGTTGGACCAAGGACGCGGCCTTTGGCCGCGGCATAGCAGGAGAGGCGGTCGGAGTCATCGGCCGCCGGTGCACAGGGGGCCGGACCGGCTAGTCCCGCGCGACACCCTGGCCGGCCGTTTCGGCCAACCAGATCCAAAAACCGAGGGTCGTAACCCCCAGCTGGAAAAGGGAGCAGCCCCCACGTGGGGGTCGCGGTTTCAATCAGGGGGGCAGCGCACCCCCCCCCCCTTCCGCGGTGGCTCGGCCAGAGCCGAGCTGGCTACACCGGGCCACGCCCACGCCAGGCCAATTGGCTGCCCAGGCCGGTCCGGGCCACACCGGCTGGGCCGGGCCGCGCTGGCCGGGCCGGGCCGCGCCGGCTGGGCCGGGCCGCGCCAGTTTGTCCAGGCCGGGCCCACTGGGTCGGGCCACACCCTAAGGGGCCAGACCCAGACCCGGTTTGGGTCGACCCGGTTCGGGCCGACCCAGGGGGTCTCGGGTCGGGTCGGTCTGAGCCCAAAACACCCTAAAAACGGACAGGTTCGTTCTAT
Source organism: Viscum album (assembly GCA_963277665.1). Taxonomy (NCBI): domain Eukaryota; kingdom Viridiplantae; phylum Streptophyta; class Magnoliopsida; order Santalales; family Viscaceae; genus Viscum; species Viscum album. The sequence continues at coordinate 337,922,159 of OY728126.1, forward strand.
TTCCCATATCTTGGGCTACGGACCTCCAATCGACACACTATTAGTTGAGATGCGATCCTTGGATCGAGATGGTCGTTTCGGTATATTACACTCAAGGGTTTGGAGAACTTTGGGTACGGCCGGGTTGGTTCGAACACGAAACCAACCGGGCCCTCGGAGCAGAAATGCTTATAACTTGAGCTCCAGACGTCCGATTGACGTGTCATCGACTTTATTGGATTCCTCTTAGTGAGATTGACCTTTTGTCTTACTCAGCTTGAGGTTTGGACACAGTTGGAGTGTGGTCGGGTTGGTTTTGACTTAAAAACCAACCGGGCCCCTGGAACGAAAAGGCCAATAACTCTCAGACCGGGCGTTCGATTGACGCGTCGTCTGTCACGTTGAGTTCCTCTTATCGAGACGGAACATTGAGATACATCAAATCCGGACTATGTGTCATTTAATTTATTGACCCCCTTGGCTCGTGGAGCGGACCCTCCCGGAATCGAGCATGCTGTGTGCGGGAACCCTAGAGCTGGCTGCGACTGCGACTGTGATGACTGCATTGAAATCCTATGTGGGTTCGGCAGCGATGAAGACCGTACTGAAATCCTTCATGGGTTCGATGGTGATGAAGACTGCACTGAAATCCTATGTGGGTTCTTCAAAGGTGAAGACCGTACTGAAATCCTCAGTGGGTTCGATGGTGATGAAGACTGCACTGAAATCCTATGTGGGTTCGGCAGTGATGAAGACCGTACTGAAATCCTCTGTGGGTTCGACGGAAATGAAGATTGCACTGAAATACTCCATAGGTTCAGCAGCGATGAAGACCATACTAAAATCCTCTGTGGCTTCGACGGAAATGACTACTGTTCTTTTATCCTACGTGGTTCTGGCAGTGTCTGACTCTGTTCTTGCTATCCTACGTGGGTCTGGTAGAGTAGCTGGTATGTATTCTATGTGGGTCCGACAGCTTAGCTGGTTTAGTATCCTACGTGGGTCCTAGCTTAGATGAATCAGTGGCTATATCTAATCATATCTATCACCTTATGAAGAAGTATACCTGTGTGAGATGAGTCTTGACTTTCAATCATTATCTTCAATATGATTGACTTGCTTTCCTATGTGGATTGAGTTGTGCTTTCCTGTGTGGATTGGGTTGTACTATCCTGTGTGGACGTGATCGAACCTGGGCCCGGATGTTGGAGCCAAACTAGAATTGATGACTTAGGTATATGTATGGGCATATACCTAAGTATTTTTTGTTGTTACTTTGTGATTGTATCTTTCCTTTGTGGATTATCCTTTGTGGATTTTGGGAGACCTTCGGGGGTCTCGGGGTCCCTACTGAGTAGCGTATACTCACCCCTGCACAGGCTATGCCCACACTATATTGTGTTGGATGTAGACAATGGGCAGGGCTGATCGTGGTTGAGTCTTGTGAAGCAGGCCAGTACCTGGAGGTGGACCACTGGGCGGGACGTACACGGAGCGGACGGCTGAACCCGAGGAGCTGAGGAGGCTATCTGTATTCACCCTTCAGGTGGGACTTCCAGTGGACGGCTCGACGTTGCTACTTTACTTTCAGTTGATTTACTTTCTTTCCAGTTGTACTTTACTTTCAGTTTGGGTTTGTATTCCGGCCTATTTACTTTCCGCACTTACTATTGTACCCAGTTTTACTTAGTGTTTACTTCTACTGGCTTACTCTGTGGTGTTTGTTTACTCTATAAGGCAATGCCTTCCCCTTTTTATCGGGATTTACGCCTTTGGTGCTAGTATCCAGCCCCTGGCCTATGGAAGGAAGGCTTGGGGTAGTCATGGCACAGGTCCCGAGGACGGATCGTGACATTCACCTCCCAAAAAATAAATGAAGAGCATCTAAAACATTTTAGTTTACTCTAGAATTTTTATAGATATATTTTTGGAAATAGAAAAAGGTATCCATAGACATTTTATTTGTATTACCTTGGAATCACTAAGGGATAAATGAAATATATTTTGTGATTGATTGATTGATAAAGTCCACTCATTTCATTCCGATCTGGGACACCGCTAAAGTAGAAGATAGGGGTAAGTTGTATGTGCATGCAGTTGTGAGGTTACATTGGTTTCCCTCTATAATTGTTCCAAACAGTGATCCTAGGTTTACTTAAAGGTTATGGAGGAGTCTCTCAGAGGTAATGGGGACTTAGGAAGGTTGATTACAACTTATCAACCATACATAGATGGTCAGATAGAGTATGATATTCAGATCCTGTAGGATATATTTTATACCTATATCTTCAATTTTGGTGGATATTGGGATCTCAATCTGGGACTGTATGAGTTTTCATATAACAATAGTTATCATTCATCATTTATAATGGATCTTTTAAAATATTTGTATGGTCACCCATGAAGATCATTTATTTTTTGGAATGAGGTGTATGAAGCATATTTTGTGGGGCTGAGTTTGGTTTAGGAGACGTCTGCAAGGATTTAAGATATATGTTAGTGTTTTTTTACAGCTCAGATTCAACAAAAATCATATCCAGATCAACGAAATAATCCTTTAGAGTTTTCTATAGGTGAATAGGTTTTCTTGAATGTTTCTCATCGGTTGGTTCACCATCGGGTTGGAAAATAGGGAAAGATTACTCTGATATATTTTGGATTGTTTGAGGTCCCCAGGTTGATTGGGTAGGTTTCTTATTGGTTAGCATTTCCGGTTTATTTGAAAAACATTCATGATGTTTACCACATATAACAGCTCAGGAAATACCATCCTAATCCCTCTCATATTCAAAGATGGGATGGGATTTAGTTATATCTAGGTGTATCTATTATTGAGAATCCAGTAGAGATCATTGTCTCTAAAGTGTAATTCTTGAATGGGAAGTCGATTCTGTTGGCCGTGGTGTTATAAAATTATCGATCAGATCATCATGAGGCTTAGGCTCATGATTTATTGATGAGAGAGCAGTGTACTCACTTTTTTATAAGACTTAAATCTTCTATATGACTTCTTGAGGCTAGAAATTCTAATCATAGTGAGTCTATAACATCATGTTACCCACTTTAAGGTGATCCCCTACTCTTAGTTGTTTTCCTATTTAATTGGGGGTGTCTTTGGACTCCTAGTGATGGAGAAACTTTTATTAGAAAATTAACTAAAGTTTACTGATGTATGTTTTTTTTAATTAATGGATTTAGGGTATAAATGGGTAATGTCTTGGAGGGGGTATCCCTGAGTTTGAAGAACACCCAAGGTGGTTTGGGTTATCGGGTAGGAATTTACTATTTTCACTTTCTGCAAGAAATTAACACACTGTGTAAAGAGTACATAACGTGTAATACTTTCTAGGATTATGTTAAGAGCTGAGTATAGATCATGAAGGATGAAAATTTGTGTAAGTTTTAGATGTTGTGTATTGTTAAAATAATAGTTATTAATAAAAATTTGATCGGTTTTCAGTGTATTTGGACACTATGGATTACACGATGGGTAAATAGATTACACACCATGTAAATGTCATAGTCAAGGATTTTAGGGCACTACATGGTTGAATATAATTAAATTATTCTATATCCCTCTTCCCTCTCAACCAATAATCACTATTTTATGATTTTGGGAACCTACAACCTTTATGATTTTATTTGTTCGGCATTTCACCAAGAGGGTTGTACGTGGGGTCTCTCTGAGTAAGTAATCCTTTGTACTTATTCATTTCCTTTTATCATGATAGAATTTTTTTCATTATGTTATCAGATACCTTGATTTGTGGTGGTAATTCCTTTGGTTTATTTTTAGATTCTTTGTGTGATCTTGTTTTGAGGGTATATTCATTATTGGTTATCGAGTGGTGGGTGGGTGTTCTGGATGTATATTGTGATATTTCCTCTTCACTTACCCTTTTGTTAAATTGAATCAATCATGTTATATATGAATTAGTTTAAGGTCCTCTATTGTAATTTTTGTGTACTTACTATTGTTGGATCTCATTACGGGCGTGTATGACCTGAGTTTTGAGCTAAGTGGTTTTGTCCCTAACCTGTGTTGGTGAACTGCATTACACTAGTTTTTAATAAATTTTTTAATTAAATAAAATAGAATTATTTAATGATTTTATTTTTTGTTTTGGAAATATTTTTTTTATAAAATATGATTTTATTGTGTTTTTGGTAAATGGAATGGGTTTTCAAAGCATTGGGAAATGGTTTTATGAAATGGTTTTCTAATCATGATATGGTGAAATGGATTTAAAAATAGATCAAAAAAAATTGGGTAATTAGGTGAAAGGTATATTAATAGGTCTCATCGACTATTAGGGGGTTTTCTTATGGGTCATTCCTCTCTTAACTAGCCATATTATTCTAGGGCCTTATTTGACCTATTTGGGGTTCTCTTTTTAGGGTGTTCCTCTTCTGTTCATACTAGATAAATATGTCCAGATGATTGATTAACTTATCATTTTCTATGTTAGGTTTGAATTTCATAGCTATCCTGACTCAGTGTTATCCTTGGCGTGATGTAACCTATGATTTTGGCTAATTTAGGTTGTTTTGTCTTGTACTATTTTGATTTTACTTCCATGGTTTTGATATGATATGAGATACATGCTTTGGTTTGATTTTATGTATCTTTCTTGATATATTAATGTGAAATTATTTTAAATTGATTTACATGATTTTTTTAGAAATGTCAAAAAAGGGAAAATGAAACTATTTTTCTAGGATTTAGATAAAACAACTGCTAAACTATATTTTATGCCTTATTTTCATTAAAGGTGAGCATGCTTGGATTATTGTTTAGATACATGATATGGAACACCTGTTTGGGACCCTATTGAGTCTGTCAGCTCACATCCTACATACCCATTAGGTCGTATGTAGACTAAGTTATTACTTTATATTTAAAGAAATAAAAGGTTTAGTAAAGTGGAGGTGAGGTTTTATGTCATTTGAGTATAGGTATCTGGATAGTGATGTGTTGTAGGTTTTCCCATGCTCTCACATGAAGACCATTGGTGTAACTGTTTTAGTTTTATCATTATTTTTGTTGGACTTATCTCTTGGAGATTATTTTTATACATTTTTAGTTGTATTTCTTCTATTGTTCTCTATCTGTTATGGAATACATTTTTATCTTTTTTTTATCTCTACTATCTTTAAATATTTCTTGTTGTTGCTTTAGGTTGGGATAAATCATTCCCTCGGGTTGTTGTTGGGACCCAGGTGCAAAATTCCAGCCTCTAGGGATCAGAAATGCCCTCATATTATGTGAAAATTTAGGTAAGATACTAGTTTGAGAGTTTATATAGTTTTGGTTCATAATAATTTCAAATTTAACATAAGACAACTTTTTTATAATTTTTTGAGAAGATAAATTTTTAAATGAATAGTGAAATATATCGGTTCTTATTAAGAATTTTCATTTATTTAAATAAATTAAAAACATCCAATTTTATAAGATGGATTTAAACATAAAATTAGTTTAATTATATATTATTAATCCAATTTATGTTTTTAGAATCAATTTCTTATTAAATTTTCATATAAAAACCTTTTTAACTTTTGAACATTTTCTCTTTGGGAAACCACTTTCTCATCACGTCTGTGAGATTAATTTTATATTATAATTTTACACTTATAGAAATGGACTTTAGAAACATTATTATATATATGGAATTAGAATATATTATATTAAATAGTAATTTTAAATTATTTTTTTCTAAAATTGAATAATATAAATAATATAAATTAATTGTCATTATTAAGGTTAAAATGTATTTACTAGGGGTTAAACTTAGAAGATAAGGCTTTGAATGGCCTATAAAATTTTCCAAACACCATAGTATAGACATATTTCAAACATAAATCATATAATGTTCTAGAATAACCCTTTTTATGATTTATTATTGATAAAAATGTGGGTATCACTTTTTATTTTCAATAATTCCAAGTGCGTCCTCTCCCCCACTTATAAAAGGCCACCACCTATCCCTCCCCCATTATTCACACTTAAAAACCCTTTATTTAAGAATATTAATGCCAAAATATATTTCTTAATTCTATCCAAACATCCTATAGGTGTTGGTGATATCATAAATCCAATCTAGGAATGCTTTAGGTTAAACCTAATGAGGTTGTTCGAAGAAGGGGTAATATTTTTAACTATGCATATTTGTTTTACTTCTTCTTTTAACTCCATAATTTTTTTTCAAATTTTATTATATTATAATAAAAGTATCTAAAATATACTTAGATATTATCATGTTAATTTAATAACTTATATCTATCTCCTCTTCCATCAAATGGTAAATGAAACCATCGACCATGTGTATGGTGGACTACCGCCTCATGAACTGATGTTATTCTTTTTCAGTCACCACCTATCAAGGATGTGTATAATGAAGAATTTAATTTTTCTATATGATATTTATAATTTTATTATACCGCTTCAATTATAATAAAATATCTACCTTCTTACCTCCCAACCCTTTGGAAATCAATAATGTCACTCATGTGTATGTCAGACAACCACCTCACGAACCGATGTGCTGTTTTTTCAATTTATATTTTACTTGGATGGTAATAAATACAAATTAAATGAATATATATGATATTAATAACAATATTATACCTCTATAATAAATATATCACATATAACTTCATAATTTTAATTACATGTGGGATATGATAACGTTGTTCGTGTCTACAACGGACTACTACCTCGCGAAGCGATGTGATTCATTTTTCACTAACACTTTGAATGGTAGGTGATAAGGGGAAATTTAATGAATATATGTGATATATAGGAATTAATAATGATTTTTTAAAGTTAATATATTATTTTATTTTCTTTTTTTATCCTTTGAAAAGTGGAAACTACATTCATGCATGTGTATGGCCTACCATCTCCATGAACAGTCAATTGTATTTTCTATCTCTCCTTCTATAGATTACCATAAATAAATATTAGCTAAATATATAATTTATTTTTATAATTGTTATAATTATTGAGATTTTAGAACAGTGATCAAAGTAATAGGACAAAATACACAAGAAAAAAAAATGTTATTAATCAAAATGAGATTTTAACAGTGAGTTATTAATAAATGGGTAATAAAAGGTCATAAATAAATCATATATGGTACTATATATACTAGTATGGTTCTATAATGAAATTATAATAGACTTATATTTATTATATGAGAGATTAAAATGTGTTTTAATTAATTCTCGACTTATTATAATGGATTTTTAGTCTCTCTTTTATTTTTAGGAGACATATTTAATAATCACCAATTAGTTCTTTTGTGTGGTGTATATACTAAACCAATTCATGTTATTTAATGAACCCAACCCCAGTATCCAATATTAAGTGGTTACTCTATTAAATTAGAATAATGTACAATGAATCACATCCTGGAGGACAAATAGTTTAGTAGTCTTGGTAAACTGTATAAGTGAAATTAACATTACAATTGAAAACATAAAATACACAATGTGTTTTATTTGAGAAAACCATTATTCCTCATATAATATATTTGAATATCAATCAAAAAAAATCCTTGTATCCTATATAAAATAAAACATAAGAAATGGGTGAACTCAACTGCCTAGTAAGGGTAAGTGTATAACTAAATCTATCATGAATAAATAAGCATAATCAATATGGAAAGGTAAATAACTAAAACACATTTCATTTAATCAATAAACCGATCTTAATATGGACGAAATAGATGATAATAAATTAAATATATATAAATAATAACATGATATTCAAACTTATCCATAGATATTCAAACTAATGAAATAATCACATAGACATCAATAAATGATCTCATAATGAGGGAATTAATAATGCCAGATATCTGAAATTTTCATGACCAATCACAAGTCATTTTAAATCTATTAGTAGAAACATGCCTATGTTGGCTAATTGATTTTTCTCATAACACATATCGATGCATCGAGGGGTTTTCTATAACCAGACCCACCTGTCAATTACTAATTCCAACACATTCCTATTATAAATGGGGTGAAACAAAATCAATATAAACATTATTATTAAAAAACTAATATACCAAATGTTAATATATACCCTAGTAAAATAAATATAATCCTAATAATTCTATATTAATATTGTTAATGGTAATAAAATTTTATATAATCATTCAAACTGATCATAAACTATAATATCATAAGTTTTTTAAAAAATAGAAACTATGTTCAATAGCGTACATAATATGTCACATCGAACATAAGTAAACAAAAAAATATTACTATGTTACCTTATAACCTAGATATTAAAATAGAAATAATTAATAGTATCAACTTATTTATGAAAATATATTTTACACATGTATATAATTAATTATTCTGTGAAAAATTGTGTATAAATGAAAATAAAACCCTTTTTAAATAAAAGGAAATGTCTTTCTAAAAAACTATTTAAATGAAAATAAGTGAGTTTATAAAATAATAAAATCACTCTTGAGGGATTTTATTAATGAAATATATATATTATATATTCAATATAATGTTTAAAATTCATCTTATATGTTTTCTGGACATGATATAAGAACAAATTCAATTTTTCAGATAAAAGAAGATTTTTTCAAAAAAAATACATTTTTACCGCCTTTTGATGGAGTATTCTTTTTAAATATAGTTTTTATAATGTTTATTTGTTATATTTGAAAAAATAAAATTATTATTTGGAATATATAAATCAAAATTTACATTGGTTGAATTTTTGGTATTTTTATGATAATAATCATTTTTAATGAATAGTGAAAAATACTGCATTTTAATTCAAAACTTCTTTTTTCCTAAGTTATTAATATAGTTAGATTTTATTTTTAATTGGTTTTAAAGTATATTTACATTAAGTTTTTATATTTTAATCCAAGTTTGGTCATTTTAAGTAATTTCACATTGAAATTTGATATAAATGCATGTCAAACTTTTGATGGTTTTTATTTTAAAAAAAACTCGTTTTATCATTTTTGACAATGGGGATTAATTTTAAATTAATTACTGAAACTTATATATTTTGAATTTTGAAAAATGTATTCAATATTTGAAATCATAAGGTTCAAATTATTAAAATATGTCCATTTTATTTCTAGAAAATATGAATAGTAAATTTAGTAATTATTTTTATTACCAATATTGAAGGTAAATCTTGTAATTAAAGTTAAAAATAATATTATAATACTATAAAACTACCCTAACACTTGTCTTAATTTAATTTTATCAATTTATCTCAACTATTATCATCCTTGGGTAGATTTTAGTACCACTTGGATGACTTTAATGAATTTATAATATTATATTCAATGAATAGTCATTTTTGTTACACTTATTTTAAAAAATTAATTTATTTTAATATAGATTTATACAGGTAATATCTTCAAATAAAAATAGTATTTATAAATAAAGAATTATTACCTACAACATGGTAATTTATTTATAATTTTTAGGAATTAAATAATTAAATTTAATTGTGACACAATGATGATGCAGTAATAGATTTATTAAAGAAAAATATCAAATAAATGATATTAATAATATTAGAATAAATATAATTTTATATATTTAATGCCATAAAATAATTTTATAGATGAATTAATCATGTTAGTATTTATTTAATGTAGTTTTTTTTAAGTAATCAAGTTATTGTGAATTTTTAAAAAAGTCAAGTATGAATAGTGTCAAAATTGACATAATTCATTACTTAATATATAAAATATTTAATTAAATGATGTAAAATCTCAACAAAATCCAAGATTAGGCCAACCAGACGATTTATGTCTATATATTTCATTAATGACTCATTCATTGGTCATTTGGAATTATTTGGTAATTATTTTAACTCTTAAAGTGTAAATTACTTGATAAATCGATAAGAGTTAAAAGTGGTCAAAATAAAAAGATAAGGATTTAAAAATATTCAAAACTTGTATAACTTTGATTTTATGATTATAATTAGATCCAAAATAATAATATCTTATAAATAAATTAGTTTTGGATCATTTGGAATTGAAATTTCATTTATATTAATTTAATAATTCCAAGAGTGTTCGTCCCCTCTCCTATAAAAAGGAACTCATTCCTATCTATTAATCACACTTCAAAAACCTTTTGGTTCGGCTAATATCTATCCAAAAAACTTACTATAATCTCTATCCACATTATTTAGGCCTTACATTATCCATAAAACCATTCTTATAGGTGATAAAGTGTTCTTCAAAGGTGATCAACCGAAGAAGAGGTATCATTTTCTTTAAGTATTTCTATTTTATTTATTCTTACACATCCTTAAAATCTCCTCAAACCATGATTAATAGTAAATTCAGTATCTTAAATATACTTAGATGTTATTATGTTAATATAATCACTTAAATCCACCTCCACTTCCATTAAATTGGAAATGAATTAATCATTCGCGTGTATGTGTGAACTATCACCTCCATGAACTTATCTAATTCATTTTCCATAACCATCTCTTATGACTTTTTATAATAATGGAATTAATTTTAATATTTTATATTCATGAAATATTAATCATTATAATATAATAATATATCAATTACATTCTTACTTTCTATTCATATAAAAATGATAACGTCGTTTGTGCATACGTGTGAACTATCACCTCTACAAAACAATGTGATTCATTTTTATTCACCACATCACTTGTATGATATATATATATATATGAGTATATTTAAATTATTAATATTATATTAATAATTTTATGATCATTTTGTAAAAAAATGGTACTTACCTTCTTTCCATAACAATCAATGAAAAATAAAGATGTTACTCATGCATATGTACGTCCTAGTGTCTCTATGATTATAACGTTTTTAATTTTCATAACCATAATTAATGGTTTTGTGGATGTATAAAATTGATCCTTATGTCATTAATATTATTATATAGATAATGGGATTTTGATCACATGGACTATTGACATCGTATTAAGTTAATTTTCGACTCAAGTACCGAATATCGACAAAACATCCGATATGAACTTAAATAATTATGAAATTGTTACAACATGGTAATAAGTGATATAAAAGGAATAATAAACATGAAAAATTTTATTAATAAATTATAAATTAAACTAAGTTTATTATTTAGGAATATAAATATTATACATGATGTGTCAGACTCAATGTAAGGGAGTTCGTCTCAATTTACATTCCATTGAGGCTTATTTGTTGTAATGAACCAATTCAATTTTATATGGTTTATATTCAGAAATTTGAAAAATTATATCATGAATCCTTGTATTCTCATGATATTATTAGTTTTTTTAAAATTTTATTCTTTATTTATTTTTATTCAAGTATTTCTCAAGTGGTAAGAGCCTTTTTAACTCAAAACCTCATTTTAATGTTTTGATGATTTATACTTATAAATATTTATAGTTAATGTCCATTTTTTCAAAATGGTTTCATGGATTTATTTATATGGACATGAATGTTTTAAAATTTTAATTCCTTTCAAAAGTTTCAATGTGGTATGGGACACTTTGATTCAAAAATCTTCTTTTAAAATGTTTTAATTGTGTTTTAAAAATGGATTGATTATTTCAAAAACTTGGAATGTTTTTTAACATATAATCTATGAATTAAATTTATCGCTTTAATTTCAATATAATGTATTGATTTTTATATTAAAATTTTACCATTTTATTTAAAAAATATATGTTATCATTTATGAGTGTGCAGATTGTAAATATGAAATATGATTTCCAAGTGAAAATGTTATTTTTTTCTTTATGTATGTTTTATGAGTTATGATTATATTATGGTTCATAGGAATTGTTTAAAAATATGGGTGCTTCCATGATAAATCTAGGTAAGGTGGTCCCATAAAATATCTCCAATGCATTGGGTAATGAGATTGAGTTAAATGATAAAGTTTCTCCTAAGATATTTAGGGAATATACTATGATGGGTATTCCAAACATAACCATGAAGGTTACTCCCTATGTAGCTGTGAAAAAAATGTAATTATAATATGGATGTCAAAAGTTATCATTATTTTTTATTATTGCTATGATTTTTTATTGGAATCTTATGATTTCATGAAGTAAGCTGAAGATTTTATGTTTTATGGATTAAAAGTATGATTTTGTGAAAATGTTTTCATGATTTAAAAATATTCATGGACTAACAATTTCATTCCTTATTTTATATCCCTTACTGAGATTTTTGTTCTCATACAAAGTTTTTGAAATTTTTTCATATGATTTAAGGGAGAATAGATTCAAGGATGGGATCAGGGGAAAGTTATGATGAAAAAAAATCACGTTTCAATTTTAAAAAAAATTATTTTATGGAAGAAATGGATAATGTTGGAAGTGTTATCCTTGTATTTATATGGTTTTGTTATGTATGAGTTATTGGATAACTATATAAAACTCTAAACTTGAAAAGACCCTCAATGTGAAATAATGTCAAATTATTGACTTAACTCAATATTAAGTAATGTTTAAGGTTGGGGCCTTACAATCAGTATAAGAGGATGGTTTAGAAAACTTTGGAGATTAGGATGTTTTTTAAAGAGTTAGAGATATCATCATGAGTTTATAATTTTAAGGTTTATTAGAAAGTTAATTTCTTATAAATACCTTTTAAGGCTCTATGTTCCAACATTTTCAGGTGATTAACGGGATTTTTTGAGGGATTTTTTTGTTAATTATGGGTCATTACATTTTGGGACCTAAAATGAAAGGCATGAGATAAACCTTGAGGATAAAATATTTTTTGGTTGTTTTTTAGGATTTTATCGTATTTTTTGAATGTTATAAGAATTATATAGTTTTTTAGAAAAGAAAACATGGAGATCGTGTGACCACCTGTCATGTTGGACTAGGATGCGGGAATCGAACCCACAACTGAAGTGTGAAAAGGCTTTATCGCCTACCACTAGTCTGTGATATGTCCATGGTTAGTATGAATTTTTATTTTTAGTTAAATTATTTTATTGAATAAGAATAAGTTGATTTTGGGAACTTATTTTTTATCAAATGTATATCCTTGGTATTTAAAAATGACATGGGTATTAAGTGATAAGTGTTATTTTGAAATATGTTCGCTATTTTGGGAACCCTATATGATTAAGGTAAATAGATTACTATAGAATTTTATTGGAGGAGTAATGGTAGAATTATATTTTGGAAGAATCTATGATTTTACTTGTGGACTTATGGGGAATTAGGTTATTTATGGAAATGATTAACCTATCTTGGAGAATATGTGATTAGATAAATTAATTTTTGGTATGATACATTAAGAGTGGTTTATGTTACTTGGAATTAAATGTAAAAACATATGTTGGAAGACTATGTGATAAAATCCTTCTAAATGTTGGGTTTCAATCTTAGTTTGGATTATTTTGAGGAATTTTAAGGACATTTATTAATTGAATGGTCTATGTTGAACATTTGGTATTAAAATTGAATTTTATAGATTAAAATTAATTTTTCCTTATCCAATGGTTTATTATTTATGGATAATTATTTTATATTATCCTAACTATATTGGTTATAGTTAATTTTTCAAGACAGGAGAAATGGATATATAATCTTTTGTAGATTTTGTGACTCTATAGAAGTTGATTCATCTTAAATTCTCTTTTTTTGGATAAAAATATGAGTTTATGGTAGAAATTTACTAAAGGATGAAACTATAATTTCTAAGTAAGTATAATTCCTTATGATCTTAGTCTAGATAGCAATATAATTCCTTAACTTGATGAAAAGGATCTTAAACAAAAAAAAATTGTTTACTTTTCCAACTATGAAATCAATAACCTTTTAACCAATCACAAATTTATGGTTTTGTGATTGTTAACTTTATATTGATCATGTTTTATATCACTCTCAATAAAAAACATGATGGTTATTTTTTATTAGATATCCATTTTTTCCTATATGGAATCTTAGTATGTGTTATCCCAGGTAACCATTGTACTATCCTTTCTTTCTTTTAAAGTGGTAGTTTTATTATTCATTTTTTCAATGTGGGATTGCAATAAATGTATTTTGAAAATTCATACCTTATTTACAAACCCCAAATTAAAATTTTTAGGATGAAATTTCCAAAATGAGGGAGAATGTAACATTCTGAGTTTTTTTAAGAAGAGACATTATGTTCAATAGTGTACATAATATGCTACATCAAATATAAGTGAACAACTATATATTATTATGTTACCTTATATCTAACTATTAAAATAGTATGAATGAATAGTATTAGTTTATTTATGAAAATATTTTTACAAATCTATATAATTAATTCTTTTGTGAACAATTATTTATAAATGAAAATAAAACCTGTTATAAATAAAAGGAAATGTTTTTTTAAAAAACTATTTAAATGAAAAAAAGTGAGTTTATAAAATAATAAAATCACTCTTGATGGGTTTTATTAATAAAATATATATTTAATATATTCAATTTAATGTTTAAAATTCATCTTATAGGTTTTCCAGAAATGATATAAGAACAAATTCAATTTTCAGATAAAAGAAGTATTTTTCAAAAGAAATGTAGTTTTATAACCTTTTGATGAGAACCCATCCTTTTTAAAAGTAGTTTTTTTCAGTTTTATATATTATATTTGAAAAAATAAATTTTTATTTGGAATAATTACATCAAAATTTACTTTGTTTGAATTTTTGGTATTTTTCTGAAAGTATTCAATTTTTAATGAATACTGAAAAATACAATATTTTAATTCAAAATAGATTTTTTTTCTAAGTTATTTATATTGTTAGATTATCTTTTTAATTAGTTTTAAAATATATTTATATTAATTTTTATCATTTAATCCAATTTTTTTCTTTTTATGTAATTTTAAATTGAAATTATATATAAATACATGTCAATATTTTAATGGTTTTTTATTAAAAAAAACAGTTTTCTCATTTTGAAAACAGTGATTAATTTTAAATTAATTACTGAAACTTATGTGTTTTGAATTTAAAAAAATTTATTCCATTATTATAATCATAATTTCTAAATTACGTAAATATTTCTTATTTATTTTTAGACATTATGAATAATTACTTTAGTAATTATTTTTACTACCACAGTTAAAGATAAATCAGGTAATTAAAGGTAAAAATAATATTATAACAATATAGACCCACCTTAACACTTGTCTTGATTTAATTTAATTAGTGTATCCATACCATTATTATCCTTGGGTTGATTTTAGGACCACTTGGAATTACTTGGATGACTTTAACGCATTTATAATATTATATTCAATGAATAGTCATTTTTGTTACACTTTTATTTTTTAAAATTAAAGTATTTTAATATAGAGTTATACAAGGAATATCATCAACTATAAATAGTCTTTAGAAATATAAAATTATTACTTACAACATGGTAATTTATTTATAATTTTTAGGAATTAAATATTTAAATTTAATTGTGACACAAAGATGATGCACAAATAGATTTAATAAAGAAAGAATAAAAAATGATATTAATAATATTTAAATAAATAAAACTTGATATATTTTATGTTATAAACGAATTTTATAGATTAATTTAACATCTTAGTATTGATTTAATATATTTATTTCAAAGGAATCAAGTTATGAATTTTTTAAAAAGTCATGTATGAATAGTGTCAAAATTGACATAATTCAAACTTAAAATATAAAATATTTAATTAAATGATATAAAATATCATAAAAATACTTATTTGACCAAATATTTTAGGTAATTATAAAAATTTCATTAATGACTCATTCATTGGTCATTTGGAAAGATTTGGTAATTATTTTAACTCTCAAAATGTATATTACTTGATAAATCAGTAAGAGTTAAAAGTGGTTAAAAAAGATAAGGATTAAAAAATATTCAAAACTTTTATAATTTTAATTTAATGATGATTATTCGATCCAAAATCATATTATCTTAGAAATAAATTAGTTCGGGACCATTTTGATTTGAACTTGAGTTTAAATTAAATTAATACTTTTAATAATTCCAAGAGTACCCCTCCCCTCTCCTATAAAAAGGAACTCATTCCTCTCTATTAATCACACTTAAAAAACCTTTTGTTTTTCCCAAGATATACCCAAAACCCTTACTATAATCCATCCCCACATTATTTTAGCCTTATATTAGGCATAACACCCTTTTTTGAGGTGTTAAGGTGTTCATTAAAAGTGATAAACCGAAGAAGAGGTATCGTTTTTTTGAATTATTTCTATTTTATATATTCTTCCACATAATTAAAATATCCTCCAACCATGATTAAATAATAACTCAAGTATCTTAAATATATTGAGATGTTATTATGTTAATATCATCACCTAAATCTATCTCCACTTCTATTAAATGGGAAACGAATTAATCATTTTTCTGTTCATGCATACGTGTGATCTACCACCTCTACAAAATAATATAATTCATTTTCCATAATCGTATCTCATGACTGGTTATAATAATTTAATTAATGTTCATATATTATATTTATGAAATATTAATCATTATAAGATAATAATATATCAATTATGTTCTTACTTTCCATGCACATAAAAATGGTAACATCGTTCATGCATACGTGTGAACTATAACCTCCATGAAACAATGTGAAATGTTTTTATTAAATACATCACTTGGATGATATATATAATTATAATAAAATCATTAATATGATGTTAATTATGTTACAATAATTTTGTAAGATAAAAAAATAATTATCTTATAACAACTATTCTATTTATTTCATATTTAAACATGATTTATTACATAAACTTACACTTAATACAACTTAGAAGATCGAGTGGTCTAGTGTTTTTTTTTGGATTAATAATGTTATATAACAACTTAAAACATTAAATAAAAACTTCTTCTACATGAACAAAACATTCATTCATACTTATCATTTCATGGGATAACCTGAGGACATACATTTGAAAAGGGTGAGCTACAAATCCCAATAAGTGAGTAAACAAGGAATAACATGAAAAATAAAATACATGTTAGGTAATATTCATATAAATGGATCATAAGAGAAAAATAAACATAAAGACATGATATATCATGATTATAATAACAAGGAAATGTGTTATGAACTTAAAACACTGCATCATTAACATAAAGGATTCATGAAAACCCTTTTCCCAATATGGTGGAGAAAATTCCTATAAAGGAATCAGGTAAACCTCTATCCAAACATAAATTATTATGATACTAAACATTATCCAATTCATTGGAGTTCTATCAGGGCACACCCTTCATAATTTTTTCAATATCATATACTAAACATTATCCAATTCATTGGAGTTCTATCAGGGCACACCCTTCCTAATTTTTTCAATATCATGCTTAAGTGTGCCACATAGATCATATAACATGGATTCATTCAACATCATCATTTATTCCACGATCAAGGAATGTGGAATTCATACATGAAAGTCGCTATTTGATAAGTATGTGTGAATAAATGTGAATAACCTTGATAGAGTAATGGGTATGGTAATCATGACATGATGATTTTGGCATGGAAAATCGTTGTGTAATTTTGGAACCACAACGGCGTCATGTGGAAATTCATATATTGCGTTGATTAGAGAAAAAGGGTTTTATCATAATTTGTACATGGGATTGAACATAAGGGGATCCTGTAACATAATATCCCAACATGTGAAATAGAATTTTTATTCATGATATAAAAGAAAATGCTTGAATGGAAATGATAAGAGGTAAATCCCTTACAGAATTTCGGCACAGTAACATGTGGATTTAAAGGATCATAGAGGGGATTAATGGGATTGAAAGGCAGATCCAATCATGTATACATCAAATGGATATTAAATATGTATGGAAAATAATATCTCATATCAAGAAAATGAAAATTAAAAGGCATGGAATAAAAGAGGTGCTTACAGAAAAAGGAGAGAGGGAGATCTCTTACTTACATGCGTGATCCCAAAGGCTTGGGGGAGGATTCTTGGGATCTTGGGAAAACTTGGTAGGACTCTAGGGAGTAATAGTAATAGTTGGGTTAATATTCAATGTTCTTGAGTGAAGAGAAATGGGATATTTGGTGGTTTTATATAGGAAAGGTGGGGGAATTCTTTATTATTTTGGTTTTGGACACTACATGCTAAAATATTCAAAACCACAAAACATACCATGGTTTTTTTCCATGGTTTTTGGAAAAGTGGGGTGGTATATATTATTTTATAAGGATAAGGGATGAATATATTAACATATTTCCCTTTTTTATGTGGAGGTGAGTCACACTTACAAGGAAATGATTTTAAAATCTTAAAATATTTTATATGACTTAAAGGATTCACTAAGAATTTATAAAATAAACCTGAAATTATATTATTTTAATGGAAAAAATTTATATTTGTATGAATATACCTTATATATTATTTTATTATATTAATATTTGGTCATTATGATGTCATAAAACACATTATATATTTATACGGTATTTAATTTTTACCCAAAAAATAGATTGTCTCAGAAAATTATTATTAATTTACCATTGGATAATTTCAACATCCTGATTCCAAAAAATAATATTAATTTTATCAAATTAATTTTCTAAATATGTGAATTTTTACTTTTAAAATAAAAAACAAAATTTATTGAAAATTGATGTGTTTTGACAAAAACAGTTTTCAAACCTTAAGAAAATTTACATTTGACTTCATAAAAGTTATACGATCATTTATATTTAATAAAATTAATTTAATAATAAAATTATTTAAATCAAAAATACATTAATTCATCAAAATATATTTTTTAATTGAATTTGAATATTAACCAAAAAATACTATTTGTGCTTTAAAATCATTTTCTAAGTAACAATAATTGAATGAAAGTATATTAATTATTCTATACAATAATAATGCACATAATCCTAATGTTAGGGCCTAGTTACATATCCCTCTATTACACCAGTATACGCTCTAAGAGTAAGGTGTGCGATGGTGGGGATTTCTTGGGGTCGTTCAGTGAACATAGTTTGGGCCATGATCTCGATGAGCTTGAACATCTCCTATAAACGGTTTTTTTCATGCTTAAGTTGTTGGATCTCGTATTTGATTTAGTCTAGGGAAAATCTCAGAAATGTTATCTCCCTTATAAGATCCAATAAATGGGCTTCATAGGGTACGATCCTACTAGTTGAGGCTATCACATCCTTTGTCTGTGTTAAAAGGATTTGTTAAAACCCTATATTTATACTGGTCATGTGATCACTGTTCAACGGTTATATTATCAATGGTAAGGATACTTAATGTTAATTTAAATTGATCTAGATATCATAAAACAAAATGATTATATGTGTTTTCTATATCCATAATACATTTAATTAAAATAATGGGTATTTTTTTCATAAATGTTCAGGTCATTACAACCTTCCCCCCTAAAGAAATTACACCCTCAAAATTTTCTTTTCCCAAACTAAAATAGATGAGGATAACTCCACCTCATCACTTCCTCTGGTTCACATATCACTTCTTCAAACTTATGGATTATCCATAACACTATGATGAGGGGTGTTGTCTTATTTTTTAGAACTTATTTTCTACAATATAAGATCTTCACTGGCTTCTCCTTATAGGGGAGTTCATTCTCCAATGGTACCAATTTTGGATTGAGTAAATGTGATGGGTCAGATATGTACTTCCACATGATTGATTCATGGAATACATCATGTACTTGAGATAGGTTTGGTGGGAGTGCTAGTCAATATACCATTTCTCTAATGCGATCAAGGATCTCAAAAGGTCTGATGTACCTTGGACTAAGCCTTCCCTTCTTCCCAAAACTTATAACTCTCTTCCATAGAGATATGTAGAGGAATAACATGTCTCCCACATCAAACTTTAAAAATCATCGATGAGTG
Source organism: Viscum album (assembly GCA_963277665.1). NCBI lineage: Eukaryota > Viridiplantae > Streptophyta > Magnoliopsida > Santalales > Viscaceae > Viscum > Viscum album. Next base: position 337,942,045 of record OY728126.1, read on the forward strand.
TCTGCATAGCACTTTTGTCATCTCTGGGAAGCTTTGATGTGCTTCTAGATGGTCTTAACATTCATCACCATTTCTTCAACCATTTCCAGACTGATATGTTTCCATTCCTGAACTTTATCCCAACATGCTGGTGTTTTAAACCTCTTCTCATAAAGGGATTCAAAAGGATCTATTTGGATGATTTAGTGGAAAATTTTGTTGTAATAGAACTTCTCCAAATAAATATGTTGGTCCCATCCACCTTTGAAGTCCATTGAGAAAGCTCTCAACATTTCCTCAAGTGTTTGGATAGTCCGCTCATATTGACCATCATTTTGTGGATGATAGGTTGTGCTGAAGTTCATCTTAGTGTTTAGAGTATATTAGATACTCTTCCAAAACATAGAGCTGAATCTTGGATCTCGATCGGATATAATCGATAGTGGTAATCCATGCAGACTTTCCACTTATCTGATGTATATTCATGACAAATGATTTAATGATAAATCCTATCAAATTTCAATGAAGTGTGCATTGTTTATAAGATGATCCACAATAACCCAGATAACATTGTTTCCTTTAGAAGTATTTGGAAGTCTGGTGACAAAGCCCATGGAGATGTTTTCCCATTTCCATGTTGGTATGGTTAATGGTTTCATAATCCCCTTAGAATTCTACCTCTCAGCCTTCACTTACTAAAATATCAGGCACTTTGATGTATATTTAGCGATCACATTCTTCATGTTATCCCACCAATAGTGATTTTGGAGATCTTGATATATATTTGTGTTTCCTGGGTGAATGGAGAAATTCAAACTATGTGCATCATCCAAAAATTCTTTCTTTAACTCTGGATTTGATAGAATATATAGTCTTGACCCCAATCTCACAATTCCTTATTCATTGACATTGAACTCCAAAGATTTACCTTTTTGATAGTTTCCTCATTCTTCTGAATTCTCACATCATCTTTTTTACCATCCTTTAACCTTTTCAAAAGAGGCTTTTGAGAAATCATTTGTGATAGGATTGATGATGTTACCTTATTTATTACTCTCATGTCCATCTTTATCAAATATAAGAAGATTGGATCCTTTTAGATTCTCATAAAAGATATAATTTTTGGGTCATTTCTACTTAGAGAATCTGTCACCTTGTTTGCTTTCCCAGGGTGGTAATGGATTGAGCATTCGTAATCCTTGAGGAGTTCTTACCATCATCATTGGAACATATTTATCTCTTTCTATGTGAATATATATTTCAGACTTTTGTGATCCGTATATATTTAACACTTATCCTCAAAGAGATAATGATGCTATATTTTCAATGAAAAGATCATAGCTGCCAACTCCATATCATGTGTGGGATAGTTTTTCTCATGAATTTTTAATTTCCTTGAGGTATCAGCAATGACTTTATCATTCTGCATCAACACATAGTCGAGTACCTTATTTGAAGCATCATTGAATATTGTGAAAAGCTCCCTACTTGTGGGTAGTGTGAGCATAGGGGTAGTGACAAGACTCTTCTTCAACTCCATGAAGCTTTCTTCACAGTCATCATTCCAAGAAAACTTGACTCCCTTCTAAGTTATCTTGGTATGAGGGTTTGAAAATCATGAGAAATTTCTCACAAATTGGTGCTAATATCTAGGTAAACCCATGAATCTATGGATATCTATCACAAATATCAGCATTGACCATCCCTCAATTACTATTGTTTTGGAAGTATCCATAGATATTTCATTGCATGTGATGATATGCCCTAATAATGAGATGTCCTTTAACTAGAACTCACACTTTCTATACTTTTCTTAGATCTTATCCTTTCTCATGGTCTCTAGAACATTTCTTAGATTCTCCTCATGACCCTCCTTGGTTTTGGAGTATATTATAATATCATCTATAAAGACTACCACAAATGTTTCAAGGAAATATCTAAAGACTCTAATCATCAAGTCCATGAATATTTTTGGACCATTAGTGAGTCTGAAAGGCAATACTATGAATTCATAATTCCCGTATCTTGTACTAAAATTAGTCTTGGGGATATCCTCTTTCTTCACCCTTACTTGGTAATATCCCAACTCCAGATACACCTTGGAGAAGTATTGTGCTCTACATAGCTAATTGAATGAGTCATCAATTCATGGAAAATGATACTTGTTACTTTTCATGATTCTTTTTAGCTCACAATAATGAATGAAAAGGCGCATTGACACATCCTTCTTATTGGTGAATAGGACCGGTGCACCCCATGGTGAAGCACATGGGAATATAAACCCTTTATCCAGATTCTCTTGTAGTTGTTTATTCAGGTACTCAAGCTCCACAATAGCTATTCTATATTCAGTCTTGGATATTGGTAACTCCCCAGGTATAAGATCAATCAGGAATTCAAAATCTCTCCTAGGAGGAAGATTAGGAAATTCCTCGGGAAATACATCAGTGAATTCCCTCACAATAGGCATGTCTTAGAGGATAGTTCCTTTCTTAGACTCGATCATCTAAGCAATATATGCATGCTCATGTGGCAATAATATCCATGCTTGAGATGATGGAGATAAAGAAGATTCATCCTCCCCCTTGAACTTGTATAGAATTGAGGGTTGATTCACCATATGAAGAGTGATTTCCTTCTCGTGAAAATTAATGTTGGCACCACATAGGTAAATCCAGTCCATGCCAAAAATCATAGAAAATTTCACCAAGGGAATTATGATAAGGTTCAATGAGAAGTTCAATCCAAAAATTGTGATAGGGGAGGATTCATATGCATGGGATGCTATAATTTCCCCATTTTTCATTTTCACCTACATCTCTACTTATATTCTTTGTGGTGGTATTTGGATTGTTCTACTAAACTTTTAGGATATAAAAGAATGTGTAGAACTAGAATCAAAAAGTATGTTATCTATTCTTAAATGAATAGCCAGAATACCTATCACCACTTTGTTGTCAGGATTCACTTCGACAGTAGTGATGGAAAAAACTCACCCTTGCTACCTTGGAGATTTTTGGTTGCCTTTTAAAACCCTTTGCTTAGGAAACTAGTTCACAAAGTGCCCTGGTTCCTTGAATGTATAAAAATAAACAATTCCTTGAGGATATAACAAAGAGTTACTTTCCTCTATTGCAGTAGAGATTTTTTCATGCTAGTAATGGCTGGCTAGGTGCCCTTCCTTCCCTCACATAAATCATTTTCTCTTCCCCTTCAGAAAATTTCCAAGGTTCTTTTTTTCACACTTTTAAAAAGTGGGGTGCTGTAATTTCTTATCACTATTTGATTCATCCATCAGACAACAATAATTAAAGTCCATTTTCCTCTTCTTATCCCCGTGATACTCTTGAGATTCACCGATCTTAATCTTGACTTTGAGGGCACATCGAAAACTCTCTTCAAATTTTTCAAAGTCAAGGATCGCCAAGGATTTTTGTAGGCTAGGTTTTATCCCACCAAAGAAGTGGTCAAATTTATATTTGAGGGTAACGAAAAAACTAGAGGTGTATTATGTAAGTCTGGTGAAGTTTTTCTTGTAAGACCCAACTGATTTGTCGTCCTTTTTCTTGATTTCAAGGAAATCTCTTTACATATTAAGATCGACATTATGGGGAATATATTTATCAAAAAACATTTTCCATAAATCCTTCCATCTCATCACCTCGATATCTTCCTCTGGCTTCATATTTTTATTGATGTTCATAATTGATCATCTTCACCCTCCATACAATAATCATCTAGAAAAACCTTATCTCTTTCAAAACATTGAAAGATGGAGAATATCTTTTCAATGGAGTTGATCCATTGTTTATCAATTAAGGGATCAGATGATCCATTGAAAGTATGAGGACTTTTTCTCATAAAGCTCTCAATTATGGATTTTTCTTTCTTAGGGGGGTTGGACACTCCTTTTGATCTAGTTTTCTATTCAAAACTTGAGTTAACTGAGAGAGTATCGTGAAAAAGTTTACAATTCCCACTCCCATCGTATTGGTCATCTCATTAGATCAGTGATCACATTGATCTTCACATCACTAGTTAGCATGATTCTTCCTATTATTGTCCATTGTCTAGAATAAAAGGAAAATTAGGGTTAAATATTTTATACTATTAAACACATAAAGAGGAATCTAATTATATTAAATTGGCAACTTATAATTTAAATTTATCTCCATAAGTTATGAATTTCTAGTCCATGATCTAAGTTATCCATGATATACTTCCTAATGTATATTCTTATGGGATTTTTTATTCCCTTAATAATGGTTTATATTAGGATTATGAATTTACCGAATCATATCCCCTAGGAGGGTCAAACAAATAGTGAAATAAGGAATGTTTTTGTGAATTATTTCCCATTCAATTCTAGATCAAAGTGGTGTTTTCAGGTTTTACCCCTAGATACATCTATTCTAGATCCACCTATACTTGTTCATATCTAGATAGGGAAGTATTTTCTAAATAAACCACTTACTCTATTCTCACCAAAATTAATGATTATTTTCTTATACTCAGTCTTATCCCTAAGTCTTTCCCTAGAATTTTATAATCCTAATCCCAAAAATAATTAAACCTCCCTCTAATGCCAACTATAACAACCCTGATATTTATTTCATTTTTAAACATGATTTATTACTTAAAATTTCACTTAATACAACTCAAAAGATTGATAAGTATACTATCTTTTTGGATTAGGAACATTACATAACAACTTAAAACATGAAATAAAAACTTCTTCTACATGCCCACAATATTCTTTCATACTTAGCATTGTGTGGGATAACCTAAGGAAATACATAATAAAATGATGTTCTATAAAGACTAGTAAGGGAGTAAAAAGGCATAATATGAATAATACAATATATGTTAGGAAATATGCATATCAATGGATCATAAGAGAAACATGAACATAAAGGCATGATATAGCATGATTATAATAACATGGAAATGTGGGAAAAATGTAAAACACTACATCATTAACATAAAGGAATCAGATAAAACCCTATCCCAACATGGTGGAAAAAAGTCCTATAAAGGAATTAGGTAAACACATATCCCAACATGACATATCATGATACTAAAAATTACCCAATGCATTGGAGCACTATTTGGGTGCACCCTTCATAATCATTTCAATCTCATGCTTAAGTGTTCCACATAGATAATATAACATGGATTCATTATACATCATCATTTATTCCATGATTGGTGAATGTGTAATTCATACATGTAAGTCACTATTTTATAAGTATGTGTGTCTAAATTTGATTACCCGTATGGTATTCACTACATGATGATTTTGTCATGGAAAATCGTGGTGAAATTTTGGAAGCAAAACGACATCATATAGAAATTCATAAATTGGGTTGATGAGAGAAAAATGGGTATATAATAATTAATATATGGTATGGAAATTAAGTTGATCATTGAACATAATATCCCAACATGTGAAAAGGAATTTAAATTCATAATATAAAAGAAAATGCTTGAATGTAAATGATAAGAGAGAAATACCTTATAGAATTTCAGCATAGTAATGGGTGGGTTTAAAGGATAATAGGAGGGTTAATGGGAGTGAAAGTAAGATCCCATTATATATAAATAAAATTGGTATTAAATAGGTATGGAATAACATATCCCAAATTAAGCAAGTGAAAATTAAAAGACATGACAAAAAAGAGGTGCCTGAAGAAAAAGGAGAGAGGGAGATCCCTTACTTGGATGGGTGATCCCAAAGGCTTGGGGGAGGATTCTTGGGAGCTTTAGGAACCTTGGTAGGACTATAGGGAGTAATAGGCATAGTTTTTTCAAGCTTCAAAGAGCTTTAGTGAAGAGAAATGGGATCTTGGGTGGGTATGTATAGAAAAGGTGGGGGAATTCGTTATTATTTTGTTTTTGGACACTACAAACTAAAATATTCAAAATCACAAACCATCCCAGGGTATTATCCCAAGTTTTCAAAAAAATTGGATTTTTATACATTATTTTATAAGGATAAGGGATGAATATATTAAAATATTTCCCTTAGGTGGAGGTGAGTCACACTTTCAATGAAATGATTTTAAAATCTTAAAATATTTTATATGTCTTGGAGGATTCACAAAATCATTATAAAATAAATTAAAGAAAACTGAAATTATATTATTTTAAATGAAAAAATATATTTGGATGAATATACCTTTTATATTATTTTATTACATTACTATTGGGTCATTACGATGTCATAAAACACATTATATATTTATGCGGTATTTAATTTTTACCCAAAAATTTGTCTATCTTCGAAAATTTTGAAAAATTTAACATTTGATATTTTCAACATCCTAATTACAAAAAAAATATTTATTTTATCTAAATAATTTTCTAAATATTTGAATTTTATGTTTTAAAATAAAAACATATATTTATTGAAAATTGATGGGTTTTGACAAAAACAGTTTTCAAACCATAATAAAATTCACATTTGACTTCATAAAAATAATTTGATTATTTATATTTAATAAAATTAATTTAATATTATTATTATTTAATTTAAAAATACATTACTTCATAAAAATATATTTATTAATTTAATTTTTATATTAACCAAAAAATACAATTTGTGCTTTAAAATCACTTACAAAGTAACAATAATAGAATGAATGTATATTCATTATTTTATAAAAAAATAATAAACATAATCATAATGATGGGGTCTTGTAACATATCCCTTAATTACACCAGCATACACCATAATAGTAAGTTGTGCAATGGTGGGGCTTTGTTTGTGCTTTTCAGTGAACATGGTTTGGGTTGTGATCCCGATGAGTGTGAACTTCTCCCACAAATAGTTTTGCTCATGCTAAAGTTATTGGATCTTAGCTTCGGATTGGTCTAGGAAAAATCCAAGAAATGATATCTCCCTTAGAAAATCCAATAAATGGGATTTATATAGTATGATCCTACTATTTGAGTCCATCACTTCCTTTTTCTATGTCAAAAAGATTTTTTAAAACACTATATTTATACTAGTAATGTGATCATTATTCAATGACTATATTATCAATGATAAGGATACTTAATAGTCATTTAAATCTAATTGGATATAATAAAACAAAATTATTTCATGTGTTTTCTATATCCTTAAGATATTTAATTAAAAAATAGAATTTTATTCATAAATGTCTGGGTTATTACATACCTTATTTCTGTAATGATCAATGAAAAAATGACGATGTTATTCATGCGTACATACGGACTATTGTCTCCATGATTATAATGTTGTTCATTTTTCATAACCATAATTAATGGTTTTATGGATGTATAAAAGTGATCCTTATGTCATGAATATTATTCTGGATATGATGTAGTTATAACCACATGGACTATTGACATCGTACCAAGTTCATTTTTGACTCAAGTACCGAATATCAACAAAACATCTGATATGAACCTAAATAATTATGTAATTGTTACAGCATGGTAATAAGTGTTATAAAAGGAATAATAAAAATTAAAAAGGTTCTCAATAAATTGTAAATATACCTAAGTTTATTATTCAGGATTATAAAGATTGTATGTGACGTGTCGGACTCAAGGTAAGGGTTTTCATCTCAATTTACATTCCATTGAAACTTATTTTTTACTATGCACCAATTCACTTTTATATGGAGTATATACTAACCTTTTATGTATTAAATAATTAATCTCCTTGTTCTTATAATATTATTAGTTTTGTTTAATTTTATTCTTTAATTATTTTTATTCATGTATTTATCATGTGGTAAGGGACTTTTTAACTCAAAACCTAGTTTTAATGTTTTGGTCATTTATTCTTATAAATCATTCAATTTAATGTCCTTGTTTTAAAAATGGTTTTAAGGATTTATTTATATAGACCTAAATTTTTAAAAAATTTAATTCCTTTCAAAAAAAATCATGTGGTATGGGACACTTTGATTCAAAAATATTCTTTTTAAAAAAATTAATTCTGTTTTAAAAATGGATTGATTATTTCAATAAATTGTAATATTTTTTAACAAATACACCATAAATGGAATTTCTAACTTTCATGTCACTATCATGGATTAATGTTTACTTTACATGTTTACCATTTTATTTTTAAAAAATTGTTTTAATTTTTGATTGTGTGGCTTGTAAATATGAAATGTGATTTCAAAGTGAAAATGTTATTTTCCTTTTTGCATGTTTTATGTGTTATGATTATGTTATGGTTCATGGTAATTGATTAATTATATATGTGTTTCCATGATAAACCAATTGAGGGTTATCATGTGATATCTCTCCAATGCATTGGGTAATGAGATAGAGTTAAACAATATGGTTTCTCCTAAGAGATTTTGAGAATATAATGTGATTGGTATTCCAAATGTAACCACGAAGGTTACTCCCTATGTAGCTATGAAAGCTACAATGTAACTATGATATGGATGAAAAACTTTATCTTTATGTATTATTATTAATATAAAGTTTTATAGTAATCTTATGATTTCATTAGGTAAGCTAAAGACTTTATGTTTTATGGGTGAAAAGTATAATTTTGTGAAAATGTTTTCATTATTTTAAAATATCCATGGACTAATAGTTTCATTCCTTATTTTATATCCCTTAATGATATTTTTGTGCTCATTCCAAGTAGTTGATGTTTTTCTCACAATAGTTAATAGATAATAGAGTCAAGGATGGGATTAAGAAAAAATTATGATGAAAATAAACCATGTTTCATTTTAATAGTTTTTGTTTTATGGAAGAAGTGATTAGTGTTGGAATTGTCCACTTTGTATTTCTATGGTTTTATTATGTATATGTTATGGAATAATTATCTAAATCTTTAAACTTTAAAACATCCTCAATTTAAAATAAAGTAAAATTATTAACTGAACTCAATATTAAGAAATGTTTATGTTTGGGGCATAACAGTTTGTATAAAAGGATGGTTTATACAACTTTAGAGGTTAGAATGTTTTCTAAAGAGTTATAGATATCATCATGAGTTTATAATTTTTTGGTTGATTATAATTTTAATGACTCATAAATTCCTTTTTAGTCTTTAGGTTCCAAAATTTTAAAGTGACTAACGGTATTTTTGGAGACATTATTGTGGAGGTAATTATGGGTTATTAGATTTTGGGTCGCAAAATGAAAGGCATGAGATAAACCCTTAGGTTAAAATATGTAGTTTTTTTCAAGATTTTATCATATTGTTGGATTATTATTATAATTATATAGTTTTTGAAAAAGGAAAATAGGTATATCATATGAAAACTCATTGCATTGGTCAAGGCAACATGAATCAAACATGAAACCGAAGTGCAATAAGGGTTTATCACCTACCACTAGCCTAAAATAAGTCCCTAGTTAGTATGAATTTTTCTTTTTAGTTGAATGAGTATATTTAATAAGAATAAGTTTATTTTTGGAACTTATGTTTTATCAAATGGATATCCTTGGTATTAGAAAATGAATTTGGGATTATGTGATAAATATTGTTTTGAAAGACATTAATTATTTTGAGAACCCTATATGATTAAGGTAAATATAATACTATAGGATTTGTTTTGAGGAGTACTATTTGAATTATATTTTGGAAGAATCTATGATTTTATTTTTGGACATATGGGGAATTAGGTTGTTTATGGAAATTATTAACCTATATTGAAGAATATATGATTATATTAATTACTATTTGGTATGATACATTAAGAATGGTTGGTGTTACTTGGAGTTAAATATTAGTGTTGAGTGGATCCTTTTCATTCTCATTTTTATTTAGTTTTGATAATTACTTCAACCTTTCAATATTTGTTTTCTAATAAATTTTTTTAAGTGTTTCAGATTTAGTATGTCAAAGTGTTTATTTTATATCTAAAGCAATAGTCATTGGATACATATAGTGTTTATTCCATTGTAAATGCATGAAGATTATATTAATTTCATCTATTTATGTAAAAATAAAATACATTTGTTTCGATGGTGAAAAAATTCACTGAAGCTATTACAATTTATTCATGTGATATTGCAATTTTCAACTTAAACCCAATTTGTAATTATAATGATATCTCAAGATATATTTAATGGATACATAGGCGCATTATATTTTTGGATAGATAAGGTGTTTATCTAAACATCGTTATTTTATGTGGAAGTATAAAAAGGATGTTTTGATACTCAAAAAATTCACCAGAGTTTCTGAAGAAATTTTGCAAATGTACAATGAACATATTTGAAAACCTATAGTATTTATTTTAGTGTAAGTTCTACATATATCAGAATCTCTCAAAACCTAGTGAGATAGAAATAAAATAAGTTTATCTTTATTTCATTAGTTTACATAAAAGGATGAAAAAGTGGTATGGATGGTCAATAAATTCATTGATTATTGGGAATGTATTTTCTTAGCTACAATTTTCCATAATGTTATTGCTTTAGTTTTTTAAATATATCGGGAGTTGTAAAAGTCAGATGGATTCGATTCTTGAACTATTAAAAATATATTGAGATTTATTAAAATTAAGTATGGTGGGATTAAAGCATAATATGATGGTGAAGGGATAAAACATTCAGTGAAGTTTGAAGTTAAGATGCTCACATTTTTTGGAAATATTATTCATAACCTACATTGGTAAGCATAACGTAAGGAATGAACCATGTGTTTGATAAATTCATGTATGGATTATCAACTCTATGTTGAATAGTTTCTATATGGATTAGAAACCCTATGTTTGTATAATGATAAAAATAAGGAATATCAACCCTACATTGGAATCTGGAAATATTATTCATACCCCACGTTCTGGAGTTTGAATGTATGGTCAATCAATGCTACAATAGGGATCTTGTGATAAAATGGTGAATGTATAGATCATCATACCTATGTTACACGGTGATGAAATTATGGTGAAGGAACCATAAGTTGGTAGGAACCCTACGCTACGTAAAGTAACCCTACTCTACATAGTTGAACCCTATATTTGATATTTTTTCGTTACACGAAGGAACCCTATATTTCACTTTTCAATGAATTTGTTTTAAATCCATGATATTTTTCACCATTTCTATAATGGTCTTATTGGTATTAAATATCTTTGTAAATCTTTTTTTCAACCAATGAAATGGGTTTCATGCAATGAATTAAACCATTCCTATTTAGAAGGGACCTTATGAATCTCTTTGAATGAATTTGATTTCAAATATTTATGATTAATTGTCCTGTTAGTTTTCAGAAACTATTTTGAATATATTTAAAGACGATTGAATGGATTTAAACAAGAGTTAAATTTTTCAACACTGCTATTATGATGAGGATATTATTGGAGGAGTTATTAAAATTATTTTGAATACATTTATTAGAGATTTGTTCTACAAGAATAAAGAGGAAACGGTGTAACGGTATTCTTAGAATATTTATGAAGGCCTTTGGCTCTATTTATTTTGGGTATCCAAAGGAATAGGAAAGTTGTTACAACTTCTAGATATTTATTCTATATGTATATCTCTCTCTAGTATGAAAATAAAATACATAATGAAGAAAAGTGGAGATATGAATGATCTTTTAAAAAGAAGGTGCTGAAAATATTCATAGTAAAGCTCAATTATTTTGAATATATAATTGAAATTATTTGTTCATTATTATTATCTCATGGTGTAAAGAAAAAGGAAGCCTGCACAATAATTGTCTAATCTATTTTCTACTATTTAATGATAAAGAATCATGCTCGAAATTGAAGATTATTTTGATACTTCTATTATTCTATATTGAAGATCTAATTTCATCTACCTATTGTTGCTGAAACTATAAAGTTAAACATGTACCATAAAAAATAAATCTCTATTGATATGGTAGATTATCAGCTTCTCAGACTCAGTCTTGGTGGAGTATCAGCTTCTTGGACTAATATGTGGATATTTCAGTTTGCTGTAAAAGAACCAGAAGGCTGTGTAAAAGACTTGTAAGGTGTCTACTTCCTACACTCAGTTGTGGATTGAAAGTTCTTGTGATTAGAGGACCTACTATTGAAAATCACCAACCTCATGGATTAGAGCATTGGTGGAGTGTACTTGGTGATTTTTATGCCCTAAACCACTATAAATCCTTGTGTTATTTCCCTTTATTTATTTTTAATGCTCGCTCAACTTTAAGAGAGAAGGAAAGGATCATTTCATTTTAAGATAGGTGTTTTAATATCATCAATATTTTTAAAAGGACTCAATTCACCACCCTCTTGCGTCTTTTTCATAGCCATACCAACCTAAAAATTGGTATTGGATGTTTGAATATTTTGGAATATTGAAGATTTATTTTGGCTCTAAAATACCTGAGTTAAATATTTAGATGAAGAAAAATCTCAATGTAAAACTTCAAAGAAGGTATGTCAATGGTCCATACTCCTTATTTTAATAGGGATAATTATGGATGTGGGAAGTCTCACATAACTATCTATTTGAAGAATATTGGTTTCAAAGTTTATTTAAAGATTTTAAAACCTTGTGAAATCCTTAGAGAACCTCAAAATTGGGATGTTACTAAGGAATATGAGTATTGTATTAATTCAAATGCAAGGAATTCAATTATATGTGGTCTTGGTCCTGAGGAATTTAATCATGTTTCTCAATGTTATACTGGCTATGAGATGTGGTAGACTATTTCGGTTTCATATAAAGGAACTAAAAATTTCATACAATAAGGTACAATATTATATAACGTAAATTTGACACATTAAATATGTATGAATATTAGAGAATCACTTAGATGAATAGAAGATTAATAGAAGTTGTTAATGATGTTGCTACCCTGGGAACTCCAATTCTAGATCCATATTATGTGTTAAATTATAGTTTTACCTTCTAAGTGGAATGGAATATCAACTACTATTCAAAAGTTCACGCCAATTAATGAATTAAAGATGAATGAATTAATCAGAACCTTGTTGATGTATGAAGTAGATATACAAGCATAAGAAGAGAAATATATTTCTATCGAAAAGGAAATAGTTGCACTCAATTTTTTTGATGGATGAATTTTATGATTCATATTCTAGTCATTCAGGTTCAAGTTAGGAGCTACCAAATCTTGCTAAAATAGTTTGAAAGATGTATAAAATGAAAAAATGGAACTTGAAGTTGAATAAAGGGAAATAAGTCATATGCTATGAGTGTAAAAAGAAAAGTCATTTGAGACCTAACTTTCCTTTTCATAAATCTCAAATGAAAGGTGAATATAAACTTAAAGTAATTAAATTAATTAAGGTTACTAGTAATGAATATGAATATTCAGGTAATGAATCTACTAAAAACATAAAAACCGAGCATGAAAATCAAAAGGTTAATCTATGTATTATGGATCATGCTGATGAGGTGAAATCTTCTTACTCTGAAAGCTCTAATTCTTAAATTTTTTCTTGTGATGAACTTAATAATATTTTTTTTAAGATTCAAGGTAAATATGATTATTTAAATAAATAGAATAAAAATATTATAAAATATTTTGATGCTATTTCAATTGATAATGAAAGTTTGTAAAAACAGATTGCTGATTTAAGATCAAATTCTTCCAAAATTTATTGTAATCTGCATGAAACTAAAATTAAATAATCATTGTATGATGTTGATAATTTAAAAAAATCTTCTAGTATTCTTATTAATGGAGAAAACTATTTGAATCAAATTCTTGGTTAAAATAAAATTCACAAAGGAAAACTCAGTATTGTTAGTATTGGAGAAAAACCAAAATTATATAAAAATTATTTTGTTTATTGTTTGAACCGAAAAATCATGTCTACTGTTAAATGTTTTTATTGTGGTATTAACGAACATTATGCTAATTAATTTTATTTTAGAAAACCTCAATTTTTTGTGTCAAGTGTGTTAATTATTTAAAAGAATTATTTAGCTTTAATTCTAAAATGTTTGATCAAAATAAATATACTTGGTTACCTAAATCATTAATTGATAACACTATTGGACCCAAAAGAATATGTTTACTAAAAGGAACTCCTTCAATGGCCCGAAGGCCTTCATTTTTTATTGATTTTTGATAATCCACCTTTTAAGGGGTGAGCTGGAACCCTTACAAGGCCCGTAGGCATAAGTAATACATGGCTCGTAGGCCTTAGAGGAATTCATTTCCTGTAGGCTTCAATCATTACAAACAAGGTTCCCATACTAACTACTTGGAGTTGATCCTCCCCAGTATCTTCATCATGAAATCAGCTCTCCACCTTCGCATGGCTGTTCAGCTAGGCTTTTCCATGCATGCACAGGTTTGTCCCAATAGCAGGTGACATACCCTTTCATTCTTGAAATCCATTTAGCTTATGCTATGGTGAAAGCTCTTTGCTTCTCCTCCTTCTAAAGCTTGTTCTTTGTAGGTTATCTGGTTTTCATCTGCACTTAATGTGGCTCAAAGGCCTTGAGGTGGCTTGAAGGCCTTACTGACATGAAGGAATTGGTGGCCTGGAGGCTTGAAAGGACTCGGGGACCAAATCGGTGGCCCGAAGGCCCAGACAGGGGAATATTCCTGACTCCTACAATTCCAAATAGTGCCTTCTATAGTTCCCACCACTAAGCGTCATCATTATATCATAAAATGGCTGCATGAAAATTATGGAAATTTATTATATTCTTATTTCTTATTCTATTAAATATAATTTTCATTAGATCTGTAATGGTTAATCCAAAAAGTATTTTATTTTAAATTTTAATATTTTACTTAAATGAACTAACTATTTTATACAGGGGGAGAAATTTTTTCTTTTATTCCTCTGTATTTTATTATTCTTATTATTTAACTATTAAATATTTTCACACTATTATTTTATAAAATTTATTTATTTGTTGATTTATTTTATTAATCAATGACCATCAAACATTCTATTAATATTATATATAAATAGTTATTTTGCATGTAAGCATATGTATAATGTTTAACTATTTGAATTAATTGCAAGTGATAAATTAATCTCTTGTTTTTTGGGATACATTATTCCATTATTAGATTAAAATATTTTTGTCATTTATGAAATATGTAAAATTTTAATAAAATTCTTGGAAAAAAATTTAATTAAATTATTTGAAAATCCTTGAATTAAATTCTTTCAAGATATTTTAATTAAATTATTTGAAAATATATTATTATTTTTATTATTTTATTTATTTATTAATTTATTTATAATATTTTATTTAAATTCCTTGAAAATAATTTATTTAAATTAGATAAATATCATAAATATTTATGTTTGGTCTTAAGGGGACTTATTTAAATGTTTAGCATGTGTTTAAATGTTTCATTATCATGGAAAAAATTAGATGGTTTAACACATTCATTGCAAACCCTTGTCATTCAAAAAATAATATTATATATATACATGGCTCCTTAATTATATATTTTTTATCTTTTTTAAGGAATCATCAATTTTGGGTGATTTAATATCATTGTATGTATTTCGAAAATATTTTAAAATAACAAGTATTTTTTATATTTTTTTAAAAAAGAAAATTCTTTTTTCAAATTTTATGTTTTTTTAGAAAAAATATTAAAATTTTAAATATTTTAAAAAGGGATAAAAAGAGAAATAACAAAAGTTTATTTGTCAAATGTTAAAAAAATAAAGGGGAATAAATTTTTTTTCTCAAATTTAAAAAAAAAATCGAGGAAAGAGTTTGTTTTACAAATTTTAAATTCTTTTTCTGCTACATAAAATTTAAAATTCATATTCTTTAAAAAAAGGTAAATATGTTTTATTATTTAATATAATTTATAACAAAAAATTTTTAACCTAGTAAAAATGGGAAGAAAATTTGATAATAAGTTAGGGTTTTATAATTATCAAAATGGAGGATTTTGTTGAGTGGCTTCTTATCATTCTCATTTTTCATTTAGTTTGGATAATTACTTCAACCCATTAATCTTTTTTTCTAATAAATTTGTTAAGTACTTCAGATTTAGTATGTCAAAGTATTTATTTTATATCTGAAAAAAATAGTTGTTGGATTATTATGGTGTTTATTCCCTTGTAAAGATATGAGTATTCTCTTCATTTCATCTGTTTATGTCAAAGTTCAATTCAATTTTTTCAATGGTTCAAAAATTCACTGAAGCTGTTATAAGTTGTTCATGTGATATTATTATTTTCAACTTAAAGCCAATTCAGAATTATAATTATATCTCTAGTTACATTGAACGAATTCATGGGTGCATTATACCATTGAATAGATAAGGAATTTACAAAAACGTCATTATATTATGTGGAAGTGAAAAAAGGATATTTTAATAATTTAAAAAATCATCAGATTTTTTGAAGTAATTTTACAACTGTATAGTGAAAAGATTTGAAAACCTATAGTATTTATTTTTCTTCAATCTCTATAGATATCGGAATCACTTGAAACATGGGGTGATTGTAATCCAATAAGTTTATGTTGATTTCATCAATTTACATAAAATGATGAAAAGGTGGTTTGTATGGTCAATAAATTGATTGATTATTGGGAATGTAGTTTCTCAACTACAGTTTTTTAGAATGTTATTGCTTCATTTTTTCAAGGATATTGGGAGTTGTAGAAGTCATATTGATTCGATTCTTGAACCATTAAAACAATATTGAGATTTTCTAAAAATAGTTATTGTGGGATTAGGGATGAATCTAATGGTAAAGGGATAAAAAATTCAATGATGTATGATGTTAAGATGTTCACATTTTCTAGAAACATTGTTCATACAATACATTGGTAAACATAACGTAAGGAATGAACCCTATGTTTGATAAATGTGTTTATGAGTTATCAACCCTACACTAAACAGTTTTCATATGGATCAGCGAACCTACATTTGGTGAATGATAAACCTAAGGAATACCAACCCTACATTGGAATCTGAAAATACTATTCATACCTTGCATTCATAAGTTTGAGCGTATGGTTAATAAATGCTATATTTGGGATCTTGTGCTAAAAAGGTGAATTTATAGATCATCATCCCTATTTTACTTTTGATCCCTACGTTATGCATAGATGAAAGTATAGTTAAGGAATAGTATGTTGGTAGGAAAATTACACTATAAAAAGGAACCCTATGCTACGCAAAGGAACCATGTGCTATGTAAATGAACCCTATGCTACATAGTTTAACCCTACATTTAATATTTTATCATTACAGTAAGGAACCCTATATTTGACTTTTCAATATTGCTATTTTAAATCCATGATATTTTACAAGATTTTGACAGTGGTATTATTGGTATTAAAGATCATTATAAAGCTGTTTCATAACCAATTCAATGGCTTGCATGCTACAGATTAAATCATTTCTACTTATAAGGTAAGTTATGAATCTCTTTGAATTATTTTTATTTAAAATATTCATGATTAATTGAGATCCTAGTTTTTAGAAACTGTTTTGACTATATTTAAAGAGGTTTGAATGGATTTAAACTAAATTTTAAATTGTTAAACACTACTATTATTATAGGGATATTATTGGATGGGTTATTAAAATTATTTAATTGCATTTATTAAAGATTTATTCTACAAGAATAAAGAGACAATTGTTCTACACTATTCTTGGAATATTTATGAAGGTTTTTGACTCTATTTATTTTGGGTATCCTAAGGAAGAGGAATGTTGCTACAACTACTAGATATTTATTCTATATATAGATATATATCTGATAGGAAAATAAAATACACAACAACAAAAATTGGAGATATGAATACTCTATTAAAAATAAGGTGCTAAAATTATTCATATTAAATATCTATGATTTTGAATATATAATTGATATTATTTGTTCATTCTTATTATCTCATGGTTTAAAGATTAAAGAAACATGCACAATAATTTTCTAATCTATTTTTTATTGTTTAAATATGAAGAATCCTGCTCGACGTTGTATATTATTTTACTGCTATAATTTTGAAATATTACAGATCTAATTTCATCTAATATTTTTTTCTACAACTATGATTTTCAACCATAACAATCAAAAAAATCAATCTATATTGATTTGGTGGAGTATTGACTGCTCATAATCAGTCATGTTGGAGTATCAGATTCTCATACTAATCTGTGGATATTATGTTTCCCTAAAAAATAACCATAAACCCATATAAAAGCCTTATAATGTGTCAATTATCTGTACTCATTTGTGGATTATAATGTCTTGTGATAAGAGAACCTACTAGTGAAAATCACCAAGCTCGTAAAGTAGAGCATTGGTGGAGTGGACTGGGGGATTTCTATGCCCCAAACCACTATACATCCTTGTGTTATTTTTTCCTTTATTTATTTCCTCTTCCCTCTCAACTTTTATAGAGAATTAAAGGATCGCTTCACCCCCTATTGTGTTTTCATCATAGCCACCCCAACCTAATAGTTTGAACTTATCTTGGAAGGAAATGTGATCAAATCCTTTTGAATTTTGGGTTTAAATCTTAGTTTGGATTATTTTGAGGAATTTTAAGGATATTTATTGATTGAATTGTTTATGTTTAACTTTTGGTATTGTAGTTTAATTTTAGAGATTAAAAGTAGTTTTTCATCATCCAATGGTTTATTATTTTTGGATAATTGTTTTATATTATCCTAACTATATAGGTTTTGGTAAATGTTTCAAGATAGAAGAAATGGATAGTTAATATTTTGTTGATTATGGGATTATATAGAATTTGATTTATCTTAAATACTCCTCATTTGTAGAAAAAGGTAAGTTTATGGTGGAAAGGATGAAACTCTACTTTAAAAGTAAGTATGCTCCTTTATAATCTTTGTATAGGTGGTAATATAATTCCTCAACGTGATTAAAAGGATCTTAAAACAAAAACTTTTTCCATTTGTTTTTCCTACTTTGAAATCAATGACCTTTTAAAAAATCACAATTTTCTAGTTTTTTTATTGTTAACTTTCTCCTGATCATGTTTTCTATCACTCTCTATCATAACATAATTGTTATATTTTCTTCCATATTCATGTTTTCCAACATGAATTCTAGTGCGTTTTATCATAGGTGGCCTTCATACTATCATTTCTTTCTTTTAAAGTGATAGTTATATTACTCCTTTTTCCGATGTGGGATTTAAATAAAGGTATTTTCAAAATTCATAACTTATTTACCAACCTCAAATTCAATTTTTTTAGGATGAAATATTAAAAAGGGGGTGAGAATGTAACATCCTGAGTTTTTTTTAAAAGCAACAATATGTTCAATAGCATACATAATATGTTGCATCGTACTTAAGCAGAAAACTAAATATTATTATGTTACCTTATAACCTAGTTATTAAAATGGTAGAAATTCACAGTATTAATTGATTTATGAAAATATGGTTTACAAATGTATATAATTAATTATTTTGTAAAAAATTATTAATAAATGAAAATAAAACCCTTTTTAAATAAAAGGAAATGTTTTTCTGAAAAGCTATTGAAATGAAAATAAGTGAGTTTATAAAATAATAAAATCACTCTTAATAGATTTTATTAATTAAATATATATGTAATATATTAAATTTAATGTTTTAAACTTATCTTATATGTTTTATATACATGATATAATAATAAATTCAATTTTTTTGGATAAAATAAGTATTTTTCAAAAAAAATACAGTTTTACAGCCTTTTGATGCAGAAACCTTTTTAAATCTAGTTTTTTCACTTTTATATGTTATATTTAACAAAATAAATTTCTTATTTTTAATGGGTATATTAAAATTTACTTTGTTTTAATTTTTGGTATTTTTCAGATAATATTCATTTTTTAATGAATAATGAAAAATATAGCATTTTAATTCCAAACTGATTTTTTGTCTAAGTTATTCTTGTATTTTGGTTGTACTTTTAATTGATTTTAAATAATATTTATATTAAATTTTTATCATTTAATTTAATTTTGTTCATTGTAAGTAATTTCAAATTTAAATTTGATATAAACGCATGTCAATCTTTTGATGGTTTTTACTTTAAAAAACATGTTTTCTCGTTTTGACAATGGGAATTAATTTTAAATTTATTACTAAAACTTAAGTGTTTTTAATTTGAAAAAATGGATTCTATATTTTTAATTATAATTTCTAAATTATTTAAATATGTCCCTTTTATTTTTAGACATTATTAATAGTAACTTTAATAATTATTTTTATAAGCACGGTTGAAGGTAAATCAGGTAATTAAAGGTAAAAATAATATTATAATAATATAAAACTACCCTAACACTTGTACTAAATTACTTTTAAGAGTTTATCCCAACCATTATCATCCTTTTTTCGATTTTAGGACCACATGGATGACTTTAATGCATTTATAATATTATATTCAATGAATAGCCATTTTTGTTACACTTTTGTTTTTAAAAGGTAAAGTATTTTAATATGGGGTTATACAGAGAATATATTCAACAATAAATATTATTTATAAAGATAAAATTATTTCTTATATCATGGAAATTTATTTATAATTTTTAGTAATTAAATATTTAAATTTAATTATGACACAAAGATGATGCAGTAATAGTTTTATTAAAAAATAATAAATTAAATGAAATCAATAATATTAAAATAAATATAATATGATATATTTTATTCCATAAAATAATTTTTTAGATGAATTTAACATTTTATTATTTATTTAATGTAGTTTTTTCAAATGAATCTAGTTTTTACGAATTTTTAAAAAATTCAAGTATGAATAGTGTCAAAATTTACATAATTCATAAATTAAAATATAAAATATTTAATTAAATGATATAAAATTTTAAAAAAATCCAATATTTGGCCAACTAGTTGATTTAAGTTTAAAAATATCATTAATGACTCATTCATTGGTTGTTTTTCATGATTTGGTAATTATTTTAACTCTCAAAGTGTAAATTACTTGATAAATCGGTAATAGTTAAAAGTGGTTAAAAAAGATAAGGATTAAAAAATATTCAAAACTTGTATAATTTTAATTGGATGATTATTATTCAATCCAAAATTATATTATATTCTAAATAGATTATTTTATACCATTTTTAATCAAAATTAAATTTATATTAATTTAATACTTTTAATGATTCTAAGGGTGCCCTCCCCTCTCCTATAAAAAGGCACTCGTTCCTATCTATTACTCACACTTCTAAGACATTTTTATTCTTTCAAGACCTTTCGAACACTATTCCTATAATCCCTAACCACATTATTGAGGCCTTATATTAGGCATAACATCCTTCTTATTGGTGTTAAAATGTTCTTGAAAGGTGGTCACCTGGAGAAGACGTATTGTTTTCCTCAAGTGTTTCTATTTTATTTATTCTTACACATCCATAAAATCTCTTCTAACCATGAGGAAATAAAAAATCTAGTATCCTCAATATAATTAGATGTTATTATTTTAATATTATCACCTAAATCCATCTCCACTTCCATTAAATGGGAAAGGAATTAATCGTTCTTGCGTACATTTGAATTATCACCTCCACGAACCAATCTAATTCATTTTCCATAAACGTTTCTCAAGACCAATTATAATACTATAATTAATATTAATATGTGATATTCATGAAATATTAAACAATTATAAGATAATAATATATCAATTACATTCTTACTTTCCATGCATATAAAAATGATAACGTAATTCGGGGGTACGTGTGAACTATCACCTCCATGAAACAATGTGATTTGTTTTTATTCACTACATCAATTGTACGATATATATATATATTTAAATTATTAATGTGATAATAATTATTTTATGATCATTTTTTAAATATAAAACAATATTTACCTTCTTTCCATAGTGATCAATAAAAAATGAAGATGTTACTCATGCGTACATACGGCATACTATCTCCATGATTATAACATTGTTCATTTCTCATAACCATAATTAATGGTTTTATGGATGTATAAAAGTTATACTTATGTCATTAATATTATTCTATAGATTATGGACTTATGACCACATGGATTATTGATATCTTACTAAGTTTATTTTCGACTCAAGTACGGAATATCAACAAAACATCTGATATGGACTTAAATAATTATGTAATTGTTACGACATGGTAATAAGTGATATAAAAGTAATAATAAACATGAAAAAAATTATCAAGAAAATATAAATTAAACTAAGTTTATTATTTATTATTGTAAATATTTTATGTGACATTTCAGACTCAAGGTAAGGGATTTCATCTCAATTTACATTTCATTGAGACTTATTTGTTGTTATGCACCAATTCAATTTTATATGGTGTATATAATAACATTTTACATATTATATAATGAATCTTCTTATTCTCATGATATTATTATATTCATTTAATTTTATTCTTTAATTATTTTTATTCAAGTATTTCTCAAGTAGAAAGGGACTTTTTCACTTAAAACCTCATTTTAATGTTTTTATGATTTATTCTTATAAATATTTCTATTTAATGTTCATGTTTTAAAATGGTTTTAAGTAATTATTGATATGGACATAAATATTTTAAAATTTTAATCCCTTTCAAAAGTTTCAAAGTGGTATGGGACACTTTGATTGAAAAATATACTTTTTAAATATTTTAATTATTTTTTAAACATGGATTGGTTATTTAAATATCTTGGAATGTTTTCAAAATATACTCCATGAATGGGATTTCTCACTTTAATGGCACTATCTTGTATTGATGTTTACATTAAAATTTACCATTTTATTTTAAAAAATGTGTTTTCATTTATGAGTGTACATCTTGTAAATATGAAATGTGATTTCAAAGTGAAAATGTTATTTTTCCTTTATACATGTTTTATGTGTTGTGATTATGTTATGGTTCTTGGGAATTGTTTAAGTATACGAGTGGTTCCATGAAAAATCAAGCATAGTTGAGCCTATGATAGAACTTCAATGCATTGGGTAATGAGATTAAGTTAAATGATAAGGTTTCTCTTAAGAGATTTAAGAAATATATTGTGATGGGTATTCCAAATATAACCATGAAGGTTACTCCCTATGTTGCTATGAAAACGAAAATGTAATTATGATATGGATTCCACAAGTTACCTTTATGTTTTAATATTACTATGAATTTTTATAGGAATCTTATAATTTCATGAGGTAAGATAAAGAGTTTATGTTTTATGGGTGAAAAGTATGATTTTGTTAAAATGTTTTCATGACTTTAAAATATTAATGGACTAAAAGTTTTATTTATTATTTTATATCCCTTAGTGAGATTTTTTTATGTTCATAATAAGTTTTTTGAAACATTTTTCATAGGATTTAATAGAGAATAGAGCCAAGGATAAGAACATAGAAAATTTAAGATAAAAAGAAACCACGTTTCATTTTAAATGTTTTTATTTTATGGAAGAAATTGATACTATTGGAAGTGTTTGTTTTGTATTTCTATGGTTTTATAATGTATTAGTTATGGAATAATTCTCTAATTCACTAAATTTTAAAAGATCCTCAATGTGAAATAAAGTCAAATTATTGACTTAACACAAGATTAAGTGATTATTAAGGTTGGGGCCTTACATAAACAATACAAAATAATAATAAAAATGATATCAATAAACCATATCATTAGTGTATCATAAGTAAAATAAATTTGTTATGTCATTGATGAATAGAAATACCAAAAAAATGACCTTAAAAACATTTTTGAGGGGAAAAAATTTTCACTTTATAAATATTTTTTAAAAAGATTTGAAAAATATTTTTAAAATACTTTGGTTTGAAAATAAAATTTGAAAACATGTAAAATAATATTCAAAACATTTAGCAGTCATTGTAAAATAAATTTTTCCATGTCATACAAATTAAAACAAATATTCCTTTCTCGTTTTTTGGTAAACCCAAATGTTCTTTGTTTTGAAAAAAACCAAAATATTCCATTAAAAAAATAAAAACTAAAAAATCATATAAATTACTTAAATAAATCATTTTTTTAAGGTTAAAAACATTTTTTGAAAACATGGATTTTGATGAAAATGGATTTCAATTAAAGAGAGAAATAATGTAGGATTTTGTTAAAAACATTATCTCAATCATTTACAGCACAAAATAGTGGTAAAATGGTACTATTAGCAGAAAACATTCATGAATAACCAAAGGAGGATAAAATAGACTAATTTTAGGAAATAAATATCAAACAATTCCCCCAACGGATACATAAACAAAAACAATCCCAAATAATGATGAGATTTTGAAATAAACCCTTACCACATTAGTAACATCGGAATTGTATTCCCCATAAAATAAATAATCATAAAATGAAACTTTAAATTCCATTAATATGTAGCGATTCATGATATTATGTATCATAAGTGGTTATATATACACCACAAAAGGGAATTTGTGGTGAATATGGTGTATGTCTTGTGAAAGTAGAAGTGATATGAGAATCCCTTAGCTCATGTTCTACTTCCTTCATATATGTACGATACACCAGTGTAATAAATATAGTTTTTTCATAAATATATGAAAAAACCATAATAATATATCTCATACAATATATTATTTAATAATGGTCATTTATCACTTGTTTATTATCGATTCTTTATCATAATTCCTGTTTTAGGTGATAATTTCTTCATTTTTCATATTTGTTTTAGTTTACTGATTTTGGTCATTTTAGTTTGATCATGGTTACATAATATAAAGAATTTTAAACATGAAATTAATTATATATATATTAATTATTTATGTATTTATAGTTATCTAGTAATTTTAGAGATAGAAAATGGATCGCACTGTTTATGGAGACGGTAGGTTGTACGTATGAGTGAGCGTTATTTCCATTTTTCTTGACAAATGGAAAAAAGGAAAATAAATTTTATTCCATATTTATAAAATCATTATTATTTAATATATATATATATATATATATTATATTAATCAAATACATCATTATGACCATCTATGTAAAAATAAAATGAAAAACATTTCACATCGCTATATGGAGGCGGTAGTCCACATGTACGCAAGAATGAAATTATTGATTTCTAATGGATTAAAAGGTAACAAGATATATGATATTATATTTCTCTAAGTATGGTTATATCATCAATATCACATATATTCATAAAATTTAACCTTACTTCCTTTCATATAAACTGTAACATAGAAACAAATCACATCGCTTCACAAGGTAGTAGTCTTCCGTACACATGATTGATGTTACCATATCCCCCACGAAATGGAAAATATAAAGATGTATGTGTTATAATAATTACATAAGTGTAATAATTTCATAAATATCATATAAATATTTTAAATTCATCATTATATCCAACCATAAAATGTGGTAATGTAAAATGAATTACATCGCTTCGCGGGGTGGTAGTCCTCCATAAACACGATCGACGATTTATTTTCCAATTTGGTGGAAGTGGAGATGAATATAGGTTATTAAATTAACATAATAAAATCTGACTATATAATAGATACTGTTTTTTTATATTATATTATTTTAATAATATTATTAGTATCTAGATGATTAAGTAAAATGAAAATACATAGTTAAAAACATTACTTCTTATTCAGAAAACCTCTTTAGGATTAACCTAAATCCTTTATAGATTAGATTTATGATATTTAAAATGAACCTAGGATTTTTGTAGGTATTTAAGGAAGTAATTTATTAAGGTATTTTCTGATCCAAATGTTTTTTCAATTTTGGATAAGGGGGGGGGAGTGGTGGCCTTTTATATGTGGGGGAGGGCACACACATGGAATCTTTGAAAAGATAAAGTGATATCCATGTTTTACTCATTCCAAAAGCCTATATAATGGTATATTCATGAATATTATAGATTATAGAGTCTAAATATGGCCAGAAAATGGATTTTTTTAAAAAAATTAGGTCATTTTAACCCTTATCTTCTTAGTTCAACACCCCTCGGTAAAACCTTTTTTACTTGACCCACTGAAATTGATTTTTATTATTTTCACTATTCATTTTGGTCAAAAATTAAGTTCACCATATTATATCAGATAAATTATACTGATTAAAAATATTTAATTGATATTTTAAAATTATATTTATTGAAGTGGAAAAATTAAATTTAAAATTAAACCACATGAGTAACAAAAGAGGGGTTCTCAAAAGGGAAAAATGCCATAAGTATAATATTATTTAATATCAAAATATAATATGAAATTGATTAAAAATAACTAAATTACTTAAATTTTAATATAGTAGAACTAATTTTATTTTAAAATTAATTTAAAATATAATTTAATTTTTTAAATAATTTAAACCAAAACGCAGTTTTCAATAAAAATCAGTATGTTTCACTATTTATTGAAAATTTTAGCATTTAAGAAAAATAAAAAAAACACCATAATATAATATTGATATACTGATTAAATAAATAATTTCATTTTATAAAATAAATTTTATATATGTGGTAAAATATAATTTTAAATTATATGCGTAAAGCATGACTAAAATTCTTATCTAGAAAAACATAGGTTTTTACGAAACAATTATTTTATTTAAAATGATTCTTATTTTGTTAATAATAAATATATATACATATAATTTATTTTTTAAATTTATAAAAAATATTACATACATAATTTATTTATCACTATTCATACATTTTAACTTGATGTCTTGGTTATAATGGTCATGTTTAAATAATAAATTCTTAAT
The DNA here is from genome assembly GCA_963277665.1 of Viscum album. Lineage (NCBI taxonomy): Eukaryota > Viridiplantae > Streptophyta > Magnoliopsida > Santalales > Viscaceae > Viscum > Viscum album. The sequence goes on from OY728126.1 coordinate 337,968,639, forward strand.
ATAGTATAGTGTATCTTTCAAACCCGATTTTGCATGCATTGAAAGATATCAAAGAGATTTAATTTATTTAAAAATAAAAATATCATAATGTTTTAGGGTGTTACATTATCTTATAATCATGGTGTTTTATTTCATATACATTTTCGAATATGATGTTCCCCTTGTAAAATATTTAGGTGTAACATTCTACCCCCTTAAATAAATTTTTCCCTCAGAATTTAATCTTCATCTCGATAATCAGGGGTCTGAAATTTGAAGTCATTTTTTGAAATCTCACATTGTTAAAAGGCTGATTAAAAAACCTCTTGATAATATAAAAATATAAGGTTGAAGGTTTCCTAGAATACTCACATAATTAGGTTTCCAAGTAGGAAAACACGGGTGTAAAGTGAAGATATTAACATGGAAGGAAAATGTTAATAATTGTAGATTGTGATTAAGATCATTAATCACTAGAAATTGGGTTTTTTAGAGAAATTTAACAACCAAAAAACTATAAATCTATAAATGGTTTAAATTACATCGTTTTATAAAAAATGAACTTATTAGGATAACTTTTTTTTAAATCCTTTTCCTTGAGTTGGGGAATTATATTATTGTCTAAGAACATAAGTAAATATACTTACTTGATATATTTTTATTTCATAAGCTAAATTTCATCCATTGGTTTTACTTTTATCAATTTATACTTCATATCTTACTTTATTAAATGAATATCAAAAAAATAGTTTTTTTATTCCTCAATCACTAAAATTAAATTTTAATGGATCATAAGATCCATAAATGAGTTAAAAGCTCATATTCCTATCTTTACTAAAACCAAAATGTTTAGAAAAAATTATCAAATTGAACTCAAAGTTAAATTTTATCCGTTCAATAAATATTCAACTGTAAGACCTTTCTAAAATATGTATGAAAAAAACCAATTTCCAAAAAATTAGAAGGGATTTCACTAAATTTCCAAAATCAACATAACATTATATTACCAAAGTAGAATAATGAATCTCTTACTATCACGTTCCAAATATGTGAATACCTTGATCACTATAAAATATTATTTAAAACATATATTCTTCTAAAAAAATCTTAGGTTATAGAATATATTAAATAAATCTAGAAATTTAGTAAACTCAAACAAAGAGAGAAAAAATCACTAAAAATTTCAAGGTTACCAATATTATCCTATCAATATATCATTATCATAATTATCTCAATATCATCCATATATTAAGTTTTATCCTCCCTAAATCATATATTTTCTAAAAAGTTCAACTTTCCACTTAAACACCTTTCCTGATCATCGGTACCATTCAACCTATGCTATCAAATCCTTAATGAAAAATTAATGAAGTTCAATAATTTTACATTTTATAATTATTATAACTAGAGTACCATTAGTAAAATAATCCTATAAAATAATTCTTTATTCCAAAAGTAAGCACATTAATGATTCCACTTCAATCTTAAACCATCAAATAGTATTCATTAACTTATTCTTTAATACCTATTCTTTTTATATGTCATTTTATTCCCTTTATCATCAGTAATATAACCATTACATGTAAAAACTTGTTGATTCTCTTCATAATATTTTTCCCTTAGAACATATATTTCCATAATTTCCATACTTTCAAAATTTAAAATATCCAATCATTGATAATTCCATAGGGAGTTTATTATTCTCATCCATTATGTTAACCAAAATTTTCATTTTTCTTCAACAATAACATGCTTTGTATCCTTTTCCACACATAAGATATTTTCCAATTCCTTTGAGACACTCACATGGGTGTCTCTTTCCACATTTCTGACATGAAGGAAATCGATCCTCTTTTCCCTTATGATCTCTACTATTCAATATCTTAATGAACTTTATCCTTCTCTTCTTTGGTGAGTCTGAGTGTCAATTAAGGTGAAAGTTCTTAATCATGTATCATGATAAATAATTTGGAATTATCACAATATCATTCACCATAGTCATTATCCCATTTGGTTTATCATAAACACATTTTATATTGCATTTAATTTTAACCCAATTCCTTCTAGATCCATCCATTGACTAAAATTAAAAACCACAGTGGGAGAAACACTAATCATAATGGGAAATCACATATTCATGAATAATCATTTATATGTTTTCTAAATCCTAATGCTTTATTTTATATCTATAAAACCATATGTTTAACCTAGTTCATTCATGCTTATCATCTATGAAAATTTTTCATGATGGTCTATATATAAAATTTTAATTAACCCAGGAATATCCCCTTCGAGTGTTAAACTATGTGCGCAGTAAGGCCCATTTTCATATACTAGGTAACTCTCAATTCAAACCTCGAGTGAAGTTTTTAGAGTTATTAAGGTACAACTATGTGAGAACCAGATCCACTTGTAGTGTCTATATGGGGAAACATTTCTAAGAAAACCCATATAACCTCTACCTTTCCAAAACATTAGGATCTTCTTCAATAATTATACTCAATCAATCATATGGTTTTGTTCTATAATATATGTTTTCAAAAATTTAGTTCCCAATATTCCTAATAAACTTCCTTTGATACCAACTGTAATGACCCTTACCCCAATAGCCCAAATCCGCTAGTTACTTTATTACATTTTCATAAGATACAAGGAATAACATCATGAATGACCTAATAGTTTAGTAGTATTGTAAAAATGTAAACACACTTAAAACTCACATTATAATTGAAACACAAAATACAAAAAAATGTTTTCTTTGATAATTCCATTATTCCACATAGAGTAACCCTTCATTTCATTCACAAAACAATTCTTGGTATCCAAGGGAAAGTAAAATATAAGAAAAGGGTAAGATCATATGCTCAGTAAGGGTAAGCATGCAATGGAAGATATAATGAATAAATGATCATAATAAATATAATAATGGAAATAACCAAAGATCATTCAATGTAAAAAATAAACTGACCATAATTTGGAAAAAATAGATGATTTTCAAATAAATCCATATAAATAATCAAATGATCTTGAAACTTATCCATGGATATTATAACTAATTGAATAATCATGTGGAAATTAATAAATTATCTTATAATTATGGAATAAATTTTTTTGGACAAATGAAATTTTCATTACCTTTCACAATATAGCTTAAATGTTTGGGTACAAACCCATCTAATTTGAATACTTGATTTTTCTCATTAGACTTTCCTATAAATCAATGGGATATCAATAATGATTCCACACCTATCACTTACTAAGTAAAATTCCTTCTTCATATGAAATGGGTTAAAATTAATCCAAATAACCATTTATATTGAAAAACCAACATAAATAATGTTAATACTTACCCCAATCAAGAAGAATATTCATAAACCATCTAGAGTAATATGGTGAATGGTAGTAAAATTGTAAATCCTTAGTCAAAATTATGATAAAACATCCAAAGAAAGAATAATTATGATATTAATAAAATATATCTCTAATAGATCATAAGTAAAAAATATGTTTGGTGTCATTGATGAATAGAAATAAAATAAAAATGTCATTAAAAACATTTTTGATGAAAATATCCATTTCAATTTAAAAAAAATTAAAAACAAAAGTTTCAAAATATATTTTGAAAATAATTATAAATGAAAATTAAATTTAAAAACTTTTAAAATAATTAGGAAAACATTTATTGGTATTTATGGTTGAAAATTTTGTTCATTCAATGCACATTAAAATAAGGGTTCCTTTCACATTTTTAGTAAAATCCAAAAAATGACTTATTTTGGAAATGAAATGAATATTTCTTTCAAAAAAAATAATACAATCAAAATGGGTAAATATTTATTCAATAGATAATTTATAAAAGGTTAAAAAAAATTTAGAAAACATGGAATTTGATGAAAACTAATTTTTTATCAAAGAGAGAAATAATGTCAGATTTTCATAAAAATATTTTTTTAATCATTTTAAGTACCAAATAGTATAAAATGGTACTATTGTTTGAAAAAGATCATGAATATCTATATTATAAAAAAATAAATTGAGTTTAAGTTAGACATATAAAATAATTCCCCCAATGGTGACTTGAAGAAAAACAATCCTAAATAATGATGAGATTATGAGATAAACCCTTACCACTTTAGTAACATGTTAATCATAAACCCTGAAAAAGAAATTATCATGAAATGAAACATTAAATATAATGAATATAAATATATTCATGATATAAAATATCAGTGGGCTGTTATATACACCACACAAAGGAATAATTGGTGAATATGATGCATGTCTCGCAGAAGTAAAAGTGAGATGAGAAACCCTTACCTTAGGTTCAACTTTTTTTATATGTATTTAAAATCCTGAATAATAAATATAGGTTTATTATAAAAATATTATAGAACCATATTCATATATATCATACCATATATAATTTATATAAAGTCTTTTATCACCTGTTTATTATCAATTCTTTGTTAAAATCACTGTTTTTAGTGATCCCTTCTTTCTTTTTCATGTATGTTTTAGTTCAATAATTTTGGTCCTTGTAATTTTATCATGGATACATCATATAAATAATTTAAACCATGATATAAATATAATATACATTAATTATATATTTATTTATAGTAATCTATTAAATTTAAAGATAGAAAATGGTTTACACCATTCGTGGAGATGATAGGTTGTACATACGCTTAAACATTGTTTCCATTTTTTCTCAACAGATAGAAAAAAAGGAAATAATTAATAATTAATATTTATTGAATAATTATTATTTCATATATATAATTTATTTTAATAAAATACATACTTATTACCATCTATGTAGAAATAAAATAAAAAATATTTCACATCGCTATATGGAGGCGGTAGTATATGTGTATGCATTAGTAACATTATTGTTTTATAAAGGTTTAGAATGTTAGAAGTAATATGTGATATTTAATTTCAATAATCATTTTTATATAATAAATATCATATATTTTCATTAACTTTAACCTTAATACCCTTCATATAAAGTATAATCAAAAAATAAATCACATCGGATCGAGAGAAGGGAGTTTGTTGTACACATGAGTGACGTTATCGTATCCCTGACAAAATGGAAATTATTATGGTAATTGTGATCTAATAAATAAATAAAAAAGTATAATAAAATCATAAATATCAAATAAATATGTTAAATTCATCATTACATCCATCCATTAAATGTGGTGATGGAAAATGAATTTCATCGGTTCTTGAGGTATCAGTTCATCGTACACATGATTGATGGGTTTTTTCATTTGATGGAAGTGATGATGGATCATGGATATGTAATTAAAATAATAAAATATAATTATATAGGGTAAAAAAAATTATTATATTATCATAGTTATATAATATAATATGGAGTTATGGGAAGTTGTAAAATAAAAATGTACAGCTAAAAAATTTGCTTCTTCTTTGGGAAACCTCTTTAAGTTTAACCTAAATTCTTTCTATATTTTTTATAATATATAAAATGCCTCTAAGATGTGTGGAGGGATTTAAGTAAGGAATTTTTTCTAGTATTTTCTAAAAAAATTCCTTTCTGAGTGTGATTAAGCGAGGATTTGGGTGGCCTTTTATAAGTGGGGGAAGGAACACAACTGTAACTTTTGAAATGATAAAGTGATACCCACATTTTTTATGATAAAAGCCTCAAAAAATGGATCATTATTGAACCTTTGAGATTATAGGTTCTCAATATGTCCATAAAATGGTTTTATTACAAGTTATAAGGTGACATTAACCATTATATTCTTAGTTTAACCCCTGGTAAACCCATTTTTACATTAACTATGGTATTTAATTTTTAATTTTTTTCACTATTCATTATGGTAAAAAATTAATTTGACCTTATTAGATAATATAAAATATTTTGATTCCAAATATTTAATCCATTCCACAAAATTAAATTCACATAATTGGAATAATTCAATTTAAAATTAAACCCCAGACACAATGAAAGAGCAGTTTTCTAAAGATAAAATCTCATAAGTATAGATTGTTTTAATATCAAAATTCACTATGAGATTGACTCAAATGACTTAAATTAGTTTAATTTTAATAAAATTGAATCTAATTTACTTTAAAATATATTTAAAATATAATTTTACTTTGTAAACAATTTAAACTAAATGCTAGTTTTAAATAAAAATTAGTATCTTTCACTATTCATCGAAAAATGAAACATTTTAGAAAAATCCCAAAAAAATAACGCTAATATAATTTTGATATGATTCCTTGAATTAAGAAGTTAATTTTATAAAATAATTTTTTTAACTGTCTTAAAAATTAATTTTAAATTATGTATGCAAATTATGGTAAAACCACCATTTTAGAAAAATAGAGCTTTTTAGGAAACATTAATTTTCCTTAAAATGATTCTTATTTTACTTCTAAAAAATATATACCCATTTAATTAGATTATACATGTTTGAACCATATAACTTTAATAATTTAGTTATTATTATTCATACACTCTAACTTAACGGCTAAGTTATAATGGTTATGGTTGAATAATAATATTTTAATAGAGCATCATGTTTTGTTTAAATTGAGTGTTGAATTTATTTCAATATATCAAAGAGATTTAATATATTTAAAAATAAATATATCATAAATTTTTGTGGTGTTAAATTATATTTTAAGCATGGTTTCACATGTCATATATTTGGTCGAATATGATGTTTCTCTTTTAATATCACAGGGTGTTAATTGTTATGTCATGAATATCCTTATTTTTATAAAAATTAACATTTCATTTAATGTTATTCATTAATGGGGATTATGATTCAAATCATTCCAATTTGGTAAGGGATTTTTGTCTAAGTTTTTCTTATTTGGTATATATGTTATATTAGGCACCTACATTATTTTAAGAAGTGTATACATATCCCCTTTGACTTATAATATCATCAGTTTATTTATTCTCATGGTATTTTAATTTTTATTTATTATTATTCCTTCTTGGGGTAAATGATTAAATTTTACCAAAGTGGTAAGGGTTTTGTAATACAATCTCATCATTTATCAAGATTTTTTATGTTCATTATTCCAATAATTAAATCTTATAATCCATATCTCAATAAACGCATTAATTTTCCTATAATATGGTTATTACTTGAGAATACCTTTTTCCCTTCATTTTTCTCTCTATATATACTCATGATTCCAAAAGAATGTTTTTAAGGAAAACAGACTTTATATTTCTTTGAAGAAACCCCTTTTTTCTCTATTATATATGTTTTGTAAAATTGTTTTCAATAATGTTTTAATACACATTTGTGATTATTTAAATTAATTTTACCTTTTAAAAATTAAAAAAAATTAAAAAGAATATTAATTTTTTTCAAAACAAGGACCATTTGTATTTTACCAAAAATGATAAATAAATATGGGTTTTATCAGGTACATAATTTCCCACTGTCATGACCACTCAACGTTTTAAATATTCCATTATAAGTTTCAATTTTTATTTTCAAAGAAAAGTACTTCCAACATGTTTTATGAATTTTTATTTTTAAAATTTATATTCAAATAATGGTTATTTTCCTCATGAAATTATTTATATGATTTTTAAATTTTCCTTTATGTGTTTTCAAGGTTATTTTCAAATAAAACTAATCCCAAAAAAAATTATGAGTTTTTAGATTTAAATAGGTAGTTTTTAAAGAAATTGTATTTTCCCAAATAAATGTTCCATATTATTTTATGTTAAAATCATTTTACATATAAGATGAAATTTGTTGATATTAATTAATCTCTAATATGGGATATTATCCAATATGGACATATTTATTCTTTCTTTGGATGGTTTATTTTTATGCTGAATAGATTTTTATTAAACCCTTTTTATATCAATTGGTTTTTCTAGGATGAATTGATGATATATATTTGAGACCCATCTCCTTCCTATGGGTTATGCTATGATGGAATATTTTATGAAATCCATTTCTTTTCATTGGTTCTAATGTGATGAATATTTTATTACCATGTATATATAATTTTATGGTTTTCATTATGTGACAGTGGTTATGTTATAACCAAGTATGGTGGTCAAGTTTTAACCAAAGATAAGCGGGACCTATGTTTCCCTCTAATGAGTTGGGTTGTGATTAATGTTATCATCTCAATTGGTACATAGGAAGCTATCCCCAACATGAAAGAGGGTATGTGGGAGGTTATCCTGAGCATGAAAGAGTGTACATGAGATTTTATCTCAATCCCAAAGTAGGTATGTGGATGGTTATTCCAATCCTAACATGTTATAAATATCTTTGTAGATATCCTTGATATTTTATTTTTTATGATTATGTGCATGCCAAAAATATATGTATTATTCCAATGTTATTCTCTCACAACTAAAGTTCATTAATTCCATTATGATTCATTTCTTATAAACTTCTAATATTTATTCTATGACTCACGTTTATAATCTATGATATATAGGGTATGGTTTTCAAAAGTAATTTTCAAGTTATCATACCCATATAATCATGTTATATTGATATATCCCTTTACCGCCCTTACTAAGAATTTAATCCAACCCTTTATTATGTTTCCTTTCCCCATTATATATTGAAAGGTATTATGTGTTATTTTTCTTAGAAGGGTACTAGTTGTAATGAACTTGGTGGGAGATTATGCATCTCACTTATGGACCAATTGTTTACATGTCCCAGCTTCCAAAGTCACTAGACCTAAATGATTCTGGCATGGATCATTATGTAATGAAATTAATATTCATCTAATAAAATCTAATATTTATGTATGATAAGTTTGGGTCTCTATAGTTTGTATCAAATAAAATATTATTTAAACCTTTAGAAACATGGATGATAAAACTTTAGTGAGAACCATAAGCCAAAGAGGCCCAAAAGCAAAGACAACCAACTCCTACCAAATTTTATTAGAAAAATGTTAATTCAATACATCATAAGAGGGATTTATATATATTAGTATGACAATCAACACACACTTATGCCTCAACAAAATATAAGAAAAACTCCAAGTCTACAAAAGGCCATTTTGATATTACCTCAATAATGGATCTCTTTAATAGAGAATCAAAAACCTAGTTTGAATCCCTATAAACATGAGTGATCTCTAGACTTATAGAGCTGTAAAGATAAAGGCATTCGATCTAATGTACAAATAATCTACATAGAACATTCTTGGACCAGGCCTTTAAGATACTCACTACCATAATTGAATCAGAAACCATCTATAGGTAATTTCATCCATGGTAGACATCATATTTGATTGCCTTGATCATTTACCATAACTGAGCTTCAATGGCACATCCATTTCCCATTAACTAATAATAACATCATTTATAGAATCTTTAATGGGTGTGGAAGACACTGCCATATCCCAAATGTCTGAGTACACCTGATGTATCCCTATCCACATTGACCTTTATCCAAGAGGGGGTTAATGGAATCCACCTGATTGAGCATAACACTATAGGTATTCTAGTCCTACCAATAAAATCTAAGATTATCATGATAATCATATCAGAAACATCATTTTTAATGTGAAATGTTTGCAACTTTGAAGATAAACTGAAATCTCTGGGAATGGCCTTGATTCATGCTTGAAATTATGGTGTAATTTTATCAAAATAAATTCCATTATGTTCCCTCAATTTATAGTCAATAATAGTAGCATCTGTAACAAGCATCATCCCCTTTACCTATTCATTACTTCTAGTGTCAACAGTGGAATGCATTATGCCTTCAAATTTGTCTATATACAGCCTGCACCTAAATTTATATTGATTATACTATCATATCCTACAATTGAAGCTAAAATTAACCAAAATGTGGTTTATACATTTATCATAATTTAATTATATATTTCATGATGAATAAATCTAGATTCCATTTCTCTTAGAATGTAGTGAATCGATAACTTCTTCCTCCATATTCATCATATTAACATTAATATTGATGGAGGGGTGTGGGATTTCCTATATATGATAATCTATTGTGGTACTATGATGTTTTCATCACAATTATTACTATACCACTCCCTATATGGTGACCACGAGATATTGATTTATATATTACAGTATCTCTATCAATATAGTTATAACATTGAATTTCATGCCCACTATGAGTTGGAATAAAATTATAATTTCTATCATTATTGCATTAAATTTCAGAAACGGAAGTTTTATTAATGTGTTTAGAGATATCCACCTTCTCATGAAATTTTATGGTAATCCTAGTTGTATTCCAATAGTTCATATTTTACATATTTTATACAATCGATTTTGAGTTTTTCATTAGATGAAAAAATGAGTGCATGATAACTATCCAGAAAGATGATGATAAGTATGAGGACTACCTGATTTTCAATTTTGGGTTGAACCTACTTGAGAGGAACTCCAAATAATTTTCATTTTATAACTTTATCATTACCTGGTACATGATAATGCCTCTTATTTCACACCTAGTTTGACACTCCTAAGGGATGTGCTTTATAACTTCACAAACTCTTTATGAACCATCATGAAGGATTTGAATAATGTCCATGTATAACCTATATTAAGCCTAAGGTTTCATATATTGGAAATAAGGTATCCAGATTTAGATATCCTATAAGTTAGTTTTTATGATTATGTGGTTTCCCACTAGGATTATTATTGATCACTGTATCATTTCTTTATTTTAGTCAATGGTGGGAACTGGAATGAATTACATTAATATTGAATGGTGATAGACAATTTGTTGATGATAACATAAATGGCATGATGAATGGAATTAATGATATTTAAATCATGCCTAATCATTTATCACAATATATGATTAACATCATTCACCATAATCAACTCTCGTACTTACCAAAAAAAGTTAAGGATAGAGTTTTCTAAGAGCTTAAGTGGTAGAGATCATAGAGAAATAAAGAATCACTTTCCTATATATCAATAATATGGAAAGAATCACCCCATTGAATGTATCAAAGGAATGAGAATATGTATTGAGTGTAAAAATAAGGACATAAAAGAAGTAATCTCTAGGGAAAATTAAATGTTTGGTTAGCACAAAGGATGATAATAATGGATTCTCTAAGGAATCATCAATTGTTTAATATTATAAATGTGGAAATTATGTGCATTATAAAAATTGAGGTCCTAGGGAAAATATTATAAAGGGAGTTAGAAAGGAGATATGATTAATGGTTATACAACTTATAATGAAGAGTCCACAAACAAAATAGGAAATTTATTGAATATTATAACAATATTGTTTATGTTAAATGTGAGAAGCATGATTAAACTTAGTTTAATGAATTTTAAGACATTATTTATATTTCATATTGTATAAAATAGATATTAAGGAATAGTATGATGAATCCTAGATAATGGTTTAATAATTAAATCAAATGATTGGAGTATTTATGTATTGAGATTCAAGGATTATGTTTTAGAAGTATTTTATTAATGGTATTTGGGTTGTAATAATCTTGAAACACCTAAGGATTGTTTTAATTTTATATGAATATATTTATCTATGTAATATTGTCAAAATTGTTATGGATACCATCAAGGGTTTATGATTTTAAGGTTGATTATAATCTCAAGGACATAGACACATGTTTCTAAGTATTATGTGATGGGAGTTTATCTTGATTAAGGATATTTTGGGATACATTTATGGAAATAAAACTATTTGGTTTTGTATATGTTTTATTGGAAAAAATTATTTGACAAATAATGCAAGTACAGTTTTATAGGAATACAATTAATGGTATTTGTATCCTTTAGGGTTTATCTTATATTTTCTATTAAGATAATTATGGGTTACTAAATTTTCAGAACATTTTTTTAATAATATTAATATAGTTTTAGAAAAAGGATAAACTATAATATGGGTGAAAACTCATCATATTTGGAAAGGCCATGGGGCATGAACCCACAATGGAAGGGTGGAAAGGGTATAGTGTCTTCCACTAGCCTATGTGAGAGAGTATTTCTGGTGATAAAATATAAAGAAAAATATTACTGAGTATGTATCATTGTGTTTAGAATAGTATCAATTTAAGGTTTAGAGACCAATTTTTAAGTATATGATCCAACCATTATCCATACTAGAATATAAATTGTAAAATAGCACCATGGATTGCTTCATCATACTGCCCCCAAAAATATAATTGATATAATGTTATATTGCTTATAGTCAATATCATTACATATTTAGCACACTTATTCAATATGAGATAATATTTCTCTCTATATTAGCTTTCCATGATATACATTATGTAACTTTTAAGGTATTATATTATACAACATTTAATTATATCTGACTAAGATCTGAGATTTACCTCAATGTTTTTATAAATTATTCAGTATGATCTTGATACATAGTTGAGTTTAAGTATTTTGTACCATACTTATACATATGGTTAGTTTGAAAGAATTATTAAAACCCTATACGATATGTTAAGATATTATTATATGGATTTCAAAGGTTGTTCAGATCAACACCATCATTTAGTAGATTTTTCATCAACAATAGCATGTACTTGATTATTCTGATGGATATTTATGAATCACTTTATAGAGAAATGTGTAGAACTAATATTTAATGGGATGAAGTTGGAGAAATAAATATATTAGTACATAGTTGAATGAAGAAATGTTAAAGAGTTTTATAGAAATTTATAAACCCATAAGGACATCACAAAGTCAGCAGAAAAGTTATACAGACTATTACCAATGTAATCTGGAATTTAAAGTAAGTGAGAATTTGTTTCTAAAATTTTCTCCATGTAAGAATTAGGTAAAAACTAAGAGTTGGTTATATCAGTACCTTTGAAATTATTAATCATATTGGGATGGTAGCTTATTATTTTTCACTTACACCAAACCTCTCTCAAGTCCATGATGTGTTCATGTATCTATTCTGAGGAAGTACATACCTGATCCTTTATATATATTTAAATTATATATCATAACACTAGAGAGTGATATTTCTTATATGGAATGATCAGTTTAGATTTTGGATGTTAAAAATAATTTTCTATGATGAAAGATCTCTCACATTGGTCAATATTTTATGGTGAAACCACTAACTTTTAGAAGTTATGTGAGAACCTGAGGATGCAATGAGGAAGAAGCATCCTTATTTTTTTGTCTGAGTGATGCATTTTGAGGTAAAAATTCGTTTTAATTGGGGTGTAATGTAACATCCTAATATTTTATGAATTTGTTTCAAATAAATTTAATTTTCATAGATAGCTTGTGTTAAACGGGGCACTTAGTTTTAACAAAATGTAACATGCTATTAAAATATTATTATTTAATATGATAGTCACCTCTTATAATTTGGAATTGGGGTGTGAATATTATTAAATAAATTATGAAAATATAATTTTTATATATTTATATAAAATTATTTCTTTGGTGACCAATTAACTAGAAATAAAAATAAAACCATTTTAAAATAAAGGAAATATTTTTTTGAGAAACTATTTTTATGTGCAAAAACATATTTTATCTCAATAAACTAAATAAATAACTATTTTTGGAAGATTTTAATGAAATTTATATATTATATACTCAATAAAATTATTTAACATTGATTATATATTTTTTCTATGCATGAGATAATAATAAATCCAATTTTAAGATCAAAAACTATATTTTTCTAAAAATAAGTTTTATCTCATTTTGTGCACTTGATTTTAAAATTAATTTTTTTAAATTTTATAAAATTTATTTGAGTAATTCAATTTTATTTTTTAAATGATCATTTGAAAATTATCTTAGGTTGAATTGTTTAGAAATTTTTGAGAAGATAAATGTTTTAATGTATAATGAAGAATATTTGTTTCATTAAGAATTTTCATTTATTTTAAAGAATTCAAAAACATAAAAAATAATATTATTTTAAAACTAAAATTATTTCAATAATATATTTATTAATCCAATTAATTTAATTTTAATCTACTTCATATTGAATTTTAATATAAAATCTTTTTAAATGTTTGAACATTTTCTCTTTGAAAAATAGTTTTATCATCATTCCTATGGGTTTTATTTTAATATAAATTTTTCCAATTATATGAATTGAATTTATAAAAATGAATTACATATTTTAAATAAAAATATTTTAAATTAAATAATAATTTAAACTTAATTTTTGGTCAAAATCAATAGTAAAAACAATAAATATTAATTGCCTCGGTAAAGGTTAAAATGGATTTACCTGGGATTAAACAAATATAATAAAGGTATAAATAGCCTAAAAAATTGTCCAATTACAATTTTATAACCATATTTAGACCTTATATCATAAAATTATCCATAAATACAAATTTTTTAGGCTTTTCCATTAGAAAAACATTGGTAACACTTTTTCTTTTCAAAAAATCCAAGTGAGTCCTCTCACCCACTTAAAAAAGACCACCACTTATCCTCCCCTATTAACACATAAAAATAATTTTTATTGCCCACTTAATACCCAAATTTATTCTTTAAACATCCTAGAGACATTTTTTATATCATAAATCCAATCTAGGAAAGATTTATGTTAGACCTAAAGAGGTTGTTTGAAGAAGAGTTGGTGTTTTTTACTATGTGTTTTTGTTTTACTTCTTCTTCTAACTAAATAAAATATTATTAAACTATTTTAATATAATAAAACAAGTATATAACATATAATAATATTTTATTATTTTTATATAATGACCTATATCCATATTCTCTTCCATCTAATGGGAAACGAAACTGCTGATCGTGTGTACGGAGGACTACCACCTCACGAACTGATGTTATTCATTTTACATCACAACTTATCATGGATGACTATAATGATAGATTTAATTTTTATATAATATATTTATGCTTTTTTTATATCTCTATAATTATAATAACACAAATACCTTATTACCTCCCAACCAGTTAGAAAATAATAACATCGCTCATGTGTACGACAACTACCACCTCGCCAGCTGATGTGTTGTGTTTTTCATTTCTATTTTACTTGGATGGTAATAAGGATATATTAAATGAATATATATGATATTTTTAACATAATTATACCTATTAAATAAATATATCAAAAATAACTTCTTACTTTTCATTCTGTGCGGGATACGACAATGTTGTTCGTGTATACAATGGACTACCGCCTTGCGAAGCGGTGTGATTCATTTTTCAAAACTACATTTAATGGAAGGTATTAATGGTAAATTTAATAGATATATGTGATATATATTACATAAAAAATATTCTATAAATTTGATATATTATTTACCTTTTTTTCATTTCATTTTTTAATAAAATGAAACATCATTAATGTGTGTATACGATTTATCAAATCCATGAATAGTGTATTTCATTTTCTTCTATAAAATTTATTAATTACTATAAATACATGTGTATTGGATATATATGATATCTTTATTATGGTTAAAAAAAATTATATTATTAAACCATGATAAAATTAATATTATTTAAAATATTAAATCAAAACATACATGAAAAACAAAGCAATTATTACCCAAAACATGAATTTAACAAGGAATTCTTAATAACAGGGTAATAAAAGGTCATAAGTAAATAATAAATGTTTTGATATATATAATTATGGTTATTTAATATATTTATAATAAAATTATATTATTATTCAAAAGTATTGAATGTTTATGAAGGAAGTTGAGACTTATAGTATGATATTTCTTATCTCTATTTTATTTCTAAGAGACATATGTCATAATCACCAATAATTTATTTTTTGTAGTGTATATAATTCACAATATAAATTTTATGTTTTGAATATATTTATTTTTGTTATATTTAATTTTTCATTTAATTTTATTCTTTAATTATTCTTAGGATTTAAAAGATTTTAATGTCTTTAGTGATTTTTTTCTCAATATGTCTTTTTCGAAACATATGTAATGTAATGCATTTATATTATTTTATAAGGTGTGTAAACATCCCATTTTACATGTAATATTGTGAATTTTTTTTATAAATATTTATGTTTCATTAAATTTTTTTCCTTCATGGGGATTATGATTTAATGTTTCCAAATTGGTACGGTTTTTATGATACAATCTCATCATTTATTGAGATTGTTTATGTTTATGCTTCTGATGATGAAATATTATAAACTATATCTCAAGAAACTAATGAATTTTCACATCATATGTTTATTTATTTAGAATATATTTTTTACATTAATTTAACACTCTTTATGTACTCATTATTCTATAATAATGTTTTTAATGAAAACTGACTTTATTTCTCTGTTCAGTCAAAAAGACTTTTTTCATCCATATCAATGTTTTCTAAAAATGTTTTCAAAAATTTTTTAATGTTACTATGAAATTGTTTAAATTCATTTTTACCCATATTTTACTTTTAAAAAAGTGTTTTAAAGGGAATCTTAAGGTCCTTTTCAAAACAAATCATGATTTTCTTTTTCTGAGAATATGAAAAGAATATTTGTTTTAACATGTATGGAATTTTACACCATAAGGAATACTAAATGTTTTAAATATTACATTATATGTTTCAAAGTTTATATTCAAAAAAAGGATTTCCAAAAATGTTTTATAAATGTTTAGTTTTAAAAATTTATTTTCAAGTAATTTTATTTATCCTCAAGAAATATTTTTAATGATGTTTAAAGCTTCCATTATAATTTTTCAAGGTTATTTTCAAAGAAAATTATTTTATAAATATTTCATGACTTTATTTTTTTTTAAAGTGACTTTCAAATAAATGTTTTTTCCATCAATGAATGTTCCAATTTATTTTTTTTCAAATCATTTTCCATATAAGATGACATCCTTTGATGTTAATTAATATTTAATGGGGATATTATTTAATGATATTATAACGTACCAACCCAAGATCCACATAACCCATGCCCTTGGTTTTTGGGTCACAAGGCCTCAAGAATGCCTCCCCATATGCCAGAGGCTTCTGACTTGAAATTATGGTGTAAAGGTGGTATAGTGGGGAGACTATAATCTCATATTAGAGTGCCACATGAGATATGAAAATAATAAAATAATAAAAAAAGAATAATATGAGAAAAAATAATAAATAAGCAGTAGAATAATAAATAATAGATAAATTAAATAATAATATTAGAATCCACTATGTACTTTCATATACATGGATGCATGGAATGTTGATGAAAAAAAGGGAACAGGGGAATGGAATATACAATCACACAATAAAAAAATATAAAAATAATAAAAGGATACTAAACTATAATCTCAAACATATGCTCAGTTCTTTTCTCCTATTCTACATCTATAAGAAAGGCATATCAAGAATTGGTAGTGGGGTTCTTTCCCTTATCAATACATTCAGAAAAGTAATCTACTCAGGTACCAAAGGTGGACTGGGTAGGGTGTGAGATAAAATCCAGTTAGGCCACCACCAATGGTGTATAGAAGTAATCCAATCAGTTCTCATAGATAAATGGTGTATAGGTATAAAATAACAATAAAATAATACTTAAAAAATAACTAGCTTGTTTAGGTTCCTATAGGACACCTGTCAGCTCTACCTGCTTTAGATCATGGCTGGAATAAGTTTCTAATAAATAACTATATATATAGTAGTAATATATATATATATATATAATTTAGTTATATATTTCATAACCTTATATGGACTGAGTGTGTGTGGAAGTAAGTGGACATATACTTGGAATACTAGGTGTTGGCTGAATCAGGGCATAACTCAAAAATTTATAATCATCCTAAACAAGTCTATAATCACAAGTAATAAGTTACATTCCTTACATTTCATAATGAGTGGGATACATAATTCTCATCACTCAAGGCGGTGATTGTTCCATTACATCAATAATCAAAGCAAGTGATGTCGTGTTTCATTCCCACCATCTATATAGTTTCAATGGTGCAACATTTCATTCTCAACACTCAATGTAAGGGAGTATGAATCTTCATGCCCAACTGAAACCTTACCATAATTCCACTGCCTATATCAAGGAATAATCATATTTATAATATTATCCTTGAAGCATTACCTCTCACTCATTTCATTTATCAATGCTTGATATAAACATGGAATTTCAATTCATTAAATGTATTAGATATAGTAAGCACAATCTTCATGGAATTTCCACCCCTTAATACATTTAATTTTAAACTATTTAATTCATTTAAGGAAAGAAAATCATCATTAACAGTCCATTGTATTTAATACATTCCATTAAATCAATCAAAACATGGAAACTCATTTTATAAGGATCAATGAGGCAGTTATAAGGTTCTAAAGTCAAAAGGGAAATTACTTACAAGGTCAATTCAATTTATTAAGCAAGTTATGAACTTAGAAGATTCTTGAGTTCATTAAAAAGTTATCTAGAGGTGGGTAAATTCAATTATAACCTAATATGAATGATTAAGAGGCATTCCAAACATTTAAACAAATGATTTATAAAGGTTAATTAAATCTATCACACCTAATGGGTGTCTGTGATCGAGGTCGGCACCCTCAAATTACTAAAATTCAAGATAAGTATATCAAGGTTCTCAAATAAATTTAATATGATGAAACCAATTTAATGGATATATGTGGAAAAGGCCAGCATGTGGAATAATAGAAAAGATACCAAAATACTATAACTTTTAGGAAACAATAAGAGACCACCTATCTTAAGGTTTTTTATGACTCCACATTCAATGGAGGCCTTAGATTCTAAGTAGGTTGGTAGACATTGAAGAAATGGTCCAATACCCAAGATGGATCTGATGCTTTTGATGGTGCTTGATTTGGATTCAAGATGTGAGAGATATTGAAGAACCTAAGAGGGAGGATAATTTGTCTTATAAGAGGAGGGAGAAGAACCCATCCAATGGAATGAATATAGGATAAAATAAAAAAACAAGTCTAAAGATTCATTAAGGGAAATTTGATAAATTTCACCCTCTAAATAGGGGGTGCATTATTTGGCCACACTATTTTTCCAAACCCTATACAAACTATACTCATGCCACAACCCAAAGAGAGACCATATATAGTTAAGGTGCATAGTTTTCTTAATCATTCCAAATCATGAAAAATCCCATTGTCCAAACACTGTAATTTTTTTCACAGGAATTCAATTGGGGTTGTAGGGTTGCAGAAAAACCATGCGACCTCTACTTCTCATATATCTTTCCCTGCATGGTTAGTAGAGACCATGTAGGATGGGATTGATGGTTTCTACTATCCATGTGACCCATTTATTTTCCAAAATTCTAAGGTTATGGGCTCTAAAAAATCCTTGAAAACCCTCGCGACCTTCGTTACTCTATTGGGAAACATCATAGGGTCCATTTAAAGTAATTTAATCCAAAAAGAATGAGTTGTACCTTCATAAAAATATAGGTCATTACAACCTACACTCTTTAAATAAACTCATCCTTGAGTTGGTATAATGAGGGTTGAGATGTTTCATCTGAGAATAGATCCATCTACTGAGATTTTTTATCATCCTCCCCTTCCAAGGTCTCATCCTATACCCAGCAATGTTGCCATTTTACTTTTACTAATGAAAATAACCTTTCTTGGAGTGTCTTAATGCTCTAGTCTACAATAGAAATGGGATAATCCTCCAAGGGAGCATTCACATACAACTCAACCTCATTGGGATGAAAGGAGTGTGGTGGGTATGGATAATATTGGCGAAGATGATATATGTGAAATACATCATGCATAAATTGGTATCTATGAGGAAGTTATATATGAAAATACACTTGTCTGATTAGTTTCAAAGCCTAGAAGGGTCCAAAGAACCTAGGTGATGGATTACCTTACCTATAAATACATCTATGGCCCAACCTATGTGAGAATCGTATGAGAACTCAATATATAACCTATAATACAAGATTTTATCAGCGTCTGTTGGATTATGATTATTGATAGGACTAAGCGATCATTATGCACTTTCTGATCAATTGGACCTTCTCTGTAGTCTCGTAAATGATACATGATCTAAGTAAATATTCCTCCCCTACCTATAACTAGAACATAGGTTAATTAAAAGGTCTTCCATATAAGGATTCATAAGGATACATCTTGATGGTATCCTAAAATTTGTTATTATAAGTGAACTCAATAATGGTAATGTACTTCACCCAAGAACAACCAAATTCAATGACACATTCCCAAAGTATATCCTCTAAGACCTAAATCGTATGATCTATTTTCCATCAGTCTCAAGGTATTAGAAAAATATTAAAAGCACATATGTACCCATGGCCTTATTCAACCCATGCCAGAACTATGATGTAAAGTGAATTTTTTTCAAAAATGATGGAATAAGGATCTCTATGTAGATGTAAAACCTACTTGATGTATATCCTCATTAGATCGTCTACCGAGAAGGTCTCTTTCATGGGTGATAAATGTGTACCCTTCGACAAACGATCAATGAAAACCCACATTGTATCATTTCCATGAGTTGATCTGGGTAGATCATTTATAAAATCCATAGAAACATCATCTCATTTCCATTCAATAATATATAATAGCTATAAAATCTGTGTCGGTTATTGATGTTCTAACTTCACTTGTTGATAAGTACAACACTAAGTGATAAATTCAGAAAATCTCACATTTCATAATAGGATGCCAATACTGGTGTTTTAGATCCCAAAACATCTTGGTGACACTGGGATGAACTTTCCATGATGAGCCATGAAATTCGCATATCATATCCTCTCTAATGTATGCTAGGACCCATACACACCCATGGAATAGTAGAGTATAAACCTATTCCACGGTAAAAATTGAAGATGTATCATCATCTAAAATGATTTACTTTAGGACAAGTCCCTCAATATTTAATATTTTTTTCATTCTTACCTATTCCAAAAGAGTATAAGACACTGATAAGGCTGTGAGGATGATTTGACCATGATTCTTCTAAACCTCAACATGAATTTCTGAGATTAATTCCATGATATTTTATTCACCGCTGACCTCCTTAACTTCCTATGTCTTAGTATTTTTTATCAAATCATCAGCTATAACATTTCATATACTAGGCATGTAAGAAAGCTCGAAATCAAATGACTATAGGTACTCAACGCACCATACTTCCTAAGATTTAGATCCCACTGTGTAAATATTTACTTGAAAATTTTGGGATTAGTGTATACCTCAAATTATCTCAAAGTAAATAGGTTATCTATTCAAGTAAGTCATGAACTACAACATTTATCTCTATGTCATGTGTTGGGTAATTCCACTCGTGTGGCCTCAAATGATGAGACTTATAACTGACGACTAACTCATCCTTCATCAGGACAACTCCAATCCTAATACCTGGTGCATTACAATAAACTGTATAACTCCTTCATCAATCTAGCACAATAAATATCAGTGCTGAAGTCAACCTTCCTTTTAACTCCTGAAACGTTGTTTCATAAGCTTCTAACCATATTAATTTCACACTATTCTTTTTCAAGACTGTAAGAGGCATTGAAAGATGTGATAAATCCAAGATAAAGTATTTGTATTACTTTTATAGCTGCAAGAAACACTAAATTTCAAAAAAGATCTTGGGATTCTACTAATAAAATACATCTCTCACATTATTTGGGTTTACTGAGACTCTTAACTCTGAGATAATGTGACCCATGAAGTGTAATTTATTGATAAAAAAGTTTCATTCATTGATATTAGAATAGATCGGATGATCTCTCAGTGTATTCATCACAATCTCAATTTGGTTGGCATTTTCATGATTAGAATAAGAATAAGCTAAGATACCATCAATAAAAGACAACCATGAATGAATCTAGATAAAGTTGGAAAACCTAATTCATTAAAGCTATGAAATCTTGAGGTGTGTTCTAGAGTCTGAATGGCATGACCAGGTACTTATATAGAACATACCTAATCCTAAAAACTATGTGAGGTATTTATGATTACATGACATGCACCTAATGATATATCATCCTCAAATATATCTTTTAAAACACTCTTTCTCATCATATCTAATCAAATAAGTCATCTATTCAAGGTAGTGGATACCGATTATTTACCATTAGGTGGCTCAATCGAAGGTAATCCATGAAAAGAAAGAGGGTTCTATCTACCTTAATAGAAAAAAGGACCAGTGAACCCCTAAGTATAAGTGTTGGGGGAATATAAAACCTTAATCCTCTATATCCTCCAACTACTTTTTGAGATCCAAAATCTCTTTAGGTTTCATCCTATAAGGAGTAATGTTTAATGGTGTTGCTCTTGGAACAATCTCAATGGTAAATTATTCCTCTTGTACAGGAGGCTGACCATAGAATTCATCTAGAAAGATTTCCCTAAAATACTCCAATAAAAGAGTGAAAATAGTAGGTTGTAACTTTGATTATCCAAGAAAATACTAGTGAATTGATCTATCGTACTACATTTCATTTTTTTCTTAGGTCCTGATCATGTAGCTTGCACATCCTATTCTCCCTTATGCACATGTTTTCCACCCTATGGTGATGTAAACATCGACCTATGATGATAAAAGTATATATGGGCTCGATAGGGAACTAACTAGCCCATCCTGGTGATTACATCAAATCTTGTCATGCTGAGGAAAAAAATATTCCATATGAAGAGTTATTTACCTACCTCATGGGGGAAATACTTACAATATAGAAATCCCTCTAATTAGATACCTAATGGGGTATCAATATTCATAATGTCATAGAATTGTTCAATCTCAAGGCCCATACTCTTCCTAGTCATCTCAGATGTAAAATAATGGGATGTGACTAAGTGAAACAAATAACACACTAAAGTCGAGGTTACTAGAATAGTACCTCATATAGTAGAAGGTGTGGATATTTTCTCCTTCGATATAGGCTATACTATATGTAACAATCTTGTACTGAATCGTTGAGTCATTTCTTAACTTCCCTAATCATGACTAATCTATTAGCACTAAGAATCATGAGTTTGACTACCTCTTCCTTAACCATAGCCTTTCCTTGAACAACAGGTGGTATTCCAGCTACCTACCAGGCATGATCCTACTGGTTGCACTCTAGAACATGGGGTAAGAGTAGATCCCCATTCTGAGGGCCCTGAAAGAAAATTAATACAGAAGCTCTAGATATGGACCATCTTTTCATAACCTCTGCATTCTAGTGGATCTTGTAAGGACTATGGTTTTGTATGTCCCAGTTCCCCTTATTGGTGACATGTCAGAAATATGTCGGCATAAGGATCCCGACTACTACTTTCTCCATGAGTAGACTCAAAATATCTCTTTCACCCAGAATAATAAACGCTAATAGATTTAGTTGTTGAACCAACCTAACTCATACCATCATCTTCTCTTATGTTATTCTCTATAATAAGGTCTTGGTTGACTATCTTTGATATGGTCATCAACTGAAATACATTATCCCGAATGGCCCGAAGGCCTTAATTTTTTATTTTATTATAGATAATCCCCCTTTAAAGGGATGAAGGGGAACCTGTACATGACCCGTAGGCCCAAGGCACAAGGCCCGACATGACTCGCAATACATGACCTGAAGTCCCAGAGGCATACTATGCCCAATACATGACCTATAGGCTCAACCCACAGGAACTACCCCTCCCCTAGCTTCTGCATCATTGACCACTTATCTCCCCACCTTGCATTGTTGATTGGATAGCATTGCCCCATACAAATCTGCACGGTGCCTGGTCCTGATGGCAGTTTTCATACCCTCTCATTCTTCAAATCTGGTAGATCTACTTCTAATGACTACTAGTCCTGTTGCTCTGATCCTCTTCTGGAGTCTGATCTATGTGAACTGGGCTACTCCATGGTCTTTGTGGCCCGAAGGCCCTGAGGCCCGAAGACCTTTGATGACCTGAAGTCCCTGGAGACCTGTAGTCCCAAACCGGTGGCTCAAAGGCCCAAATCGGGTGAATAGTTCTGACTGCTACAGTAATGAATAGTACCTTCTACAGTAATGCTACAGTACTGCTACAGAAATCCGAAAATTCACCTTCACCCAGTTTTGAACCTGGGTCTCTTGGATGGCAAGCAGGAGCCCTTACCACTCGGGTAAGGACTCGTTGGCATCAACTGAAATACATTGACCTACAACCAGATGGCATATACTATCCCATAATTGAATAACCTGGAAATCATAAGTTCATAACTCATTGGAGTGGGTGAAAAAATCTACAACTAATTAAGAAGATAATAGTATTTTATAATAGACATAGCTCCTAATTGTATGTTCATGGACTCTCTAACTCTGTCAGCCCTCATAGTCTGGGAAAATAAGTAGTCCAAGAAGATAGTCTAGAAATATACCCAAACCATATTTTGATGTCAATATTCTTAGGTAATAACATCTCCCAATGTTTTGAAGAATCAAATAGTATATACATAGAAATATTTACCCTCTTCTATGGAGGAATCTTCAGTTTCTATAATATAGAAATAATAGATTCAATCCAAGACTCAGTAACATATGGTCTACCATCCTAGGAAAAGTTATGTGAATACTACAACTAGAACTCCCTAGTAAACTCTTCCATTATTAGGTAAGTTCAAGAAACACCATGAATAGATTGCATCATATGTAGAAATACCTCGTGAAACTAGTTTTCATTTCCCATATCAAGAAAATTATGAGTTTCCATAGGTGGTACTACAAGAGGAATCATTGTTAGGTCAGGGTCCACCATATTTGGTACATTGTCATCACCACCATTAGGGCATATGAATAGATAAAATCATGGAAGAAAGATTCTAAAATTCCAAAAACACACTTCATAATAGATGTTAAGAGTTGAAAATATTGCAAATAGAAAACTAGGACAAGTGCATAGCCTTTCAATGAACAGATCATACCTCACTACCTTCTCATAAATCCATGACTTGGTAGTATAGAAAGAACATATCATGCCATAAAAATGTAAGAGACTCTTATCTACCCACTACTAAGTCCATGTTTCAGTTTTATTCTCATATCACATGTATAATATAGGATTTTAATGCTAAAAGTGATATTCATTTGAATTTGTGCTTACTTAAACATTTAAATCTCTTTGAATGGTTTAATTAGATGGATCACCATTTCTAATACATAAGGTACCATACTACTTATGAAGAAAAATATGGAATCCACTTAACTCATACCATAACACGTTCTATCCAATGGGACCAATGGTCCATGGCTCAATGTGCCATAATTGACTGTTTAAGGTGTCTACTTTAACCTATGTAGGAAAACATTGTTAGGTTAAGCTAGGCACTTTAAGTGTCAATTATGATTTTTCCAATTACCTATAATAAATTTAAACACATTTCAATAAATAATAATAATCAAGGCACTGATAATATGAAATAGTAATATGAACACTAAAAATAAACATAGAATAGAAAAAATGCAAGTCATATTAGTCCTATTGTTCCTATAATGATGCATGAACGAATGCAACACCCTCATTTCATCAGGCCTAGGTAAAATAATTTATCATTTCAATGATACTAATATAAATAACATCATAATACATGTGTGTCACCTAATATTGAAGTCGTATCAACCATAATAGGCATAATCAATAATAACAATTTTCCATCCCAGTTAATTTGGGTTTCCCCTATAGATGGGTTAGTTATGTCTAGGAACATGGTTATTTCCAAATTCCTTTAAATCCTAGTCACATGTCTAATACCCAAATAGTAATACAAAGGAAAAATATCTACGATACCAATTTCTAACATCCCATCCCAAGATCCACTTAACATGTTCCCTGAGCTGGTGGGTCACATGGCCATAAGTGTGCCTCCCCATATGCTATAGGTTTTGAGCTAGCAGTGGGATTTTAAATGTTTTATGATGGAGAGAATATACCCTCATATCATATTGGAATAGAGGATATAATAATAATCATAAAATATCATAATCATAATATAATAATACATAATAAATAATCAGTGATATAATAAATAACTGATCAACTGAATAATAATATCAAAATCCACTAGGTAGTGTCATATACATGGATGCATGGATTGTTGATGAAAACAATGGTACATGGGATAGTAATATACAATCATGCTATACAAAAACTAAAAAGATAACAAAATTTTTCTCCACTAGGATCATGATCTTATTCTCTAACATCTCCTCCTATTCTAGATCTATAAGTAAATCATATCAAGAATCTGTATAGGGGTTCTTGACCTTGTCCAGACATATAGATAAGTAATATACTCAGCTACCAAAGGCGGCCCAAGTAGGGTGTGAGATAAAATCCCCATAGTCCACCACCAATAATTTCTAGATGTAATCCAAGTAGTTATCATAGCTAAATAATGTGTAGGTATAAAAGAATAAGAAAACAATACTGAATAAATAATCAGTCTTCTTCAATTCCTATAAGGCACCTGATGGCTCTACCTACTTCAGCTCATGGTCAGAATAAGTATCTGATTAGTAACTATATATATTATAGTAATATATATATATATATATATCATCCACCAATATATACCAAGTGTGTTCAGACATAAGTGACCATATACCTTGAATACTAGGTGATGGCTAGATTAGGGGAAAACTTAGATATCCATAACAATTATAAATAATCCAATAATCTCATACAATAGGTTATATTCCCTACATCTCAGTATGAGTGTGAGATTTTATGATCATCACTCAATATGGTGAGTTTTCTGTCATGTTAATACTCAAACAAAAGCAATGCGGTGCATCCTGCCCACCGCCCATATAGTGTTAATGGTTTGAGATTTGATACTCAACCCCTGATGTAAGGTAGCATGAATCATCATGCACATAAGAAACCTTACCATCATTCCAAAAACTATATCAATACATAATCATATTTATAATATTATCCATGATTCATTACCTATCATTAATTTCATTTATCAAGCCCAAATATAAACATGGAATTTCAATTCATTAAATTTATTAAATATAGTAAGAATAATCGCATGGTCTTTCCACCCCTTAAGCCATTTCATTTAAACTATTTAATTTATTTAAGGAAGGAAAGTAATTGTGAACAACCATTCTATTATATACATTCCATTGAATCAATCAAAACATAGAAACTCATTTTACACAGCTTAATGAGACAATTAGAAGGTTCCAAAGTCAAGTGGGAAATTACCTATAAGGTCAATTCCATTAATTAAGAAAGCTAAGAACTTATGAGGTTATTAGGTTAATTAAATATTGATATATAAGTCAGATAATTCAATTACAACACAAGATGAATGCTCAAGAGGCATTCGATACATTTAAAAATTTATTTAGAAAGGGAAATCAAGTTGGAACACCCAAGGGGTGTCCATGCTCAAGGTCAGAATCCTTGAATTACTAAACAATTATCAATGGGAGTATATCAAGGTGTGAAAATCAATTTAAGATAAATAAATATATTTAATGGTGATTCATAGAAAACATCGGTGTGTGGTATAATGGTGAATCTACTAAAGCACTATAACATTCATAGAAAATTACAAGAACACCTACCTTAGGTTCTTTGATGACTCCCATTTTATGGTGGACTTAGATTTGAAATAGGTTAAGAGAAATCAAATAAATGGTCCAATTCCCGAGATGGATCTGATGCTTCCGATGATGATAGATTTGGAGTTCGAACATGAGATATATTGAAGAAGCTAAGAGGGATAAGAAGTTGACTTACGGGAGGAAGAAGAAAGACCCATCTACTGAAATAATGATAGAAGAAAAAAATAGGTTCAAAGGCTCGTTAAGAGAAATTTGGGAATTTCACCCTCAACATAGGTTGTGCATAGTTTCACCAAACCGTGTGAAAATTGTGCTTAAGACACTCCCAAAGAGAGGCCTTGCATGGTTATGGCACACGTTTTTCCTAACCTTGTGAAAACCATTTAAAATCCCACTATCAAAACTCTATAGTTTTTCATATTATCATGCACCTGGGGTTATACAGTTGTAGACAAACCATGTGGACCCTTCTTCTCCTATGTCTCACCCCACACGGTTAGTAGAGACTGTGCATGTTGGGCCACTTGCTTTCTACTAACCATCTAGCCCAGTCTATTCTTCAAACATGCAATTGTTCAAGCTCCAAAAAATCCTCAAAGACCCTGATAACCTATGTGACTCGATTTGGTAACATCTTTATTTTTCTCTAGATGGTATGTTCTTATGATGAATAGATGTTTATAGAACCCATTCCTTTTCTATGGGGTCTTCTATGATGAGTTTATAATATAATCATGAGGCTCATTTCCTTTCAATGTGTTATGATATGAAAGAATGTTTTATGAAACTCATTTCTTTTCATGGTTTTTAATGTGATTAATGTTTTATTATCTTGTTTCACACTTATGTATGGTTTTCATTATGTGATTATGGTTATATTATAACCAAGCAAGGTGGTCACATTAAAACCAAATATGGGTGGGACCTATATCTCCCTCCAATGAAATAGGAAATGATTAATGTTATATGATCTCAAAGTGTACACTAGAGATTATCCCAAGCCCAAAGAAAGTACATGGATGGTTATCTCAAGTCTAACATGTTATGAATGACTTGGTGGATAGACTCTACATATGATTTTCTATGCTTATGTGTATACCAAAAATTAATGTATTGTTCTAATGTTATTATCTCATGGATCATGTTATTTTATTATATTATTATTTATGTCTTATAAAATACCAATATTTATTCCATGAATCACGTTTTTTATCTATGACATAGAGGGTAAGGTTTTAAAATGTTATTCTCATTTCCTTAAACCCATTACTCATGTTATATTAATATCTCCCCCTTTCACCCTTACTGATCATCTAATGTCACTCTTTCTTATATTTTCTTCCCCTAATATATAAATAAATTTATTATTTATGATATGTCTAAGAAGGGTGGTAGTTCTGAAGAACTTAGTAGGATATGACATAGCTAACCTATGTACCACTTGTTTACATGTCCAAGATTCCAATGCCACTATACCTAAAATATTCTATTGTGGATCATTATGTTAAGTAAGGAATATTCTTCTACTAATATGTAATAATTATGTGTGATAATTTTAGGTCTCTGCGGTGGAAAATCCACATCGTATAAGGGCTAATAAAACATCATCTTAAAAAGATGGAAAGGGATGAAGGAAGGTTATTAGAAAAATAGATTGAAAAATAGGATAACATTTGTGGGAAGCAAAAATATGGATGTGTAAGAGAAAAAAAATACTCCCAGGGATTAATAAAGAGTGATATAGAACATGTTCATGAGAAAGTTGTCCATCTCAGAACTATAAATCTATAATGATTTAAAATACCATTAATTTCTCAATAATAAAACTAGATAGTTGACATTTTTATTTCAAGGTACACTTCTTAAATTTGAGGGATTCTTTTACTATCTAGACAAATATCGCCTGTAAATAATCTTACTTGATTTAATTCCTTGTCCTAAGCACAATATCATCATTTTTTATGCTTTGATCAATTTAAAATTTATTTCTTATTCCATGAGATGGATATTTTAGATTAATCTTTCATGTTAGAATCACTTTTAATGATTCATTAGACCCATAAGTAATTACTTCAGCCTCTAAATATTTACCAAAACCATAATGGTTAGTACATTTTATGATAAATTATACTGTAACCTCAAACAATAATATTTAAAGTGCAACTTCATCCATTACATAAATAGTTAACCCTAATGTTTATCCAAAATATTATTGGATTTATTTAAACCCCAAAAGTTATTTTTTCTCATATCTTTCCATGATAAAAAAATAATAATTTTAATCACTCTTAAATTATCATACCAAATTGTACATACCATGATCATATATTCTCTAATGTATACTAATTCTTTCCTAAAAGTTTATAATAAAATCATATATTATTTAAATATATAATTTAACACTTATTCTTTAAATATGATTTTATTTTAGCAAAAAATGTTTCCAATTGAGGTTTGGGTTCATCCTTGCACTTCTAGATGATCATTTATTGATTTAGAGTATAAAATATGATTTATGTATTCAAAATATATATATATATATATATATATATATATATATTCTATCTGAGAGAGATAATCAATTCCCAGAATCATGTCAAATTTCACTAAAGGATAAGACTTTAATATGTATTATTTATAAAAACATCAACATTGAATACCCAATTCTATATTGGGGGATAAGTGTGCCTTAACTATCATGATTCACTTCAATTATTGTAATTTCATAATATTTACCTTTTCATTTAACTTCAAAGGATGTTGTGGATTATTATCTTCATTGGACCTTTGATAAGCTAATTGATTCACATAATGCATAAAATATTTTCATTTATATCATTTAGAGTGGTGTATTCTATTTAGCTCTCTCTCTATTAATTTCATTGACTAACCTCTTTAAATAACTTTGGAATTATTTTTCTCAATGTTCAAGATTTCAACACATGAAAAAATTTCTTGTTTCATTTAGTTATTCACCAGATTTATCCTTACCAAATTTTTTGAAAGTGATAGGTTATAAATTTGTATTCCCTCCTCATGACAAACCATTGGAGATTAAATGATTATCTATCTTCCTTTTCTTATCACCATAAGATTGAGGGTCTCAAGCTGCCATTTCCACTTTCAGTTTACATCGAACAATTTCTTCATAACTTCCAAAGTCCCTTGTGGATAATTTCTTTTGAATAAATGGATTTAAACCACTAAATAATCAATCAATTTTTCTATCATGGATGATGATTAAAAATATATAATACCTTGAAATACTTGTAAAATTTTCTTCACAGGTACCAGTAGATTCATCATCCTTCTAGTTAAGCTCACAAATTTTCTTCTCCATTTTTGTACATAGAATATGAGTTAAGTACATAATAAAAGATATTCTCTTAAATTCATCACATTCAATGATTTAAATTTCTTCCAATTTCCATGTAATATTAATTAGATTTAATAATTGATCTAATTCACCATTAAAGTGATAAATTTTTTAGACAACTTTTTCAGGTTCTAATCACTTAAGAATAAAAAATATTGTTTCCTTATCGTTGACCTGATATTTAGAAACCAATGGATTAGAAGGCCTGTAAAAGGATAGTGGTAATTGTTACATAAAATATTAATTAATATGTTTCTCCCCCCCTAGCGCATTTGGAATTTCAACAAAATATATATTACCCCCAATAGCTTGAGAGAGTTAAGGGAGAATATTCACAAGATATTTCATCCCATATCTTAATCCATTCAGTTGGTCATGAGGATAATTGATGAATTTATTGTCACATACATTATTATCTTGATTCTGTTGGGTTCCATCCATTGACTAAAACCAAAATAAATAGTGTGAGAAAAGGTAATCGTAGTGGAAACCCACATAATCATGAAACATCATTCATTGGATGTCTAAATCAAGACACATTATTTTAAATCTATGACACTATATGTTTAACCTAGGTCATCCTAATCATTACAAAATCTTTAGGTTGCTATCATATATTTAGACTTATCCCCAAGTTTCTCGCTAATGTAATATCATTATAATTACTAAAGGTTAATTAAACCATTGTTTGATACCAACTATAGAGACCCATACCTTTAATAGATAGATATCTCATATTAATAGATTAATATTAATTACATAACATAATAATCCATGCTATAATAATATAGGTCTAGTGCCTTTAATGACATGGACACATAAATAAATAGTTCAAAAATGATCTACATCATCTTCCACTAAGTTTTTGTTAACTAGAACCATTCTTAGACATATCATTTCTAAAAAAATCTTAATAACCTAGGGAAATGAATCATAATAACAAGTGAGATCTAATTCTTGGTAAGGGTAAAAAAGGGAGATATCAATGATCATATAAGAATAATATGAGAGAAGTATGTGAGAACATGAGAATAACACTTGAAATACACACCTTTTATATCATAGATCTTAATATTTAGTCATGAAATAATGCATGGAAATTCAAAAGACATGAATCAGAAAAGAATCAAAGAATTTGATCCATGAGAGCATAAAATTTTCATATGACATGGAATTTTGGTATACACCTAAACTTTTAAAAATTTTAACATATATAAATAGACATAGTTTCACCCATTATGTTAAGAGAATGAAATAAGGACCTTACATAATCTTATATACATGAAACTTTGTCCACACGTGATCTTGTTGAAATGAATTACAGGTCTACACATAAAATTATAAACATGAAAATAGGGTCCACGTATAATCCTATGGACATGAAATCCTAGTCCGCACATAAACATATGAACATTAAAACTAGGTCCATCCATAATATTATAAACATGAAAACCATGTCCAAACATAAAATTGTCAACATGAAATAATGTCCAGCCATAACATATTTACCTCACGAGTTATCCATATTTACCCATTGAATTGGAATGATATATTAGTCCCACCCATAAAATAATTAAAATCATACATATGGGTGCCACAGGATCATAAAAATTCATCATCATAAAACCCATGAATGGAAATATATTTCATTAAAAAATCAATATGGTATAGCCCATGTAAAAGGGAATGGGTTTCGTAAACATCATTTCATTATAACCATAAACCAACCATCGAAATAATAAGGATGTTCTCCTTGGATAATATCACTAGTAAAGATTAACTAATATCAAATGATCTCATATTTGATGGAAATGATTTTGAAAGATCACTTGGAACATTTCCTGATGAAAATATCCTTTCCATTTTGAAATAACTTCTTTAAAATAAAAAAATTTGGTAAATATTATATAAAAAATTTCATTGAAAATAAACATGGAAAATTTTGAAGGAATATTCAAGTCATTGAGCATTAATGGTGGTGGTAAATTCTATTAGTTCCATATGAGTTAAATAAAATCCCTTTCATACTTTCTTAAAAATTCAAAATGTACATCATTCATAAAATGATGAGAATATTATTTTGAAAACCATTTTTAAGTAAAAAATGTGTAAAAAGTAATTTAAAAAATTAAAGGATAATGGTAAAAACATTATTTAAATATTTTTAGAAAATATGGATATTGAAGAAAATGGTTTTTTGTTTGGAAGGAGAAATAAATTAAATTTTTCATAAAAAAATATTTTAGGTCTCTTGAGTACTTAAGGTGAGGAAGATGAAAGGAAAAGATGTATTTTCATGAAATAATTAGAAGATAATAATGTTAATTAGTTTCATGAGAGATATATAATATTAATTCATCATCATGACTAAACCATAATCAATCCCATAAAATAATGATATTGTATTATAAAACCCTTACTGCTTTACTAACATTTGAATCATAATTCATATGAAAGAAAGAATGATATATGGATATGTAAACCCCAGTAAAGTTTATAAAAAATCACAAAATACATTCATGGTCAGTATATAGACCCCATAAAATAAAAAATGGTGAATATGGAATGTGTCTCATAGAAATAAAAAAGATATAAAAACCACTTACCTCGAGATCGACTTGCATCAAAAGTTCTTTAACCACTTATTATTTGAAAAATCTCTTTTATATCTCCTCTTAAGCATCCTAGGGTTGATATTTTGGGTATACTGTCACCTATAAAATGTAGATAAGTATTTTTATAAGATATTTTGATAGGTTATGGTCCATATAGAAGGATAAAAGTGGTGTGAAGAATGTAAATGAGAAGTTACCTTTTATAATTGAGGAGAGGGGAACTTTTATAATTTCATAAAATATTAAATTAATATAAATTAATTTTGGTGTCAAAATGGATAAAAATTGATAATATTTAAATATATAATGAATATGAGTCAAAATAACCTCATCCAATAAAATTTTTAAATGTTTGGAACACATTTTTACCCTTATATTTTTTAACTCTTTGTTAACCCTTTTGACAATTACCTCAATATTAAATTTTTCTACCATTTAAGGATTAATAATGTCACTATATAATAAAACAAATACACATAAATGGACCATGATTTATGTTTTAAACAATGTCTCATTAATTTGGACAAATATATGATTTTAATTAATTTTAAATCACTTAATAAAATATGATTTATTACAAAGTATTGTTAATGTAATTTTTAATACTACTCAATTAATTTGACTTTAAATAAATCAATAAAAATGGTGAATTAGAATAAAATACATTAAAAAATGCCTAATATGCCACATAGATCTATAAAATTCGTGGGAATTATTAAATAGTTCAAATTATATCACTTTTAATATTTTTAAAGTCATGTATTTTATTTTTTTGTTAGTTAAATAAATATTCTATTATAATTTCACTAGAATTTAAGGTAATTAAATATTTATAAAAATAATACTAATATTATAAAATGAAAATAATTTCATTAATATCAAAATAAACATTTAAATTCATTCATAACTTTATTTATCCTTATGTGGGCATGCAAGAGTTATTTAAAACTAAGAGAATTCCATTTTTTCACTTTCTTTGCTTTAAATATTAAATATGAAATTTTCATGGAAAATGTCCACTAAATAGATATATTTCAAGACTAAAATTATAATGGTCATATTTTATCCATAAAATTATAATTTTGATGAAAAATTATGGCCTTATCACATAGTATTAACCTAGATTAACTCGATTTAATGTTTACCGTTGTGATAAATTTTACTGCAGTTATTATTCATAATGCCTAAAAATAAAAGGGGATTATTTGCAGAATATAAACCACATGATTAAAATTATGGAAAAAATTAAAATTCAATTACTATAATTTCCCAAAAATAATTTTTAAAAGAAGTACACTAAATATGTTGAAACCTTTTTTTAGAAAAATATAAATTTTCAGAAAATGAATACTTTTATGCATAAAAATGTTTTTATAACAAACTAAACAATAAAATTGATTAAAATTAACCTAATTAGATATTAATAATATAAAATAACTAATAATAATTTTATAAAAATTTAAATTAAAATGGATCTTTGTAAATTATTAAAACAAAAATAAAATTTTTGATAAAAATTGATATTTTTACTATTCCCTAGAAAATCAATATTTTAAGAAAAAAACCAAAAAAAAACACCATGAGATAATTTTTATATAGTTATTTATAAAATTATATTATTTTAATAAAATAAAATTTATATATTCTTTATAAATTAATTATAATAATTTATCAAAAAAATAAATAAATAACATTTCTGAATATTAAAAAACATTACTGAATATTGAGTAACTATTTATTAAGAATTTATCAATGGTTTTTAATTGAGTAATACCTTTATATATATTTCATAATTTAGTTAATAATAGTTAAACCCTCTAATGTAATGGATCGATTGTAATGGCTATATTTAAAAGATAATGTGTTGTGGTTTGTTCAGTCTTAGTGTTTTATATTTTATACACAATTAAACATAGTGTTGTTTTAAAATATTGTGGATTGGTAGCTAAAACACACCAAAGGTTATGAAAACTTGAAAAGTTATTCTGGTGAAGAAATCCTATATTCTTATAGAGATTACATTCACATAGATTATACCTACTTCCTTCTAAGGAATAATGTGATACAACATAGACCAAATGGTGAGAATTTTTATCCAGGAAGGGTGGGGCCAAACATATCATGAATGTAGAGCCTAATGAAAGTATGGATTATCTAAAGGAGTCATGTACACTATTTTATTTTCATTATTCTTAATTCGAAGGATGAGAAGTGAGTTTATGTCTAGGCCAAGGAAATGAGATCTTGGAATCACTACATATCATATAGTGGTAGTAATTAAGCTAGACATTGATCTTATATAAAAAATGTACCCTACACTAATCTACCTCGAATGTTGGGGAGGAGAATTTCTATATCCAAGAAAAATATTAAACCCTCAAGAAACCCCATAGTTGGTTTTAGGGAAATTTTCCAATGCATAACTGAATATGACTATGGGCAGACTCAAACACTATGAATTTTAGGTATAAAGTGGAATTTTAACCTTGTGTGGGGTCTCTTATATCATGAAACCTTACACAAATCTTGGATTTATATCATGTAGACCACCCTAAATAGTTTATATTGATAAAATATAGATTAAATATTTTTTATTTTTCCTAGGAGAAGTGATTCAAGCATCAATAAATATCATGTTCTAATAGGAATCAATCCATATGTAGTTTTGGTAAGGCCTCTTCTCTGTAGATCAAACATGTGTGTGGTGAAAAAATAAGGCTTCATCATAATATAGATCAATCAAGAAAACTAAATGGGGATGGGTGTCCTAGAAATTTAGGTGAATATTGGTATTTTTTATTGATATTATTTGCATTTGGGCCAAATATAGAAGATCATAGTGTCATTGAGTATTCTATGACAAAAGGAATCAAGCCAAATATAGTCCTTGTTAGATGATTCATATAAAAATTAGACTCTAACATAGGGATGTAATGTTTCTTTTGAATGGGTTCATGGATAGAAGAGAGCATATTCCAATAATTATCATCTAGACCTAACTCATAAAAAGGGATTTTTATCCTATATAATGGACATATCTAGCAAGTTTAAAGTCATGTATGGTCAATCTTTTATAGTATCGATTTACATAATACATCTAGGACTATGTTTCCTATTATAATACATAGTTTATATTAATTTTTATAATCAGAGAAATGAAAAAAATACCTCTATGAATAAATTATTTTTATTCGTTTTGAGAAACAATAAGGGGTTGTAAGGCCAATCATACCTCACTAGAGAACATATTAAGGGAATTCCTGACACACACGCAATACATTTTAAAATTTTATGCTAAAGAAATTTTCATATAGTTTAATTTAATGTGACTAGGATATTTTTCAGACATTTTTTCTCATGTGAATATAATGAAAAACATTTTAGTTTAATGATGTGTAGTTAAGACTATGAAATACCATTTAACATTATACATATAGTACTTTTGAACTAACATAAAGTTCGTGCAAAGTTTTTTTTGAAACCTTACATTATTGGGAGGTGTGATACACTCTTTATCCATTTTGATCAAGGAATATACTACATTATAGTAGAACTTGTTTATAGAATAAAGTCCCTCCCATTTATATTTGATCATTGAAGGACAATTCCCTATTATTAGTAATGTTCTGAGAACTAATACAATCACTCCCCAGATGAATGGGCATAGAAAAATATTCTTATTTTAAGGATCATGAAACTCAATTTTAATAGATATCTATGTTTTGTAGTGTGCACAATATCTTATCATCTGGATATTATAACTTTTCCATTTTTTTAAGATTGTTCATATTTTGAAAATTAGTTTCATATAGAAAATCAAAGAGAGGGAACATAGACTTCAATGGGTGGGACAGCCTATATACCATATAAAAGTGAATATTGGGATGATAAAATAGTATTGTTGGTTTTGGTGTGATAACCCCAAAAAGCATGAAAGATTTGGCCAAGACAAGTATTATTATTTTTATCAACCATCTCATATAGTATATTAGATATAGTCTTATTAAAATACTTTATCGGTTCATTTTCTACTGCATGGTAGTTTTAGGAGTGGTTGGAATAAATTTTATATTTTTGATAAAATTATTTTAAATCAGAAGTGAAGAAATTGGTTCCATTATCTGTCAATATAATATGAGGGACCCCAAATTTAGAAAGAATATTTTTTATTCATGAAGATGATGATATACTTTATTATAACTTACTTGGGGGATATATCATTGGACCACTTGAAAAATAATTCATTAGCCATAAAGATGTAGTTAAACTACCTAGGTGTGGCTAGGGGATATAGCCCCCTTTAATATCTATTTCACAAACAGAAAAAAACTATAATATTTATTACTATGCAATAATTATAGGGTTTGATTAATGTAATTAGAAGGAATATAACTAGCCTGAAATTTTCTAGTGAAAACCAAACAATTTTAGTTCATTGATGGATAAAAGGATTTAATCATATTGATATGATGATATAGGATAGTCCCCAACTAATGAGTGGAACAAGCACCAACATGGACTTCATTCATAATGGTTAGGGTCTATATTCTTTCAATTCATATAATTAGGACTCCACAACATTCTCAATTATAGAGGAATTTTAGAGAACACAGGCCATCATAGATGATGATCTTTACTTCCCACCATTAGATCTTCTCTTTATTAGTTTGTTCTGACTGAAGAATCCCAACATAGAGATAGTACACTATAGGATATATCAATCCAATGGAAGTATAATTAGGTGAGTATATCGGGTCACATTGATCCATGTTTGTATTGATCACATTGATCTCTTCCATTTCATTTATAATGAATTGATACACAACCCTACGATGCACGACACTAAGAATTTCCTCATCCCGATCTGGATATTCTAAGGTTATGTATATATTAGCCAATATTTCAGAATGGTTATTATGTGAATATTGAATGTAATAAAATGTTGTATTAGAGGTGAATTCATATACCAACCCTCATATGTAACCATGCAGGGAAATCAATTCTTCCTTCAAAATATCATATTCCCCATTAATTTTTGTGACCACCAACTCTAAATCTCTATTGACATTTAGTCAAGATACCATAATTTATAGAGTTTATTCCAAGACTACAATAAAATCTTAGTATTGTTATTTTTTTTATTGGTACATCATTATATCAACATGAATAAATAATACAAGAATGACTTTGCTGGAGAGATAAGAATAATTTAGACACCCACTTTATTGAGTTTTTGGTTTTCTATTATTCTCCCTATTGGAATTTTATATGAACAATAGAAATACATCTCCCACGTCTAGGAAGACTCATGAAAAGGGAAAACCTCTTAATTGGGTAGTTCTATATTTATGGGAATGATTTGAGAGGTGGGATGTGTGTCTAGAAACTCAACCAATTCATTACTGTTTATCACCTTCTTTGATATAAACTAGTTGTAAAAATACTATAGGATAAATTCCCACCACACTAGACATCTAGTTCGCATCAAATGATTGGGGATGCATTTTATTCAGAAAATTTGAGATATAAATCTGACCTCATGATAATACATGTAGTTTTTTCATATTAAAAATTTCAATGATTAATGTAAGGAAATTATTCTCTACATTAGAGTATTGAGTCATAGTGTATAATATAGTTATACTAAGATAATAGAGACTATTATTCTTCCTTAAATAATTTTTTTCATGATAAGTAAACTATTTTTCCATTCCAAGTCTTCCACTATAACACCATAACATATATAGTTTAAAATAGAAATAATCTTGGTAGCTCACTTAACATAAAATGCCAATATTTAAGAGAATTATGATATGCTATATAAATATTATTATTTAAAATATGATCATTATAAAATAGATATTTAATCAGAGGATATGAATAATAGTATTAAAATTATAAAATCTATTAAAATCTGTTCTACTAAATAAAAATTTATTGATATATTCTTAGGAAATATGCACTCAATTTTTAGTAAAGTAATTTTTTTTTCAAAAAAAAATTCCCACTAAAATGGTTTTATATATTTTTGTGTGTGGATGTTATAATTAATTTCTTACACTTTAATAAATTTTATTTGATAAAAGGATATAATTTTTTAAATCACCGTATCAAAATTATATTTGGGTGATATTTCAAGATTTTTTTTGAAAAAGATAGATTTTTCATTGAAAAGTGAACAATATCGATTTTTGTAAAACTATCATTTATTTTCATTAAGAAAGAATTATTATAATTTTAATATGATCATAAATAAAAATATCATTCCTTAATTAGATATAATATTGTTAATTACGTTTTCATTTTTATTATACTTTATTTTGGAATATGTTTATTTTTTGGCTTATAACACATTTTTCAAAAAATAATTTTTCATTTTATTTTATACATTGATATAAAAATTGATTTATATCACATATATAAATTCAATTATAAAAAATTGATTCCATATTTTTTATTAATCATTTCAAATTTTGTAAATGGTTAAACTTTATTTTCTTTCATAATGAATAGTAACCATTGTAATATTTTTTTTCCTTGATAAGAGTAAAACACATAAAATAATATTGAAAATATGGGTAAAGACTTTTAAATCATACAAATAAATTAATTTATTTCATTTTTATAGTTTTTTTAGACATTTAAAATCCATGATTTAAAAATTTACAATTTTATTCTATTGTCCTTTGATTGTAACATTTATATTATTTCAAGAAAAGTATAAATAAAAAAATGTTACTCTTACTTTTAATAACTATAATATTTTTAGAGAGTGATAAAAATAAATTATTTTTAGTTATACTTGTTTATTTTAATGATGAATTAATTTTTTTATCATGGTAATTTATTTATAATTTTTAGTGATGAAATAATTACCTTAATTGTTTACATAATAATGACATAGTGGTTATGAATGCAGTTGAAAAATCAAGTAAATGATTTTAATGACTCTACATGTAATATATTTTATGTGAGTTATATTGTACTAAAAATTTTGTAGCTAAATATAAAAATATTAGGGATGTGTTAAATTTTTATATTATAATTTCATTACAATATTGATATCATTAACATCAAACTATGTGAATAGACTTGAAAATGATTATAATTGTATATTATATTATAAAATATTGTATTAAATGATTTAAAATTCATAAAAATGTTATATTCTACCAATTTAATAGTATATGGATGAAAATATCTACCATAGTCCACTTATTAGACACTTTTACTTTAATAGTAACTTTCTTAACCCCATAAATAGTAAAAAAACATTGTTACTATGGTAATCGTCAAAAGGGTTAATGGGGTATTAATACTAAGATATAAGTATTAGAACATAAAAAAATCCAAATTTAATTATATTAGATTATTTCGACTCATCCTAATATTGTCTTCATAAAATATAAATAGTAGTCCAATTTTCCATGAAAATTAACTTATATAAATTTAATACATTATGTAATTCTAAAAGTTACCCTCCCCTCACTTATAAAATGAAACATACTCTCATTTATTACTCAAACATTTTTATCACTCTAGTTTGGCCAATCCCTACCCAAGTATTTACTAAACATTCCTCTTTATGACTAAGATGCTCTATTATCATCAAAAACCAGCATTTATGGCTTATAGTGTATGAAAAATTTGGTTTTATAAATAATGGGATTTAAAGGACATACATGGCATGTATGGACTTAGGGTAAGGGATTTTAAAACTCAATTTAATTTTGTTGGGGTATATTAACTCTTTATTCTATATTTTATGATAATATTACATGTCTAATTACTGCTAATAATTTTATTTTGTATTTCCACTTGTTTTATATGGATCTATATTTGTTAAACAAAATCAATTTATTTATTAATTCTCTTTTCAATATTAAG
The DNA here is from genome assembly GCA_963277665.1 of Viscum album. Classification (NCBI taxonomy): domain Eukaryota; kingdom Viridiplantae; phylum Streptophyta; class Magnoliopsida; order Santalales; family Viscaceae; genus Viscum; species Viscum album. The sequence continues at coordinate 338,010,012 of OY728126.1, forward strand.
ATATTTGTAAGATGTTTTTTTAAAAAAATTCCATTCATTAGGTTAATCTTATACTTTATTAACAATTTTATGCCAGGATTATGTGTGAAATTCCCTTTGATTGTATTATATTCTATTTACAATTTTTTGTGTCATTTTACAATTGTTACACATAATCACTTAATTGATTAATTCTAACTACAATGATATGATATTTTTAAGGATTATCCAACTCAATATTGTTTATTTGAGACATGTCATGAATTATGAACCTACCTCTTTTTATAAGGTGCATATTCTTCCTATTGAGAAATTATATCAACAATGGATCTTTGATCCTGATATTTAATGTTCCTTTAAAGTTCTCTCTTTCATGATATATTGATTAAAATATTATAAAATTTGAAAGGCTTTTCATGTTCTCAATTTCAATTATTTGAGACATAATTCATGTTATTCACCATGATTTATTTCATATGGTGTACTTGTTTCCCCAAGAATGTGTTTTCATATATTAATTCATGGAAGTAATGGTTTTTATATACTCATGATATGTGACATCATTCAATGTCTTTTTTATTCAACTATTACCAAAATTGTAATGGTTTCTTATCTCAAACTTCCTTCTTTGAGACATGATTTATTAATGCGTCTATATTCATTTATTTGGTGTATACACCGAATCATGACATATAATATCATGATTATTTTTATATTAATATCATTTTATGTTCCTTATTATGTTCTTTTTTTCAAATAGTTTTTTAAGAGGTCTTAAAGTTTTTTTCATTAAAAATGTTTTTATAATGCTTTAAAATTATTTTTACCAAATTCATCAACAACATTTTTTACATTATTTCAATAATTTCATTTTTAAAACATAAATGATTACATAAAGTTATTTTCCATGATATTTGACCATCTTTCAAAATGTATTAAAATAAATTTTCTTAACATTTTATATATGGCACACCTTTGAATCTCTTTATAAATGTCTAAAAGAATGATTATTTTTAATATTTACATCAGGAATAGATTTCTCTATTTTCATGAACATTAATTTATTTTAATTTTCCATTAAATTTTTCCATGGTTATTTAGAAATAAAATCATTTTCTTATTATTGTGTGAATTTTTATATTTTAAAGGTCTCGAAATAAAAGGTTATTATCAACTATTTTCAATGAAATGGATTAAATGTTCTATTAAATTTATTTTTATCTATGTAAAAAATCATTTAATTATTCCTCTACTTCATTAGGCATATCATCTAATGATACCATTAATCATATTTCTATATATTTCTTATAAATATTTTTATAAATATGTTATCATGAAACCCATTTCTTTTCCATGGTTAAATAAAGTAATAAATGAATAAAAGATGTTGTAAATAGATTTTTCTATAGCGGCGGAAGAACTATTGTAGGTACTGTAGCGGCGGTTATACCATAACAGGTGTTGTAGTAGTATGGGTACTATAGAATTACTATTCACTGAGGGGTCCTTTGGGCCAAAAAAATGGGCTTTCAAGCCTTGTATTTGGGCCACTTGGCCTTGGGTCTTTGGTCTATTTAATGGTTTTCTATTTATCCACACTAAAGAGGTCTTTTCATTCATAATAAATTGAGTCTTTAGCCCCAACCTTTTAAAAAAAGATGTTGTAAATAGATTTATGATGAAAATGAAAGTTTACATGTTTTATATTCAATTTAAGTGCTTCAAAATTATTGAAGATGTTGGGTGAGCATGATAAAAACTATAATATGGATAAGCCTAATACAGATTATATGATAGGGTAGATTGATATGAATTATTTGATATGTGTGCCTGATATAGCACTCCAATGCATTGAGTAATGTTATTTGTATTTAAATTAAATAATGAGGTATTTAATCGGGAATGTTTATCCTATGGATTTAACTAGTCTCCAATTATTTATGACATGAGTGAATAAGGGTTATGAAGATAATTTTTTAAGTTTCTAATATATTTTCTCAATTATTTCTATGAGGTTTTAATGGTTTCTTTGATCAAGATTAACATCACATGGATCATGATTATTGATTCTCATGACTCTTGCCTCTGATAAATCTTTATTACATGAAATATGGTTAATGATCCAGGTTTTTATGGGTATGAATACTTGTATGTTATACTCATGTGCATTTATTATGTCATTATACCTTTATGCTCATATTATACTCATTGATGACATTTAATTATAAATTCCTACGTTTACCCTTACTTAAAATTTGATATCACCCTTATTATGTTGTATATGTACCTAGGTTATGATGATTGATATTAAATGAATTGTTTCTAGAAAGGATTCATATGTGACTATTTTTATTGCACATGTTTAAGATGCAATATAAAATAATAAAATCAAGGAATGATGTGAAAAATGATCACAAAAGGAAATAAATATTTTTATAAAAGAGTTTGTCCTAATTTTCTAAAACTCTAAGACTAAATGGACTGTATGTTTGTGAGTGATACAATATTTATATTTGATATTTTTTGTTTTTTAAGGTTAAAATTGTATCATGTTTATTGGTATAAAATCCAAAATTGTAAATATTATTTTTTCACTCTAGATTCGAGTGTGTGGGTTCAAGTCTATTATAGATGGTATTAAGCCAGGTTTTAGATAAATTTTATGAATATGAATTTTTCATGTGAGGTTAACTTAAAAGTTATGGATATCATCATCAGTTTATAAGTTAATATTTTATCATATGTTTAAAGGATTAGACACCCCTTTTGAATTTTTAAGTAATTTTATTTTATGGTGGATAGTGATTTTTTATAGACATGTTTTTGGGTTGAGGTATATGTAACCTTTAGGTTTAATGGGAAGGATTATTTCAGAAGAATTATATTATGTTTTTGGGGATGTAAACTAAAATGTATGAGGTAAACTTTAAGGTTAAAAATTTATTTAATGTTGAGGTTATTGAGGTTAATTGGGATATGGGGTTATTTATTTATTTAGTGATCTATGTTAAATCATTATTTTTATTATTGAATTTTGTATATTAATATATTATTTAATAATATTATGATTTATTCATTTTGGGTGTTATATTATAATGTGATAAATATTTTGGTTTTAGTAAACATAAGAATAATATTATTTTATCCTTTTATATACCTCAAGGTCAATTAGAAGTTGATTGTAGTTCTTTTGGAATTAAATATTTATACTTATAATTTAGAGTAAAATATGAGATAAAGGTGTAAATTGATTAAAACATGTGACCAAAGGAAAAAAGTTTCATTTATGGACTTAAATAAAATAAATTAAGTTTATTTCTTTAGGTTATTATTATAAGTGGTAAATAAATTCCTAAAATCTATAAAAAGTACCCTGAAACAAAAATATTATCTTATTGCCTTCATTTTTAAGGAATCAATGGTCTTTTTCTCACCTAATTGAATTATGGTTTTATGGTCACTGACTTTGTCATGATAATTCAGTTTCTTGTAATCAGTGTTCTAAATCACTCTCCATCATTTTTGGACATTACTTTTTTCATCTATTTCTATATTATTATTTCCCACTAATGTTATCTTATTTGGAAACATAATGTTATTTTATTCTATAAGACCTTCATATTTCCTTTTCTATCTTTTTAGAAGTATGTTTTATTAAACTTTTTTATGATGTGGGTCTTCAAGAAAGGTATTTTCAAATGTAAAATGCTTTATTACCGATATCAAGGAAAAATGATGAGGATATGATTTATTAAAGGGTCTGAGAATGTAACACTGCAAAAAATTAGTGTAAAAGAATAATAATCTTGATATATTTATTAACATGTAACATTATTCTTTAAATGAATTATGATATATTATTGAAATATTATTATTTTAAATTTTACCATTATAACTTAATAATTGAATTGGAGGGTATGAATTAGAGAAAAAAAATATAAAACATATATATAATGTTCTTAATCAATAAAATTTTACTTATTAATTATTAAAAAATAAGAACTCAATTTTTATTAAAGTCAATTTAGTATTCAAAAATATGTTTTCATAAAAAATGTTTTTTATTTCCTTTTTTGGTACATATTTTATAATTATTTTATATAAATTTTCGAAATATTATTTTTATAAAAACGATATAATATTTTAAATTACTATATAAAATTTATCATAGGGTGAAATGTTTTAATTTTTCTGAACAGATATATTTTTTTAGTGAATAGAAAAAAAATGTTGAATTTTGTAAAACTATCATTTCTTTTCATTAAAAAAAGTAAAATTTTGATTTTAAATTTATCATAAATTAAAATAAATATTATTTAATTAGATATAATCTAATTAATTACATTTTAATGATCATTATACTTTAATTTGGTATAAGTTTATTTTTTGGTTTATAAATTCATTTTTCTAAAAAATATTTTTTATTGTTTTTTATGAATTTATATTATAATTTATCCATTATCCTTATATGAATTAAAAATATAAAAAAATTATTAAATATTTATAATTATTAGGTTAAAATTTTTTAAATGGTTCAACTTTATTTTTGTCATAATAAATAGTAACCTTGGTAATATTTGGCACCAATGTTAGGGTAAAACGAGTAAAACAAGATTGAAACTATAGGGTAATGCATTATAATCCCCAAAAAACATGATTATATTTATTTTATGAGGTCTCTTAAACCATTACCATAAAATATTCAATAATTTATAAATCTATTTCCACTTTACTTTGATTAGCACGTTTATGTTATTTTATTTAAAGGGTAAAGTCAAAATATGTCACTCTCTTGCTTTAAATATCTTTAATATTTTCTGTAAGGTATAAAGACAACTTATTTTTTGTTATAAATGGAAATTTTAAATATGGATGATTTTTTTATCATGATAATTTATTTTTAGTTATTAGTGAAGAAATAATTACCTGAAATGCTTACACAATACCAAAAAGTTCTTTTGAAAGTAGTAGAAAATCTGGTAAATGATTTTAAAAACTCTAAATGTAACTTTTTTGAGTGATTTATAGTGTCCCAATAATATTTTAGATACATAATTCATATTATTAATGTGTTAAAAGTTTTTAATTTAATTTCATTTCTAATTTTATGTTATAAGGATATACTATTTGAATAGTCTCAAAAATGATTATAATTGTATATTACGTAAATAATATTTTATTAAATTATTTAAAATTAATTAAAATATTATCATTGTCCAATGGAAAGATATATGGTTGAATATATCAACCATATTCCACTTAAGGGTCACTTATCTATTTATGATAACTTTTATTACCCTTAAAATGTAAACAAAATTTGTTACAGTGATATTCAAAAGGGTTAACAAGGGATTACAACTAAGATAAAAAGATGAAAACCTAAGATAAATTCTTCTAAATAATATTTTAGGAGGTAAGTTGAACTCATAATCATCATATATTCAAAAAATATCAATTTTTTACACTCTTCTATAAAAAATAAATTATATTAATTTAATGGATTAATTAATTACAAGTGTTTTCCTCCCCTAAGTAATAAAAGGGAACCTCCTATCTTATCTTCCTCATACCTTTTGAGAAATATTAATTTTCCATGACCATACTGAGTATCTCCCCAAAATTCATCCCCAAGACCTAGAATATTTTGTCTCATCAAAATACCAACCTAGAAGGCTTAAGGTTTAAGCCAAATGTGGTTTTCTAAATAAGTGGATTTAAAGGACAAACATGTAAAGTCTGGACTCAAGGTAAGGGATTTCATAACTCAATTCATTTTCATTGGGTAATAGTAATTAATTATTATCTATATTATAATAATATTATTTATGTAATTACCTCAAATAATTTTATGTTTTATTTTGAATATTTTTATGTGAATTTACATTTTTTACACATAATCAATTAATTGATTAATTATATTTTTAATATTATGATATTTATAAGAGGTTTCTCAAATCAATTTATATTCATTGAGTTATACTTCAACTTCATTGAATATTTTATTCCATTATTATGTGAGTAATTAACTTTTATTTTATTATTTTTTATTTCCACTTTTTTTGTTTTACAATTGTTACATATAGTCACTTCATTGATTAATTCTAACAATAATGATATGATCTTTATATGAATTATTCATCTCATTATTATTTATTTGGGACATGTCTTGTATTATTCATATTATTCCTTTTATAAAATTTATATGCTACATATTGAGATATTATATCATAAATTAAACTTTGATGATGATATTTAAAATTCCATTTAAGTTTTATCTTTCATGAGATATTGATCCAAATGTCATAAAAGTTAAAAGGGTTATCAGGGTCTCTATTTCATTTAATTGAAACATAATTCATGTTGTGTATAAAACTCTAAGGTTTTGAAAATAAATATTGTATTCACAAAATAGTGATACTCTACAAAATAACACTTTGTTATAACCTAGACAATAAACATAATTTTGTCACTTCTATGATTTGAATTTCAAAAAACTGACATACATGGTTCCATTTAGTAAGATATTTTGAGTATTATAGGATCAACTTACATTTTTGGTGAATAGTAACTTGACCCTTATGAACATTAACTAACCATTAGGAATATTAATGAATAGTAAATCAACCAAAAAATAGAAACTTCACCAATGAATGTATAAATACAATTTAGACATCTTATAAGTGAAAAAATGTTCATAGAATAAGTACTGGTATTTTTGTAAGCCATAAATATTTTAATTACAATTTTATGATTAATTTAATAATTTAAAATGGAAATTTATTTTCATAAAATGTAATCATAATTTTTTATTTAATTGTCTTATGGTTATAAGATAATTTTATGAGACCTTGATTAACTTTTCAAGGTGTTATAAAATGAGTTCTGGTTTTAAATTTATTTTTTATATAAATTATGAATTTAATTAAAATTTGATTTAAATATATTTATAAAATTATTTTCATAAAATGGAATTCATTTTTTAATTCTACATGTTGAAAAATGGTTGAAAGGAATTTTTTGGATTTTTCTAAAATACTTGAATTTTAGTTGAATGGTAAAATACGATAATTTTCTATAAATGCTAAATACATGATTTATTGAGTCATAGGGGATTTATGGATGATGTAAGACAATCTAGTTCTCACTCACATGTACTTATTACAATTTTTTGTCATAATAATCAACAATACTTCTTGTCTTGAGAAAAATAATTAAAGAATGTATTAAATATTCAAAAGTCACTCCTCTCCTCCACTATAAAAACCACCCATCACTCCATCTTCTCTTCAATCCTATAAGCCTTGAATCTCCTTAAGATTCTATCCAAATATCATCCCAATCTCATCCCCCACATCCAATATACCTTTGTCTCATAAAAAGACCAAAACCTCTCCCCTAAAGAGACTCTGAAGGAAGATTACTTCAAGAGGTAAATTCCTCTTTTCATTTCTTTTATTTCAAGTTCCTTTATTTCCTTTTTCTTTACTCAACTCCTTTCATAAAAATTTTATTTTAACTATATTAACTTAAATGTACTAGAATTTTGTTATGATAATGGTATAATTCATCATCATCTCTCATTTCCACTTCTTTTATATTATAAATGAAAACATCATCTGAGATGTGTCAATTTATCACATTTAAGGGCGACGGGTTTTCAATTTTTATTATCATCTTCAATTCTGGTCATGAAACCATTTTTATGGTTTCAACAGAATATAATATATTTATTATATCTTATTTAAGGTTATATAATCTTTTTTTACACATTATATTAATTTATAAATCAGAATGATTTCATTGTGATCAAAAACTACTAATTAACCCAAACAATTATCATTAAAGTTTTATATAATAATTAATCTTCACTACCAATTACCAAAAGAATTTTATAACCATGTATTATTTTTTTTGTTAACTAATAACATACAACTTATATTATGTAAAACCATTCTCATTCAACATATTTATTCGTACATGAATATAAGTAAACCAATCATGAAAACCAAGGAAGGAAACACTCCCAAATAATGAAACTGAATCTCTTAACCAATAAAAAGGACATGAATAAACCTAATAATTTTTTACTAAATCAATTAAATGTATAGTAGGTTCTTTATTTATTAATTAATGAACCTAAATTTGATTATTCATGTCATTAAGATCAAGTGAAGAACACCATCGGACATAAGGTAAGGGGTTTCCTCGTCTCACTTCCATTTTTGTGAGATTTTCCTTATTCACTATTATTACTTATGTATGGTGTATTTATACTTCCAATTGATGTATAATATCATGAATATATTTATTTTAATGGTATATAATTTATCATTTTAAGGTTATTAATTTTGGGGCATATGAACCGATTGATTATAAAGTGGTAAGGGATTTCTACCCGAACCTCCATTTTCATTTAGGTTACTCTTATTCTCTACTTACCTCAATTAAATTATTATTTATTCTTATGTACTCTATATAAATTCTATTTTAATGAATAGTCAAGTGGATTAAGCATGGAAATTGGAAAAAGATTTTGAATGTATTAGACCATGGGAATTATGATAAATGTGTGAGGTTTACCCTTGATGTTTTAATGGGATAAAAATTCTCAAGATTTTTAAGACGTGAAAATTAATTATTGAAAAAATGGTTATGGGTTTTAGTCATGTAAATACACACTACAGTGATGATTTTGTTCATAGTGGTCCACATTAAGGAAGGGGTGTTTATAGTGACATTGTTTTTTTACATGACTATTACAACATTTAAAATATAAACAACTTAATAGTGTTACAAATCCAGGATCAAGTGGTTTAGTGTCTATGGAAAATTAGTCTTATATATAAATTTTTACAAAATAAAACATAAAAATTATTTAATTCTATCTTCTCTATATTCTTAGTGGAATTGACATTCTCTTTAGTAAAATTAATCACCTAAGGATATACATCAATGAAAGGGGTGAGCTAAAATCCCAGTAATAGGATGAATAAGAGATATGAAACATGTGTGAGAATAATAATCATCATCATAACATTATAAAAGGATCATAATCATAATCATGATAGGAAACATTAGATAAATGCATGAAATATGGAAATGTAAAAAAAATGAAACATCATGTCTTAGTAGTCAACTACCATACATAGTTGTGAACAAATCTAGCATCATGCTCACATATATTTCACTTTTTATCATTAGATACATCACATTACCCAATGAATTTGAGTGATATATAATTCTGGGCACACCCATCATGTCATAATATTTACATGTGATATATAATTTCGGGTGCACCTGTCACATTATAACATTCATATTATCATGCATACCACATAGAACATATATCAATATTGGACATAAAATATCCCATGGGTATGAATGGGTTTCATTTAATAATGTATACATTCATGAATAAAATTTGGGGTTCCCAAATTAAATAGGTAATATCATACTTGGTATAAGAATCATCAATCATGAGTGAAGAAGAAACAATCTCACGAGAAGTAAAAGATGTATTTTTTGAAAGAAGAGTTATTTGGGAAAAATATTTCCACATATCATAAAACCATATTGGAAAAATATACATACCATAAAATAAAAGTGAAGGAAAGAGTAATTATATTTAAGTAATATTAAAGGAACATCCATATTGAAAATGGATTTAAATAGGGAAAACTCAAAGGAAGAGAATTGGGTTTGAGAATACCCTTACCTTATGTCTGAATGATTTATTCACTTTAATATTCTAGTTGATCAAATTAAATTCATTAATTAAAAAATAAATAACCTTTTATATATGAATTTTATTCATTATAAATTTATTAAGTTCATTTATGGGATTTTTTATGAGTTATAGAGTTTAATTTTATTGTTTGGGAGTGTTTGTTTTCTTGGTTTTCATGATCGGTTCATTAGTATATGAGTATGGAATTTCACGTAAAATTAGAATAGTTATCTAGAATTGAACATATATTTTATTAAATAAATTTTATAAGATTATATTATCTTATATATCATTTGGTTATATAGTACAACTATGATTTATTAGATTGAATGTTAATGAAAATGATTTAATTAGTTTTGGTGGTTTTACGACCACTATGATCATATATAATTTTATTTAACATAATTTTTATATATTTCTTCCAAAAAATTATATAAATTTTAATATGTATAATAAAATATTATATACACATAATTATGGTTTTATGACCATCTTTGAAGGTGGTAGTGAAAAATGAAAATGCATCGTCCGCGATGGTGGAAAATCAACACACCATGGAGGATATTTTCATGTTTTGAAAAAAAGATGAAAAGGGAAGAGACTTGAAGATGAATTATTACATTAACATAAAATAATTCCATTATATAAAAGATACAGGAGTTATCATTCTTTTTGTATAGGTGGATGTGAGGATAGGATAAGAAAATAATGAAATTGAAAAGAAAATAAAAGAAAAAGAAAGAGGATTCTATATCTTGAATTTATCCTCTTTGAGAACCACCTTAGGGAAAAGGGTTTAGACTTTTGATGAGACCAATGGGATTCTAAATGTGTGGGAGGGGATTGGGAAGAGGATTTTTTCAAATTTTTACAAGTTTGAAATCTTGTAAGGTGTAAGGAGAAAAGGTGGGGAGGGGTGGTATTTATAGGGGATGAGAGGGGTGTTTTCTCATTATTTTATTCATTAGTTTATTATTTTGCCTCAAGAGTATTAATATTTTTGAGAATTATCACCAAATATATTAATATAATGAAGGGGAGTTCTATATTATGGTTTTTAAATCAATGATGACTCAATGAATAGTGTTTTTAACTTATAATGTATATATACCATAAATTATTGTATTTCACTATTCACAAAAAAATAAAGTATTTTAGAAAATACCCAAAAATTCACCCTAAATATTTTTCAATGTGTAGAATTCAAAAATGAACTCCATTTTATGAAAATAATTCTATAAATATTTGAAATTTAATTTTTAATTAAAATCTTTATTTACTTGAAAAATACTGATTTTAAAATTATAATTGATTTTATAATACTTTAAAAAATTAGTTATGGAATCATAAAAGTACATTATTTTAATAATACAACAAAATGTTAATTTATTAATCTATTTTATAAATTTTATTTTAAATAATTATATTAATTATAAAATTATAAATAAACATTTATGTTTGATAAAAATACCAACACTTAATTAATAATTTTTAAAATATTTAATTACTTGTATTATGATATAATTATATCATGTTATCATTTATAAGATTCCTAAATTTTATTTATACTTTCATAAATGAAGTTACTATTTTATTAGTAGATTTACTATTCATAATGGTTACATTACTATTCCAAAGTTTAGGTTATTATTCCACTGGTATAGTTTCCTTAATTTCTAGAAATACCTCTTATTTAATTCATTATTCTTTAAGTTTTTATTGTGTTCTCAAAGTGATTTTATGTGGTTTATACTATAGGATATAATAATAAGAAGGGGATTTCTATTGATAAAATTGTTGGTCATTACATTCTTCCCCCCTTATGAAATTTCACCATCAAAATTTAGTTTTACATACTATAGTAAAAATAAGTGAGGGTACTTATCCTTCATTACTTCCTCTAGTTACCATGTTGACTCTTCATACTTATGGTTCCACCATAGTACTTTCACCAGGTGAGTAGTCTTTTTGGGTAGAACGTTATCTCTATGGTCCAAGATCTTCACTGGATGCTCCTTGTAAGAGATATCATTTACCAACTATACCATCTCTATATTTGGTATATATTAGGGATTTATTATGTACTTCCTTAAGAGGGATAAATGTAATACATAATGTAATTGAGATATAGTAGTTGGAAGTTCCAGTCAATAGGCATTAGCTCTAAATCGATCAAGAATCTCAAAGGGGCTGATGTACCTAGGACTCAGATTTCCTTTCTTCCCAAATCTCATGATCCTCTTCAAAGAAATACCATTTATCGAACCTTATACTCGAGGTATTTTCAATGATTATCTTCATAGATATTTTATTGACTTTGGGCTGCCTTAATGTGATGTTAAATGGTTTTAACCCTTTCCACCATTTCTTAGACCTGGTCCTAGCAGCTAACGTTCACCAAATTCATCCCAGCATATCGGTGTTCTACATCTTTTCCCATAAATGGCTTCATATGGATCCATTTTGACTCTTTAGTGGAAAATTCTATTATAATAGAATTTGGACAATGGAAGATGTTGGTCTCATCCTTCTTTAAAGTCTATATAACATACCCTCAACATGTCTTCCAGTGTCTAAATAGTCTTCTCTGATTGGCCATCATTTTTATGATGATAAGCTATACTGAAGTTCAAATCATTATTTATAATATGATAGATACTTTTCTAGAACTTGGAGGTGAATCTAAGACCTCGATCGGGTACAATTGATAGTGGCACTCTATGTAGCCTTACCATATCAATGATGTATATCCGTGCAAGTTGATCTAGTGAGAAGTTATATCTAATTGCGATAAAGTGAGATATATTTGTAAGATGATCCACAACAACTGATATAGCATTATTTTCTATAGATATATTTGGAAGTCTAGTGACAAAGTCCATGGTGATGCTTTCCCATTTCCATGCCAAATAGGGTAATGGTTACATCATCCCCTTATACTTTTTTCTTTCAGAATTCACTTGATAACACACCAGGCACTTTGATGTATATTCAGTGATCTCCTTCTTCATATTGTTCCACCAATAGTTCTCTTGGAGATCTCAAAACATCTTTGTGCTCCCTGGGTGAATAGATAAGGTTGAGCTATGTGAATCATTTAGAAGAACCTTATTTATCTCTAGATTGGATGGTACAAAAATTCATGACAAGAAACTTACAATTCCTTCCTCATCAATTTTAAACTCTAAGTATTTACCATTATTTATAGCTTCCACCTTCTTTATAATTTCCACATTATTTATTTGAGCATCCTTTATTTTCTTTATGAGGTGTGGTTGATAAATCATTTGATAAAGAATTGGTGATGTTTATTCCTTAATTATTCCCATGTACATCCTTTGAAAATATAAGAATATTGAATCCTTATCAATTTTTATCATTGATAATGTTATAGGATCCATTCTAATTAGAGCATTCACCACTTTATTTTCCTTACCAGGATGGTAGTGGATTGAGAATTCATAAAACTTGATGATATCTAACTATCTTTGTTAGTGTATATTAATCTCATTCTGTGTGAATATATATTTGAGGCTCTTATGGTCTGTATATATTTCACACTTCTCCCCGTAGAGATAATGTTGCCAGATTTTCGATGTAATGTTCATAGCTTCTAACTCCATGTCATGTGTGGGATAGTTTTTCTCATGAATTTTCAACTGACTTGAGGCATAAGATATCACTTTATCATTTTTTATCATTAAACATCCTAATACCTTTTTGAATAATCATTTTATACCACAAATAGTTCCCCACTTTTCATAAGTGTGAGTATTGGCATAGTGATAAGCCTCATTTTAACTCTTTGAAGCAAAGCAATCTTCATATTCACTGGTCAGATAAACTTTTATACCTTCTAATTCATCTTGATTAGTGGTTTTGAAAATTGTGAAAATCTCTTCACAAATTTCCATTAATACCCAGATAGACCAATGAAACTATTTATCACTATTACAAATGTTTTCCCAGGTCACTCTTTGATTACCTTTATCATAAAAGGGTCCACAGATATTCCTTTGCTGGTGATGACATTCCCCAAGAATGATACTTCCTTTATCTAGAACTCACATTTACTATATTTTACATTAATTTTCTCCCTTCACAAAATCGTTATCACAATATTCAAATTCTCCTCATGTTCCCCCTTTCTCTTGGATTATATCAGAATGTCATTAATAAATACTACCAAAAAAATTCTAGGTAATATATAAAGACTTTATTCATTATTTCCATGAATATTTATTGATAATTAGTGAGTTTTAAAAGGAATCACCATGTAATCATAGTGTACATACCTTATTCGAAAGGCAGTCTCGAGAATATCTTACTTTCTCACCATTAATTGGTGATATATCGACCAAAGGTCCACCTTAGAAAAATTCTTGTCCCAACATTATTGATCTAACAAGTCATCTATCTATAGAAGGGGGTATTTTTTTTATCATGATTTTTTTTATCTCATGATAATCAATGTAGAGATGCATTGATCCATCCTTATTTTTGATGAATTTGACTAGGGAACCCCATTGTGAAGCACTTGGGTGTATAAAACCCTTGTCCAAATTCTCTTGTAACTATTTCTTTAGTTCCTCCAACTCAATAGTGACCATTATATATGGTGTATTTGATATTGGCAGAGATCCAAGAATAAGTTCAATTGAGAACTCAACCTCTTAGTTAGGAGGAATACAAATAAATTATTAAAAGAACACATCAGTTTAGTCCCGCACAATGGGTATGTCTTAGATCATGATTCTCTCCTTTATCTCAATCATTTGAGCTAGATATTATTTATCAAAGGTCAATAATATCCACACTTGAGATAATGAAGTCTAATAATATTTGTCCTCTTAATTACACTTATATAGAATTGGAGTATGCTTTGGGATGTGAATAGTGATCTCCCTTTCCCAATATTTGATGTTGAATTTGTATAAAGATAGCCAATCCATGCCCAATATAGCATCAAAATCCACCAAAGGAAGTAGGAAAAGATTTACTAGGAGATTCAGTCCAAAAATATTAACCATGGAGGATTTATATGCTTTGAATGAAATAATTTCCCCATTTTATGTTCTCATAAATAACTCAACCTATATATTTTGAGGTGGTGTTTGAATAGTTATACTAAACATACAAGATATGAAAGAATGCATAGAACTAAAATCAAATAGTGTGTTCATTATTATTGAATGAATAACTAGTGTACCTATCATCATATCATTAGAGGGATCCACCTCAGTGGAAGTGATGGCATAATTATTCCCTTGATTCTTTGGCTTTGGTGGTTGATGATGCTAATTACCCTCAAGGACTTGAGGTTTAGTGAACTATATTTCATAGTTACTTTGCTTCCTATAGTTGAAGCATTGAACCATGGGTGGTTCTCTTCTTTCCTCCATCATATTAGTTGGCTTCTTTATGTATCTACAACATTCATGAGCTTGGTGGACTTCTCTTCTACACTTATATCATTATCCCATCCCTTTGAGGTAGTTCTCATCATGTTTCTTCCCACATTTTTGTTATGTTAGTGGTTGATATTTCTTTCCACATTTCTAATTAGATCCCCCAACTTGAAAATCCATATTTAATTTTTTATCACCATAATCATGGTACCATTCTCAATACTCCACCTCCAATTTGAGAGTACATTGAAAAAATTATTCATAACTCCCAAAGTCTTGAATTTATAGATCCTTTTGAAGGTGTGGCTTTAAATAACTAAAGAATCTATCGATTTTTCTATCATTATTGATAAAAAACCCAAAGAGTACCTTTCAAGACTTGTGTAATTTTCTTCATAGGTCGTGATAGATTTACCTTCCTTTTGCTTCAACTCTATGAATTATCACCCAATCTTTTTAAAAATAGTTCAAGGAAAATACTTGTTAAGAAACAGTATCTTAAAGCCTTACCAATCCATATCTTCAATTTTTTCCTTTGTCTTCATGTTTTTTATAAACCCCCACCATTGATAGGCCTCTCCATCTAGAAAATAAATGGATAGAGTCACCTTATCCTTCTTAGAATAGTGGAGTACAGAAAATATCTTCTCCATAGAGTTGACCCACAATTCTATGACTATTAGATCATAAGATCCACTAAATGTAGATGATTGATTCCACATAAAAGACTTTATATCTAGTTTCTCCCTTTTAGGTGAAGAAGTGCATTCCACATTATTCAGGTTATTGTTCATAGCCTAAGACATATGGGTAATCATCACCCTGAAATTTTAAACTTTGCCTCCGAAAGCATTGGGTGTGTCATTTGGAAAATCACTACATTATCCCTCACATGGGTTTTTGGCCTTATTTATCTTATTTCCCACCATTTTATATAATATAAAAGGTTAGAAAAAAACATAATTCAATAAGTCATTAATAAATAATTTATTCATTTGTGCAATTAAATCTAAAACCATATCTTGTAGGATCCCTATTTTCAATATTTTTCTAAAACAAAGCTTCTTGGGTGCTTACTTATACTTAATATCATAATAAGGGTTTTCAATATAGTTCTCTAATCCTAATTCCTAAATTAAATAAATCATGCTCTGATACCAACTATTGCAACCCTACTTTTTCTTGTATGACTATTACATCATTTAAAAGATAAACAAAATAATAATGTTTCAAATATAGGATCAAGCAGTTTAGTATCCTGGTAAAATTAGGATTATACATAACTTTTTATAAAATAAAACATAAACATTATTTAATTCCTTCTTCTCTAGCATCTTAGTGGCATTTTCATTCTCCTTATTACAAGTAATCATTTGAGGATATACATCAATGAAAGGGGTGTACTAAAAGTCCAATAAGAGGGTAAATAAGAGACATGAAACATGGGTGAGCATAATCATCATAATAATAACATAATAAAAGGATAATAATCATATTCATAAGAGGAAAAATTATATAAAGTAATGGAATATGGTAATGCATAAAAATGAAACACCATGCCTTAGTGGTCAACTACCACATATAGTTGTAAACAAAGCTAACATCATGTTCACACATATTGAAATTTTTCTTATGAGATACATCACATTACCCAATTTATTAGAGTGATATATAATTCTAGGTGCACCCATCACAACATAACATTTACATGTGCTATATAATTTCAGGCTCACCATTCACATCATAACATTTATATTATCATGCATGTCACATAGAACGTATATCAATCTTGGACATAAAATAACTCATGGATAGGAATAGATTTTATTTCATAAATCATATATTCATTAATGAACTTTGGGGTTCCCAAATGAAATATGAAATGTCATATTTGGTATAATAATGATCAATATTGAGTGAAGAATAAACAATCTCATGAGAAGTAAAAGATGTATTTTTTGAAAGATGAGTTATTTTGGAAAAATATTTAAATTTTCATAAAACTAGATTAGAAACATGTACATACCACAAAAGAAAAGGGAAGGGAAAAAGTAATGATATTTTAGGAATATTAAAGGAAATTCTATACTGAAAATAGAGTGAAAGAGGTAAAACCCAAAGGAATATAGTTGGGTTCAAGAATCCTCTTACCTTATGTCAGAATGATTTCTTCACTTTAATATTCTAGATGATCAAATTAAATTCATTGATTAAAAATAAAAACATTTTATACATTTATTTTATTTATTATAGATTTATTAAGTTAATTTATGGTCTTTTTATGAGTTATAGAGTTTAATTTCATCATTCGGGGTGTTAGTTTTCTTGGTTTTCATGATCGGTTCACTTGTATATGAGTATGGAAGTTCATATAAAATTGGAATAGTTATCCAAAATTAAAATTATCTTTTTTTAATGAAATTTTATAATATTAAATTATCTTATATATTATTTGGTTGTATGGTATGAGGATTATTTATTATATTTAATGTTAATGAAAAATATTTAATTAGTTTTGGCGACTTTACAACCATGATGAGCTTATATATTTTTATTTAACATAATGTTTATATATTTCTTCCAGAACATTATATAACTTATAATATGTATAATAAAATCTTTTCTAACCATAATTATGGTTTTATGACAATCCTTGAAAGTGGTAGTGAAAAATGAAAATGCATCGTCCATGGTGGTGGTAAATTGACACACTACAGACAATGTTTTCATGTTTTGAAAAAAAAAGAGACTTAAAGATGAATTATTCCATTAATATAATAGAATTATAGTATATAAAAGATAATATATTTATCATTCCTCTTATATAGGTTTATATTTAGAGAGTATAATAAAAGAATGAAATTGAAAACAAAAATAAAAGAAAAACAAAGAGGATTTTACCTCATGAATTTCCCCTCTTTGAGAACCTCCTTAAGGAAAAGGGTTTGATGTTTTGATAAGACCAAGGGTCCCAGATATGGGGGTGGTCTTGGGAAGATAATTTGGTAGAATTTGGACAAGGATCAAATCTTGGAAGGTGTGAGAAGAAGAGGTGGTGAGAGGTGGTATTTATAGGGGAGGAGAAGGGTGTTTTTCATTATTTTATTCATTAGTTTATTATTTTGGATCAAGACTATGAATAGTTTGAGAATTATCACAAAATATATTAAAATAATTAATGGTAGTTAAAGATTATTATGCTTACATCAGTGATGACTCAATGAATGTTTTGTTTTAACTTATAATGTATATATATTGTAAATTACAGTATTTTACTATTCACCAAAAAAATCAAGTATTTTAGAAAAGTCCAAAAACTAACCCTAACCATTTTTCAATATATTGAATTCATAAATGAATTATATTTTAGGAAAATAATTTTCTAAATATTGGAAATTTAATTTTTAATTAAAATCATCATTTACTTTGAAAATACTAATTTTAAAATTATAACTCTTTTTATAACACATTGAAAAATTAATTAATGTCTCATAAAATTATATTATAATCATAAGAAAATAAAATTTAAATTTATGAATCTATTTTATAAATTTTCATTTAAATAATTATATTATTTATAAAATTATAAATAATCATTTATGTATTATAAAATTCCAACTTTAATTAATAATTTTTAAAATATCTAATTTATTATACTATAATATAATTATATCATATTATCATTTATAAGATGTCTAAATTTTATTTATACTTTCATAGATGATATTACTATTCTATTGGTTTATTTACTATTCCCAATGGTCACATTACTATTCTTATGGTCAAGTTACTATTCCACTAGTATAGTTTCCTTAATTTCTAGAAATACCTCTTATTTCATTCATTATTAATTTATAAAGTTTGTATTGTGTTATCAAAGTGATTTTATGTGGTTTATACTATATGAAATAATTATAATAAGGGAATTTCTATTGATAAAATTTTGGTTCATTATAGTGTTGGTCATGGAGGTCCACACTGCAGTAATGATGTTTGTTAGAATATACCACATCGAGAATGGGTTTTGGTCATGGAGCTCCAAATCAATGTTTGGGATACTTTGGATGATGCTCCTTTTTTGAATTTAGATGACCCCTATGAGATATGGTTCAAAATACTCACATAGGCTAAATCAGGTTTGGGGTGTTGGTATTGTTGTGGAAAAAATATCCCATGGGTAAAATTAAAAAGTATTAAAATATAAAAAAAACTTTATTTATTTATTACATATTTTTTATTTGTAATTGTGAATACACTATTATTAGAATGGATATTTTTGTAGAAAATTTTAGTGGTGGCTTACTTATTTGTACTCACAACCTTCTCGGGCCTCTGTTGGGTACCCAAGTAACCTTAATTCTTTAAGATTAGGATAAGGGAAAAGGCCCTATAAAATATGGTTCAATTAAAATGGAACATGGGTGAGGAGATCAAGCATATTATTAGGACCTATTGTGGGGATCATCTTTTTTGTATTTTTTTTACTAACACTTAGATTCTCATGAAATTACATACTTATCGTATTGGATTGTAGTATTTACAAGTTATGGGTAGATGGTTATTTAAAGCTTGGTTATTGATTATTATTTCATAATGATGTTTATTATGATTTATAATGTTAGTTTACTCCAGTAAAGAGGGTATATTCTCCTCATGTGTTCCATTAGACTCTTTTAACTAGTAAGTAACCTCTAGGATATGGGGATTCGTGCTTGAGGTTATGTAGAGAACTAGCTTGGGGAACCAGTTTAGTGTCACCCAGGCCAGGATGACACAAATTCATATCAGAGACTTTATTTTTTGTTTTGTTATTTTTTGGTAAAGGTATACAAGGGTCTAGAATATGTAGGGAATTTTAAATGAGCATGTTCATGGGATTAGCTTCCCCTTGTTCATAGGGATCCCCAATTTCCATGGGTGGGACTATTATTATTGATATTCACTTATTACGGTTAGATGTTATTTCACCATGGGTGAATGAAATTATGTGTGAAGTTATTGATTTTAAGGTTTTACTCATGGTATATCATGAAAAAAAATTGAATGCATGAATCATTATAGTTACTCAAGTATGTATATGACATGAATCATGTTAGGAACACATGGAAAAGTAAGTGGGTCATGGGAAAAAAAATTAATTTCCTTTTCTATCATGATTTAAAAGAAGTGGATCCTAATATGGAAAGTGTACTGGTTTAAAATTGAAAGATTCAAATTAAAATGGTTAAAATTAGGCCTAATAGACTGTTGAAACTATTTAAAAATTTAAATATTTTAACATGATATCAAATGGGAAGCTTATATTTTTTAAATTTTGGTTTACCCTGTGTTAGCCATGGTCTCGGTTAAGGATGATTAAGGGTGGTGATGGTTATGTGGTTTTAATAATTGGAATAATGTATGTGGAATATATTTTTATGGCTATTTTTTGACCCCCTCTTTTGTTTGACTGTGAAATAAATTATTATGTTCCCTAAAAAGTGGGATTTAAATTATATAGAGATGCCACCAAGACATTTCTCACCAGTACGGAGATAGGCATACATTATCGAAAATGTTCCTCAAGTAGTGGGAAACCCCCTCATTAGTTATAGATAATAGGGGATAGTTGTTTTACAGAAAATTATCTCATTTTATACAGTCCATGGAATGATACCCAAGTAATAAAGTGCAGAGTATGTTTGATCTGACGAGATAGATTCAACTTTATCACCCTCAGACATTTTCTGAAGAGGGTGGACTTAAGGTTGTAGAGTTATGAATTGAGTACATCCAAATTATACTAGATCACATAAAGACCCCTCCATACAAAATTTTCAAGCTATAAAAATATATGTTCTGTGGAATAGTAAATCATTAGTGGGATATTTAGGCCCAGACTGAGAAAATTGAGGAAATTTATTAGAAGTACTTGCAAGGAAATTTCTTCGAGAATTTATATCTAGAGACCCTAAGATAAGAGAGAGATACTATGTTTATGTGTTTGGGTCAGGGGACTATGAAAATGATGGATTATGTTGGCCTCTTCACCAACTTTTAGTGCTTTTTTATAGCATTGGTAGGTGATGAGGAAGTTATGGTCAGAGGTTATTATGATGGGAAAAGGTGATAGATTATGTCAAAAGTAAATAACTTCTATTTGAAGAAGTTTGCTAAAGTATTGGATTAGGATATCATTTATAAGGAGAACCTAAATTATTATTCTAGTAGTAGTTAGGTGGGATCATTTGGGTGATTGGTCGGTGCATCTTTCGATAGAAGTAAGTTCTATTATGAGAAGATTCACTTGGGTAGTGGTGGATATAATAGTCAGGGGAGAGTAGCAGCTATAGGGTGGTAGTTAGGACATATACTATTAGTGTGGTAGATCTGATCACATGCATGGTCAATGTCTTCAACCACCAGTATAATGTTAGTCTTTTAGCAGGATGGGGAATATATAAGGGTTCTATAGAAAGCCTTAGGATATGGGTAGTGATGGAGGACCTAGGCTGATATAGAGCACTCGAAGGGGGTTTTCCACCCCATACTAGTCTAGCATTTGGACTTCCACTAGACATACCTAAAGGGGTGGGAAACATGATAATTTAGGACCATAATGTATATATTATCAAAGTATTATAGTGAAAAGTACTCTAACTAGAGCCCAGGGTTGGGGAATAAGACAAATACATGTTATCCAGCCTGCTCTAGATGGTAGTGAGGTCAGACCATCAGCTGTTAGATTTATGATTCTTGTATCTTCCATGCTTTCTAGTGCCTTATTTGATATAGGGTATTCTCACTCTTTTATCTATATCATGTTTTTTAGTGGTTTGGTATTGAAGGTGGAGTATATGTTTGGGGTAATGTCGGCTAAAGTTTTGTTAGGGGTGCGGTTAGAGGGTATAAAACATTGTAAGGTGTAACACTCTGAAGTTCTAAAAGAATAAAATTTTATTTTATATCAAATGTGACATGAAACATCGATCTTAAATAACCCATGAAAGCCCATGGGGTGTTAGCCGAGTGGTACCCGCTGGTTGTACCCCTCGCTCTCCATGGGAACTGGCATAGGATTGAGTCCCATCAGACTCAAACACTATTCATATTATGAACAGGGCGATTCAAATCCATTTCTTAGTTGGGGAATGTGGAGCGCACTTGGGCTGGTGGGGGGGCCCTCTAGGAGTTGGTGTTAGCAACACACGTTTTGTTGTACCCCTCGCTCTCCATGGGAACTGGCGCAGGATCGAGTCCCACCAGGCTCAAACACTATTTGTTTTATGAACATGGAAATTCAATGCCATTTCTTAGTTGGGGAATGTGGTGCGCACTTGGGATGGTGGGGGACCCCTCTAAAAGATGGTGTTAGCAACACATGTTTTTCCCATGGGGTGTTAGCTGAGTGGTACCCGCTAGTTGTACCCCTCGCTCTCTATGGGAACTGGTTCAGGATCGTGTCCCACCAAGCTCAAACACTATTTGTATTATGAATAGGGTGATTCAAATCCATTTTTTAGCTGGGGAATGTGGCGCACACTTGGGCTGGTGGGGGCCCCCCTCTGGAAGTCGGTGTTAGCAACACACGTTTTTCACATGAGCCTCAACCCAGTTGGTGAGGACTCTCTAGGTGCATCCAAGAGACCCGAGATCAAATCTGGTTGGAGG
This sequence comes from Viscum album, assembly GCA_963277665.1. NCBI lineage: Eukaryota > Viridiplantae > Streptophyta > Magnoliopsida > Santalales > Viscaceae > Viscum > Viscum album. Next base: position 338,032,776 of record OY728126.1, read on the forward strand.
CATAGTTTTGGTAATGTCATAGTACTATAGCAAGAATTGTAGAAGTACTGTAGTAGGCACTGTAGCAGGCACTGTAGCAGGCACTATTCGGTACTATAGTAGCCGGAACTATTCATCCATCTGGGCCTTCGGGCCACCGGTTTGGTCCTCGGGTCCTGCAAGGCCTTCAGGCCACCCAAGGCCTTCGGGCGGGTTTATTCTCAAGGCCTTCGGGCCACCTTAAGGCCTTAGGGCCACCCCAAGGCCTTAGGGCCACATGAAAGAAGGCCCTAGAAACACTACAAAAAAGGAGCAGCCCTAGAAGAGGATTCATAGCTGGTGCACTCACTAGAGTAGAGCCAAATGGATTGTCAGAATGAGAGGGTATGGCTATGCCATCGGTACTAGCTTGTGCTTATATGGGAAGCCTAGCCAGACGGTCATGAAAAGGTGGAGGCTACTATCAGGATGCAGATGCTGGGGAGGGGTAGTTCCTTGTAGATAGTCTGGTTGAATTCCCTAAGACCTTCGGGTCATGTAATCTCCTAAGCCTATGGTCTAAGTTATCTCTGAGCCTACGGGCCTTGTAAGGGTTCCCCCTCATCCCTTGAAAGGGGGGTTATCAAAAATCAATAAAAAATGAAGGCCTTCGGGCCATTCAAGCCATGAAATATATTTCTTTAAATCTCATTGATATCTTATGGAATGGTAAACCCCGAGTCTAAATGAATTGTAATATAGTGTACCAATATAACCTAGCCATTAAATTAGATGGTATGAATAGTACTAACTAAATTATAAAAATTACATGGTTTATACATGTATAAAATAAAATAAATTGATATCTACATATTATAAATAAAAGAATAACCATTTAAAATATAAAATAAATCTTTTCTAAAAAACGGTATTTTTTTAAAAGATGCTTTAATCACACTTTGCATGCATAATTTTAAAATTAATTTTTAGAAATTTTGTAAAATTTATTAGATAAAATGAATGTAAGTTTTGAAATTATAATATAAAAATTATATTTGGGTGAATTTTTTATATCTTTATGAATGTTTTAATTTTTTTTGATAAATAGTGAAAAATAATAATTTTTAATTGTGAACTTCCTTTTCATTTAATTTATTTATAAAGTTAAATTATATTTTTACTAGTTTTTAAAGTAAAATTAGTTAAATTATATATCTATTAATCCAATTTAGGTAATTTTAATCATTTTTATATTTAATTCTAATATAAAAACTTTGTAATCTTTGGAATATTTTCTCTTTGAAAACATGTTTTCTCATCGCATCTGTGGGATTAATTTAAAATTATATTTTTACTATATTTTAAAGTAAAATTAGTTAAAATATATATCTATTAGTAAAATTTAGTATATTTTAATCATTTTCATGTTGATTTTTTATATAAAAAATTTTTAAACTTTGAAACATTTTCTCTTTGAAAACTTGCTTTTTAGTCATGTCTGTGGGGTTAGTTTTAAATTAAACTATTCCACTTATATTAATTTAATTTAAAAAATAGATTAAATATTTATAATAATTATAATTTATATTATATAATAATTTTAACTTAATTATTTTCCAAAATTAAAAGTGAAAACATTAAAAATTATTTACCATAGTTAGGTTATAAATGGGTTTATTGGGGGTTAAATTGCAAAGATAAGAGTTAAATTAACCTAAAAAATTGTATAAAATCTATTTATGGAAATATTTATACATTATAATGTATAATTATCTATTTTAATACATTTTTTATCCTTATGGATTGCGAAAAATGTGGGTACACCATTTCATTATCAAAAATTACATGTGTGTCACTCACCTGATATATTAAAGGTCACCCCCTCTCTTCTCCTAGTCACACATTCAAACCATTTTGGATCAAAACATACCTACCAAAATAAATTCATAACTTACATTACCTCATCCTAGAATCATTTTTTTTATAAAAATTAATTCTAGGAAAACATTAGGTGTAAACCTAAACCAATGGTCTGTGAAGAGTTAAACTTCCTAACTGTGCATTTTTGTTTTATTTCTTCTTCCACATCCTTAAAATATTGTTCATTTATTATTATATAATAACAAAATTTTCTCAAATATAATTATATTTTATTATTCTATGTTCATGACCTATATCCATCCCTTCTTCCCTCAAAAGGGAAATGATAACATCGCTCGTGTGTACAGTAGACTACTGCATCATGAACCAATGTGAAATGTTTTCTATCAACACCTTTCACAGTTGGGTATGATGATGGATATAAATTATATATATAATATTTATAAAATAATTATACATATGAAGACTATATATCATATATAACTTTTTACTTTCCATTCTATAGGTGATATGATAATGTCACTCGTGTATACGGCGGACTACCGTCTCACGAAGTGATGTGTTTAATTTTTCAATAACTCTTTAAATGGGTGGTAATAAGGATAAATTTAATGAATTTATGTTATATAAATTACATAATTATTATATTAATGACATATTTATCATTATTAAAAGGTAATATATCATTTTATTTCCTTTTCACTCACTGAAAGATGATAACGTCATTCATGTATGCAGGGACTACCGCCTTCATGAAATGATGTGACTCACTTTTCATCACCACGCCATGTTGATGCTATATATATATAAGTATATTTAAATAAATTATATGGTTTTTATGTTTTTATTATTATTTTGTAAATATAAAATATTACTTCTTTCATTTCAATAAGGATTATTGAAAAATGAAAACGCTACTCATGTGTATGTACGACCTAGTGTCTCCATGACTATAACGTACTTCATTTTTCAAAAAAAGGTTTTTGAATGGTCTTAAAAGTATAATTTATGTATAAATATGATAATTATGTCATGATTTTTTTTGGAGATTATTGAATAATATAACATTCACAAGAATGTAAACTTTCATAACAAAGTGTGAATGAGAAAACAAGGAAATTAACACCCGAAACAATGAAAATAATGAAATATTATTAACGAATAGGTGATAAGATGTAATAAAAGTATCATATATGACATTATAAATATTAATATGGTTATATAAAAATTTAATAACATGTTTAAAATCACTATAAAAGAATTTAAATCACATTCAACCAAAAGGAAGCGTGAGGTAAGGGACTTCATCTCAATTTCCCTTCATTGAGGCATATTTTATTATTGTGCACCTAATTTATTATAAATGGTTTAAATACTAGATATTAGACTTGTAATAGGATTATTAATTAATAATTAATGTTATTTTAGGTTTTAGTTCTAAATATTTATTCTAATGGGATTTTACATGAAAATTATCAAGTGGTAAATAATTTTATAGCTCAATTTATTTTCATTAGATTATAGTACTTCTTTGTTTTCCATTGTATTATAAGATTATGTGAATAATTAATTTCTATTATATTATATTTTATTTAAAATATTTATATGTGTATTTAAATTTGATGCACATAATTTATTCATTGATTAATTCTCACTTCAACATTATGATCATTGTAAGGGTTAATTTCACAATCTTATTCTAATCGAGATTATGTATTCGTTAATTTCAATTGAAGGAAATTATTTGATAATTTTATGATAAAACCATTTAATTTTCTTATCCTCTGGTTATTCATGATATATTCAAGTAATAGAACAATTTTTTCACTATTTAGTGATTAAAATAGTTGATAAAATGTTATTAATAAAATCTTATTTTTATTCTCTTTTCAGTTGGAAATCTGTTTTCTACCAAAACCATGTTTTCTAGAAATATTTTAGAAATTAATTTTAACCCTTCTCAAAATGATTTATTAAATACATTTTTACCCATTTTTAATTTTTTAATTTTTTTTTTTTTGAAAAGAATCTTCATGTCATTTTCAAAACAAGGCATGTTTGTCTTTTTCCAGAAATGTGAATGGAATATTTTTTTTAAATATACTCAACATGTATGAAATTTCCTACCACCATGACCACTCAATGTTTTAAAGCTTCATTTACAAGTTTCAAAAATTATTTTCAAAGAAAATTATTTTGAAAATGTTTTTTTTAATATTTAGTATTAGAAAGTTGTTTTAAAAATGAAGAGGATATTTTCCTCAATAATGTTTTTAAAGATATTTTATAGTATTTTTATTCATCAGCGACAACAAACCTTTATTTTAATTATACTAAAATTAGGATATGTTGTATTAATACCATCCTTATTCTTTTCATGGATGTTTTATGATCATTTTAACTAAGGAAATTATTGAAATTAACTTTCTAGATTAATTTTTTTATTCATTAACTTTCCCTTGAAATATTCACTTTCTTGTGATCATTGATTATTAAATTTACACTAAATATCTATATTATTAATTGTGGATATGTTTATTTATTAAACCATATATCATTTATACATATTATATTCTAAATTCAATTTTATTTTTTATTTGGGGAAATATTGATAAATATGTATTCTTTAATCAATATGATTATTTGATGATAAGACACATTTTTTTATGAATTTAATTGATTATTAGATATGTGAGTAATGATTTGGAAATAAAAATAATAGCGGGGACCAATTATAGATATCCCCTTAAAGCATCATTAATCTCATGAGGTGAATTAGTAAGCTAGAATTAAACGATTTTATACCTATAATTTTAAACTATCTTGAGGAAAGATCTTGATGGTTGAGGTATCATAATTCCTTTGATAATAAAATCCAATAATTAATAATTTATTTCATTTATAATTCAGTTATTCTTATTATCCATGATAATTTCACAATTATATTATCTTTGGATTCATTTTATTCTTATTTTATTGACTAAATGGGATTTTTTTTAGTTATATACATTTCTATGTTGATTATTCCTTATCTTGTTATGATAGTCAAGTTGACTAAATTATATATGTCTTCATTTATTTACTTTTCCATGTTGATTGTGAAATTTTGATTCATGATAACTTCTATTTTACTTAACCCTTTCTAAGAATTTTAGCTCACCCTTTTTTGTTTCTTTTCTTTGGAATCCATGAAGTGTACTATGATTGATGTTCAAGGATATGCTAGAGGTAATAAATTTATTCTCAAAAAAATATGTTGTAATTTTAATTTTTAAATGTAATATGGGAATCATTTATGTATCTATTTTACCGATACTACTAAAATATTTGGTCCTTTGGGATGTGATTCCTTATATCTTATGTCAATTTAATAAAGTAAGACACCAGATCTAGGTTACTAGGGTCAGGTTCATTAGAGTTGGTATCAAAGGGAGGTTTAGTAGCAATCTTGGGAACTAGATTTAGGAAAACATTGATTAGGTATCATAACCCTATGATAGGATTTGATTATATGTATATAAGAACATTATAATGATTTTTTAAGGAATATATTATGTGTTTTTTCCTATAAAATATAACCTTGTTTGGATACTACGGGTGGGCATGATTTTGGCATAGATGTATCTAGGGGTAATAACTCTGAAAACTATACATTGGTCTTAAACCTATCATCACTTAGTGTATAAAAATAGGCCTTAATACACACCTATTTTGACACTCTTGAGGGATTTTCTTAGGTTAATCCACCTTTTCTTTACAATTCATTATAAAGGATTTGAATAGATGATGATAATGTATAACCTACGTTAAAACTAAGGTGTATTACATTAAAAAAAATCGTTATATGGTTTAAAAATCCTATAAATGATTATATGGTTCTCTAACTATGATTAATATTTCTCATACTATTCTTTTTGGTTTTAGTCAATGGATGGAAATTGAAGGAATCATGTTAACATTGAACTTAAATAAAAATGTGGTGATGATAAGAGTGAAATATGTTGCGATTATTCCTAATAATTTAACTTGAAATATGATAAATAATATATACCTTAAACAAATTTCATACTCACCAAATAATAGAATGATGTAGTTTACTAAAATCTTGAGTGGTGGAGACCATGGAGGGAAAAAGGGTCAATTTCTATCATGTGAGAAATATGGAAAGAGACACCCGGGAATGTGTCTCAATGGAATGGAAAAATGATTTATGTGTGTAAAAGAATGGAATAATGTAAATAATTTCCTATAAAAAATGAAGATTATGATAGAAAGAAATGAATCTCAACCATGGGATCTATTTATAGTTTTTTGTCTTAAATGTGGGGAACCTGGGCATTATCTGAGTCAATTCCCCCTTATAAATGTTAACCCCTAGACCAAATATGTACCTATGTTGAAATAAAATGGATGAAGTATTTATGTATCTAGAATAATGAATTAAATTTTATAAGTATTTCTACCAATGTTATTTTGGTTATAATAATCATGGAACATCTAAGGATTGTGTAAAATTTCAAAATAATATATTTCTTCATTAACTTAAGAGTTATAGATACCATCATGGGTTTATTTGTTTAAGGTTGATCATAAGTTCAAATTCTTAAACACCCATTTTGAAACTTTGTGTGTTAAGAATAAACATTATTAAGGATATTCTTGGAAAATATTTATGGGAATAAAACCCATTAGTTTAGAATGTGAAAATTTTAATTAAGGAAGAATGCCTTTAGATTTTACACATAATATTAAAGGTATTGGAAAAAATTAAGGTTTATCTTATATTTGATGTTTTAGTAATTATGGGTCATAAAATTTTGAGAACATTATAGGAATAATATTAATATAGTTTTTGAAAAAGGAAAACTCATTGCATTTAGTTAAAGTCGTGGGGCTTGAACCCACAACCAAATAATGACTAGGGTTTAGTGCCTACCACTGGCCTATATGATTTCCTAGTTAATAATTCATTTTTTAGTTAAATAATTTAAAAAATAAATATTAATGATGAACCAATGGTGCTACTATTGTGGTTTAGAGATTAATGCATTGTATTGAATAACTTATTCTAACAATATTTGTTAAGAAAAATAGTTAGTGATAGATAGAAATACTTATCACTCTTCTATGGATCATAGAATCCATTAAATGTGAATTTCAATGATCCAGGCATAAAAAATTCATTTTTGGATTTTAATTTCTTAGAGTAAGAGATGAATTGGAAATTGATCAAATCATTACCATAGGATGAAATTGTTCTTGTGAAATATAAATGTATTAAGAAAATATATTTCCTTATATTATTATACAGTAAAAAAATTCCCTAAAATTAAGAAAATGATCTTGTAAAAAATGTAATCCTAGTACCTTCATATACTATGAATCAAGTTTTCTTTAGAATCATCACATATTTATGGTTTTTAGGTCCTTAACTTTTTATTGATCATTCACTTTCTTGTGATCAATGATCTCTAACATTCTCTATAATTATTTAAACTTTTTTCCATGTACATATCTTCACTTTCCACCAATATTATTCTACTTATAAACCTATTTATGCTTTATTAAATATGTTCTTTTTAATTCATTTCTCTGTTATTAAGATGATGTTTTATTAACACTTTTTACAATGTCGGTTTTTAACAAAGGAATGTTTTTCAAATATCAAACTCTTATTTTCTAAGGGCAAGATCAAGTTACAAGGATACAATTTATTTAAGGTGGGAGAATTTAACACCCAAAAATTAAAAAATAATAAAATTTTATTCTATAGTGTATTCCACATGATACACTGATCTTAAATAACCTAAAAAATATATTTCATTAAATCCCTTTGATAGCTTTCAGAGCATGCAACCCCGAGTCTAAATGAACCGTAATATAGTATAGCATTATAACCAAGATGTTAAATTAAAGGGTATGAATAGTACTAAATAAATTATTAATATTATATATTTTCTACATGTATAAAATAAGTTAAATTGATATATATTTATTATAAATAAAATAATAATCAATAAAAATAAATATATATGTTTTCTGAAAACCGGTATTTTTTATAAAAGATATTTTTGTCGGGCTTTGTTCACATAATTTTAAATTAATTTTGAACACTTTTGGAAAATTTATATGACAAAATGAACTTAATTTTTTAAATTATAACATAAAAATTAGTTTATGGTGAATTTTTGGGATTTTATGAAATGTTTCATTTTTTAATGAATAATGAAGAATGTTTAATTATAATTAAAAGTTTTCATTTCATTAAATTTTTTTATAAAGTAAAATTGTATTTTTAATTGGTTTTAAAGTAAAGTAATTTCAATAATATATCTATTAATACAATTTAGGTCATTTTAATCATTATCATATTAAATTTTTATATAAAAACTTTGTAAACTTTTGAATATTTTCTTTTTGAATACATGTTTTCTCATCGCTTCTTCAAGATTAATTTTAAATTATATTTTTTCACTTATATGAATTAAATTTGTAAAAATAGATTCTATATTAAAAATAATCATAATTTATATTATATAATAATTTCAATATAATTTTTTACCAAAATGAATAGTAAAAATAGTAAAAATTATTTATCATGGTTAATGTAAAAATGAGTTTATCGAGGGGTAAACTAAAAAGATAAAGAATAAATTGACCAAAAAACTTTCCTAAAATATATTTTATGGTCATATTTAAAAATTATAATGTCTAAGTCTTGATAATATTCTATTGTAGACCCTTTTATAGTTGAAAAAACATGGGTATACCTTTTTCTTTTCAAGAATAACAAGTATTTCACTTGCCTCACTTATAAAAGACCACCTCCTATCCTCTCTTCATCACACCTTAAATCCATTTTTTTAGAAATTCCCTACAGAAAAACATCCCAAATTCAAACCCCTCATTCTAGAAGCCTGTATTGGTCAGAAATCCATTCTATGAATACTTTTGGTATAATCTTAAATATATGGTCCAAGAAGAAGTAAAATTCATGACTATGTGAGTCTATTTAATTTCTTCTTCCAACTCCTTAAAATATTATTCATTTATTATTATATAATAAAAATATATATACTATAAAATTATATGTTTTTAGGTCACGGTAAATACCTATATCTATCTCCACCTTCCTCTAATGGGAAATGATAATTTCACTTGTGTATACGGTGGATTTCCGCCACGTGAACCGATGTGATATTTTTTCCATCAACACCTAAAACATCTCAGTATGATAATGTATCTAAAGTATATATATTATATTTATAACATAATTATACATATATATTTATTATATCATATATACCATTTTAAATTCCATTATGTAGGGGATACAATATCATCACTTGTGTGTATGACTGATTGCCGCCTCACAAAGTGATGTGATTCGTTTCTCACTAACGCTTTTCATGGAAGGTAAAAAAGGATAAATTTCATGAATATATTTGATATAAATCACATAATTATGATATTAATTACATATTTATCATTATAAAAATATAATATATCATTTTTTTTTCTTTTCACTCACTAAAAATGATAACGTTGTTCGTGTACGTGTGGACTACCACCTTCAAGAAAAGATGTGACTCTATTTTCATCATCACACCACATGGATGATATATGTAAGTATATTTAACAAAATAATATGGTAATTATGATATTATTATCATTCTAGAAATATAAAATAGTACTTATATTCTTTCTATAATGATCATTGAAAAATGGAAACGTTACCCATGCGTACATATGGTCTACCATCTCCATGACCATAACGTACTTCATTTATCAAAACCATATTTCATTATTGGAATTAAAAGTATAATTGATGTATAAATATGATAATTATTTCATGATTATTATACTCTATATAATTTAACTATATAATATTCATAAGAACCATAACTTTCATAATAAATAATGAATGAAAAAATAAGGAAATTAACACCTGAAATAATGAAAATATTGAATTATTGTTAATGAAAGGGTGATAAGATATTAAAAAAGGATTGTAAATGATATTATAAATATTAATATGGTTATTTAATAAGTTAATATAAAATTTAAAAGCACTATACAGGTGGTTAAATTATATTCAACCAAAAGTAAGTGTGAGGTAAAGGACATTGTCTCAATTTACCTTCATTAAGGAATATTTTATTATCGTGAACCTAATTTCTTATATATGGTGTAAATACTTCCCCTTTGACATGTAATATAATTATTAATTCATAATTCATGGTATTTTACTTTTTAATTTGAAATATTTCAACTAATGGTATTTTACAAGAAAGTTACCAAGTTGTAAGGAATTTCATAACTCTATTTCTTTTTATTGGATTATATTACTTATTAATTTGCATTTTATATTCAAATATTATTTCTATAATGAATTTTTATTATATTATATTTTATTTCCAATTATTCTATGAGGATTTAAATTTTATACCCATAATCTATTCATTGATTAATTCTCACTTCATGTTATGATTATTATATAGGTTTATTTCACAATATCATTATAATATAGATTGTTTCTTATAGAATTTTAGTTGAATGAAATTATTTAATAATTTTATAATAAAACCATTTCATTTTATTATCCTATGGTCATTCAAGATATTTTCATGTAATATTACCATTTTTCCACTTTTTGGTACTTAAAATAATTTATAAAATCTTTTTAAGAAAATCTAACTTCATTTCTCTCTTCGGTCAGAAATATGTTTTCTAAAAAAACTCTATTATCTAAAAAATGTTTTTAAAAATGTTTCTAACCATTTTTAAATGATTTATTAATGAAATTTTTACCCATTTTTATTTTTTACAAAATGTTTTGAAATGAGTATTTATGTATTTTTCAAAACAAGTCCCATTTGGCTGCTACCGAAAATGTGAAAGGAATATTTTTTTAATGTACTTGGCATGTAATAAATTTCATGTCATCGTGACCGCTTAATGTTTTAAATATTAATTTAATTTTTAAAAAAAATTAATTTCAAATAAAAGAATTTTCAAAAGGTTATGTGAACTTTTAGTTTAAAAAATATATTTTCAAAATGAAAAAGATATTTTCCTTAAAAATATATTTATCAATATTTTTATGGTATTTCTATTCATAAATTACAACAGACCTTTATTTTAATTATACTCCACTAGGGATATGTCATATTTATACCATCCATAATCTTCCATGGTTTCTTTATGATTATTTTGACCAAGTAAATTATTGATATTCGCATTCTTGATTCATTTTTTGTAGTCATTAACATTTCCTTAAAATATTCACTTTATTGAGGTCATTGAATATTAAATTTCCCCTAAATATCCATATTATTTAACATGGATATGTTTATTTATTAAACCTTCTATCATTTATACACATGGTTTTCTACATTTAATGTTATTTATTTATATGGGGAAATATTGATAAATCCATATTCTTTACTCAATGCAGATATTTGATGATAAGGTACATTTTTCATGAATTAAATCGACTATTTGATATATGAGGAATGATTTGGACATGTAGATATGGGTGGGGACTGATTATAGATATCCTCTCAATTCTTTATTAGTTCCTGAGGAAAATCAATAAGATATCATTTAATGGGTATTTACCTATAATTTGTTGTCTTAAGGAAGGATCTTAATGGTAGAGGTATGATGATGTCTGGGATCATAAAGTCTCATAATTAATAATTCCATTCATTGATAATTCTATTATTCTTATTATCCATGGTATTTTCACAATAATATTATCTATGGATTCATTTTATTATTATTTCATGGATTAAATGGTATGTGTTTTTAGTTATTTACTTTTCCATACTGATTATTCCTTATCTTATTGTGATAGTCAATTTTTTTAAATAGAATGTGTGTTCAGTTTACCTTTCTATGTTGATTATGCTTTTTGATTCATGACATCTTCCGTTGTACTTAAAATTTACTGAGAATTTGAGCTCAACCTTATTTTTTTTCTTTCCTAGAAATCCATGAAGTGTACTATGATTTATATTCAAGGATATTCTAGAGAGAATAATTTTATTCTCTAAAAACTATTTTTTAATCTGATTTTTCAAATGTAATATGGGAATCATGTGTGTATCTAGTTTACCAAGTCTAATACACTATCCGGTTCTTCGGGATGTGATTCCTTGTATCTTATTCAAATGTAATAAAGTAAGACAGTTGCTCTGAGTTTCTAGGGTTGGGATCATTACATAAGGGGTGTACCCTTAAGGTTGGTGGGTATCATTTACTTTTATATTTATACATGATTGAGATGTCAGTTTTTCATATGATACTAATAATGGTATGGTTGGTTATGTTCTAGACTCGTATTGATTATTATCTTAGGATGGTGAGTTTCATATCTTCAAAAGGCAACACTTATTTCTATCATGAGTGGAATATGCAGGCCATCCGTGCAGGGACAATTAATCATAATGTGTGTGATTTCATGGCCCAGTTGGAATGTCTTATGTTTGATGATAGGGAAGTGGAACATGATGACTTCCCTCTAATGGTGTATCATTTTTAAGATGTGTTTCTTGGTGACTTTTTTGGGTTTCCACCTGAGATACAGGTTGATTTTACAATTGATTTCATTATTAGATTTGATCCAATTCCCATTCCATCATACATAATAAAACAAATAGAGCTTAAAGAGCATAAAACTTAGTCAGAGGAGTTGTATTATAAAGGATTCATATATCTGATCATGTCTCCTTTGGGATCATGGTGTTCTTTTCTAATAAGGTTGATAGATACTTACATTTACGTGTCAGTTAGAAATAGTTGAACTAGATGATGACTAAGAACCGATATCCCCTTTCATGTAACAATGATCATTTTTACCCAATGAAGGGTGGTTTTGTGTTCACCAAAATTAATTTGAGATTAGGTTATCATCAGCTAAGGGTGAGACCTTCTGATATAAAATGGGTGGATTTTAGGATCAGGTATAGTTTTTATGATTTTTTTTTATTTTGTTTGGGATAACGAATTCTCATTTAGTGTTTATGGATTTGATTAATAGAATCTTTCATCTGTACCTAGACCAATTTTTTGTTTTTTTCATAGATGAAATCTTAGTGTACTCCCAAACTCCCGATGATCATTCCAAACATATTGATATTTTCCTGAGTACACTAAGAGAGAATTGGTTATATTTAAAGCTATTAATGTTTGGTTTGTGGATCTACAAGGTACATTTATTGGGACACATTATCTTAGAGTAAGGTGTTTTGGTATACCCAATGAAGGTTTAAGCAGTTGTTTCTTGGGAACATCGTAAGAACATTTTATATATCTAAATATTTTTGGGTTTGGAAGGCTATTACTAAAGTTATTTCAAATTCTTTTCTAATTTTTAAACTCCACTAATTAGATTGATTGTGAAGGTTACAAAATGCAAGTGGTATGAGTCATCTATGAATTATCTCCATGATATAAGGAGGTTCTTGAAAAACACGTTGATTCTAATCTTACCCGAACTAGAGGATGAGTATACTTTTTTTATGAATATATGATGAGACTTGGGGTAGTATTGATGAAAATAGACTGATTTGTGGTATATGGATCACAATAGTTGAGGCCATATGAATGAAATTACCCTAGGCATGATCTCGAGTTGGTCGCAGTGGTATATTCTTTAAATTATTTGAGATATTATCTTCTGGGTGGAAATTATATTATTTATAATGACTATATGTTCCTCAAATACATATTTTCTCATTTTGATTTAAGTATTTTTAAGTAGAGATGGTTCAAGTACATGCATTCTTTTAATTTTGATCTAGAGTATATGTTGGGAAATGGGAAAAATTTTGTATAAGCCTTGAGTTGGAAGATAAAAACTCAGACAGTTCAGGAGTCAAGTTCTAAGTAAAAGACGATGGTCTTACTTACTAAGATACACATTGAGGTCTAAGAGGAGAAGGAACATATGACTCTTCTATCATTATCTATTAATAAGTCTCTTATTATTAATTTCAAGATATGATAATATAACGATCTATAGTTCATGATTTTGAGGGGAAATTTTAAAGGTGGGGATCCACCATCAGATTAGACTGCTGATGTGTATGAGATCAACCATATTCATAGCCATTTTAATGTGCCTATCTATATATGGGAGGATATGATGCATGAGTTTCATGCTTCAAAGTAGGTAGTTCATCTTGTTATGGCCAAAATGTATTGTGGCCTTCATGGATAGTATTTGTGGCCAAGAATAAAGAAAGAGATCATAGGTTTTTTGATTTGATGCTACACCTATCAGCAGGTGAAGGCTGAGCATCAGTCAACTATGTAACATTTACATCTATTTCCCATTCCATAATGGAAGTGGTAAGTTGTTATGATGTATTTTGTGGTTGTTTTATCGAGGACTCCTTGGAAAAGTGATGCAGTGTGGGTGATTGAACATGGGTTGAAAAAATTATCCCTTTTCTTACTAATTAGGGAGAATTTTACTATTGATCAGTTGGGAGAATTATATATTTGAGGGACAGTGCATTTTTATGGGGTACCCCAGAGTATTATTTTATATAGGTACCCTCATTTTAATTCTCACTTTTATAGATGTATCCAGAATGTTCTTAAAACCCAGATGATTTTGAGTATGACTTTTCACCGACAGACTGATGGAAAATCATAGTGTACCATCCATGTGTTAAATGGAATATTGAGAGCATGCATCCTAGATTTTAGTGTAACTTGGGAGAAACACTTAGTGTATTTAGTTTTCTTATAACAATAGCTACTAAGAAAATATTTATATGAAACCATATGAGTAACGATATGGTAGTCCATGTCGATTAACCTTATGTTTGATGGAAGTTCGAGAGTTAGAGTTTTTGGAATCGATACTCATACAAGATACATCAATTCATGTTTAATTGATCTGAAATATTATGGATATAGCACATAGAATAAAAAGGAAAATGTTTATTTGTTTCATCAACCCGTCAAGTTTATAGTGGGTGACCATGTGTTTCTTTAGGTGTTTCCAAGATTATGTCACCATCAGATTCAGAATTAGGGGAAATTGGTGCCCAGTTATGTGAGGATATTGGAGATTGCGGAGAGGATTAGACCAGTAGTATGCCAATTGGATCTTCCACAATGATATAGTGCTATGAATAACTTTTTTCTTGTGTCATGTCTTTAGAATTATAATCTCGACCCTTACCATGTGATTTATATTGATGATGTTGAGATTGAGGTTGATGCATCCATTAAGGGGGATCCAATTTATATTGTGGATCACAATGAGAAAATTATTCAGGGTAATGTTGTACCTTTTGTATGAGTTTTTGCGAAAACATGGTCATTTTTAGGAGGAAACTTGAGAGTGGGAAGCTAATATAAGGGCCCAATGGCCTGATATTTTTACCCAAGAGCCTTAGTTATATTTGAGATTGAAGCTCAAGGATGAGTTTATATAATTTTTAGACGTTTTAAGATCTCAATCTTCATACGAGGAACATTTTTCATTTTAATTTGAGTTTAACTCCCTTAAAATGGTTAATTAAATTTATCTTGGGAGTGGGAAAGGCCTTGGGAGTGTCCTAGGGGTTTGGGATGTTAAAATGGGGGAAACATGGTCATCTGGTTCATGTTTCACAGTAGACGTATGGTTAGTACTAACCAAGAACCATAATTGTTCATCCTGGTAGAGGGTGGTCCATGGTTAAAAAAATGTGTACAATGGCCCAGGAGACTATGTTTCTCGATCCCCTCTATGATAGAGGAAACTGCACAACCACCACATGGTTTTTCAAAAAATATAGGTAACTAAGGAAAATTGTGTATCACGGTTTTCTATTGGATATAGGTAACCTCACGGTCAGCACACATTTTGGAAAACTATTTTTCTAAACCATGAACCTCTTTAAAATTGAGGATTTTACCATTTTTACCTCTCAGGATTAAAGGGTTATTACTTTATTTTCCTCCCCATTCCTCCTCTAGGGGCTTGGGGTCTAAACCAAGAGCTCTCAAACTCTCCAAGGGTGATTTTCCCTCAATTTTTATGCATTTAAAGTGTCATTATTTATGAATAAAAGCATCAAATAAGTCAAGGAGTCTTATTTCCTCTATTTTCTAGAAAATCATGGTTGACTATTTTCTCTCCTTCCAAATCCCTAAACCATTTTTCTAAGTAATTCTTATATTGGTCATTTAGGCATTTTTTGGATTCAATCATGGGGTATTACTTGAACAAACATTCTTCTTTGGGCTTTAGGTAGGTGGTCTACAATTTATTTCTCATATTATTGATGTTTATTCCAATATAATCGGTTTTTATGTTTGTGTTGTTGCACTAAGAAATGGATTCTTAATTAGGTAACGATAAATTGGGTGTCTAAATGATGTGTTACACCTTTCACAGATCTCGTTGTGTTTTATGATGATGATTTGACCTATCCTAAGTCCACCCATGGGTGTGTCACTCCCTTTATCATGGAATTTGAGTTGTTGTATAATGTATTAAAAGGTTTATGAGATTAAACCAATTGTAATTTTTTTTATTATGTTAACATGGTTATATTTTGAAATGGTTATGATGATAATATTATTGTTGTATTGCATTAATGAATGGTCAACTGTCTTATACATGGAAATTGGATAAAGGTGTTGAATGTATTAGACCATGGGAATTGTGATAAATGTGTGAGTTATACCCTAGATGTTTTAATGTGTTAAAAAGGGACAATCTTGTTAAAAAATGAAAAATAATTGTTCATAAAATGGATATGTCAATTGTCCATGGTATTCCACACCATGGTGATGATGTTGGTCATGGTATTCTACATCAAGGAATTAGTTTTTATCAAGGAGGTTCACACCATGGTAAAGATTTTTTTCATGGAGGTCCACATAGAGAATGTTTTTTTGTTATGGAATTACACACCACATTTTTGGATACATAGACTAATGATCCTTGTGGGACTTTATGTAGCCCCTATAAGCTATGGTTCAGACTATTGGCTTGGGTTGAAGCAGGTTTGGGGTGTCAGTATTGTTGTGGAACTAAGAGACCACGGGGCTCATTGACAACTGTTTAAATATAAAAACTGATTTATTTATAGCTTACCTATTATTTATTTGTACATATACATACACTATTACTATACAAGATATTTTTATAGATGTTGTTAGTGGTATCTTACTTAGTTGTACTCACATCCTGCCTAGGCCATCATTGGGTACCTAAGAAGATTTCATTGTTTCAAGTCTGAATAAGGCGAAAGGAACTAGGGTAGACGGTTGACTGAAGATGGAGCATGGGTGAGGGGACCAAACATGTTATCGGGACCAATTGTGGGGATCATATTTTTTTATTTGGATTTCATTGACACTTATATTCTCATTAAATGACATACATATCATATTTTATTGTATTATTTACCTAGTTTTGGGAGTTGTTTGCTTGATTCTTGGTTATTGATTATTATTGATGATGTTTTTTAGGATTTACATTTTTGGTTTACTCTGGTAAGTAATACAGTCAAATCACATTGGGGTATCATATCACTTTGTTTAATATGTAGCGTAGGAAGAAGAAAAATGTCCTCAACAATGTGACGATGATGGAACCCTAAGCGTGGATGAGCAACGATGGATCCCCCCCCCTCTTTCCAGTGGTAGGAGGGGGGGAGGATGGAGCGGTGCCGCCTCCTCAGGTTCTACATAAGCCCTTTATACCTTTCTATAACCCTAGATTTCTCCCTATATTCTTGGTGATTTATTTAATCATGAAGGTTCCAAATATTCACTATGGTGATCATTAGCTCTCAATCTCAGTGTAAAAATTCTACGAAGCCTCGTGTCTTTTGAATATGACCATGGTGGCTCGCTTTAGCCACTGTAGGTTCTCAATTGGTGAGTTTGACAGATTTTTTTTGGAAATTGGGGCTTGAAAGATTGTGTGGTTGTTGGCCTTTTGGATAAACTCCACCTGATGATCCGTTTTTCCTCAGAAGAATATATGATATTTTCATGGTCTCAGGATCCCTGAAGATGCAATGGTTTCAAGTTCATTATTCTTCGATGGTCTTTCAACTTTATTATGAATAGGGACACACCCTTCACCATGACATGGGTTAGTCTATCGCACCTTCCCTTGCCTTTTCAAAATCCATCTATCATTTGTATTCTAGAAAATCTTGTAGGCTGATTTCTCTTCTCTGATGATCACACTAATATCATGATTCATCCAATAAATCTGCGGGTTTGTGTTGAGGTGGATGTCTCAAAGCCAACGGTTGAGTGGGTGTGGATTATGGTTGGAGAGGATTTTAAGTGGAATAAAGCTATGGTTTATGAAAAATGGATTTATTTCTACTCGATTTGCAGTCTTTTGGGTCATTCTGCCTCAAACTATCAGGATGGAGTCATGAACAGAAGGCCCTTTGGTCAGGGGGAGAGGCTTGGCAATTCCTATGGTCAGTAGAAGAGGGTTGATATAGAATATAGGGCTGGAAACGCCTCTGGTCCGGTGGACTTCGATGAACCAATGTTGACAAATTTTACACGGGTGTCTTTTGAGCAGATAGTCATGGCTGCGGTTGATGGGTAGGCCAATGGTGAAGCTTTGGTTGTAGTGAAGGTTTCTAAGGTTAAGGTTCTAGAATCATGGTTTGTGGATGTCCTTGCCTACCTAAGGCACGATCTTGGGATTATCCCTATGCAGGTGAGTGGAGTGGAGGTAGTGTAGGTGGATGGAATGGATAATGAGGATTCTTTGGATGTGGTTATGGTGGAACAATAGCTGGCCGTGGCTAGTATAATTGAGGAAGCTATAATGAACTCACTAGTGAGTGATTTCCAAGGCTCTGGGGACCCCCAAGACTGGGTATGGGAGGATACAAACTTGCAATCTCAATTTATGGGTTGTGGATACGAGCATCCCACAGGTTCAGTGTTGCCAGTACCCCCATGTAGTGATGCTTCTGTGGTCTCCTTAAGCATAGAGGCCAAGATAGCTGGAATGTCACTACAGGGGAAGTCTTTTATTCATACTACAATAGAATATCTTCATGGAAAATAGGGGATGGGGTCAGTGTCTTGGGGCCTTTGGACCCAAAAACTCCCATCTCAATTACCCCATCCCTTCAAAAATCTAGGAGTGGGGGGAAGAAGATTGGTTTGGATATTAAAAAAGGAAAAGTGGATTCTTCATACAGAATGAGGCACCTCAAAGTTGGCATGTTGGATGACTTAAAAATCGCTTTTAAGGCTTGGAAAACCAAGAGGAAGCATTGATTCATAATGAGGATGATTCGGGAGAAGATAGTTATAGCCAATTCTTAGTAGACATCTTGGACTGTTTCCAAGGGAAAGGTCGTCACATCCCAAGAAGAAATAAGAGGGAAAAAGGGAAGCGTGACTCGGAGAAATGCATTTTGGTCTAGGGGGAAAGACCTAAGGGATGACAAGACTATTATCACTTCCCTAAATCAATGTAAAATAGGTCATTAAAGAAGGGTGGAATCAAGGAATGCAAAGACCTATAAGATGGGGACAATGGATATCCAAGCAGTGAACCAAGTGGGATAGAAGGAGAGGTAGGGGAGTGTTTGAAACTCATAATCCACTCCAAGGAAAAAATGAATGAAATATTCTTTCATCTCATCGCATCAAATGAGTAGATTTTAAGAATATATGAAATAAAGTTTCAAGTTTAGGCCACTGAGGAGAAAGACGCGTGGATAGACAAGCAAGACTGAATCATAACCCCGGGCTTCAACCAAGGCAAAATCATATTGGATGAATTCATTCAGATAATGGAGAAAATGTTTACTCACCTTAAAGAACTTATCAGCAGGAATCCAGACACATAGTTTGGTACTCTACACTATGAATTATTTAGAGTGACTGACTCAAATCATCTTAGTCTTATGTTTAATCATTTTTTGAGCTCTTTCAGCATGTAGTGGTGTTCTTCTTTGTGAACTAAGGTTTTCCACTTCCCCTTAAAGTGGATTAATAATAAAATTTTATTTTTGAGGAAGGAATAGTATCCCCATGTGTTCCATTATACCCTAACTACTAGTAAGAAACATATAGTGTATGGGGAGGCTCACTTGAGGTCATGTGGTTAACTTGATTGATGCAATAGTTTAGTGGCACCTAGTATGGGATGATATAGATACCCAATTCCAAAGGGTGATGTATTTTTTATTATACTTAGATCTAGAATTAAATTTTTCTCAATCATGAAGCATAATGATACTTACTTAAATATTTATCCTAAGACGGAAACAAATAAATAATCTATATAGGAAACAAAGTATCATTAAAACCATACTTAACCATCTTATCTAACCCAATCTATTTTCCCAAGCTATTTTTTTACTTAAACCCCTTTTAAACTAATGTTTAAAAGGTTGATTTCATTAGAAATATTAAATTCAAAATTACCTTATTGAATATTATCAAATAAAATTCATAAATTTATATTATTTCTTATAGAATTTTTCTATCATATAATAAAACATAAATTAATTAAAAGTTTCTCTTACAACCCCCATGATGTGTGAAGACCTTTATACTAACATAGTTCTATTTAAAATATATTGTTTAAATTTTGATTATGCATTCAATTTTTCTAGAAGACCCAATAAATGTTATAAAAAAATTCCTATTTATGAAATTAAGGTTCTATCATTGTAATCTATAAGTTATTTTTTCAACATTATATTGTAAAAATTATTAACATTGAAGGATTATTTGATAATTTTATAGTATAAAACAAGGAACAAATCTTCCCTGGTAATTTTATGTCTATTATATAATAGGTGAAACATATTCTAGTCAATATCCCATGATTATAGAAATAAATTTCCTTATGAGTTATAAATAAAATATTTATTTCCATGTTGTAATTTTATTGATGGAATTTAGTGACCAATTTTTGAAGTATAATATTTTCCATGTCATTAAATATCATCTAGAGAATCACATGTGATTCTATATCCTTACCTTTAGAGATTATTTTTAGAGTTAGATGAACCATAAACCAACATGATTATATTTTAGTATTTAAAGGAAAAGTTACAAAATATGTACCCTCAATGATGATGTTATGAGGGGTGAATTTGAATTAGACCTCCTTTCTGAAACCCTGATATTCTAAATTGATTGAATACTCTCTTTATTCCCATAAAACCTTTAATAAATGTTACCCTACATTATAAAATGATAGGAATAATAAAATGAAAATAAATGTAATTCTTTCATATAACCTGATGATTCCATCTATAAACATAAATTTACTACCTAAACTAAAACCAATTGTGGATCACTTGATGTGTTCATTCAACTTTAATAATAAATGTTAAAGTGTTATCATCTCTACCACACATAATGAATTATATGAATCAAAATGGATTAAGGTGTTATTTTAAAATAATAATGCCTTAGGTTGGATAATAAATGACATGTTAGGTTTGAGGATTTTCTATTCTAAAATAATGAACGCATATTCTCTTTGAAAGAATCATATACATATAGAGAAAAGATACAAATCCATCAAAATTCCAAAAAAATATAAAATTCATATATAATTTAGGTAATAAATAAATAAACTACCAAAATTATTAAAATATGGAATATAAAAAATGTGGTATAAATATTTCACCAATAAAAATGGTTTTATGGTCTCAAATAGAGTAAAAAAGTAATTTTGTGTGTGTACATTTCTATAGAAAATTTAATGTTTAATCAAAAAAATACAATAAACCACTTTCATTTTTAGAACCGATGTTGGAATTATTAGATTTAATTTTTCAATATTTCTATCATTAATGAAATAGTATTTTATAACAAATATAAATTTTCACTCAAGTTCAATAAAAGAAAGATATTTTAAAACGTATTTAAATCATTTATAAAAATGAGAAGGATTTTTATATTCAAAATGGTGAATGATGTACATATTTCCTATAATTTTTGAGAATTAAATTGATATTTTAATGAATAATTTATCTATTCCTGAAAAATGACTTTTATCATGTTTTCATTATCTGTAATTGGTCCTAAAAATGAATGGACTATAATATTATTTAAATTATAATAAATCATCTTTATTGTTACTAGTAGAATAGTGTTTGGATATATAATACCACATGAGGGTAATAGATTTTTTACCCTCATGATATATGTTATTTAATAACTTCCAAAATCAATATAAATATTTATTATAAGATTATTTCTTTACTATGATTGATTTTATTATTGTTTCAAGTGGAATTTTATTAGGATTTCATCCCTAACTACTGTTTAATGAAAAAAGATATTTTTGTTCAAATATGATAAGTCTTACAAATGGTCTATCATTAATCTCAAAACTATACTCAAATATATCCCAATTATCTAGAATAGTAATTATTTATTTCCATTTAAAATAATTTTTTATGTAAATAATGATTCTTTTAAGGTATTCCATTTCAAATAAGTTTTTAGCAATAGTGTCTTATTTAGATAAATTTAATTTCTATCTCTAAAGTGCTAAAGTTTTTTTATAAAATATTTCTCCACATTTATGTATTTAATTAAAATATTAGGTCTTAAAAAATGAAAATATTATTTATACCTATGTTATAAAAATGTTTCATTGATATTTTGGACATACCATGGGAGTATCGCTAGAATAAAATTTCAAAAAAATCAGATTGAGATTATTAACCCTAAATTTCATATAAAAAAATTTGTAACTCTAAAACCTATATCAATATGGTGTGATCCATTAATAGTTTTTTATGGAATTTCCCTTAATTGATTTCAAAATAATAATAAGGAAAAATAAAATGAAAAATAATTTTTTTTTGTTTGAATAAAATATACTTTTTAAAATTATGGTCGAAATGGTAATTGATTGAAATGTTAATGAAGATAAAAAATCTACTATATTTGAATTTTAGCATTAATTACCAATAAATGGATACTTGGAATTACAAAGAACCAATTTTAAGGTATGATGCTATTGTTTATTTTGGAAATATGTCTTCAAAAACTCATATGTGTTCTATTAAGAATATTCCACATTCTAAACATTTGGGACAATGTCTTTATGAAATGGGAAACCCCAATAACCATTAATATTTTATGAAATAATTAACATCTAGGGTATCAATTTCATGAAAACTTTTATATGTTTAATGGGTAAGAAAACATTTTATTATCAATATATTGTGTTTCAAGATGGGTACATTCCAACCATATTTTGAAGGATGATACACATATTTTTTTATGAGTTCCTGAAAATACACTTATTCTATAGGTATGGTATCCCAATGGGTAAGGTTTGTGATTTATAAACCCATTTTTTCAATTAAATTATGGAGGCCCTTTTGAAAAGACATGGAGTTTTTCATAAAATACTAATTCATTATCACCCTAAAAAATAGGACTATATACTTTTTTAATACATTTTTAATGAAAATTTTAGAGAGAATTATAGATAACTCAAAGAATAGTTTTTCTAAAAAAAATTAAGAAGTTCATTGGTCATATTTCACAAACTATAACACACCCACTAAAATATAACCATTTAATATTTTCTTGAGAAACTTTTTATTACCATTAAATATTTTAAACTAATATTTAAAGGTTATAATAGATTTTTATATTTATTATAAGAAAAATCTTAAATAAATTTAATTATAATTTCTTATCTTGTAAGATCTTTGAAATTAATCATATGATACACTAATAGAATATAATGTTAAGGGAATATTTTTTCGTCATAAGAAAATAACATAGAATGTTTTTTATAAAAGTGACATGGTAATCCTATTCAATTCATTCATTTTAATATATTAATATTAAATTTTAATTATTTAGTCCTTTTATTAATACTCATTTATACCATTTTAGTGAATTGATAATATAATTCCATATATCTCAAATAATTCCATTTTGAAAAAATAAAAACAGAATCTCTACTAAGGGAGGTCATCTGAATGAAATTCCTTTTAAAATATTAGAAAATAAAATATTTATAACAAAAACAAACCATTATAGAATTATTCAACATACTCACATATTTTATACCAAGAAAAAACTTAAACATCCATGCTCTAAACCTCTCCCATCTTGCTTTCATTCTAAATCACGTTCAATTATTTCTTTTTTTATTAATTTTTATTATATTTCTCTACTTTTCACCCATTTTAAACTTTATTAATTCATATTTGAGTATTTTTTAAAATCAGAATCATGAATACAAATGAAAATATTACACATTTTATCAAACCATTTAGGAGTATCCAAGTGAAATTTTTTTTAATTCAAAAATTACATATGATATTCATTGTATTTAACAAATAAAATATAGATCAACATCAAAATGTTATGAATTAATTATTTTATATTGAAAAATTAGTTTTATATCTTTGAACCAAAATTATACACAATCATTCAAGCTAGGTTCATATATTACCTTCTATTCTTCTTTTTTTCTTTTTATTCTTCATTAAAATTAAAAATCATTTCAACATTTGAGATTGAGTTAAAAACTATAGTATTTATGAAATTAATTCATTAATTTTCTATAGATAGATGAAACTAAATTTCTCCAAAAAAAATCCATTTAACTATACATAAAACCTCATTTTGAAATACCTTTTGAGCTTATAGATTCCCAATTTTTATAGAAACAAAAAAATTCCATAGACTTTTCCCAACCAAAATTTATTTGTATTTTAATTTAATGATTCTACAAAACTAAAGTACATAGAAAAAAATGCATTGATCGTTAATAAATATTATAACATATAATGAATATCATCATTTTATATATCTTAAGGGGTTATTTTTTATTAAGGATTCAAAATATATTACCTCTAATTCTTTAAAAAATCATAAGAAAAAATTATATAAAAAATTAAATAAAATAAAATTATAAAAAATAATAAATTATTTCAAAAATTAAAAAAAGGATAATTGTAAAAAAAATGGGAAAAACTAAATCTAATATATTTTATATTTAGGTCTTTTTTTATTGTTTTACAAGATTTTAATTCTCATTCCTATACGATCTGTACTCATCTATTTTTTGTTTTTTGTTTCTTGTGTGTGAATATGTGTGTAAATAATTTCATGTAAAAATTCATCATCCATGCATAGTTTTATCCAAGTTGATTTCATAGATTCCTCTTATACTCTTTTTGGTATGTTTGTATTATTCCATTAATCTAAAGATACACCATTTATAAATCCCTCTAGGTGAGTGGAAAATCTAGGAAGGATAAAAGCTCTAACAAAATCATAGGTCATAACTCTTGGTTGTTAGTTGAGTAAGCCTCACTAATAAATATATATCATTTTGAGGAGAGTAAATTTTTATTGATAAATTCATCCAATTATAATTTTTTTATACCAAATTAAGTTGTGTGTGCAACATAATTGGTGTAAGATGATATTTTTAAAAACAAGGTCAATGATTGAACAAGTATTTACCTCTAATTAGTGAAAAAAGTATTCATATTATTTTATTTTTAAAAAAAGTCTTATTTCCAGTATTTTTATTGTAATTAGGTACATTTTATAGACTATAAGTATAATTATAGGGATGGGTGATATAAAACATTCATTAATGGATTTTATATAATTATCTATATAGTTTTTTCTCTTAAAAATCACATTTATTAATTAATTGATCATGTTTGGAAAGTAAAAATAAATTAATATCATTGATTAAAGTTAGAACCATTTAAAATAGTTGGATATTTTTAGTATAATTTTATTTATTTTGATATAAATTATATTTTTTATATTTTTTTATGATCTATATATAATTTATAAAAAACTTATATAACATGATCCCATGATGGTTTAACAAATTGGAGGTCTACATAGATCATGGAAGAAGACGCAACTATTTGATCAATCGTAATATACCATCTTTCATATTCTATATGCTATAAATAATTAGAATAAAAAATATATTAAAATCCTAGTAAATAACCAAACATGGTTTTATATGTCATGTAAAATATTAAGACACTATTAAAATTTTGATTAGACTAATAAAAGAACTTATTTGAGGTCCATGAATTTTCTTACTATTTAGATCACATGAACTTTATTGGATGATATCACCCAAACTAAAAATCTTAATATAATCAATATTAAAAAAATGGAATAAATTAATTAATTAATTTTTTAGATACATTATTTTTAATATTCTAAAAATATATTTTGATTAGATGATGTAATAAAATAGAATCTTAAAAGTTATTAGAATCTGTTTTTATAAAAAGAAATATAATTAGATATTAAAATAAAATGGATATAAAATTTGGATAATAAATAATCATGAAAAAATATATACATTGTAGGGTAATAATTATCAATATATAATTCTATTTTGGTCAAATAGGTATATAAACTTGGAGAAAGGGATTGAATCAAAATCTACTCACACATTATACTATAAATATGTGTTCATCATCTCATTCAAGGGGATTTCTACATTAAAAATATTGAGTAAAATTATATATCAATCAATAGTATATGATGTACTCTGGGGACATATCATACTCTAGTATCAACTAAAGAAACATCTCCACTATTGTCTTTTCATTATTATTTTCTTCTCAAATTTCTTATATAATCACAAATATTATTGTTATATTTATTAAGGATTAAAATAAGCTTGTATTATTCACTCTTACCACAAACTATCTTTTTTAATATTAGTTTTCTATTCTAAAATTATATTATGTTTTAATCTATTCACTCTATCCACTTTTAATTTAAATTCTCATGGGGTGTGATTTTTGTTTTCTTTGTATATGTGAGTTAGGTTTATATCATTATAATATTTCCTTTTTTATTTTTTATTATATTTTTACATCATAACCAACCTAAAAAAATATTCACTATAATAATTATTGATTAACCCCCTTGTTGGGTAATTCATTAATTTGATATGATAAGTTGGGTGACATCAATAAACATTAAATTAATATTTTTTACCTTTAATTAGGCATTAGACTATAGGCATGTTTTAATTATACATAAGGATTTTGAAATATCATTATCACTTACTACAAACAACATTTCATGTATTTTTTATAGAGGATTTGACCTTCCCCAGTCCTCTACATTTTTTAATGGATTTGAAGGTGTTGGAGTTGAGAATTAAGGCAGTTTGGGAGTGAAAAGTTTATTTTTATCATTTTAAGGGCCAAAAAGACAATTTGGATAAGGGACATGCCATTTTTTCTTTCTATTTTGGTCTCATGGTCTCTATTGTGGTGTTCTTAGTTAACAATTTCAATTATTCTTGTGGTGTGAAAGGCCTATTTTAGTGAATCACATTCCTTTTTTGATGTCATGATTCTATTATGGGTTATACAGTTGATTTTTTTGATTTGGATGGTTGGATTTTGATTATGAATCATAGAATTGTTAATTTTGAGTCATATAATTCCCATTTTATTGGGTTTTGGGGAATGTTTATCAATATTTTGGTGTTATTTGAGATTTTAGTGTAAATAGATATGTAATATGTAATGTCTTGGATTTTCCATACTTTTTTTAATAATATGTGGGAATTTTTTCGAGACCAGTCTTCGAGACGGCATTCAGTTCCGCGGCCCGGTGATCCCGGAACAAATGTTTGAATTTAATTAAATAATTAAATTTCGTGCGCGTGTGGTTTTCCTGAAAGAGCGGAATAACTCCTGAACAGATGCTCGGATCGGAAATCCGAGGGTGTCATTGTGTCTAGGGAAGCGGGTTTACCCTAGAAGATACCTAACATCGACTGGCGCAGGTTGGTGGAAAAATCTGGTTTTTGGACGTAACCGTAATAAAATATTTAATTTAAAATATTTTATTAAATCTTTGCTGCAGAAAAATATCTTTTTTTTCTTTTTAAGTAGAGATTTCATAGGGGATTAGGGTTACTTTTCTCATAACCCTGAATCTCCCTGGAGAGCTCTAGAGAAAACCTCCCAACGCGGCGACGGTGTTCTTGACGAGCTTCACCAGTGATGACGACACGGTGACCGAATCTTCGCCAGCAAATGCCGTGAATCCAGGTAGGATGTTTGTTTTTGATTTCCTTCCCTGTTTTTGTTTTCCACGATGAACGCGGACTAATCCATGAACAGATTATCCCGCGGAACGATCGTTCTTGTGGGACGGGTTTTTTGCAGGGATTTTGAGGTTTTGATTCTTGAGGTTATTTTGGTTTTGATCTAACGGCGACGAACCCGGATCGTCACGAACAACGATCGAGGTTCGTCCCTCTTGTTCGATTTTTTTGATCCTTTCCTCATGTTCTTTGTGCGCGTTATTCTTTCTTCACGGGATAAGAACAATGATCGATTACGCCTTCGATCTACGGCGTAACGATCTGAGATTATAGATCTGACACCGGGATGAACCAATGGAGCTGCGATTATGACGACAGCAGATGGATCTAGGCAATTTGGGAGAAATATCTCTTCAAGAATATTTCCATCGGAATATCATATGTTGTTTGTAGAGCCAATTCAAGGCCCAAAACCCTCAGATTTGGCATCATGACAGCAAGGCGGCCCGAGGTCCCAAGTTTCGCAGCAAACGGACATCCAAATCAAGATCTGGAGGATCGGCCGAAGCGCAAGGAGGAAGACGATGTTTCTGGAAAAATCCCGACTACACGGCATGTAGTATGGGCTACACGGCATGTGTTCATCGGCGGATCACCTGGCGTGTACTCCAGGAGTACACGGGCACAGTTTGGGTACACGGCCAAGGACACGGCATGTATACCCCTACCCGGCCAGACCCGGCCAGATACACGGGATACCCCGTGTACTGGTACACGGGCAGGCGACACTGACAGAGACTATGTACGGTCACATGGCCAGCGTACACAGAGCGAGCCCCAGGTTCTTGGACACGTCATGTGATTCTTCAACACACCATGTAGTTAATTTCTACCCGACAAGCCGAATGGAATGGGATGTTTACACAGGTAGAACCCAGAGTCAAGGAACACGGCGTGTGATTCTTCTACACGTCGTGTAGTTGAGTTTTACACAGCTTGAACGGATGACACGGGCCATTTACACGGGCAGTACCCGAGGTCAAGGAACACAGAGTGTAACCATACTACATGCCGTGTAACCAATTTTACATGGCTTGAGCCGTTGCCTTCTGTGACTTAGGCTAGTTTCCTTAGGGTTCGTCCCCTTGGTCTTCCTCCTGAAGGTTCCTGGTATCATTTTCTACATACAGGAGTATGATCCCTTCAGCAGGACTTCCTGAATAGAGTTGTTGGAATCCCCTCTGTGAGACTAAGATCTGGTCCTCTATTCATTCTTGGAACCCTAGGTAGAGTTCTTGGTATCAACGTGACCAACTTTACCCGGGCGCCGATCCTCTGCTTAGCGGATTAGCACAGACTGAGTTGTCGGAATCACCCCTAACTTAGTGGTGATCCTCATCTAATAATCATATTCTCAAAGTACTTATGGATTGTGTTATCTTGGAACGAGTACTTTGTATCTCTCTCTTCAGACCTAGAAGTGTGTTCTCCTTGTTGCGTGCTTAGTGGAATCTTCGAGCTGGATCTTAGTAGTGGTTTTGCGGTAGTCAATAGTGTATGAGTATATCTGGATATTCTTTATATATGTTCTATAGACATATACTGTGTATAGCTGACTGTATCTTTCCTTGGTGGTATTTTCCCTTGTTGTGTTTCCTTTGTGGTTTCGGGGTGTCATACTGGGTATTGTTATACTCACCCCTGCACGGGCTTTGCCTGCACGTGTCGTGTCTTGTGCAGACGAGCGAGTCTTTGATAGGATTCTAGGCAGACCAGGACTGGATGGTACTCAGTGAGATCAGACAGGCCGAGGTGTGTTCCTACGGCTACAGACTGCAGTCCCAGCACCTTTCTTTACAGGTTGGACTTTGTTACGGACTCTCTTTTGGTGGGCTTGTACTTTTGGCCCAGGGTTTTACTTTCTTGTACTTTACTTTTATGTCGTACTCTATTGGTTGGGTTTTAGTGCATGCATTCATCTTTTCCTTTTTGTAGTTTTTTACTTTTCAGCTTTGTGGGCTTGGAGATGTGTGTGCATGTGTACATGTTTATAGGCAATGCCTCCCATGTTAGTAGCATGCCTACTCGGTGCTAGTCACCAACCCCTGGCCTATTGGAGGCGGGCTTGGGGAGTCGCGGCTCGAGCCCCACTGGGACAGGTCCTGACAGAGTGGTATCAAAGGTGGTCGGTTCTATCTCAGGACCGAGAGTCTGTGAG
Organism: Viscum album; assembly: GCA_963277665.1. NCBI lineage: Eukaryota > Viridiplantae > Streptophyta > Magnoliopsida > Santalales > Viscaceae > Viscum > Viscum album. The sequence continues at coordinate 338,062,898 of OY728126.1, forward strand.
TTGGTTTGGGGCAACAGTGTTAAGTGTTCCGAGTTCGGCTTTCAGGCCAAGGACCCCAGTATTGGTGCGGGCGGCCGACGTATCCATACACTAGGACTCTGATAACTTTCTTTTCTACTCGGAACATGATAACACTAGTTTTAGGGGAAAATAATGGTACATGCATCATATAGGAATGGGTTGTGGTTTCCATGTCCTTCTTGAGTCAGCTCTCTAGATATACTCACTGACTGAGATACATCTTGTTTCTTCACAGGATGCCTCTGCGACGCACACCTGCTAGGATCCAGCAACTCGATCACGCGGATGACCCCCTCAGTGATAAAGCTTCAATTCAGGGACCAGATCCCCCGGTTTTACCATCGGGTGGTGTGCCAGTTATCCCACCACCTGTGGAGCAGTGTTTAGTGCCTACTGTACCAGTGGAGGAGGAGCGGAGGCTGATCGCACTCCATGAGTTTCAGAGACAGAGACCCATCATGTTTTGAGGTGATCCTGACCCTCAGGCAGCAGAGGACCGGCTTGAGGTAGTGACCAAAGTCTTCCATTTGGTCAGGACACCAGCAGACCAGATGGTGATCCTGGCAGCGAGCCTTCTGTAGGGCTCGGTAGGAAAATGGTGGAGTTTGGTTATTCAGACTCACGATGAGGAGACTCTTGCATGGTCAGAGTTTGAGAATCTCTTCAGAGAGGAGTTTTCACCGGTTACCCTGAGAGCAGTACGTATACAGGATCTTCTTCAGCTCTAGCATAGAACCATGACGATGGATGACTATTCATCGAGGTTTACCGACCTCTCGTGGTACTTGATGGATATGGTCAGAGATCAGTACTTCAGAGCTCGGACTTTTGAGCGGGGCTTGCGTAGAGATATCTGAGCTAGCATCATCCCTATAAGTATTCCTACTTATACTGGGGTGCTTGAGTGGGATTTGGTGGTTGAGAGCTTCTTGGAAAAGCAGAGACAACCGGCAGTTGTCAGTAGTGAGTGAGCTGGAGCATAGACCTCGGCAGCAAGGAGCCGACACCAGGGACCCAGGCATGGGAGACATTTTCAAAGGAGATCCCAGGATAGGGGATCTGTCGTACAGGGTTCTCAGGGCACATCCATCCAGCCTTGAGAGAGGCGATGCTACTCATGTTATGGTAGGGGACATCTCGCTCTAGATTTTCCGATCTTCCGTACTACTGACATGGGATCAGTGGATGGACCACCGAGGCAGAGGCAACGTGTGAAGAAGAAAGATCCACGGGGCAGTGGACACAGTAGAGGAGCTGGGAGAGCAGCTGGAGGTGGTCATCGTTTTGACCCTTTACCACCACCACCCCCAGGAGGTCCACCCCAGGCTCAGGGAGCTGGTGAACAGAGGCAGGGACAGCTGTAGGCGGCAGAGGCATATGACCCAAGTACTCCCTGAATGATTAGAGGTACAATCTGTGTCTTTTCTACTTTGGCTATCGTACTGATAAACACAGGTTCTAGTAATTCCTTTATGGATTTTTATCTTTTTCGAGACCTTGATATTTCAGTTGAGTCATTGACTCGACCCTTACACTTAGAAACACTGACTGGAGAAGATTCAGAGATCACACACCTTTGCAGACAGTGTGACCTGACCCTTGGAGGTGAGAGTTTCGGTTGGAACCTATTGGTGGTAGCGTCGAGGCCTTACGATGTCATTCTTGTTATGGACTGGCTATCCACACTTCATGCCTAGATCGACTGTTTTAGGCGAAGGGTGTGGTGTGTCCACAGTGATGGAACAAGGTTCTCTTTTGTCGATGAAAGAGAGATCCAAGCATGAGAGGATGGACTTGTGTGTAGGAAGGTGCAACCGATATCCTATCATTTGGCTAGATTAGCCCTTGGCACATCAGATGTTAGGAGTTTCCAGTTTCCAGTAGTAGTGGCTAAGTATGAGGACGTCTTTCCGGTGGATGTCCCCGGACTACCTCCTCGTTGGGAGATAGATTTCTGCATTGAGTTGCAACTCGGGACGACACCAATATCAGAATCAGCATATCGGATGGCTCCTGCAGAGCTTTGTGAGCTGAGGGTGCAGCTTGAGGACTTGCAGAACAAGGGCTTTGTGAGACCCATCGTTTCACCCTGGGCGGCCCCAGTGCTGTCTTCCAAGAAGTCAGACAGAAGCTTGAGGCTATGTGTGGATTACCGACGCTTGAATCAGGTGACCGTGAAGAACTGGTATCCACTACCGAGGATCAATGACCTCTTCGACTAGTTGAGAGGGGCATGATGGTTCTCGAAGGTTGATCTACGATCAAGGTATCATCAGTTGCGAGTACGGGATGAGGATATACCAAAGACGGCTTTCAGATGTCACTATGGTCACTATGAGTACTTAGTGATTCCCTTCGGCGTGACGATCGCCCCGGAAATTTTCATGGGACTCATGAACCGGATCTTTCATCCCTATCTATATCGGTTCATAGTGGTCTTCATTGATGATATCCTTGTGTACTCTACGTCCGAGGAGGAGCACGCGAGACACCTAAGGATGGTTCTGGACACACTCCGAGAGCACCGGTTGTGTGGGAAACTCTCGAAGTGTTAGTTCTGGATATAGGAGGTCCACTTTCTAGGACATATTATCTCATTAGATGGTGTAGCAGTGGACCCAGCCAAGGTAGAGGCAGTGCTAGCAAGGAAGCCACCCCAGAGTATGACGGAGGTGCGGAGTTTCCTTGGGTTGGCAGTCTACTATCGGAGATTCATCCTTGATTTCTCCAGAATTTCAGCACCCATGATAGCTTTGAACCAAAAGGGGCAGCCTTTCGTGTCGACTGAGAGATTCCAGCATGCTTTACAGTAGTTGAGATAGAGTCTTACGAGAGCCCTGATCTTGAGATTACCAGAGGAGGGTGTTGAGTACGTAGTGTTTTGCGACGCATCAGGAACCGGGCTTGGTTGTGTCCTGATGCAGAGGAAAGAGGTGATTGCCTATGGCTCACTTCATTTGAGGCCACACGAGCAGAACTACGTGACCCATGATCTTGAGTTGGCAGTGGTGGTCTTCGCGTTGAAGATGTGGTGGCACTACCTGATGGGTGAGCGGTTAACTATCTACTCTGATCACAAAAGTCTCAGGTATATCTTTTCTCAGAAGGATCTGAATTTGAGACAAAGAAGATGTCTTGAGTTCCTCCAGGATTACTACTTTGATATCGTTTACACACCAAGGAAGGGGAATGTTGTGGAAGATTCTCTCAGCAAGAAATCTGGTTCGCAGTTCCTAGATGAGGCGACGAGGCAGTTGGCCTCCTTACAGTTATCCTTCGTGGATAGAGATGAGGTAGCATACCTTCAGTCGATGGTTGTTACCCCTCCACTCTTGCAGTGATTCAGGGAAGCAAAACTCAAGGAATCTAGCTGTGAGACTCTAAGTGATCATATATCCGCAGGTGGTTCTACCGATGGATATTCAACAGGTGGGAAGCACATTGTTCTTTTCAGAGGGTGCTTGGTAGTACCAGTGACGTTGCGAGAGGAGGTTATGAGGGAGTTCCATACATCCCCTTTGGCAGTGCATCCAGGCGTGGCAAAGATGTATCAGGACCTCCGACGTCAATTTTTGTGGCCAGGAATGAAGAAGGGTGTGGCAGAGTTTGTTTCTCGGTGCCTTACTTGTCAGCAAGTAAAGGCTGAGCTCCAGGTGCTAGTAGGTTTGACTCAGCCCCTTGAGGTTCCAGATTGGAAGTGGGATGGGATCTCCATGGACTTCATGATGGTTTTACTACATACGTCCAGGGGACACGATTCCATCTGGGTGATCGTTGATCAACTCACCAAGTCAGTCCACTTCCTAGCCATACAGAAGCAGAGTTCAGTAGAGAGCTTGGGATGCCTCTACATGCAGGAGATAGTTCGACTTCATGGAGTTCCATCCATGAACGTCTCAGATTGTGATTCTCGTTGCACATCCCAGTTATGGAAGGGATTGCAGGAAGCTTTTGGGACTCAGTTATGCTTTAGCATAGCGTTTCATCCCCAGACTGATGGTTAGATAGAGTGGACCATCCAGGTTCTGGAGGATATGCTTCGAGCTTGCATACTTGACTTCAGTCATAGCTGGTAGGATCACCTACCACTGGTGGAATTCTCTTATAACAAAAGATATCATTCCACTATTGGTATGGCACCATTCGAGGCTTTGTACGGATGACCTTGCAGGTCACCACTTTTTTGGACTGACCTAGGAGAGTCAGCACTCATGGGCCCAGAGATGGTGAGAGCTACTACAGAGAAGGTGCAGGTCATCCAAGAGTGGATGAAGACTACACAGAGTCGGCAAAAGTTTTATGCTGATAGGAGGCGGAGACCCTTGGAGTTCGAGGAGGGAGACTATGTGTTCCTTCGGGTTTCACCTTGACGGGGATTGCGGAGGTTTGGCCGAGGCGCCAAGCTATCTCTGAGGTTCGTCGTCCCTTTCCATATTCTGAGTAGAGTTGGCGAGGTGGTGTATATCTTGGCTATACCTCCTCAGATGGACCAGGTACACAACGTCTTCCATGTGTCGCAGTTACGGAGGTACGTGCATGATCCATCACACGTCATCGACTGGGGCGCGTTGGACATCGATGATGGAGCGACCTTTGTTGAGTAACCAGTGGAGATCGAGGATTGGTAGGAGAAGTTCCTTCGTGGGTGAGCTATTCCCTTGGTGCGTGTCCGGTGGCAGCACGAGAATCTCCAGGAGAGCACGTGGGAGCGAGAGGCTCAGATACGTGTGCAGTACCTACATCTTTTTGAGTAGCCCTTGTTTTGGCTTTTTGGGGACATAAAATCCCTAAGGTGGGTGTGATGTAATGTCTCATATTTTTCATAATTTTTTTTAATAATATGTGGGAATTTTTTCGAGACCATTCTTTGAGACAGCGTGCAGTTCCGAGGCCCGGTGAGCCCGGAACAAATGTTTGAATTTAATTAAATAATTAAATTGCGCCTGCGTTTGGTTTTCCTGAAAGAGTGGAATAACTCCTAAACGGGTGCTCGGATCAGAAATTCGAGGGCATATTTGCGTCCAGAGTAGCGAGTTTACCCTAGAATAGACCTAACATCGGCTGGCGCAGGTCGGTGGGAAAATCTGGTTTTTGGACGTAACCGTAATAAAATATTTTATTTAAAATATTTTATTAAATCTTTGCTGCAGCGAAATATCTTTTTTCTTTTTAATTAGAGGTTTCGCAGGGGATCAGGGTAACTTTTCTCATAACCCTGAATCTTTATGGAGAGCTCTGGAGAAAACCTCCTAACGCGGCGATGGTGTTCTTGACGAGATTCGCCGGCGATGACAACGTGGCGACCGGATCTTCACCAGCAAACTCCATGAATCCAGGTAGGATGTTTGTTTTTTATTTCCTTCCCCGTTTTTGTTTTCCATGATGAACTCGAACTAATCCACGAATAGATTATCCCGCGGATCGATCGTTCTTGTGGGACGGGTTTTTTGCGGGGTTTTTGAGGTTTTGATTCTTGAGGTTGTTTTGGTTTTGATCTAATGGCGACGAACCTGGATCGTCACGAACAACGATCAAGGTTTGTCCCTCTTGTTCGATTTTTGTGATTCTTTACTCGCATTCTTTGCGCGCGTTCTTCATTCTTCAAGGGATAAGAACAAAGATCGATTACGCCTCTGATATATGGCGTAACAATCCGAGATTATAGATCCGACACCAAGATGAACCAACGGAGCTACGATTATGACGACATCGGATGGATCTAGAAGATTCGGGAGAAATCGCTCTTCGAGCATATTTCCATCGGAAGATCATATGTTGTTCGTCGAGCCTATTCAAGGCCCAAAACCATAGGATTTGGCATCATGATGGCAGGGTGGCCTGAGGTCCTGAGTTTCGCGGAAAACGGACGTCCGAATCGAGATCTAGAGGATCGGCCAAAGCGTGAGGAGGAAGATGACATTTCTGGAAAAATCCTAACTACACAGCGTGTAGTATGGGCTACACAACGTGTGTTCGTCGGCAGACCACCTGGCATGTAATCTGGGAGTACACGGGCATGGGTTGGGTACACGGCCAGGGACACGGCATGTATACCCCTCCCCGGCCAGACCCGGCCAGATACACGGGATACCCCGTGTACTGGTACACGGGCAGGCGACACGGACAGAGACCGTGTAAAGGCAAATGGCCAGCGTACACGGAGCGAGCCCCAGGTGCTCGGACACGACATGTGATTCTTCAACACACTGTGTAGTTACTTTCTACCCAACAAGACGAATGAAACGGGCCCTTTACATGGGCAGTACCCGGAGTCAAGGAACATAGCATGTGATTTTTCTACACATCATGTAGTTGAGTTTTACATAGCTTGAACGGATGACACGGGCCGTTTACACGGGCAGTACCTGGGGTCAAGGAACATGGAATGTAACCATACTACACGTCGTGTAACCAATTTTACATGGCTTGAGCCAGTTTCCTTCTGTGACTTGGGCTAGTTTCCTTAGGGTTCGTCCCCTTGGTATTCCTCCTGAATTTTCCCAGTATCATTTCCTACATACAAGAGTATGATCCCTTCAGTAGGACTTCCTGAATAGAGTTGTTAGAATACCCTCTATGAGACTAAGAGTCGGATCCTCTATTCGTACCTAGAACCCTAAGTAGAGTTCTTTGTATCGATGTGACCAACTTTACTCGGGCGCTGATCCTCTGCTTAGCCGATTAGCTCAGACTGAGTTATCGGAATCACCCCCTGACTTAGTGGTGATCCTCATCTGAGCATCATGTTCTCAAAGTACTTGGGGATTGTGTTCTCCTAGAACGAGTACTTCGTATCTCTCTATTCAGACCTAGGATTGTGTTCTCCTTGTTGCGTGCTTAGTGGAATATTTGAGCTGAATCTTAGTAGTGGTTTTGCGATATTCAATCATGTATGAGTATATCTGGATATTCTTTATATATGTTCTGTAGACATATACTGTGTAGAGCTGACTGTATCTTTCATTTTTGGTATTTTCCCTTGTTGTGTTTCCTTTGTGGTTTCGGGGTGTCCTACTGGGTATTGTTATACTCACCCCTACACGGGCTTTGCCCGCATGTGTCATGTCTTGTGCAGAAGAGCGAGCCTTTGACAGGATTCTAGGCAAACCAGGACCGGACGGTACTCAGTGAGATCAGACAGGCCGAGGTGTGTTCCTACGGCTATAGACCACAGTCCCAGCACCTTACTTTACAGGTTGGACTTTGTTACGGACTCTCTTTTGGTGGGCTTGTACTTTTGGCCCAGGGTTTTGCTTTCTTGTACTTTACTTTCCTGTCATACTCTGTTGGTTGGGTTTTAGTGTATGCATGCATCTATTCCTTTTTGTAGTTTTTTACTTGTCATCTTTATAAGCTTGGATATGTTTGTGTGTGTGTATATGTTTATAGGCAATGCCTCCCATGTTAGTAGCATGCCTACTCGGTGCTAGTCACCAGCCCCTGGCCTATTGGAGGCGGGATTGGGGAGTTGCAGCTCGGGCCCCACTGGGACGGGTCGTGACATAATATTCCCATATAGAGGTTTTTTTCCTCGATATAATGGATATAGAAGTATTATACCATGTTCATTAGGGGAGTAAGGGTGAAACATTGAAGATGGGGACTCTGTCTTGGTTATTCATGGATAGAGATAGTGTTTGAAGTAAAAAACCCCATTTTTTAGTTTCAAATTCCATAGTATATGTCAATTAATTTTTAAAAATGGGTAAAATGGATAGAATTAAAGAGTTATTAGGGCCATTTTAATGGAAATTTAATCATGATCACCTTGACTGGGGATGAAATGACTATTCTAGCATATACAATTCCATGATACTAGGTTACTTAAATTCCATTACAAACTCAGGTTGATCATTCTTCTTGGTTAGGTTTACAGTCATCCTCTTAAACCCAATATGATTTTAGAAACACATCATGTTAGTACTAGACCATTATGATTAAACATTATTCCTTGGAATCTAAGTTTCAATCCTTTTCTGTGAAATTTAATCTTTTTTACTCTTCCTTATCTCTGCATCTTCTTTTCTCCTCAAATAAAACCATTAAACTTGTGTTCTCTTGGTTTTATGGATTCTCAAAGGAGGATTGATACATTTTTTCATGTGTTTAAAATCTATGGATTATTCTAATGTGTTGGGTGGTGTTGTCATCGTTCTTATTCTTTAATATTATTTATCATTTTTGAATATCTATTTGAGGAAAGGGATTCAAAAATTATCACCTATTATTATTTTAATTCTATAATTAAAATTATTTTGTTTTCAATAGTTAATGATATATAATTGACTTTAGTTGATGATAAAATAGACTTAATTAATTAAAAAATTGAAAAGTGATCACATGTGCTTATCATCATTTCTATGATAATGATATAAGATATTGATTCACATGCTATTGTTTATAAGTTATCTCATATATTATAGAGTATATTATTGTGGTGATGTCAAGATATTTTATGAATATTTATTATGTTTATAATTGTATAGTAACATAATGAATGTAATGGGAAGTTTATTTTAATATCTAGAATTATTTATTAATACTTTTTTTGAATATAATTGTTAAAATGATTAAAGAATTTTGGTGTGTAATATTTTTACTATAGTTTTAATTTATTAACATCAAATACTATGATTATTATCATAGTTTCATTCTTTTTATAGTGATAATGGTTTAATTTTGGTCATCATGTTATCAATATATCATGGTGGAGGTTTTGTTGATGGAATGTTGTTGTTATAGTGATAATTTATGTAGTTTATGATGAGATAGTGTTGTTGTTTATGAGTTGTGATGGGGATGCTTTTTTGGATAGTGTTATGAGATAGTGGTTCTTACTTTATGAATTTTGTCTTGGTTGTTAAAGTTTGTTTTTAAAAAGTAGTTGTAAATGTTTCATAGTTTCCTATAATGTATAATGACAATGAATTAATGAATTAATAATTGAATATGGAAATAGATTATAATGATATATATAATGATGAGATAAATGAATTAATATGATAAGTGAAGAATAATTAATTATGAACATGGTGTAATAATGAAAAGTTGTTATGTAGTAGTGGATTGATGATAATTGGTGATTGATGTCATAACATTGAATAATAATTCTTAATGTAAATTTATGGTTGTAAGTAAATGTTTCTTAATAAAGGAAATTAAATAATATATGTTTATGTTAAATTAATTGATTATGAGTAATAGATAAATGATAAATATATATAAATTGGTTTGTAATTTAATAATAAGAAATGATTATGAGATAAGAAACTGATTGATAATTCTTGTTGTTACTAGTGGTGATATTTATTCTTGTTGTGGCATGTAGTGATTGTGTAGTCGATTTGCAGTGTTGATAGGTATTTCTTTAGTGTAGTATATTAGGTAGATTACCTTAGTGTAGGTATGTGTTCTATTATATATTCTTTATGGTATTGTAATTTCTTATGCTCTACCAAATGATTCATGTAATGGTACTGATTACCATATAAGTTTTGGGTTTCAGTTATCTTCCTTGACATCCTAGTTATAGAGAATACAAATGTCTGACTACCTCCCTTTCCCCACTCTCTCATCCTAACACGGTGTGTTGTGTGATGTATAATGGTTATGAAATATATATATATATATATATGTGGGATATTATTTCTTATGGTTAATATATATATACATGTTATAATGAGTTCTGGTTAGGATGTATATATTTATACAAAGGATGCAATAACTTAAGGTTTAGGTGAATAAATATATATATATTGTGGTGGCCCAATATTGTAATGTGCAATGATATAGATGTGATAATGATGTGGATATGACTATGTGGATGTGGATGTGTCATGGATATGTGTTTATATGGTATGTGGTGATATAATTTATAGATATTCTGGTTACAAAAATATGTATATTGTTGGGGTGTGATGGTGACTAGTTTAGTGGGGAAGTGGATGTGGGGTGATCATTATTATATTTATTATTTTGATAATATCATTACTTTAATTTCATTAAATGTTTGGGTGAGCATTCCTTGGTAAATATGGTAAATTATTTGACCTAGTTTTTGTAACTATTTGGTTTCATTTTTTATACATTGAAGCATTAGAATGTTTTATCCATATTTTTCATGATATGTTTTTAGAGGATCCTACTAGGTGTAATTTTTTCACACCACTATGTATATATACACACATATTTATTTTTCTAGTCTATAGTAAAAAAAATTAGTGAACATGATAGACATTACTAGCGTAGGGTGTATCTAGTGATAGTTGGTAATGGTGGAGTTTCTATCATAGTAGTTATCCCATAGTATATTCATTTTTTTATTTTTCAATTATTCATGAAATTGTGGACATTTTGGGGATGTTTTATTTGTTATATAATAGATTTTATTGGTTGTTCATTCTTTATTCATGAGATTTATGTGAATAATTCCTCTTATGTGTGATTTCTTATACCCTCGGTGTTGTTTTCCACCCCATAGCCTATTGGAAGGGGGATCCAAGGGTCATACTCATCTTCACTATCAGATCAAGATAGGTTCTAGTGGGGGAGGTTTATTAACAATTTATATCAAATATCTTGGTTGAGAGTTAGGATTGAGTTCACAATTGGGAATTAGTGAGGATTTCATGGGTTTTGTCCAGAAACAACATCGATTTAACTTAATACATGATATAAGTAATAGAGACCAATAAGGAAAAAATAAAATTGGGCCTCTTATGATTAGAATCAAGGACCTTAAGAATACATAAAAAAGTATGGGAGATGATTTTTTTTAGGGTAGAGACTCAGGTGTGGTTAATACATCATATTTTGTTTTTCCTGTGATTGAGTACAGAAGAAGATGATTAAATATAAAACGAATTTATAATAAGTTATCTTAATGATTTCAATATTTATGGGTATAAGAATATTCTTATCATTATTTAGATGGTTCATGGTAAGTTTAATTTTAAAGTTTATATGGATGACATGTAGTACTATTCTCTATTAGATCGTCAGATTATTATGGGTGATGAGGATAATGTTGGGATGAGGATGCTTTATATGATTGAGTGTAAGTGCCTACAAATTTATAAGGGATATCTTTTAGATTATGATACTAAGATATAGATATAATATATAGATAGTGATTTTAATTTTTTCAATTCTACGAATGATAATTGTCTCATGTTGGTTGTTAGTTTATTGTCTGTAATAGCTCATTAGTGTGGGATCTTGTTTCATAGTGATGACAGGGAGTTAAAAGTATCATGGATAAGTATAATGATGAGTTTCAAGTTGATTTATTTTCATCAATGATGAAGAAAATTTTATGGAGATGTTATATTACTCAATGTTAGGGGATCTTTAGCATTATTGAATTTGGGATTAATTTCTAGGACATTATTTATTATGTCTCTTATATTCTTCTAAATGAGGATCCTTGGGAATTTCATTTTGAAGAGGTTTTTTTACAGATCCACTATTTGGTCTCCAAATATATATTATCAATATATCTTAAGGTTATAGAAAATGGATAGGTCATATAGAATATTCTAAAATGTGTTGATTCATTTTATTAGGGGTAATTAGTACACCCCAATGAGTAGAGTTATAGATAGAGGCTCTCAGTTTTCTGATCAATAGATATTTTGATCTTCTTAGATTTAGTCTTGGTATTCTTTATCTTTTTTCACTATATTAAGTAGCTATAATACCTATACCATGAGATCATATATAGTTTTTATTACTTTATATGGTTTTTATGATTGTAATATTTAATTAATAGAATTCCATATTGGTTATCATGGAGTTATTAGATAGATTAAGGTAAATCATTTCCATTAATATCCTTTGAGGGTTTATTAGTATAAATGGAAGTAGTACCAACATGCATTTAGATAATTTTAAGGGGATGGAGTAGGTATATTAAATCACTATTATGTTTCTCACAATTATTTATATAGGGTTGATATGGTCCCTATAGGGGTTATCATTTAGGTCAAAGTGAAATTGGATCAAGGAAAGGTTTAATGCATTCCATAGTGTTTCAATCACAATACAGACTAGATCTCATATTGAGTACCATTTTTTTATCTTCCACCTTGGTATATGACTTGTTGGATTAAGAAGCTTCAAACACCTTTATTTCACCCACTTTGGTCCAAGATTTGACATTGGGTGGATATACTTCCATTTTTTTGTATATTCCATTTATTGGTCATACCAAATTGAATGATATGTTTTGAGATTATGAGATTATATTAGGGAAATATTAGTCATTTGGAGACTTATTAATATTTCAGATGCATCCATTCATGTCATTCATTTCATAGATTGGTTATATTTTATTTAAGAAGTTATGGATTTTTTTACATGGGGATTTCTTATATGATATTCAAGCTGAATGTTCAATGTTTATAAGTGAGAGGGAGCACTAGATTCCTTATCAACATATGGAGCCCCCTTATTTATAGTTGGCTAAGTTCGTATTGGGATTAATGGAGGTTCAATCTATGGTATTCCATAAGATTGTATAATATTTCACTAATATATTTACTAAAGAGGTTGTGACATTATCCCCTAAACATGATATCATGTTTTGGATAGAGTTATATATTTGTGTTTCAATAATTTATTTTTCTTCGCATAGTATGATTCCATTTGAGTTGTGTGATTTGTTAATTCGAATGGATGATCGTCTATAGGATGGTTTTATCCAACCTAATTTCTTACCTTAGGGTCTATGGGGCTATTCATGATGAATTTGGATGACATTATATGAATTTTTAAGGATTATCATCATTTAAATCATGAAAAGGTGAAGAACCGCTATCTTTTCACAAGTGTTGATCATTTATTTTATTAGTTGGAGGGATCTAAAAGGTTATCTAAGAATTATAAGTGGTCAAGGTATCATCATATGAGAGGAATGTATGAATATGTCCCAAAGATTTCCTTCATAGGACATTTTATAAACTTTGATTTCATGTTTATATCATTATGAAAGACAAATACACCAGATTATTTCATGGGATTAATGAAATCTATGTTTTGTGAGTTCCTAGATCTGTTTTTAGTGGGGTTCACTTATTACATCATCATGAATTTGAGGTTAGAGGAGAATCATGTTGAGAATTTGAGATCCTATTTAGAGGATCTTTATTTATAGGATATCTTTAATAAACTATCTAAATTAAGGTTTTGGACATGATAGGTGTATTTCCTTGGGAATATCATGTATCATCATGGGGTAGTTGTTGATTATTTAAATATTGGGGTAGTTTTTTCTTAAAGGATACAAATAATGTTGTAGAAGATCAAAATTTTCAGAGTATTTCTAGTTTTTATAGGAGGTATGTGCATGATTTCCCTTGGATTGTAATTAATTTTATTGATGTGATAAGGAAGGATAATATAATTGTATGGATAGACTACTGCCAAGCTTCGTTTGATTACCTAAAATAAAAGCTGGTTAGTTCGGAGAGAGTTATGTTTGAGGTTGTTTTTAAAGCTTAACATCTTGTTATAGGTTATGTTATAATGCAGCACTGGGTGGTGATATCTTATGGATAATGGTATTTTTAGCCTCACAAATATAACTATTCTACCCATGAAATTTATATAGTCATAGTTGTGTTTTCATTGAAGCTGTAAAAACATTATCTTACCAGTGATAATTTCTTAGTGTTCATAGACCATAATATTCTATGATATATCTTCTCCTAAAATGATTTGAATCTATTTCTATAGTAGGGGATGTATTTATTAAAGTATTATGACAATGATATATCCTAAACCTCAGCGAAAGGTATTTTTATAACTAATGGACTAAGTATAATGTCACTATGAAATATTGATCAAGAATCCAAAGATATATGAAGAATTTTGAAGGATCTTGAAGAATTTCACCTTGATGTAGAGGAGAATAAAGTTAGACATTTTCTTCATTTGATAAAATTGAAATAATCTTTAGTTTAGTGGTGGTGGAGTCTCAGTTGGGAGATATTGAGGTGGAAGTTTCGTATAATTATGTTATATATGGAGATTATCCTAAGGGGTGGTTTGAGTATGATCAATATCAGGTGTTGTATTATTGAAGGATCATTATTATGTTTCTGGTGTATTTTATAGTTCTTTATGAGTTTCAAAGTTCCCTAGGTGTAGTGCATCCTGGTATAACAAAAATGTATCATGTCTTGAAGAGTTAATTTTGGTGATCAGGGATGAAGACATTTGTGTCTGAGTTTTTTTCTCAATGTTTGGTCTGTTAGAATGTGATCAATGAGCATTATCTTTGAGTAGGTTCATTATAGACATTGGATATTCCTTAATGGGTGTGGTATGACACCTTGATGTATTTAATTTCCCATTTACCACAATATTATGGTGTGTGTGATGTTATATAAGTGATTAAGGATCATTTTACAAAGATAAATAATTTCATAGAGATCAAGGAGTCTAATGTAGTGGATCATCTATCAATCTAGTATACGTGTAACATCCTAGATATGGGTGCCACTCAACTGGTGCCCTATACCCAGTTGGCCACATGGTCTCAAGCGCATTTCCTCAAATTCTAGAGGCTACCGACTAGTAGTGAGGGCCTAGGGTGTGATAGTGGGGAAACTATTTACTCATTGGCAGAATGTAACACAACAGAATAATAATATACAATAGCAGAAGCAGTAAACGACATACAATTGAAATAAATAGTAGAAGACTGATAAGATAAATAACCAAGCATCATTCCATACGAAAGATGATGCAACATGTCACGTGTTCTAAGAAAGCATCCAAAATAAGTACATTGTAGAAATATTCAATATATGTTCCAAAACAAAAAATAAACAAAGTAAACTAAGAAGCATCGCAAGCCTCAGCTCGGTACCATACTCTCCAGCTCTTAAACAGCATCTTTTGTGCCTGTAGAAGTGTGTTTTCCTTTATTGACACGTGTAACAATATAATCTATTTGGACCCAAAGCATGACCCAAATAGGGTGTGAGAAATAAATCCTATTAGGAAACCACCCAAGATCTGTGCCTATCTGTCAGTGATTATATGCAACAAGTAGTGTACAAAAAGGAAAAGTAGTAAACTAGGAAGTAATCCAAAGTAAACAACCCTACAAGTCATGTTGTCCATTTTCATTTATTATTTTTAGTTCAACCATTCAATTACATTGAGTTACTTAAATCTTGAGATCCGACCTAAGTCGGTCAATCCCTCGTAGAAAGGATGCTCAACAGATACCTCAGAAGGTTATCTAAACAAGTAAAGTAAAGACTGAATCCAAGCTTGTTCTTTGGCTTGGCAGACGCATCATAAGTTATTCTATTTTGATATTCAACTCTACATCTTTCCCACAGGCATAGAAAAACCTCACCCAAAGGAATAACCAATCCTTTCCTGCAAAAATAACAAATCATCACCCGCATGCCTAACAAATCTTCACCCGTGTGCATAACAAATCCTCACCCGCAGTCATAGCAGTCGACAGGGTCAAGCTAGGTGTATCAGCATTTCAGTATAATAGACAACACATGTAAATTACACTATTACATGGTTAACATAATAACAACTCACATGGTCACCTTACATACCAATCACCAACTGAATTAAACTATCACAAGGCTTAAACGATAATTGGCATGTCATGGGGGAAAGGGGAAACCACTAATCCCAAACCCTTAATCAAATCAATCACAATTTATCACAATTGAAATTCCATTATAAATGTAATTCATACTTATCAATCCAATAAGGGAAAACAAGGCATGCCTTATAGGAAACCTTATCCAAACAGCCACAAACAGTCATTCAAGGGAAACACACCCATGGGGTGGCTCTTAATCAAACCAACAAGCTCAAACATGCTTAAATTAATTTCAATCATGACCCAATAATCATTAGGAAACAACAAGGTTAAATTTACATTCAAGGCTACACCCTAAACATGGGTGAACAGCACTATGATGCATATAAACAACTCGACATTGAGCGAAAGGCACAAGACCACCTACCTCATGTTAGTATGAATCTCCTCATCCAATTTCGATCTTCAATTCAAACTAGAATGGAGTAGATCTACAAAACGGGTTTAATCACTCGACCTTATATAACTAGATCGAGATATGAAATCAGGAATAAAGGCTTAAAATTAATCGAGAGCTTACCTAGGGGAATCCAACGCATCCGACGGCGATTGAAACGGAGTTCGAACGAACAATCGGGAGGCAAAACGACCTCTCGGCGCAGTTGTTCGTCAAACGGGATGAACCCCCTTTCCATCTAACGAAACACATGGTTACTGCCTGATTTAACAAAAAAAATAAAAGTACATGGTGTGTACTTTAAAATACATCTCATGTCTATAACGACCCGAAATTTTGAATGAATTTTTATTTCCTAATTTTGTGTGTTATTTTAGTTTATACTCAACAAAACTATATTCTTTAATTAATGATGTGAGTATAATTAAAATGAGATTGTTGGGTTTTGACTGTTATATGACCGTTGGTCAATATGACCATTGGAAACTAAATGTTGTGATTGTTGTCTCTAAATACAAGTGGTCTTGGTTAATTAATACAGAAAGAAGATTTGATGGCCTTATCCAGTAGTCTCGGGCCGATTGAAGCCCATCTGACAAAACTTGGGAAGGAGGTAGAACCACTGGGCTTTGCTCTGGACCAAACCGAATTTGAACTTCATCATGTGAAGTTGGAGCGGAATCGCCTTCGGGAGAAGTTCAAGCTTATAGAAATCACTACTCAGGCAATGTTGGCCGAGCCACCCTCGGATTCTCTCACCTTAGCACACCAAACACTTAGGTACTATGCTGGGGTTATAAGGGTCTATGTAACGAGACTATAGCTACTTTATGTAATCCTTTGAGATAAATAAAATTGTGATTTCTTCCTATGGTAAAGTTTGTGTTTTTTTCAGATGTTCGAATAAATATAGAATGTATATTGATGAATTTTGGAAAAAGGGGATATTTTAAAATATTTATGTACACCTTAAATAATTAATGATGTGTAATGATTTTCAAAAAATGGTCTTCTGGAAATGTGTTTAGTAAGAAATTTAGAATCTAATAAGATCAACTTAATTTTTTGTGAATAGTAAATGATGAATAGTGATTTTACGCTTAGGATTAGTAATGTGACCAAATGGATTAGTAATATCACTTAAAGAAAGTATTAATATAGTTTAGGCACCTTGATTAAGTAATGTGATTCAATAAAATCAGTAAATAACTGTTTCAGAAATTATTAAAGTGTTAGTTTCTTCGGGTGAATAGTGTTTTTTAATTAAAAATTAAATTAAAAATATTTAGAAAATTATTTTTATAAAACGGAGTTCATTTTTGAAGTCAGAGCATCAATATTAGGTTAAGGTGATTTTTGGGAATTTTTTCTGAAAAAAATGAATTTTCAGTGAATAGTGAAAATACAGTTTTTAGTTTCAGGTGTTTAATGACATCATTAAGGATGTAATAATTATGTAATCATTATGGTCGACTTATGAATAGTAAGATAAGGTATTAGGTGTCCCAAGTGGCCAATACCATGGGCAAATACCATGGGAAAACCCTTGGTTTTTCCAATACCACCGATGAGGTGTCCCTTGGCCATTAATAACGTGTCCCCTCACTTCTCCTATAAATACCAAGCCTTTATCTCATTCTTTTCATTTAAAAATCCTCCTAAGTGAAGTTATTATCTCCTTACCTCCCAATTAGTCCTCCCAAGGTTCCCTCAAGCCTCCCAAGGTCCCGACCTTCAAGCTTTCGAAGTTACTCTTCAAGGTAAGGGATTCTTTCACCCTCCTCTTTTAAGTCATGACTTCCTTTACATTGTGTCTTATATTTTCCATCTATTTATGTTGATGGTATGTTCTTATATGTTCTTATTACTTCCCATTTCATGTCCAAATGATGAGATACCCTTTCTTATCTCATCAATTTGTTTTCTGAATTTTTATGTGACGCCGTTAGGCTGCCAAATTTCTCATAAAAGAAATCACATCTTCTCTTTTCTTTCATGTTTTCTTTTCATGTGGTATGTCATTCAAATATCCATACCATGATCTTATTCAGTACCCAGACTGTATTATGAATTATTTATGAATGGGTGACCCTTTTCCCCTCTCTTTTCAATGTTTTCTAAAACCATGTTATATAGTCGTTAGGCTGCATAAATTTCATCTCAAAATTCCTATCTCTTTCTGTCAAGAAATACCCTTGTTTATTTATGTGAATACCTAGACCTATTTCATTTCTACTTATGTTCATAAATATATAAAGATGAGATATTTGATTCTGGAATTGACATACATATAACCCTCACTCCCTTTCCATGGGTTATAAATGATATAATGATCTTATTTTTAAGAACTTTTAAAACGTCGCGATTTTGAAATGAAACCCATTCCTTTTATTCTCTATGGGTTATTTATGAAATGTTTGATTATGATCTATGTGTTCACATGTATGTAAAGAAATATTAATGGTTCTCCCTGATAGCGCTCCAATTCATTGGGTAAATATTTAATCTCTAGAGATGACAAGTTTCACGATACCTTGGTGAATAACCTTGGTAATTTTTATGAAACCTTGGGGATGGACCTTGGTGATATGTTCATGAATGTCTGAATTAAATGTTGTAGCCACATATTAAAGTTATGTTTCAAGTTATTTTCATTATTATATGTCTATAATTCCATTGCTCAATATTTATATTGTTATTCAAGTTCTTATTGATATCACAAGTACACTGATTCATTTGTTTACCCTTACTGGGCCTTCTTCTCACCCTTTCCTTTGATGTATGTCTCTAGGATATGCAAGGAAGTAATTTTACTTAGTATTATCTTATGATGAAGCCTTACAATTGGATTAGAAGAATGTTTTATGTTGTATTCAAGTTTTATTGTTCCTGAATTCCAAGACACTAGACTTTAAAGATCCTCTGTATGTAAAATGTAATGAAAAGTTATGTATTAAAAAGGCGGGATACCATAGTTGGTATCAAAGGGAGGTTTAGTTATTTATATAAATTAAGATATGAAAACTTTTGGAATAATTCTATAGAAAAGTTTAAATATAGGAAATATTTCTGGTATTTTGGTGATTATTGAGTAAGTGGTTTATTAAGAAAATGAATCCTTGTCTGGATACGAGTAGGTAGAGGTGGATTTGGCACAGATGTATGTAGGGGTAAAACCCAAAAACACCACTTTGAGCTAGACTCAAATGGGAACTGGTACACGATAACGGGTCTTGTTGCACTCCTGGTTACGACACTCCCAGGGGATATGTTTGGTTAATCACAAGATTTTTATGAATCATTATGAAGGAATTATAGAGAAATATAATTGTTTAAGCATGAAGTTTTGAGACATAGAATCTTTTATAGTTAAAAGATTCATAAATGAAACAAGTTTCTCACTAAGATTTTATTCTTTTAGAAAATGGCGGGCAATAGGAGGAACCGTGCAAATAGTGACTGTAATGGACCATGAGCCTACGGCCCTCCGACGGAAGCCAGAATGGAAACATTCATGCGAATAGTGAACCAAATGACTCAAGTTATGAGTAATAACTTGAATCAAGATGAGATGTTGATCTCGCCATGAAGAGAACAACATTTTGTTGAGTCCTTTATGCGTCAATGACCACCAACCTTCAGTGGATCGACTGTCCCCTTGATTGCTGAGCAATGGATCAGCTCTATAAAGAAGATCTTTTCTGTGTTACATTGTTCAGAGCAAGGGAAGGTCACCCTGGCTATCTATTGCTTAGAGGGAGAAGCTTATCAGTGGTGGAAAATGACCAAAAACATGAGGCAAAGAGTGGAAGTTGAAGCTATGGAGTGGGAAGAGTTCAGAGGGATCTTTTTCAGTAAGTATTTCCCTCGTTCCATAATAACAAGAATGGAGAAGGTGTTTCTCGAGCTGAAGCAGAAGGATAATGAATCTGTGGGAAGCTATGAGATGAACTTCACAAGGCTTTCATGATATACCTCTAGCTTTGTAATGGATCCAAACAGTAAGGTTGATAGATTCTTCAGTGGAATGAGACCTCATCTGTAGAAGAATCTAGCCAATTGAGGTTATGATAGCTATGAGGAGATCATGCGGAGTGCAATGAAAGTAGAGCTAGAGTTTGGTGAGACGCAGTGGTCTCATAAATCCAATGACAAGAAGAGATCAATGGAACCCAACTTAGGGAGGACTTTTGATCAGGGAAGATGAGGAAAGCAATTGTAACTTCCCACGTGTAATAAAAGTGGGAAGAAGCATTCAAGGAACTGCCTGCTAGGGAGTGGGAAGTGCTACAAGTGTGGAAGATATGTCCACATTGCAAGGAATTTTTATGGTGAGGTTAAACCTCAAATTCCAAACACAAACAACAAGGGGAATATGGTGCAAGCCCTACCTGATGTCCAATGCTTCAAGTGTGGACAACGTGGGCACTTTGCCAATCACTGTCCAAATCCGAGGGAAGTGGAGGGGAACCACCATCAGCCTCAGCAAAGGACAAGGGATCAAGGATGTGCTTTTGCTATCACAACAGCTGAAGTCGATGCTTCGAATGATGTGGTAGCGGGTACTCTTTTTGTCCTATCAAAGCTAGCAAGTACTTTGTTTGATTCTGGTTCTACGCATTCCTTTATTTCCTCTAAGTTTGCAAGGAATTTAGAATCAACCCCCGAATTGCTAAAAGTAGAGTTGTCAGTCAAGACTCCTGGTGGGACTATCCAAGCATCGTCGGTGTTTAGAAACTCTAGTATTTACTTTAGTGAGCACAATCATATCGCAAATCTAGTAGTGATTCCCATGCTGGAATTCGATATTATACTAGGGATGGACTGGCTCTCAAAGTATAATGCTAAGATCAATTGCAGAAGTAAGGAAATATCAGTAGTCTTGAATAGAAAACCAATAGTTATCTTCCAAGGAGAGATATCTCAACCTCATCTTTGTCTAAAAGAACCCCCTATATCCTTCTTTATGGAGTTGATCAGTGAAGAAGAAGAAGAAGGAGATGATATTTTGATGATAGAAAATGTCCCCATCGTCTAGGAATATATTGATTTATTTCCAGAGGAGTTTCCTAGACCTCACCCAGAAATAGAGGTAGAGTTTTCCATCGAACTTGTACCTGGATCTCATCCGATATCAAATACCCCATATAGGATGGAAAATGTGGAGCTGGAGGAATTAAAGAAACAACTCCAAGTTCTTTTGGAGAAGGGGTTTATCCGACCAAGTGTGTCTCCTTGGGGAGTACATATTCTCTTTGTGAAGAAGAAGGATGGATCGATGCGGCTATGCATTGATTATAGAGAACTGAATGGGATCATAGTGAAGAAAAAATACCTTCTTCCAAGAATTGATGACTTATTTGACCAACTTCATGGGGCTCAATTCTTCTCTAAGATTGATCTTCGATCTGGTTATCATCAATTGAGGGTGAAGAAAGAAGATATTCCAAAAACTGCCTTTCGGTCAAGATATGGGCATTATGAGTTTGTTGTTATGCTCTTCGGACTGACTAATGAACCTTCTATTTTTATGGATTTGATTAATAGAGTCTTTAATGACTACTTTGATAACTTTGTGGTAGTTTTTATTGATGTATTCTGATATATTCCAAAATCTCGAGGAGCATGAAGATCATCTAAGGGTTATTTTGCAAACTCTGTGGAAGGAGAGGCTTTTTGGAAAGTTCAGTAAATGTGATTTATGGTTACAACAAGTCACTTTCTTAAGGCACATTATAACCAATGAAGGAATCATGGTTGACCCTACAAAGACAAAAGTTGTAGAGGAGTGGCCTCAAACTACAACAATAACTGAGATTCGTAGTTTTCTTTGATTAGTAGGATATTATAGGAGGTTTGTGAAAAACTTTTCATGACTTTATAATCCATTAACCAAGTTAACTTGAAAAGGGGTCAAGTTCATCTGGATAAAGGAGTGTGGGGAAAGTTTCCAAGAGTGGAAGAAGAGATTGGTTACTACACCTATGTTAACTCTACCATAAAGTGGAGAAGGATTCGTTATTTTTAGTGATGAATATATAAAAGGGATTGGGTGTGTCCTCATGAAAAATTACAAGGTCATTGCTTATGTATCTCGATAGTTGAAGATTCATGAGTAGAATTATCCTACGCATGATCTGGAGCTGGCTGCAGTCGTTTTTGCTCTGAAGATATGGCGGCACTGTCTTTATGGGGAGAAATGTGATATATACACAGACCATCAAAGTTTGAAGTATATTTTCACACAAAAGGAATTGAACATGAGACAAAGGAGATGGTTGTAACTTCTTAAATACTATGATTTTTCAATTCATTATCACCCTCGAAGAGCAAAAAAATTTGTTGATGCATTAAGCAAGAAAGACCCAGTTGTTCTTTGCATGATTAGGATTCAAAAATATCCTTTGATCAATGACTTGGTAAAGCTGGACATGGGAATTATAAGGAAAGGGACGTCATCAACCCTAACCCAAATGATTTCTCAACCGTCATTACTAGAGAATATCAAGAAGGCTCAGAAAGAAGATCCTTTGTTACAAGAGAAGTTTTCGGCTGTAAAGGATGGAAAGTTTCCTAAGTTCAATATTGATCAAGAAGGTGTACTGAGATTTTGTACAAGATTATGTGTTCTATATATTCCGGAAATAAAGAAGGAGCTGATGGATGAAGCTCATATCTCTACTTTCTCTATACATCCTGGAAGCAAAAAAATGTATAGGGACCTTCGTGATCATTATTGGTGGGATAATATGAAAAGGGAGATTGCTAACTACACTTCAAGGTGCCTAGTATGTCAGCAAGTGAAGGCAAAGTGACAACTTCTTAAAGGGTTATTGCAACCACTACCCATACCAGTATGGAAGTGGGACAATATCACTATGTACTTTTTCACTGGTCTTCCGAGAACTTCCAAAGGAAACAATGTGATATGGGTTATTGTGGACCGTCTCACCAAGACTACCCATTTTATCTCTATCCTGTAAGATTTCTCTCTTGATCAACTTTCCAAGATTTATGTGAAGAAGTGTTAAGGCTACATGGAGTTCCACTTTATATCGTATCTAATCATGATTGAAGGTTCACATCAAAATTATGGAGAAGTCTTCAACAAGCTCTAAGCACTGAATTGAATTTCAGTATAGCCTATCACACCCAAACTGATGGCCAATCTGAAAGGACTATTCAAACACTCGAGGACATGTTGAGAACATGCTCAATGGAATTTGAAGGTGGATGGGATCAACATCTCTCTTTAGTTGAGTTCTCTTACAAGAACAGCTTTCACTCAGGCATTCAAATGGCACCCTATGAATCTCTATATGGGAAGCGATATAGAACTCCAACTTGTTGGGATGAAGCTGATGAGAGAAAGCTTCTTGGGCCTGATCTTGTGCAAGAGATGATAGAAAAATTCCTTTCCATCCAACAACACATTAAAGTTGCTCAGAGTCGACAAAAGAGCAATGCTAACAACTTTCGAAGGGACTTGGAGTTTGATGTCAGTGACAAGGTCTTTCTTTGAATTTCACCTTAGAAGAGAGTCATGAGGTTTGGGAAGAAAGGGAAGCTTAGCCCTAAGTGCATTGTCCCCTATGAAATCCTTGATCGCGTGGGAGCAATGGCCTATCGGCTTGCACTTCCTCCAAATCTAGCACAAGTTCATGATGTCTTCCACATATCCCTCTTAAGGAAGTACATACTTGACCCTTCACATGTACTAAACCCAGAGGTGGTACAACTGGAAAATGACCTCTCTTATGAGGAGCAGCTGGTGGAGATCTTGGATCGTAGAGTCAAGGTTCTACGCAACAAGACTACCCACCTTGTTAAGGTGTTGTGGAGAAACCAAAAATATGAAGAAGCCACGTGGGAACCAGAGGAGTCTATGAGGTAGAAGTACCCACACATTTTCTTTTCTGAGGATACGAGTTAAAATTTCAGGGACGAAATTTCTTAAGGGGGGGGGGGGGGAATGTAACGACCTGAAATTTTGAATGAATTTTTATTTCCTAAATTTGTGTGTTATTTTAGTTTACACTCAACAAAACTATATTCTTTAATTAATGGTGTGAGTATAATTAAAATGAGACCATTGGGTTTCGACTGTTATATGATTGTTGGTCAATATGACCGTTGGAAACTAAATGTTGTGATTGTTGTCTCTAAATACAAGTGGTATTGGTTAATTAATATAAAAAGAAGATTTGATGGCCTTATCCAGTAGTCTCGGGCCGATTTAAGCCCATCCGATGAAACTTGGGAAGGAGGTAGCACCACTAGGCTTTGCTCTGGACCAAACTCAAGTCGAACTTCATCGTGTGAAGCTGGAGCGGAATCACCTTCGGGAGAAGTTCAAGCTTATAGAAATCACTACTCAGGAAATGTTGGCCAAGCCACCCTCATATTCTCTCACCTTAGCACACCTTACACTTAGTTCCTATGCTAGGGTTATAAGGGGCTATGTAACGAGGTCATTTCTACTTTTTGTAATCCTATGAGATAAATAAAATTGTGATTTCTTTCTATGGTGAAGTTTGTGTTTTTTTTCATATGTTCGAATAAATATAGGATGTATATTGATGAATTTTGGAAAAAGGGGATATTTTAAAATATTTATGTAAACCTTAAATAATTAATGATGTGTAATGATTTTCAAAAAATGGTCTTTTGGAAATGTGTTCAGTAAGAAATTTAGAATCTAATAAGATCAACTTAATTTTTTGTGAATAGTAAATGATGAATAGTGATTTTATGCTTAGGATTAGTAATGTGACCAAATGGATTATTAATCTCACTTAAATAAATTATTAATATAATTTATGCACCTTGATTTAGTAATGTGATTAAATAAAATAGGTAAATAACTGTTTCAGAAATTATTAGTCAAGTATTACTTTTCTCGGGTGAATAGTGTTTTTTAATTAAAAATTAAATTAAAATTATTTTTATAAAATGGAGTTAATTTTTGAATTCATATCATTGATATTAGGTTAAGGTGATTTTTGGGGATTTTTTCTGAAAAAAATGAATTTTTGGTGAATAGTGAAAATACTGTTTTTAGTTTCAGGTGTTTAATGACATCATTAAGGATGTAATAATTATGTAATCATTATGGTAGACTTATGAATAGTAAGATAATGTATGAGGTGTCCCAAGTGGCCAATACCATGGTAAAATACGATGGGCAAGCCCATGGTTTTCCAATACCACCAATGAGGTGTCCCTTGACCATTAATGACTTGTCTCTCACTTCTTTTATAAATACCAAGCCTTTCCCTCATTATTTTTATTTCCAAGTCCTACTCAACAAATTTATGGTCTCCTTACCTCCCAAGGAGTCCTCCCAAGGTTCCATCAAGCCTCCCAAGGTCCCTACCTTCAAGATTTCGAATTTACTCTTCAAGGTAAGGGATTCTTTCACCCTCCTCTTTTAAGTCATGACTTCCTTTATGTTGTGTCTTATATTTTCCATCTATTTATGTTGAGGGTATGTTCTTATATGTTCTTATTACTGCCCATTTCATGTCCAAATTATGAGAGACCCTTTCTTATCTCATAAATTTGTTTTCTGAATTTTTATGTGACGCCGTTAGGCTGCTAAATTTCTCATAAAAGAAATCACATCTTCTCTTTTCTTTCATGTTTCCTTTTCATGTGGTATGTCATTAAAATATCCAAACCATGATCTTATTCAGTACCCATACTGTATTATGAATTATTTATGAATGTTTTACCCCTGTACCCTCTCTTTTCAATGTTTTCTAAAACCATGTTATATAGCCGTTAGGCTCCAGAAATTTCATCTCAAAATTTTTATCTCTTTCTCTCAAGAAATCCCCTTGTTTATTTATGTGAATACCCAGACCTATTTCATTTCTATGGGTGTTCATAAATATATAAATATGAGATATTTTATTCTGTAATTGACATATATATAACCCTCACTCCCTTTCCATGGGTTATAAATGATATAATGATCTTATTTTTAATAACTTTTAAAACTTCACGATTTTGAAATGAAACTCATTCCTTTTATTCTCTATGGGTTATTTATGAAATTTTTAATTATGATCTATGTGTCTCACATGTAAGTAAATACATATTAAGGGTGCACCCTGATAGCGCTCCAATGCATTGGGTAAAGATTTAATCTCTAGAGATGACAAGTTTCACGATACCTTGGTGAATAACCTTGGTAATTTTTATGACACCTTGGGGATGGACCTTGGTGATATGTTCATGAATGTCTAAATGAAATGTTGTAGCCACATATTCAAGTTATTTTTCAAGTTCTTTTCATTATGATATGCCTATACTTCTATTGCTCATATCTTTATGTTGTTATTCAAGTTCTTATTGATATCACAAGTACATTGATTCCCTTGTTTACCCTTACTGGGACTTCTGCTCACCCTTTCCTTTGATGTATATCTACAGGATATGCAAGGAATTAATTGTACTTAGGATGATCTTATGATAAATCCTTAAAAGTGTATTAGAAGAATTTTTTATGTTGTATTCAAGTTTTATTTTTCCTAATTTCCAAGACACTGGACTTTAAAGATCCTCTGTATGTAAAATGTAATAAAAAGTTATTTATTAAAAAGGAGGGATGCCATAATGTCCATACAATTCATGGAAATACCATTACATGGTTGTGTATTGGGATCATATAGTGTGTAACTCTCCTTACACAACGTGTACTTAAAAATACACGGCGTGTATGTTTCTTTTTCCTCCATCTCCTTAAGTACAAAATTAAAAGGAATGATTTGTACCTCAAAGTAAGAATCTGGTTCTTACAATATGGGTGATATTTTTCAACTTCATGGGGCATCTAGGATGATCATATTTGTTTATTATCTTTATTTTACCTTATTTTTATGGTGGATCATGCATCATTTTTTGGTTCATCTATTCCCTAGCACTTCTTTTCATATATAGAAATACAGTTAGATTAATATGACTATTTAGAGTTTGGATGACATTATTCATACATTTGTTTTGTATTTTAAAGTTTCATTGGTGAATTACCTAACCATGGTTGAGTTTTATTATAATAATATCTACCACTCACCCATCAGTGTATCACAATTCAAAGAATTGTATAAGCAACACAGTATATCTATATTGAACTTTATTGTGGTTGGGGTTTGGAGATTCTTGGATAAAATTTTGAGTAGATCATGATAGGGAAGGACCACATAATTTGAAATCTGGTGAAGGATTCTCAGTACCATTA
The DNA here is from genome assembly GCA_963277665.1 of Viscum album. NCBI lineage: Eukaryota > Viridiplantae > Streptophyta > Magnoliopsida > Santalales > Viscaceae > Viscum > Viscum album. Next base: position 338,090,198 of record OY728126.1, read on the forward strand.
ATTGTCATATTTTTATCGTCGGAGGAGACATCAAGAGTTTGGTGTAAGAAATCATGTTTTTCCTAAGGTTTCTATATCTCATGGGAAGAAAGGGTTCAATCATATGAGTAATATTTATCCATTATTGGTTGGAAACTCTAGGGTGTTTGAGCACGTTAGTGAGTTAGTATATCAATTAAAACATCCCCTATATTTAGAAAATATCCTTGATGGCTTCTACAAATTACAACATTATTAGTATCTTCAAGATTATTTTTATTTCTTTGATTGATAAGGTTAGATGTCGAGGATTATTTAATTTTTATACAGAATCCAATTTATATTTTTCATCATCATGAGAAGGTGTTGTGTGGGAATTATATTCCATCGATTCAAGTCTTGTAATGGAAGGGTGTCTTCAATGTATATATATGGGAACACGATTCATAGAATCATGCGCAATATCCTAAGTTTTTTATTCTTAATTATTATTTATGTGTTGATGATGTATGATATTGATATTATTTTCATGACCTGACCCACCAGGACCCTACTCGAGCCGGTAGTAAGCTGAGTGTGACACCCTAAGTCTTCCTCCAGTAGGTCAGGAGATGGCGACTAGTGTTGAGTAGGCATATAACTAAAATTAGAGGCATTATCCTAAAGTACCTATATGCACGTAGACAACCAACCCCTTGTAATAGTACAAAGATATAGTAAAGGACTGAAACATATAGACAACAATCAATGCATGCACCAACCACTAAGAAAAATATATCAGAGCACAACAAGGTAATATGAAAGTTAAATGAAAAATATAAACACCCAACTAAAAAAGAGGTCCCAAACTAACAATAACTAAAAAATGGAAAACTAAAGTGTTGGTCGAAGTGGAATCTCAAGAGGGGGGTGAATTGAGTTCCTACTTAAAATTTCTATTAAAAACTTTCTTATAAAAATCCCCCAAATTTTGAAACGGCCTAGTTAATTAAGGCAGTAGAGATATACATGTTTAGTTGGTCAACAGGTTTCTCAAAGGGTGATTATTCCTCAGGTGAATCATTGTAAAACACTTCTTCAACTTTTGAAACAAGTTTACTGAATTAAACACATACACACACTAACCAAAACTAACTATCAAAGTCAATGCAAAACAGTTTTATGTTTTAGAAATTATAAGCAGAGGAAAATAGATAAAACAGAGTATAAAAAAGTATAGATCACAGAGAAGTTAAACAAGAGGTTCATTCTTAAGTCGAGACTTAATCCTCTCTACTTGGTGATCACTTGCCACCAAGCAGTTTATATTAACAATAATCTTGATACACAACCTGTATTGGGATTTACAACAGTTTTCACAACTATCTAGGGTTCACACCCTCTAACACAGTTCTTCGTGGAAAAAACAAACAATACAAACCACACACGGTCTCTTCCACAGTTATACGTGGGAAAAAAATGTGAGAGAAGTTTGATGTGAGGATTTTCAGTATCCTCCATTTCAAGCATAGGAGACAGTGTGTTTAACACAAACACACATGTCTTAGAAGTGTAAAATAAAATAACACAGTAGAGAAAATAGTAAAAGAATGAGTTTAGAAGGTTCTATGTGTTTTCAGTTCAGCTCTTGACTCCTTGGAGTGAAGAATTTGTTGCTCGGGTCTTTCTCTGGAAGATGTCCTCAAAACAGAGTATCGCAACTCCAGGTTCTAGCTTTGAGTATTCTGCCTCTGGTTTGATCAAGAGCATATGAGGTGCAAAAGGTAGAAGTAAGTTTTTCCCAAATGATCTTTGTGATACTTTTGGGTTCACAGTGTAAGTGTTGGATGATTCTTCTTTGATCTATCAAGTAAGCTCCTTCACATGCAAAAACATGCTTCTCATGCCACTCTTACTTTTATTTTCTTCCTCGATCTTCTCTTTTATATTTGAGGTCTGACAATAGGAATAAGTACATCATGTGTGATCTTTCTCATACCTCGTACTGTCCAGATACGGTCTCTTGATATGTCTACAATTAGCATTAATTAATTTCAGAAGCATTTAATTTATCAAATATGACTGTTAGAATAATCTTAAGAATTTGGAAAAGTATGGAGGGGTAATCATCGGTAGACTGGTAATGGTAGCCTTCACAATGGTAGGCTTCAACAGTAGGTGTACATCGGTAGCCTTCATCGGTAACCTTTCCAACGGTAACCTTCCATCGATAGCCTTCATCGGTGACCTTCTCAACGGTAACCTTCAACAGTGGCCTTGCATCGGTGACCTTGCATCGGTGACCTTTGCATCGGTGACCTTTTCATCGATGACCTTTGCATCGGTGACCTTCATACTTAGATAAATTTTTCACTGTGAGCTTAAACAAGAGAGCAGTGAGATTAAAAGTACATAGATGTTACTTTGATATAAACATGATTTTCACATAAATGATTATCCTGTAAGAGAAACAAGATGCTTTATATAAATGAAACATGATTTGGGATTATCAAAACAGTTGAGTCCAACATAAAGAGATCTCATGTCTCAATATATGAGAATAGCCACCAAACACGTTCAACGCCTCCAAGTACTGTTATGGTCTACCGATACCAAGCCCACCAAAGTCACCAATGATCTGCATGTTGTCTGTATAATTCATGACAAATGCAGGAATATCCCATTCAGGGGTGATTATATACATACTTAGTAGGTTATCCCAAAAACCATGAGAGAAGAAATAGAAATAAACAATAAACTTAACCCATATACAAAGAGGGAAAGGAAACTCAATTTTCAGATATAGTCATACTAAAACCCCATTCTAGAATGGAGAGATGTCTTAATCTCCAAATCCCTCTATGGATGATGATGATTCTTCCTACAACTCCAAAGGTTCCATATCCAATTCTCATTGTCATGTGAAACCTCACATGAATCAAATTGGAGAGCATGATCCTCATAACAACACTCCACATTCGAGGGCACACTATCTCCAGTAGATGATCCACTCTCTGATGGAGCTCAATGACGATGGAGTACCACTTTGTAGATATAGGACTCACTCTATATATAGTATGGAGAGTATTAACTCTATATATATAAAGAGTACAGGGGGCCCCCACCCTGGTGCGATGTGAGAGTATCGACCCTGACATCTCTTTGATGATCAAACCCAATCACTTTCATCGACCAAACATCACTGGAAGAAGATTCTCACTCATAACACCTCATGTCCTGTAAGAACCCGGATCTTCGTTTGAGGTATGTTTTTCTTTTTTCTGGAGTTTTTGGGAAAAATAAAGTTTCTGGAAATTTTTGAAGTACACACCGTGTACTTTCTGAGTACACGTCATGTACTCTTTTCCCACTCGAAGTTGTGTGTTGGCCGTGTCCGGGCCACACACACGGTGTGTAGGGGTGACGTGGAGGCCGATGTTGGCAGAGTACGGAAAGACCTAGTACATGTCGTGTACTCTAAAAGTACATGTCGTGTACTCTAAAAGTACATGCCGTGTACTTTATTTTTATTTCATTAATCGGACCGGGGTCACGCCTAATGATCATAAACGTCTTCTTCTCTGCCTAATTCCATCCAGAGCGTCCGAGGAGGCCGATTCTTCTCTGAGCCACCGATTTGTCACCGGTTGTCCGAATCGAACTCTGTTTATTGTAGAAGAATCACAGCGGTGAGTTCTTGGTTCTTCTTTGGCCTCATTTCCTGATTCCTTCTCTCAGGTGGGTTATCTGAGGTTGAACGTTTTAGATGTTTTTGCAGATCTACTCCATTCTAGGCCGATTCACAGGCCGAGGTTCAATTATATCAATCTTCGAGGATTGAGGTAGGTGGTTTGTTGCCCTACGTTGATGTTCTTTGATTTTTGGTTGCAAAAGTGTCGGATACCCATGTATCAGGTATCCCAGGTTTAGGATTTTGATCCTATTGTTTGTTTTCCCTAGATTGCTTGTTATCTTATGATTAATTGTTGCTAATATATGATAGGTTGCATGTTTGAGGATCACCCCATGGGTATCTCTCCCTGTTTGGTTGTTTATCTCTGTTTGGCACCGTTTTCCTATAAGGCAAAACCTATTGCAATTGTTAGTTTACTTGTTATCATTGATTGCATTAATTTTCTATTGTTTAAATTATTTTGATGCATGTTAGCTATTAGCCAAGTAGTTTTTGAACTTACTTAGGGATGCTGATAGTCGATTACGCACGACTAGACTGCTCAGGGTTGTGAGAACCTGGTGCGGGAGATCAAAGAGGGAATAGATGATTAAGTGATTCCCTAGAGGGTCTGTTGGTTTTAGTTTCATACATAGGACCTATGGTAATAGGAATTTGTGCTTCCTAAGAGTGTTCTTATTTTCCCACGCATCGAGACCACAGGGGGAATTAGACATAAGTGCTTCCTTAGAGAGTTTGTAGCTATCGTTTCAAGACTATAGGGGAATTGACGTGAGAGCTTACCAAAGTGTTTGTGCCATGTTTTATTACTAGACTTTAGGGGTCTGCTAGTTTGAGCCACCCAGAGGGTCAGTGTGAATTTTGATGGTTGGTTGTGACGAGTCCACCAAGCCAAAGAACAAGCTTGGGTTTTGTACTGCTTGTGTTTAGGTAGTCTTTTGAGATACATGTCGTGTTACTTGCTTACCTTGGAATAGAAATCTTTGATAGTTTTCTCTGGTTGTTTAATTAAATGAAAGTGAATGGTAATTGGTAGGATTATTTACTGGTGTACACTTAGTCCATTACTGTACTTATTTTCCTTTACTTTTGCTATATTACTCACTGACAGTATGGCACAAATCTTGTGGTGGTTGCCTACTGGGATTAGTCTCACACCCTATTTGGGTCCTTCTTTTCGGCCCAACCAGATTATATGGTTGCAGGTGTAGATAGGGATTGTGTCCCTTCTACCTCAGGTACTTGATTGCTTGTTGGAGCTGGAGAGCATGGGACCGGGCTTTGGCTCGCGATGCTGCTGGAGTTGATGTTTACGTTTAGTACTTTGGTTTCAGTTGTATTTTAGCACGTTGATTTCTTTACTGATTTCCATAGATACATGTACCGTACTGCATCATTATTATATCAGACATTGCTTCTACTGTTAGTTCAGTTGTCGTATGCTTTTTGCTGCTTCCGCTATTGTTTATGTTTATTCTTTCACTGTATACTTACCAAATGAGGGCATAGTTTCCCCACAAACTCACCAAGGCCCTCGCTACTAGTCGGCAGTCTGGCGTTTGGGGAAACGCGCTTAAGGTTATGTGGCGCACCGGGTACGGTGTACTAGTTATGTGGCTCCGGATTCGGGTCGTTACAAAGTGGTATCAGAGGAGTTTTATTTCTTTTTTATTGCCTTACTGTTTTGCGACAATAGACAGGGATAAGAAGAAATGGGTATTTAGTACTTAACTGTGCCTGGGAGTAATTAACCCGTGTACTAGGAAAAGCTATATTACCTCGTAATTGCAATTTTCAGTTTTTTTAAGTGTTACAGTTTATTATATTTCACTGTTGGGTGATGCACATGTTTTGTGGTGTTAAAGTTTATATGATTGTGGTTCTATTTTGTTTCAACCCGATGAGATGAGGGTGTGCCATCTCATGCATCATGTAGGCACTGGGTAGGAAATTACATGTCATGCATTCACCATGTCATCTAGGGTGCATTAGAATTTCATGCTATTGTGATAGATGTCGTGATAAATTATGCATGTTGTTGTGATAGTTGCTATGATGGACATACTTTTTATGCAGTTTTACTTTATATATGCATTTTTATGATGCCAATCTTTGATTCGCGGGGAGTATGGGCCCCCATGGATCGGAATTTGGCACATAGATGTTTTTTTTTCAGTGTTTCTGGTGTTCCGTGCAGTTTCTAAGCTACTGCCCGGAAAAACCCAGAATACACAGCGTGTACTTTATTCATACACACCGTGTAGTTTTTAAACCATGTTACTGACTGTGTGAACAAAGACACGGGGTTGTATAAAGTCTTTGGGGACACACCGATTATGATAAATACACGCCATGTAGTAGTCGACCGTGTACCCGGCCGTGTCACTAACAACACGGGACGGGGAAACTCGTGTAGTACACGCCGTGTGTTATAAGAACACGCTGTGTAGTTTTATTTTGGGTACCCAGCCATGTCATGAACAACACGAGTCAGTGTTATCTATCCTTATACATGCCGTGTTTGTTCGGAACATGCCGTGTAGGGGTCAGCCGTGTGGTCGGCCGTGTAACCGCTACACGGGTCGCCGAAACTCGTGTAGTACATGTCGTGTGTCATAAGAACACGCCATGTAGTTTTCTTCTGGGTACCCGGCCATGTCACGAACAACACGGGTCAGTGTTAACTATCCTTATACACGCTGTGTTTGTTTAGAACACGCTGTGTAGGGGTCAGCCATGTAGTCGTCCGTGTAACTGCTACACGGGTCGCTGAAACCTGTCTAGTACAAGCCGTGTCTTTAGTGAACACACCGTGTAGTTTAGAATTAGGAGGACCGTGTAGGTTAGCCGTGTAAAGAGACTCAGGTAGGGGAGTGGAGTTCAAGTACATGCCGTGTTTTGGGACAACATGCCGTGTAGTCTGGGATGTTACACGACCAGTGGTGGCAGAGTTACACACCCATGTAAATGTCTTTAACAAACACGCTGTGTAGTTTAAATACACACCGTGTAGTCTTGTTTTGAAAACTTAAGTGTTTCTCTCTCCTATTCCCATTTTGTAATCTTGTGTTTTCTGTCCTTATTAATCCTAAATATGAGGAGTGCTTTTGACCTTTTAGGGCCATGGAACCAAGACGTCCTCTCATTGCACGCCAGGAACCGGGCAGTGATCGTACGCTTGATACGGCAGACCAGGGACTACCAGTAGTTCTACCGATCGTTCCTGACATGGCACCTGTAGTGATTCCAGACATTGGTGCCGATGCTCAGTTCATAGAGGGTTTCATGAGGTTCATGCAGACCTTCCAGGGAGCTCAGCATCTTGCTCCATCTATGGCAGAGCTGACGCAAGTCTTCCAACAACAGCATCCTCCCACCTTCACAGGGGATGGAGGACCTCAGGCTGCAGAGTCATGGCTAGAAACCATGCTTTTCATCTTCGAGCATATGGAGACACCCCTAGATAGAAGGGTGAAGCTCTTGACTTACATGCTGCGAGATTCTGCCAAGAGATGGTGGGATGTGGTCCTGCAGGCAGGGCGCCAACGGACTATGGATTGGGACGAGTTTTAGCGTACGTTCTACGACTATTTCTATTCGGCGAAGCTGAGAGCCAACAGAGCTAGAGAGTTCATGAACCTACAGTAGGGAACTCTTTCGGTTATGGAGTATTCCTCCTGTTTCACTGATTTGCAGCGTTTCACTCCCGTTCTGGGAAATAACGAGCTATTTTTGGCAAGGAAGTTTGAGGAAGGCCTCAAACCAGAGATCAGATTGCAGGTGAACGTCTTCCAGTTGACTTCTATTAATATGATAGTCAACTAGGTGTTGATCACCGAATGGAATATGAGGGAGACTGGAGTTGTTGACCAGTGCAGTTCAGCATCCAAGGCTGATTCATTTCATACTGACAGCAGGAATCACCACCAAGAGTCTACTCGAGGTGACTCGAGGAAGCGAGGTATTTCTTCTGGTAGACAGGATCTTCCTTCTGGAAACCAGGTGGTGTGCTATCAGTGTGGAAAGAGCGGGCATAAGAAGCCTCAGTACCTGAGATATCCAGTGGAGTGCCGATCTTGCGGCAAGATGGGTCATCTGTAGCGTTTTTGCAGGGTTCTTCTTCCAGCAGCTAGTAAAGGAGGATTGGTTTCTACTCCCCATATAGGAGCAGGATTGCCAGTTCTGCAGCAGACTGGGGGCTGGAGTTCTTCAGGTCATTCAGGCCAGGGTAGAGGTTACGGACGCGGTGTTCAGGCTTAGGGAGAATAAGCTCAGGGATATCAGGCTGCTATATAGGGCCACAGTACAGGCCAGACGTTTGCGGTAGAGAAGATCCATCGGGAACAGGATCCTGGACCTTCCACAGTTCGAGGTACGATCTTAGTAGCCTCAGTTTTATCTTCTGCACTTTTCGATACCGTAGCTTCTCATAGCTTTATTTATATGCACACTGTGGAGAGCCTTAGACTTACTGTCCTTACTTTTGAGGATATGTTGGCACTAGACACTCCTTTGGGACATAGAACTACTAGTGTGTGTCAGTGCAAGGAGTGCCACCTGAAGGTTGGTGGGTGTAACTTCTTGTGGTACCTTTATGTCTTTGAGATGATGGATTATAATTTCATTCTCTTAATGGACTGGCTAGTTCCTTTTCAGGCCTTTGTCGATTGTTATCACCGCAGGGTGAGTTTCACGTCACCAGAGGGTGGGTCCTTTCTTCACAAGGGTGAATGGGATGTCCAGGCAAGCAGAGCTGGACCAGAGCATAATGGTTTGGGCAGTGTTACAGCCCAGATTGCTAGTTTATATCTAGATGATCAGGGAACTTCTCAGATGGACTTCCCTCTAGTAGTTGACCATTTTCCGGATGTCTTTCCAGAAGACTTCTCAAGGTTGCCTCCGGAGCATGAGGTAGACTTCTCTATTGAGCTTGTGCTAGGAGCAGCACCGGTATCCATACCTCCTTATAGGATGGCTATGCCTGAGTTGCAAGAACTCAAGAATCAGTTGGAGGAGTTGTAGGCGAAGGGTTTTATTTGACCCAGTACTTCCCCTTGGGGTTCGCCTATGTTGTTTGCGAAGAAGGCGGATAGTACCTTACGGCTTTTTGCGGACTATCGAAAGCTGAACCAGTTGACGGTCAAGAACTGATATCCATTGCTGAGGATTGATGATCTTTTTTATCAGCTTCGAGGAGCCAGGGTATTCTCAAAGATCGACATGAGATTTGGCTATCATCAGTTACAGGTCAGACCATCTGATATACCTCTCACAGCTTTCCGAAGCAGGTATGTTCTATACGAGTATCTAGTTATGTCGTTCGGTCTCACGAATGCGCCGACAGTTTTCATGGAGATGATGAACAGAGTTTTCTGTCCTTACTTGGATTCTTTCGTTGTTGTCTTTGTGGACGATATTTTGCTGTACTCTCACACTCGACACGACCATGCTACCCATCTTGAGATCGTATTGAGTACACTAAGAGAGCATCAGTTATATACTAAGCTCTCAAAGTTCCACTTCTGGATGGACGGGATTCACTTCCTGGGCCATGTCATCTTAGAGACAGGAGTATCAGTAGACCCAGAGAATGTGAGAGCAGTAGTTACCTGGGAGCAGCCGAAGAATGTCTTCAAGGTACGGAGTTTCTTGGGACTGGCTGGTTATTACAGGCAGTTTATATAGGACTTCTAACGCTTAGAAGCACCGTTGATGGTCTTGACTAAGAAGGGTGTGAAGTACATTTGGTCAGAATCTTGCGACTCAGCCTTCCAAGAGCTGAAGGGGAGATTGACTTCAGCACTGATTCTAGTTCTGCCAGAGCCGGGAAAGAGTTATACAATTTTCTGTGATGCATCTGGAATCGCGCTTGGAGCAGTGCTTATGCAGGAAGATCGTGTTGTTGCATACGGATCTCGGCAGTTGAGGCCCCATGAGAAGAACTATCCTACGCACGACCTGGAGTTGGTTGCGGTTGTTCATGCTTTGCGTTGTTGGAGGCACAATCTCATGGGAGAGTATTTTGTGGTATATACTGACCACAAGAGTCTCAAGTATAACTTCAAGCAGCATGACTTGAATCTGAGACAACGGAGGTGGGTCACGTACCTACAGTCTTTCGACTTCGAGCTTGCTTATACGCCTGGGAAAGGCAATGTTGTGGCTGACGCACTAAGCAGGAGGACTCAGTTGCAGGCAATTCAAGAGGCCAGCAGCGAGTGGCAGCTTATGGCTCTGTTCTTTGAGATGCATTTGGAGGTGCATGAAAGACAGGGACAGACGGTCCTTTCTTCTGTAGCTGTTACCTCTACTCTTTTAGATCGAGTTCGAATGAGACAACTATTAGACCCAGAGGGCCTAGTCTTACGGGAGGGTGTGTCAGGTGGAGACCCTACTCCAGGGTGGACAGTGGTCGATGATGAGGTGCTACGTTTTCATGGCCACGCATGGGTTTCAGCAGACATACGTGAGGAGCTGATGCGGGAGTTTCATGCTTCATCTTGGGCAGTTCATCCTGGTGTCACCAAGATGTACTGAGACTTACATCGTCAGTATTGGTGGCCAGGTATGAAGAAGGATGTGGCTGGTTTTGTTATGTGGTGTTCCACCTGTCAGTAGGTGAAGGCAGAGCATTAGCGACTAGCAGGGCTTTTACAGCAGTTACCCATTCCTGAGTGGAAATGGAATGATGTCGCAATGGACTTAGTGACAGGGTTACCAAGATCGCCTCGAGGAAATAATGCGGTTTGGGTTGTAGTGGACAGGCTCACGAAGGTTGCACACTTCTTGCCGATCAAGGAGACCTTCAGTGTAGATGAGCTAGGACGGTTGTACATCTGAGAGATTGTACGTCTGCATGGACTTCCACACTCCATTATTTCAGATAGGGATGCATGTTTTACTTCGCACTTCTGGCAGGGGCTACAGAGGGCTTTGGGTACACAGGTACTTTTGAGTACAAAATACCATCCCCAGACTGATGGCCAGTCCGAGCGTACAATCCAGGTGCTTGAGGATATGATCTGAGCTTGCATTATAGACTTTGGCGGTACTTGGGAGAAGCATATTCCTCTGGTGGAGTTCGCCTACAACAATAATTTTCAGGCGACTATTCAGATGACACCTTACGAGGCTTTGTACGGTAGGCCATGTCGATCACCTTTATGCCGGCTAGAGGCAGGAGAGGCAGCTTTGTTGGGACCTCGTCATGTTTAGGAGACCATAGAGCAGATAGAGTTGATTCGGAAGAGGATGGCTACAGCACAGTCTCGACAGAAGTCCTATACTGATCAGCGGAGACGACCTCTGGAGTTCAAGGTCGAAGATCAGGTTTTCCTGCGCGTTACCCCGAGGTTGGGACATAAGAGGATTAGGAGGCAGGGGAAACATTCACCAAGATACGTTGGGCCATTTGAGGTTCTGGAGAGAGTCAGGCTGGTTGCTTACAGGTTACAGTTACCTCAGTGGTACTAGGCTATGCACAACGTTTTCCATGTTTCTCAGCTTCGACGGTATTTCTCAGACCCGTCTCATGTTTTTCAACCCAAGGAGGTTGAGCTAGAGCAGGATGCATCTTTTGAGGAGCATCCTATCAGGATTTTTGATCATAGTGCAAAGGTACTCCGTGGCCGGTTTGTTCCTCTGGTACGGGTGCTATGGCAGCACGACCGTATACAGGACGAGACTTGGGAGAGGGAAGCTGACATGCGATCACAGTGGCCAGAGTTCTTCGAGGTTTCTTCTTCTATGCCTTGTTAGGGAAATTTAGGGACAAATTTTTTAAGGGGGGAAGTTTGTAAGAACCCGGATCTTCGTTTGAGGTCTGTTTTTCTTTTTTCTGGAGTTTTTGGGAAAAATAAATTTTCTGGAAATTTTTGAAGTACACGTCGTGTACTTTCTGAGTACACGCCGTGTACTCTTTTCCCGCTCGAAGCCGTGTGTTGGCCGTGCCCGGGCCACACACACGGTGTGTAGGGGTGACGTGGAGGCCGATTTTGGCGGAGTACGGAAAGACCTAGTACACGCCGTGTACTCTAAAAGTACACACCATGTACTTTCTTTTTATTTCATTAATCGGACCGGGGTCGCGCCTAATGCTCATAAACATCTTCTTATCTGCCTAATTCCATCCAGAGAGTTTGAGGAGGCTGATTCTTCTCCGAGCCACCGATCCGTCACCGGTTGTTCGAATCGAACTCCATCGATTGCAGAAGAGTCGCAGCGGTGAGTTCTTGGTTCTTCTTTGGCCTCATTTCCTGATTCCTTCTCTCATGTGGGTTATCTGAGGTTGAATGTTTTAGACATTTTTGCAGATCTACTCCGTTCTAGGCCGATTCACGGGCCGAGGTTCAAGTATATCGATCTTCGAGGATCGAGGTAGGTGGTTTGTTTCCCTACGTTGAAGTTCTTTGAGTTTTGGTTGCAAAAGTGTCGGATACCCATGTATCGGGTATCCCGGGTTTAGGATTTTGATCCTATTGTTTGTTTTCCCTAGATTTCTTGTTAGCTTATGATTAATTGTTGCTAATATATGCTAGGTTGCATGTTTGAGGATCACCCCATGGGTATCTCTCCCTTTTTGGCTGTTTATCGCCGTTTGGCACCGTTTGCCTGTGAGGCAAACCCTATTGCAATTGTTAGTTTACTTGTTATCGCTGATTGCATGAATTGCCTGCTGTTTAAATGCTTTTGATGCATGGTAACTAATAGTCAAGTAGTTGTTGAACTTACTTAGGGCTGTTGATAGTCGATTACGCACGACTGGACTACTCAGGGCTGTGAGAACCTGGTGCGGGAGATCAAAGAGGGAATAGACGATTAAGTGCTTCCCTAGAGGGTCTGTTGGTTTTAGTTTCGTATGCAGGACCTACGGGAATAGGACTTTGTGCTTCCCAAGAGTGTTCTTAGTTTCCCACGCATCGAGACCAGAGGGGGAATTAGACGTAAGTGCTTCCTCAAAGAGTCTGTAGCTATCGTTGCAAGACCATATGGGAATTGACGTGAGAGCTTCCCAGAGTGTGTGTGCCTTGTTTGATTACTGGACTTTAGGGGTCTGCTAGTTTGAGCCACTCAGAGGGTCAGTGTGAATTTTGATGGTTGGTTGTGACGAGTCCACCAAGCTAAAGAATAAGCTTGGGTTTTGTACTGCTTGTGTTTAGGTAGACTTTTGAGATACCTGCCGTGTTACTTGCTTACCTTGGAATAGAAAGCTTTGCTAGCTTTCTCTGGTTGTTTAATTAAATGAAAGTGAATGGTAATTGGTAGGATTATTTACTGGTGTACTCTTAGTCCATTACTGTACTTATTTTCCTTTACTTTTGCTATATTACTCACTGACAGTTGGGCACAAATCTTGTGGTGGTTGCCTACTGGGATTAGTCTCACACCCTGTTTGGGTCCTGCTGTTTGGCTCAAACAGATTATATGGTTGCAGGTGTAGATAGGGATTGCGGCCCTTCTACCTCAGGTACTTGATTGATGGTTGGAGCTGGAGAGCATGAGACCGGGCTTTGGCTCGCGATGCTGCTGGAGTTGTTGTTTACGTTTAGTACTTTGGTTTCAGTTGTATTTCAGCACGTTGATTTGTTTACTGCTTTCTATAGATACATGTACCGTACTGCATCATTATTATATCAGACATTGCTTCTACTGTTAGTTCAGTTGTCATATGTTGTTTGCTGCTTCCGCTGTTGTTTATGTTTATTCTTCTGCTGTATACTTACCAAATGAGGGTATAGTTTCCCCACAGACTCACCAAGGCCCTCGCTGCTAGTTGGCAGCCTCTGACGTTTGGGGAAACGCGCTTGAGGTCATGTGGCGAACTGGGTACGGGGTACCGGTTATGTGGCTCCAGATTCGGGTCGTTACATGTCCCATCTCTGTTGCCAGAGCGAGGGTCACCTCCACATAGAGAACTCAAGATATTCTACTCATAGACCTAAATCTGAGTCTTGAAGGAGATACACAAGGTATCGAGAACTACGAATACATGACATGTACAAATGGTCACATGACATGTAATGTCATCCAAACACCTGGGGGTGTTCTTCCCCAAAAATGGCTTGACCATCCATGTACAACCACACAACCTGCCCATGAGGTGACACAGTTCATATGCCCACCCAAGGTCTTTGTGCGTGCTCTTGGCACACAACTCGGCTAACCAGATACACTCACAGGGCCACTACAAAATAATTGATTTATACCGATAGAAATTTAGTGATCTATTTTATATTTGTAGGTAAAAATGAGTAATTCCAAAATATATTAAGTCTTGTTGGTATAAATCATTTGTACCCACAAATTCTTTAATAACAATTGTACCTTTTGTTTTATTATATCAATACCAATAGTTTTTTACCAACAAACAAATCTATTATTATTAATAATTATTACCAACAAATATTTTAGCATTAGAAAAAATGTTTCAATAAATTATCAAATAATAAAAAATAATGTACTAATTGTTGAATATATATTTATAATTTATTTACTGCTAACATGTATTTTTTCGATAAAAAACACATTTTTATACATTGAATTATAATATTGATAATTCAATATTGTTTCATGAAATAAATTTAAATAATATAAAAATATGACAAATGATTCAAAAATAATTTCAACTTTAAATTTAATTTTTTTTAAAAGGATGGGTATCAATTACATGCAATTTTTTTTAACAGTAAATATTTTTCTATTATATGTAATTATTTATTACATTTGTCAATTTATTGCAATGAAAAAAAAAATCATGCAGCCCAATTCTACTTAACACCGCCTCCCCAATCTGATACCCTAAAATCCTAAAACGATCAAATGGCGATGTGAAGCTCGGAGCTTCCATGGAAATTCTCAGAACCTTATCATCGATAATTTCCAAGCCATGGTTGAAGGGTTGTGTTCGCTATTTTTTCTAACCACTGTCATCGAAGACGTGAACCATCCAGGGATTAGGGTCTTGGGAGATGATGCAGGTACAATCCTCGAAATTACCCGTGTCCCTCTATGATAGATTGCAGGAAAATCCACTGACAGAGCCGATCCGATCCTCAGAATCCAAATTCAATTCCACCCCACCCCAAAGGTAGCTCCCGCCTATGAGGCCAGGCAAGCTTGAGTTGGCAGCCTGATCATCGGAGGAGGAACTGGTGAAATTCAGGCTGGCGTTCTGTGAAAGATGATGCACAGAGAAGGAAGATGAGTACAAACAATAGATTTTATCAGACCGAGAGCTTCTCAGCTTCGGAGAAACAGGGAGCAAACATAATTTTGGGATCTCTCATTCATGGAAAGGGGCTGTGGTTTTCGGGATATAGACCCTATACTGAATCTGTACCATGACATTATTCTTTCTCCCAGAAGCTTCTAGAAACGGCTACCATTCATTGATGATGGAGCTCGTGATTCCGAGGAAAAATCTACTACAATCCCATTTTGGGGAAGATGATCTCGGTGACCAGAAACCAAAGGGATTCATGAATCTTAATTTGAAATTGCCACCGGACCCTACGGACATCCCGTTGAAGCACGATAATGAGATTCTGGTCAAGAGCTTCTAGGAAGAAGATGATTGGATATATGAAGACAAAGATCAGGTTGTAGATCGCTGGTAACAGGTATGGTTTTTACTTCTAATAAGATTCCATCAAAAAAATTTAGGTGCTTTCAATGATGCTCAAAGGAAGCCCGAATGTGATGGGTTAATAAGAATTTAATATTTCATTTGTTGTTTGTTCTATGCAAGTTTGAAGCCGGATGTGATGGGTTTGGTTGAAGATCTATAGTAAGCTTCTTTCAAGATAAGGATTAAAGGTATTTGTTTTTATAGTTTCATTTACATGTCTAGTTATGGAGAAAGGGTTTGGGCTGGTTGTTCTTATTGTGTCAAGCCGATTTGATGTGGATAAGGTGATGTTTTAAATTAGATTTATCAAACATAAACATGGGTATTGAAGAACATCAGATCTGGTTCAAATAGGGCTCAGTCTCAGAGGTGCTATAGCTAGGGAAGTTCAAGTTGGTTCTTGGGAGCTCACTTAAGTTATGAGGCCACGATATATTTGGAATTTAGGGTTTCATCCCCGGAGGTTCTGGTTGAGAATTACTTGGTGGCTAATGGGATTCGGCCGTTGAGAATGATGATTTCACCTTCAAACAAGTTCACTTCCTTGTATTATATTGCAGGTCACTGCTCTAGAGTTCTGTAATCTGAATATCTGTATTGTTCACGTGTTCATTGCTATTGATCCAAGGCAATGCTTGTATTTCTTGTTCATGTGCTGAAATAAATAGAAATCTAGCTCGAGGATCTTGTTTTGGAGGCTTGTGTGAAGATTCTTTGGTTCATTGAAAGGCGACTACATCGACTAATGTGGGGATTTGAGATATTATTCACTGTGTGTTCAAGATCGAATTGTTGTATCGTAGCTTGAAGTCTAGAGGTTTGAAGTTCATGAGGTTTTGGACAGTTTGTCTTGTTGTTAACGATAAAGTTATATGATGTTGAATCGGGTTTATTTAAGAGGTGAATCAGACGTGGTCTTCTAAATCAGACTATAGTTGAAATCCAATGAAGTGAATACATGACTAGGTGGTCACTGAGCTACAATTAATTGGAAGCATGCACAGATGGATAAAATGTTTGGAGGGTGAAGATAAAGGGACCACAATGGAAGATGATTGTCAACATCTAATGCTAGGTGTACTCAAGTAGCGAGTCAAGGTAAATTCTATTCAATTCTCACTACTTTATTAAATATATAGGTTGAGCACCTCTCATGAAGACTATCCTTGGGACCTATTGATTGATTATTTTCTTTGGCCATCTCCCTTTGTTCTAACTGCTTCATTCTGTAAAAGAGATGCACTTATGATGTTCTTTTAATGAGTGTGATGTTGTTGTTCTCACTACCACAGAAACGGGTACCCTTTAACAGCGTTAAAGAGAAGCAGTAATAAAAGGGTACATTTATCAACGCTAAAAAAACCTCTGATAAAAGGTGTTTTTAACTGCGTTAAAAAAACGTTGTTAAAAGTACTCATTTATCAGCGTTTTTTTACTAGTGATGATAAATACTATATTTAAAAATATATATATATTTTATTAAAAAATATATATTAATATATAAATATATTTATATTGATATTAATATAATATATATATTTTAAATATGTTTTAGATAAGGCTAAATAGATATTTACACATAATATATAAGATATTCAGTAATAATGACTTATAAAATAATTAAAAAATTTATTTAATTAAAAATTTGTTAATTATTATCGAGTAATAGTCATTTAATAACAATTTGAAGATAAAAAAAATCAAAAAATCAATAAAAGATCTAAAATAAGTTGAAAGCATAATTTGAACTTCAAATGACCATGAATTTTGATCTGGGTGTTCGTTTGGGTTCTATCACATATCATATTGAAGCATGTGATAAACTTTACGGACTTGTGACAGAGGGGAACCCTCTGTCACATTTTTCGAGGTCAAAAAAGGTCTAGAAGACCTCCAAAACTGAGTTTTTAGTCGGAGTACTTTAATTTTTTAACATTCGATAAAATTTCAATCTCGTTTAAGGGGGTCTTTTTGTCCGTTTTCAATGAGGACTAAATTTATTAATAGGGGTTACATTCATATTGATATTATGATTTTGAAACTTTATCGTTTTTCACAATGTACTGTTATTTATAATCTAATATATAACAATATATAAATATTTATTTATATATTCACACATAAAAATTTAATTTTATAAATAAATAATTAAACATATTTACATATAAAATATATTTCTCAATATATAAAACTTATCTAAATAAAAAATAATATTCATTTTATTTAAAATACAAATGTATGAATATTTATATTCATATACAATTAATATATATATAATGTTTATATATATATATATAAATATTAATATATAATATATGAAAATAAATATAAATATGTGTAATTATATTTATAGATGCACACATATATATTAATATATATATATATATATATATCTGTGTGTGTGTGTGTATGTATGCATGTATGTGTGTGTGTATTTATAAACACACACACAAAAAACATATTTTATATATGTATTTAAATAAATATATATATATATATAAATATATATAGATATGTCATAAAATAAAGAACAAAACAATATAGGTGAGTGACAAAGGCGTAAAATTATGAGGGGGGGTCTCAGGTTTAAAACTCACCAAAGGTAGGGGCGCGTGCAGACGAGTGAGACAGTGCATAACGCTGTTAAGGGGGGGGGGGGGTTCCTAGCACTGTTAAAGAGGCTGGGGGAGGCTAGACAAATGGTGTTAAACGTGTGGGGGGGGGGGGGTCAAACACTGATAAAAGGGGGTTTGTCCCTTCGAATTTGCAGTAAAAAAATTCCTTTTTAAAAAATTATCTTTTTGACTTTTATCAGTGCTAAAAAAACCGCTGATAAAAGTGGTCTTTATTAGCGTTTTTTTAGCATTGATAAAAGGGACCTTTATCAGCGCTTATTTTAGCGCTGATAAAAGGAACTCCCTTTTAATAGGGCATCGATTATCAATGTTTTTTACCGCTATAAATGCCTTTTTTGTGCGCTTTTAAAAGCTATATCTGCAGTAGTGTCTCAACATGTTGTGTTGGGATTTCTATTCCCTCGCATGATGAGATCTTCATGTTTTTATACTTTCTATATGGCCAGACCTATCCAAAACTCTAGCAAACACTTAGTGAACTATGCACATTTTAGTTTCTTGCTTCTAAATCTCTTTTGTGTTATATTCTCTAAATAGTCATGATTTTTCTTTTTCGAAATTAGTGTAGTTTTTCACTATGTTAATATATATTTTTACCTTGCATATGTTTAATTTATATAATGTAATGAGTTAAAAAATCAATATAGAGTTGAAGAAACTTTTAATCATAATTGAAATTCCGGTTTTGCGATAATAAGGCTTGAGCATAGTAATTTTAGATTGAATTTTTGTTTAGAGACTTCTAGATGAATAGGTTAGCTCCCTTTGGAACTTAGTTCACTCATTGAAATTATAATGAAAGATTCTTTCCATTTAGCAAAGTGAGATACATACTAAATGATTATTTAATGTGCATTTGAGGGTATAACAGGGAGGAATCCTTTTTAAAGAAATTAAATATAGGTTTAATTGATTAACAAGTTAGGTTTAGTCATTTTAATTCACTGTGGTCATTCTAACTCCATTTTTTATGGTTTCTTGCATTCATTATTTCATTAAATTCATTGTTTGATTGCATTCATCCATATATATTTTAATTTATTTTTTCCTTTTTTCTAATTCATATACCACCTTTATTGCATTAATAATCTCTGTAGAATACTTTAGCCCCACTGTTAGTGGTGTGGTGGTATGAGTTTGGGGTGGGTGAGGGGACAAATATGGGGTTAAGTCCCAAGGCTTACGAGTTTACTATCATTTTCTTCCTTGTGTTGTGTTTGGCGGTGACCGATGTAATTGACCTATTATTCTTTAGAATGCTAGAGTTAAAACAGTAGTGAAAACATAAAAATAGTGTGAGTATCCTACAATGCATTACTTGTTTAAAAACATCAAAGGGGATCCACTTTTAAATGTATTTATGACTATTTTATGTGGTGCAAGAATCAAAGAAAAATGTCTTCAATAGTAGACCCTAGACTCTACCCATAAAAAATGTATGATATTTTTAAGTTCGGCCTCAAAGAAATTTAATTACAACTTTCAAGTTATTCACTGGTTTGTTTTTCATTTCTTTATCATTGAACATAATTTATTTCCAAATTATGGGATGAAAAAAAGAATATAGGTAGATCTAAAAATAAATTGTTTTTTTGTCAAATTAAGATGAAAAAATTGGTTGTTCCTTATTTGGTGTTGATTTTTTTTTCCAGTTTATTGTCAATATATTTTGAAATCACTCATCATTTGTAACCAGTTTTAAACTAGTTGTTTTATTGTCAATTAGTTTATTATAGATCCATTTTAATTGCATATAAAAATTCGGCTGCACCAAATGAAGACAAACCGATTTATTTTCAAATTATGATGATAAGCTTGGTTTTTTACTCTATCTGATCATAATTTACTTCCATTTTCTACAAAATATTTTACTTTTTCGTATCCTTTTCAATCTCTTTTCAATTCAAAAAGATGAAATGTTTTACTTTGGCTTCCTAATATGATCAAAAGTGTGTTATTCTATTATGATCCTTATATCCTACATGAGCTTCTTTAGTCGAGATGATCAACTACTTCCATCCACTAGTACACAGGGGCCTGCTTACATGAGTCAAGATGATCAACTTCTTACAACCACTTGAAATTGGGGTTGACCTGCTTCATGATGTCAATGTGTGTCTACTATAAGTGATCCCCACCATTGTGGCCATGTCATGACTGAGTGGGTGAATTGCATGTTTGGACACTGCTGGTAGTGTAAACCACGATAGTGATAGTTCATCTTTGAGAAATAGATTGTGGATGTTTGATGGAGTTTCATGTAACGTCTCATGGATTTTGAACATGTTTAAACGTGTTTGTAGCATGTTTCTTTAAGTTTCATTTCTTTTTTTAGAGTTTGAACATGTTTTAGATTATATTCGAACATGTTTTTTCAAATAAAGTCACTGATCTTCGAGTTTCATATAATCTAATTTTGCATTTACTATACAAAAATACAATAAATATATTACATATAAATATATTAATAAATATAATATAAAATTTTAACAATAAATTTTGAAATACCCCTACATAATATTTTACATAAACTATAATTTACTAATAGTTATTAATTATTGGTATTAGTATGAATATTGATAATTATATTATCAAGAGATAAATATGTCATATGAATCTATTGCTAAATATTTTTACCAACATATATACTATTTGTTGGTAGCATTATAATTTCAACATAACTATTTTACCTATCATAATAACATTTAGTGACCAAATTTTACCAACAAATTAGTGATAGGGATATATTTGTTGGTAAAATGATTTACCAACAAAAAAATACTTTTACCAAATGATACACTCCTATTGAAAAATGTTAAATATTTTGTAGTGGTGTCCACATGGGGACATGGTGTGTATGTTCAAATATGGTCTTCGGAATGTGCCCTCATCACACAGATTCGATATCCTTTTAGTGTTTGCATGGTGTGTGGTCATGACTACACAACATGTGATACTGAACTCGGACAAAAAAAACTATCTGCTCCGAGTTTTCGAGGAACACAACTTGTCTTCCTTTGGGATATATGGTGTGTTGTCACAGATTTCACAGACATAGTCTAATCTTTATGTGGATGCCATATCTGCTAATCTAGTTGGAAAACCCACAGTTTGACTTGCTCGAACCTGCCAAATTCATAATGGGTGGTTTTCGATTGCTGATTCCTGGCCTCCAGTGGCTGGAAATCCGATCTCCAATCACCCTTGCAGTAGCTATTGCATCCTTCCTCATCAACTGGGGTAAAGATCCACGAATCCATCACCCGCATCCATAAATACATCTCACACCATCTAAAAAAACACTTATCCATAAGTCGATCGTGCAATAATCATGAATCTATGGGTTCGATCATGCTCGAATCCATCATGATAATGTCAAATCGTGACCCCATGAACCAATAATGATGAACACAGAGAACGGTGGTGGGAAAATCATATGAACATAGTGAAAAACATCGTTGGCCTATGTGATCCTAACCAACAATTACATATAGAAGAAACAAAGGGAAAATCATGGTGCAGTAGATATAAGTAATTAGGTTCTCTAATGCCAATTAAATTGGGCTCATATGAAGAACAAAAATTATAGAATAAAGCACATACACAATCCACAATTTTCAATTAAATTGAGTGGTGGAAATCCATAAAATAACAAACTATACCTCGAGAATGGATCAATTTTTGGTGAAGAATGCATCTGATAGTGATGAAAGTGAAGATCATGTGGTGTTCTTCATTTATCCCATGATTCTCCTTGATCGATTGTCATCAATCCGCATTCCTAAGTTGTCTACACCAACAAAACACACTTTCTCCTCTCTAATATGCGGCTAGATTTATCATAATGATGTATTTATAAAAGGGGATTAGATTTCAATTCCCTAAGTAAAAAAATAAATTATTTTAATTTTCTTAACGCACCCACCAATGACTAACTTCCATGGAACCTTCGATGCTTGCCAAACTTATGTCATTCATGGGGTAAACCCCACATTTTGGAACAACTTTGGTCTCATATTTCCTATCTGAGGTTATGATCAATAGGTAGACCATTTATTATAAAAATATGTATTTACATACTTCAATGTATATTAATATTTTTCATATATTAATTCTAGGGTCTTGCGAGACCCAAAACACATATCTAACTCTGAGGAAAAATTAAGAGATATATATAGACATATTCAAAGGATCCAACTACAAAAACTAGAGTCATTACATTCTCCCCACCTTCAAGGATTTTTCACCAAAAAACACAAGATACGCCAAAAAGGTAGAGGTATTGAAACTGTATCTAGCTCTCATGCTTCTAGGATCTCTCCTGCATGCTCTCATGGTGACAAAGAACTCAACTAGAGGGATGATCCATCCACTCAGGATGTTCTCCTATCGATCCTCAATCATTACCAGGTATTCCGAGAAGGTGGACCCATCCTTGATGTCCATCTCAATTTATAATGGGTTTCAGGTCATAAATGTTTCTCCGTGGCTATTAAACATGTAAGATTCCATGCACTCAGTCCAATTGTGGGGGTAGGGACAAGCAGTAAGAAACCTCACCAACCCTACATGGGATCTGGAATATCCCGATGAACCTTGGGGATAACTTTATTCCCCAAACAAATCTCTATAATCCTCATTATGGGGGATCTCAGGGAAACATGGTATCCCTTCTCGAACTCCAAATTTCAATGGTTCTAGCCCATGTATGATTTCTTTCAACTATGATATGTCCTCATAAACTCACAAATCATATGAACCTTCTCTGTCATCGATTGCACCAACTTGAGCTCAACAAGAAATGTCTCACCAATCTCAGTCCAGTACATGGGTGTCTTATAAGTTCATTAATATAGGGCCTCAAAAGGTGTCATACGAATAGTTAATTGATAGTTATTATTGTTGGGAAACTCCTCCAATGGAAAGTGATACTCCCAACTCTGGACACACAAAACATATCTTCCAAAACATGGATGGTCCTCTCAGTCTATTTATCTATATGGGGTAAGATGTTGTTCTTACACGTAACTGGGTCTTGAAATCCTCCAGTAAACCTCTCTGTAACCATGATGTGAACCGAGTGTCACAGTCAGATATGATCATTGTGGGCACCCCATGAAGTTGGGTGATCTTCACACTTACATCTGCTCCAAACACTCAATCAAACTCTCCTCCTTGATGGAAAAATGTGGGCTGACTTGGTAAGTTGGTCAAAAATCACCCAGATAACATCATGACCTCTCACTATTTGCGGATTTCCATTACAAAATCTGTTGATATTCTATCCCACTTCCATTACAGGATCTCAGGAGGCCAAGTCAAACCTACTAGAACCTGATGTGTAGCCTTTACTTGCTGACGCATGATGCATCAAGAAATAAACCCCAAAACACTCCACATCATACCATCCCACAAAAACAACCATTGAAGGCCTATGTACATATTTTCCACACCCAAATATATAGCCAAGGGGGAGGTCTGAAACTCCCTCAACGCATCCTCATGAATTATGACAGAAACTACCGTCCATCCTTAGAAAAGGACGACATGTTCCCCACCGTCAAAAAATCCATCTGGTGCCTCTCATTAAGATATCTAGTCTTGTAAAGCTTCACAATCGATGTCTCTCAACCAAGCCCCTCTCACATGTTGAAGAAGAGGTGGATTCACCACCATCAACTGAAGGTACACATAACCCCTCACCTTCATCAGGGTCATCTGTAATGAGGCCAACTACTCTAATGCCTCCTCTACTTAGCGAGAATAGGATTTCCTACTATGGGAATCTTCCACTATATTTACCTTTCCTAGAGTGTAGGATATATCAAAGTTATAGTCCTGTAAGAACTCCAACCAATGCCTCTATCTCGGGCTAAGATCCCTCTGGGTGAAGATGTTTCTAAGACTCTGGTGGCCTGAGTAAATAAAAAAATTCTCACCGAGAAGATAACACCTCCACATAATCAAGGCGTGGACTACCACTACCAACTTCAAGTCATGGTTCACATAGTTATGCTCACGGGGTATCAACTTCCATGACCTATAAGTGATCACTACATGCCTCTATATCAAAATACATCCAATCCCAGTTCTAGAGGCATCATAAAACACGATGTACTCGACACCCTCCTTTGGTAATCTCAAAACAGGAGTACTAGTCAACCTCTTCCTCAGCTCCTTGAAGGCTCTCCAACTCTTCCCTATCTCAGAAAATGGCTTCCCTTCCCTTGTCAAGGAAGCCAATGGGGCTGAAATTTAGGAAAAATTTTCCACGAACCTCCGATATTACCATACCAAACCAAGAAAACTATGCACCTCTAACACAATCCTGGGTGTTTCACAAGAATTCACTACATCAATCTTCACCGAATCCGTAGTTACATCATTCTTAATGATTACATGACCCCAAAGAGTCAACCTCTCAGATCCAAAACTGAAACATTAAAATCTTACCGTGCAATTGATGCTCTTAATGTCTACAAACACACTCAAATGATTTGTATGCTCCTTCTCAGATGTGGAGTACATGAGTATGTCATTGATAAAGATAACTACGGACCAGTATAAAAATGATGAAAGATATGGTTCATAATATCCATGAACACAACAGAGACATTAGTCAAACTAAAAGGCATCACCAAAAACTCATTATGTTCACAGTGATTTCGAAATTCCATCTTTGGAACATCATCCTTGTGAACCCTCAGTTATTGGCAGCCAGACTTGAGATCAATCTTTGAAAAACAAATCGCACCTTTAAACTAGTAAAGAAATTCATCAATCCTTGGCAAGAGTTGCTTGTTCTTGATTATCACCTAATTCAGGTGATGATAATCAACACAAAGGCTCAAGCACCCGTCTTCCTTTTTCATGAACAAAATCAGAGCTGCACATGGGGACACAATGGGTCTAATAAAACCTTTTTCTCAAAGGTTTTCTAACTATAACCTCAGCTATCGAAGCTTGGTGGGGGCTATATGATATGCCCTGGAAGATATCAGTATGGTCCTAGGGTGCAAGTCAAGGCAAAAGTTAGTATCCCACCTCAGAGGTAGTCTCAGTACATCTTTGGGAAAGATGTTCATATAATCCTCTAGTACCACTAGCATCTAGATGCCTGAAGAGATCGATGCACCTAGGGATAAGCTTTCCAACTAATGGGTGATAATTTGTAACTTCCTATTCGTGAGTCCCACTCGCTCATCCATAAGACCCTTCTCGCGCACAAAGGCGAATCTCACCCTATCGGCACTTAGGCATAACTCTCTTGTGATGACAGTCTATCTGAGAATGCACTTTGGAAACCCAATCCATTCCTATAAATACATCATAAGGTTTCATCAGAATGACCAAGAGGTCCCATGAGAAAGTCTCTCCCCTGAGCGCCAACACCCACTATTGGCAGATGAGTGATATAAAAGAATCACCTCATGTAGGTACCTCTAGCCACAACTGGTGGGGCAAAGAATCAACTAGAAGATCTTTCTCTCACACAAGGTCTACATAGATATTGTAAGGACTCATCCATGTGTCTACAAGTACTAGAGCTAGAGTAGTGAAGATACAAATCAGACCTCGAATCATCCCATGAGCAGTTTGGTCATAACCCTCCAAAACCTACAACTTTCCAATGCCCTTGACCGCCATCCCTCTTATCCTGGCATGGTCCAACTAGTGGTTGTGGTTATAGTAGATCGTAGCATTTTTCTCCACCTATAGCTCCTCCCTTTGGATCTCCACCTTCTCTATGAATCACCTCCATAGGGGCCACCCTGACCATACCTGAGAGATTCTTAATTGTGTTGATGCCTCTGTCATTGAGGTCCACCCACTGACTGGCCACTATTCACAACATTTCTGGCCGAGTAATCATGATCCAAGTGACCTCACCAATTAAAATCATTTCATCAAACTTCTCTAGGCCAACTGGACCCTCTTTGAAAATCATATGATATAGATCTGTGTTTTTGAGTCTTTGCATGAGTATGTATCCTTTGTCAAGACTTCAACAGTTGACAAAATCTTTTCGCAATAGATGACTCATCACCACGATGTCCATTACTGGCTCCACCCACCTGGCGTCCCTCTACTATAAAGTTATCTATAACCATGGCATGCTCGAGTACTACTTTATAAGTGGGAATGTATGAGGAGACCACAATAGTTTAATTGTCTCTATGAAGGTCCTTCTCAAACTTCCATTCTTGAATGTATCCATCCCTCATCATATCAAGAGAGTAATGTGTGAGGTCGGTAAACCTCAAGGCGTACTCAGTAACTGACATATCTTTCTACTATAACTCAATAAACTCGTAGATCCACACATATCGCAAGATCAAAGGGTAACACTCATCACGAAACCACCTCTGAATGTATTAACATGAGAGCATAGCCTCGTTATGGGTTTGAGTGATCATACCCCACTAGTGCCTTGCCGTTTCATTTGATTAGGCAAGGTCCGAACAAGATAGAAAACTCACACCACTACCTCGATCCAATCCTCCACTGCCTAAGGGTCTATCTCTCCATGAAACTTGATCAGTATCTATTAGTGGAACTCGTGTAATGTGTTAAGCATGTGTGCATCATTATCTTGATCGAATGGAGCTATAGGCTTCCCAACATGCAGTTGATCATCCACCTAAACCACTGGAGGTGGATCCATACCCTTCCCATCGAGTGAAAGCATTGATCTATAATCAACTGGAGGAAACAACTCATGAATATGTCCTTGAACCGAGTCCTCACACTCAAATAGTTATCATCACAACCCTATATCAGTCCTTAGTTGGTTTTCTTCATAGAGGCATCCTGAAAATTTACAGGATATACCATGATCGAATGAGAATATATGGGGAGCTTACTCAAGAATGAAATAAAATCCAAAAGATTGAATCATATATGTTGCATGTACCATTTGTTTCACTACAACTTATGCCTCTGCATGTTGAGTCAACAGACATGTATTCAGAGTCCTGATGTATGCATGTGTCGGCCATCACACCATCACTGGGTTCCCTGGCCTGAGATCTAAACTTGAGAAACTCCAACATCATTTCCTTTAGTTCCCCAACCAATCCTTATGACATGTCCAACTCCAAACACTAACCTGAGGACAAACCTCCTCTGATATCACTCTGTCAAAATTTGACCCACTAGGACCCCGCTTGGGTCGATAGTAAGCCGAGTGTGACTCCCTAAACCTTCCTCCAATAGGCCAAAGGTTGGTGACTAACACCAAGTAGGAACATAACTAAAATGGGAGGCCTTAGCCTAAAATACCTATTTGCATGCACACAATCAACTCCATGAAATAGTGTAGAGATATAATAAAAAGACTGAAACATCTAGAGAGTGATCAATGCATGTAACAATCTCTATAAAAATACACCATAGTATAGAAACATAATATAAAAGATAAAGGAAAAAATAACCACTATACTAGAAAAGAGGTCCCAACCTAATAATAATTGCGAAAGGGAAAATTGAAGAGATCATAACTCAAAATCATCAAGACTAACCACTAAATACAGTTATCACCTCCTTGTACTTTTACGCTACACTAATACCAGGTCCACCGAAGTCACTACAAATCTACTTGTCATCTACATAAGACATGAAATGTGTGGGAATAACCCATGTTTGGATGAGTATATACATACCCAATAGGATTCTTTAAAAACCAAGAGGGAAGAAATAGAAATAGTCAGATCAACCCATAGACAAAGAGGGAAAGGAAACCTAATCATTAGATATACTCACAATAAAACTCTAGTCAATAGAGGAGAGATGTCTCAATCTCCACATGTAACACCTCAGGATTTTGTGAAATACTTTTTCAAATGAATTTAATCTTTTTGATATTTTTTGTTACATGTAACACTGAGTTTAGCTTGTATTACATGCAACACCGAGTTTAAATGAAACATGTCATACTATTAAAATATTATTATTTAAAACGATAGTTATCTCCTAACCATTGGAATAATGGGTATGAATATGATTAAATAAAATATTAAAATATATAGTTTACACATGTGTATAAATTGAATTATTTGGTGACCAATTAATTAAAAATGAAAATAATAACTATTTGATAAAAAATGAAATCTTTTTTTGTGAAAAAAATATTTTTATACAATTAAGCACTTTTTACATCAAAAATTTTAAAAGACTTTTGGTGGATGATTTTAATGAAATTTATATATTATACATTCAATCAACTATTTGACATTCATCTTATGTGCTTCCGATACATGAGATGAGAATAAATCCAATTTTCTACCTAAAACTGTATTTTTTTTAAAAAAAGTTTGGCCGTCTTTTTACGCACTTAATTTAAAAATAATTTCTGTAACTTTTAGAAAATTTATTTGAAAATATAAAATTAATTTTTGAAATCATAATATCAAAATTATCTTAGGTTGAATGTTTGAGAATTTTCTGAAAAGATTTTTTTTAATAAATGGTGAAAAATACATAATTTTAATTGAAAACTACCTTTTCGTTAAAATTATTTGTAATGTTAAATTATATTTTAAATTAGTTTTAAATTAATAGTAGTGAAATTATATATCTATGAATATAATTTATTTCATTTTAAGCATTTTCATACTGATTCTTTTTATATAAAAACTTTGTAAACTTTCAAACATTTTCTCTTTGAAAACCCGCTTTCTCGTCATGTTTAGGAAAAATTTAAATTTAAAATTTCTCACTTGTGTGAAATGAATTTGGAGAAATGACTTCCATATTTGGAATCAAAATAATTTATATTATATAATAATTTTATCTTAATTTTTGACCAAAATGAATAGTGAAAATGATAGAAATTAATTACCATGGTTAAGGTAAAAATGGATTTATCGAGGGGTTAAACTAAAAATATAAGTGTTAAAATGACCTAAAAACTTTATCAAATCTATTTTATTGATATATTTTGATCATATAATATCTAATTATATATACTACTTGATTTTAGATCCATTTTTCTGGATAAAAATATGGGTATACCTTTTTCTTTTCAAACAATTACCTATGTACCACTCACCACACTTATAAAAGACCACCCCTCTCTTCTCTACTTCACACATTTAAACCCTTGTGGATCATTCAAGAAAATACCAAATGAAATCTAAAATTCCCTCTCATTTTAGAATCCTTTTTTTTGAATAAATTCAACATAGAAAGTATTTTGGTGCAAACCTAAGGATGTTTCCCAAAGGAGAGGTAACGTTCTTCAACAAACATTTTCGTTTCATTTCTTATTCCACCTCCATCAATTAATATTAAAACATGCTGATATAATAACCTCAATATATTAAATTTAATAATATGTTGTTATGTTGTGTTCATGATTAACAACCATATATACTTCAATAAAATGAGTTATGAAATCATTGTTTGTGTGTACGGAATACAATTGCCTTGTGAACTGATGCCATTCATTTTTCCATTACCACTTCTCACTGTTTGGTATGATGATGAATATAAAGTATATATATATATATATATGATTTTAATAACATAATTATATCTTTTTAGTCATTATATCATATATAACTTTTTACCTTTTATTCCTTAGGGGATACAATAAGGTCACTCGTGTGTATGGCAGCCTACCACCTCCTGAAGCGATGTGATTTGTTTTTCACTAACACTTTATATGGAAGATAATAAGGATAAATATATTTGATATACATGACATAATTATGATCTTCATGACATATTTATCATTATGAAAATATAATATATCATTTTCTTTACTAATATTTCACTCACTGAAAGATGATAATGTCATTCGTGAATGTGTGGACTACAACCTTCATGAAGTGATGTGACTCTATTTTCATCACCACACCACACAGATGATATGTATAAGTATATTTAAAGAAATAATATGTTATTTATGATATTATGATAATTATTTAAATATAAGATATTAATTACCTCCTTTCCATAATGATCTTTGAAAAAATGGAAATGTTACTCATATGTACGTATAACCTACCATCTTCATGATTGTAACATACTTCATTTATCAAAAAAATCTTTCATGATTAGTCTTAAAAGTATAATTTATGTATACAAATGATAATTATTTCATGATAATTATTATATAGATTATGTAACCATGATCAAACTAATAGGACTGAAAACAATAAATCAAAACTTAAATGAAAAAACTAAGCGGTTATTACCAGAAACGCGACTTTAACATGGAATTGTTAATAAGAGGGTAATAAAAGGACATAAGTAAACATAATTAAATAATATATGGCATGATATATATAATTATGGTTCTATAATATATTTATAATATAATTATATTTGTTATATAGGAGGTTTGAATGTGTATAAAGGAATTTGAGACTTAAGGAAAGAGATTTCAAGTCTCTCTTTTATTTATGGGAGGCATATGAAAATTCCCCACTTGTTTCTTTTGGGTGGTGTAAAATAATTCCCCTAAGACATGTAATATAATTAATCCAATTATTTTCATGATATTTAGTGTTTCATTTGATGTTATACATTTTTGGGGATTATGATTCAAAAGATTCCTTAAGCGGTAAGGTATTTCTGCCTCACTTTTTTCTTATATGAGACACATGCCATATTTACCACCTATTTATTTTATATGGTTTATATACTTTCGATGACTATATTTTATTATTATTATCCTTAAAATTATAGGGATTTAAAAATCCATTTTAGGATCTCTCTTTCATGGGGTTTACGGTTCAAAAGTTACGAAAGCAGTAAGAGGTTTTTTGTCTCAACTTGATTTCTATGAGACATATGTTATGTTATGCACCTATCTTATTTTATGAGGTGTATATGCAACCTATTTGATATGTAATATCATGAATTTAGTTATTCTTGTGGTATTTTATATTACATTTAATTTTATTCTTTCATGGGTATTACGATTAAAAATTACCAAAGTGGTATGAGTTTTATGTTACAATCTCATCATTTGTCAGGATTGTTTATGATTATGCTTCTAATGATGAAATATTATGATCTATCACTAAAGAAACTCATGAATTTTTATCTTCTCTAGTTATATCATGAGAATAAATGTTTTTTATTCATTTTCCTCCCTTTATGCACTCAAAATTTGAAAATAATATTTTTCAGATAAATCATCTTTATTTCTCTCTTCGGCTGAAAACCCATTTTCTTCCAAAACCATGTTTTGTAAATGTTTTTTCAAAAATGTTTTAAAAATTATCCAAATGATTTATTAAATACATTTTAACTCATGTTTGACTTTTTACAAAATGGTTTCTAAGGAATCTTAATGTCGTTTTCCAAACAATACCCATTTGGATTTTACTGAAAATTTGAAAGGAATCTTTGTTTTAATGTTCATGACATGAGTAGTGTTTCCTTCTGTCATGTATTCTTAATGACTTCAATCTTACCTTACAATTTTTCAAAGTTATTTTCAAAAGAAAAATATTTTAAATTTTTTTATGTGTTTTCAAGTGGAAAGTATATTTTCCTTAGGAATTAATTTAAAATGATCTTTAATTCTTATTTTCCAAGAAAAGGATTTTGAAAATGTTTTATGTTTGAAAAGGAGGGTACATAGCTGGTTATCCCAAGCCCAAAAAATAAGGTACACAGGTGGTTAGCCAAAACCCCAAAAAGGTACTTGAGTGGTTATCCCAAGACTAACATGTTATGAATGCCATGTTGGGTATCCTTTGATGCAAAAACATCGGGAGTTGCAGCGACAGAAACAACGAAACAGAAAAGAGTAAAAGGGAAAAAAGAATAAGAACACGAAGATTTACATGGTTCGGGAAACAATCCCTACGTCCACGGAGAGGCAGAATAAATTCACTATGATCGGGAGCACAATTTATAAGAGTTTATCTCAGAGTTCTTTCTAACAGAAACCCTAGCCCGAAATGGGCTACAAATGGAGAAGATGATCCACTATTCCACCAACCGCACATGAAGTCCATATCGCTGCAGTGAAAAGTGGCCACCCAAGTCAAAAGTGTTATAGTGGCTGTTGGCAGGAAGTCCAAGGAGCTACAGTGGATGGCGGCTGGAAGTCCAAAGAGCTGTAGTGAAAGGCGGATGGAAGTCTGCATCGCTACAGTGCATGTTGGTGTCAGTCGGTCAGCTCTGCTACAATGGTCAGCATTGCTACAGTCACCCAAAATTTGGGCTGGGGGCCTTTGGCCCCCAAACCCCTAGAGTAGGGGTGTGTTGCCCCTACAACCCCCAATGAGCTCACTGTAGAGCTCGACCCGTGAAATTTGCGGGATGATGTACAATATGGGCCACAAGCATTCAGCCCAATTGGATCGGGCTACACCAATCCAACAATATCTCACTTTGAGCCTGATCCACTACGCTGCTTTGATTCGATGCCACTGACTAAGACAATTTACTTAATCTGAGTTCTTCCTCTTCTTCACTCACCAGTGACATGCTTTCCATTCACAACTTCAATTTCAACCTGACGATTCATGAAATACAAGTTGTTTTCCTCTTGTGCTCTCATTGTGTCCACCATTATTCTACCTCTCATCCTCCGTTCATCGGTGCAAACCAACAGAGGCACAACAATACCTCATATTTTGTATCACCATGGGCTTTGTCAACAGTCTTCCGGATTGTTGGTTCAAAAAATCTTCTGCAACATCAGCAACCCATCCCATATCAAACCTCCGATGAAATGGTACTTCAACTGAATGTGCTTCATACAGGCATGAAATACTGGGTTCTTTAAAAGATGTATAACACTCTGACTGTCACAGTGCAATACATTCTCCTCTTGCTTTCTTCCCAATTCATCCAAGAAGTTATTCAGCCAAACCATCTCTTTCCCAGCTTTTGTTACAACAATGTATTCTGCCTCTGTGCACTACGGGAAAAATAGCGTTTTGTGACGGGATTAATTCCCGTCGCAAATAGTCCGTCCAAAAGGTTATTTGCGATGAGATTTGGGGTCTCGTCGCAAAAAGTAAGGCACGGTTTGGCGCGGTTTGCGCGCCAAACCCTGGGAAGGTTATTTGCGACGGGACCCGTCGCAAATACCAGCGGTGATAAATAGCTTTTTACAACGAGATGTTGTCCCGTCGCAAAAAGTGTGTCGGCAGACAACTATTTGCGACGGACCCCGTCCCAAATACCCTTTTAACCACCGGCAGTAATTAATGCAGGCAAATGTATTTGCGACGGGATACCCGTCACAAATAGTACCGTCACAACTAATCTAACATATATATACCCCCATCTGTTTTTCCTACAGTTCCCCTCAATTCTCACTTCCTCTCTCTCTAAACTCTATTTTTAGAGTGAAAATTTCTCTGAGTTAGTTTTTTTACGAAGAAGCTGTGAAGTCGTCTACATTAATAAGAGATCAAATTTAAAGATATTTATATTTTATTTAATTTAGTATTTATTTCATTTTTATGTTAATTTTAATTATTGTTGATTAGTTGTGATTAAATTAGATTTAAATTGTTTTGTTATGAGTATTTATGTGTAATAATAAATTGAAATTATTAGTACTAATTCTTAATAATTAATAATAATTAATAATTATTAACGATAATTAGCATTGTATATAAATAATTGGCGGTAATTAGTAATTAGTAGCTTTAATTTGTAGTTATTAATAGTAATTAATGCTAATTAGTAATAATTAGAGGTAATTAATAATAATTAGGGGTAATTAGTAATAATTAGGGACAATTAGTAATAATTAGGGGTAATTAGTAATAATTAGCGGCAAATAGTAATAATTAGCGGTAAATAGTAATAATTAGCGGTAAATAGTAATAAATAGTAATAAATAGTAATAAATAGTAATAATTAGTAATAAATAGTAATAAATAGGAATAAATAGTAATAAATAAGAATAAATAGGAATAAATAGTAATAAATAGGAATAAATAGTAATAAATGGGAATAAATAGTAATAAATAGTAATAAATAGTAATAATTAGTAATAAATAGTAATAAATAATAATAAATAGTAATAAATAGTAATAAATAGTAATAAATAGGAATACATAGGAATAAATAGTAATAAGTAAGAATAAGTAGGAATAATTAAGAATAATTAGTAAAAAATAGGAATAAAAAGGAATAAATAGGAATAATTAGTAATAAATAGGAATAAATAGGAATAAATAGGAATAGATAGGAATAAATAGGAATAATTAGTAATAAATAGGAATAATTAGTAATAAATAGGAATAAATAAGAATAAATAGGAATAAATAGGAATAAACAGGAATAAACAGGAATAATTAGTAATAATTAGTAATAAATAGGAATAATTAGTAATAAATAGGAAAAATTAGTAATAAATAGGAAAAATTAGTAATAAATAATTAGTAATAAATAATTAGTAATAATGAGTAATAATTAGTAATAAAATGTAGTAAATAGGAATAATTAGGAATAATTAGTAATAAATAGGAATAATTAGTAACAAATAGGAATAATCAGTAATAATTAGGAATAATTAAGAATAATTAGTAATAATTAGGAATAATTAGTAATAATTAGGAATAATTAGTAATAATTAGGATTAATTAGTAATAATTAGTAATAATTAGCAATAATTAGTAATAATTAGTAATAAATAGGAATAATTAGTAATAAATAATAATAATTTGTAATAAATATGAATAATTAGTAACAAATAGGAATGATTAGTAATAAATAATTAGTAATAATGAGTAATAATTAGTAATAATGAGTAATAATTAGTAATAATGAGTAATAATTAGTAATAAAATGTAATAAATAGGAATAATTAGGAATAAATATGAATAATTAGTAATAAATATGAATAATTAGTAATAATTAGGAATAATTTGTAATAATTAGGAATAATTAGTAATAATGTAATAAATATGAATAATTATAAATAAATAGGAATAATTAGTAATAAATAGAATAATTAGTAATAATTAGGAATAATTAGTAATAATTTGGAATAATTTGTAATAATTAGGAATAATTAGGAATAATTAGGAATAATTAGTAATAATTAGTAATAATTAGTAATAATTAGTAATAATTAATATTAATTATGAATAATTAGTTATAAATAGGAATAATTAGTAATAAATAGTAATAATTAGTAATAAATAATTAGTAATAATGAGTAATAATTAGTAATAAAATGTAATAAATAGGAATAATTAGGAATAAATAGGAATAATTAGTAATAATTAGGAATAATTAGTAATAATTAGTAATAATTAGTAATAATTAGTAATAATTAGTAATAATTACTAATAAATATTAATAAACAGTACTAATTAGTAGTAATTAGTAGTAATTAGTAATAAATAGTAATAAATAGTAATAAATAGTAATAAATAGTAATAATTAGTAATAATTAGTAGTAAATATTAATAAATAGTAATAATTAGTAATAAATAGGAATAATTAGGAATAAATAGTATTAATTAGTGACAATTAGTAAGAAATAGTAACAAATAGTTACAATTAGTAAGAAATAGTAAGAAATAGTAATAAATAGTAATAAATAGTAATAAATAGGAATAATTAGTAATAATTAGTAATAATTAGTAATAAATAGTAATAATTAGTAATAATTAGTAATAAATATTAATAGATAGTAATAAATTGCAATAAATAGTAATAAATAGTAATAATTAGTAATAAATTGTAATAAATAGTAATAATTAATAATAAATAGTAATAAATAGTAATAAATAGTAATAAAAAGTAATATATAGTAATAATTAGTAATAATTAGTACTAATTAGTAGTAAATAGTAATAATTAGAACTAAATAGTAATAAATAATAATAAATAGTAATAAATAGTAATAAATAGTAATAAATAGTAATAAATAATAATAATTAGTAATAAATAGTAATAATTAGGAATAAATAGTAATAATTAGGAATAAATAAGAATACTTAGTAACAATTAGTAATCATTAGTAATAATTAGTAACAATTAGTAACAATTAGTAACAATTAGTAACAATTAGTAACAAATAGTAACAAATAGTGACATAGTAATAAATAGGAACAAATAGGAACAAGTAGTAACAAATAGTAGCAAATTGGAACAAATAGTAACAAATAGGAACAAATAGAAATACTTAGGAATACTTAGGAACAAATAGTAACAAATAGGAATACCTAGGAATAATTAGGAATAATTCGGAATACTTAGGAATACTTAGGAATAGTTAGGAATAGTTAGGAATAGTTAGGAATAGTTATGAATACTTAGGAATAGTTAGGAATACTTGGGAATAATTAGGAATAATTAGGAATAATTAGGAATAAAATCAATAGTAATAAATTGAAATAACTTGTAATAACTTGGCATAATTTTTAATGGATTGGCAGCACTCCTTTTGCTCGATGAATCTTCTCCTTTCAACTTTCACCGACTCAAAACATTATGAAAAGAATGATTCTACGTATGCATATCCAATCTCGTATGCACGATTTTGAATATGCATTCGTAGGACCACATTTTTCATAATGTTTTAGGTGGTGACAGTTGTAAGAAGACGATTCATCGACGAAGAGGGGGCTCTTTTGTCTGACGACTCATTTACTTGCAACTTTCTCACACTTAAATCACAATGAAGAATCTGCTCGGAGGTACACTTATACATTCTCGTATGCACAAGAATGAATATGCGTACCTCTGAGCAGATTCTTCATTATGATTTCAGTGTTTGAAAGTTGCAAGTAAATGAGCCGTCAGACAAAAGAGTAGCCGTCAATCCACTGGAAATTGTGTCGCCTATAAATAATGATAATTATTAAGAAGTAGTTGTAATTATTTATCTTCTTTTTTCAGATAGTGTTTTTATAATTTCAAATTATTCAAAAACTGTAATGATTTTATATTTTGTAGAAAAATATAGAACAAGGAAGTCGGAAACAATCATTATTAGATGATTGCGCTTGGATAAATCAGCGCAGAAATCCAAACGTTTCTAGTTTAAATCCTGTATATATTGAGGGTGTTGAAGCTTTATTATCATTTTCATCATCAAAACCAGAATATGTTTCAGAAGGCACAATTAAGTGTCCTTATAAAAAATGTGCTCTGAGAACGTTTGACACATTTGACAAGGTTGGGGGACATCTCTTGCGGTTTGGTTTTCAACCAGATTATGTTTTTTGGTATCAACAAGGTGAACACAGTTCTAGAGAAAATACCAATAACTTGATTCTAGATTCATCACGATTTCAAAATTTAGTACATGATATTGCAGGTCCATCTGTTCAACAAACTGAAACTCAAGATGATATTGATTTAACTCCCGAGTTGGTACCATCTGAATTTTATGAGTTGGCGAGGTCTTCTAAGGATGTATTATATCCTGGTTGCACGATAAGCAAATTAGAATCGGTTGAAAAATTTATGGCTATTAAATCAGATAATGCAATGTCAAACAACTATTTTGATCGGATATTTTCTTTGGTTAAAACACTGTTACCTAAAGGAAATGTGTTGTCTGCAAATTATTATGAGAGAAAGAGGTTGGTTCGTAATCTGGGCCTTAGTTATAAGAAGATTCATGCATATGAAAATAATTGCATCATATATTCTGGTAAAAATGAGTCGTTGGATAGTTGTCCCATATGTGGATAATCGAGATATAAAGAAGCTCAACCAAGGAAGTATGGATCGATTCCTATAAAACAGTTGAGATATTTCCCCCTTACACCTAGGTTGCAACATTTATTTATGTCTCAAAACACAGTGTCAATGATGTCAGGACACAAAACCAAGATTTCAACTGATAAAAGATTAAATCATCTATCTGGTGGTGATTCATGGAAACATTCTGACCATCTGTATCCTTCTTTTTCTTTAGAAGCCCGAAACGTGCGATTCGGTCTTTCTACTAACAGTTTCTATCCGTTTGGTTATTATGGTAGTCAGTATTCATGTTGGACTATCTTTATAACTTTGTACAATTTACCTCCATAGATGTTGATAAAGGAACCCTATATCTTTTTTACCTTATTAATCCCAGGACATTCGAAAAATAATATTGATGTTTATTTGAAACCATTGATTGATGAGTTAAATGCATTTTGGAGTAATGATGTTAGTACATATGATGTTGTTGCAAAACAAAATTTCACATTAAAAGCTGTATTGATGTGGACAATTAGTGACTTTCCAGCATATGGTATGTTATCTGGCTAGAGTACACATGGTCTGAAATCATGTCCTTACTGTATGAAAGACAACAAATCCTTTATGCTCATCAATGGAAAAAAACCTTGATATTTTGACTGTCATCGCGGATTTCTTCCAACCGATCATCCTTTTCAGAGGAACAAATCTCATTCTAAAAAAGGCATAATTGAAAGGGATGAACCTCTAAAAATGATCTTAGGTATAGAGTTAAAATCAGATGTATTTTCATTACCTCCCATCATATTTGGGCCAATATTAAACCAACAGAAAATTCATGGCTTTGGGAAAAAACATAATTGGATAAAACAGAGCATTTTTTGGGATCTTCCATATTGGTCGGATTTGTTGGTCTGCCACATGTTGGATGTCATGCATATTGAGAAGAATGGTTTTGATAATTTATTTCATATAGTTTTGGATACACCAGGTAAGACCAAAGATACTGTAAAGGCACGATTAGATCTTGCCCAAATTTGCAGGCGACCAGAACTTGAACTATTTGAAAATGTCAGATCACAGAGGTTAAGGAAGCCAAAAGTAGCTTATAAACTGTCCAAAGAGAGTTGCTTATTATTTTTTTAGTGGATTGAAGATATGAGACTTCCAGATTAATATGCTTCCAATTTGGGCAGATGTGTTAAGAATGGTCATATTATCGGATTAAAAAGTCATGATTTTCATGTTATAATGGAAAGAATTATGCCAATTGGATTTAGAGATTTGTTGAATTATATGATTTGGGATTCGATAACAGACATATCATATTTTTTTCGATACATTTGTGCAGCGACAACAGACTATGATGCACTAAGAAAACTGGAAGAAGATGTTGCTATAATTATATGTAAACTGGAAAAAATATTTCTGCCGACTTTCTTTGACTCAATGGAACATTTAATATTACATTTTCCACATGAAGCTAAATGTGGATGTCTAGTACAATTTCGATATATATACCCATTCGAGAGATGCATGCAGACATTGAAAAAAAAGTAGGTAATAAAGAATCAGTAGAAGGCTCAATTGCTGAAGCTTATTTGCATGAGGAAATTGTTTTTTTCCTGCTCTCATTATTTTGAATCTGAATATCCCTTAAAACACAACCGCATGAGATGGAACAAGCGGAATGTTAATGACAAAATGGATAATAAATTATCAGTTTTTAATCAGCCAAATCTTGGCTTCGGTGGAGTTCATAAACGATGGCTTTCAGATGATGAACATCACAAAGCTCATACATATGTTCTTCTCAACTGTAAAGAAATGAAATCATTTGTATTGTGAGTGCTTCTATCACTTATTCTATAATTTATGTTACAATATGTAAACTTATTTTATTTATAGGTCATATGATAATAATATCAAGAAACAACTTCCACAAATTACAGCAGCTTATCTTGAAAAACCCAGACAAAACAAATTTCTCAATGGATTCAAAAATTGGTAACATAAATTATTGATGGTTTAATATCAATTTAGTTTATTATTTATTATATTGATAATTAATTTATAAATTTTCAGGTGTCTCAACATGCTGATAAAATTGATAAGAGACTGTGTATATTGAGTAACCCACCATCCAAAATGGTTAAATCTTATAATGAATATGTGATGAATGGTTTTCGATTTCATATACGTGCATATGGGGAATAAAAAAACAATGAATAATTGAATTTTTTTTGAGAGGATCACATCATAGAGAAAATGAAGTTGACTTTTATGGAATTTTGGATGAAATTATTGAGCTTTGTTATCTAGGACAGAATTACATAACAATATTTACATGTCGGTGGTTGGATACTGAGAGAGGCTTGCGTGTTCATCCGACTAATGGAATTGTCGATATTAAATATAAAAGTCTTTTTGCAGTAAATGAACCATTTTTACTGGCTCAACATGCACATCAAATTTATTACACAAAGTACTGTGCTACTTCAAGTGATCTGAGTGATTGGTGGAGCATAATAAAAATGAAATCTCAGGAAAATAAGTTTACTCAAACTGAATGTGGTTCCATTGAAGTGGAATGAATTGAAATTTTTCAAGAGACTACTCAAAATCCATCTTTTTCACAAAGAGACGTGAATATCGATGATGATGTCCCAAAATTAAGGGTCAATGGTGACTAAGATGTTACAAATGAATTTGAAATGACAAGAGATGATGAAACTAAAACTCATATGGATATTGATGATGCTGACGAGGAATATGAAGACATTGACATCGTCATATATGAAGATGACGATGAAGGTGAACATTGACATAGTTAAATGCTAGTTATAATCATAACTAATATATATCTATATATAATAGTTATTTTCAACTATCTGCTAACAACAATCATTTTGTGTTTCAGATGAACCCCGATCTATTTCGTGAGTTGGAGGAGGCTGAGCTACCTTTGGATGAGGGGGATTTGGGATCCTCTAACCCTCAGCCTACTAGCGGTTCAGGGGGTACGCGGAGGGGGCGCAGTCTTGCGCGACTGATGATTCCTGACCCTATCCCCGAGCGATATCCACGTCTTGGCCTCGATCTACGCATACAAAGGTATGATAACTTGTATATTTTAGTTAGATTCCATTAATATATATATATATATATATATATATATATTAATTTTTTGATTATTTATTCTTTTTTTCACAGTTTTGTGCATGTAGCTGTTGGATAGGGGAGTGCTATCTTGCACAATTATTTTTCTCAGCCATGGATCACATGGGAACGGATTCCCGTTGATGTGCAGCTCAGCATGTTCAATCATTGGTTGGTACGTAAATAAATTATATTTATTTTGAAATTTATTTTATTAATAACTTGATATTATAAATTATTTGTAGGGTTTATGGTATTCCATCGATGATAGCATGCGTGACGCTGTCCACGCGGCATGACAGGTGTCTATGTGTGACCGTTTCTGTTAGTTTTTGCACAATTTGAGAAGGACGACCATTAAGAAATCATGAGTGACAGAATTTGATGAGTCATGTAGAGTCCAACAAACATAGTACATTTCATCTCACGTTTGGGATGGATTATGTTTACACTGGTTGGGTGGTGGATTTCAGAGGAGATCTTCAGTTGGTCGACAGAACTGGGGGAGACAGGAGGTGACACATTGAGATGGTATCCGTACATTCAGTACACATAGAGAGC
Source organism: Viscum album (assembly GCA_963277665.1). Classification (NCBI taxonomy): domain Eukaryota; kingdom Viridiplantae; phylum Streptophyta; class Magnoliopsida; order Santalales; family Viscaceae; genus Viscum; species Viscum album. The sequence goes on from OY728126.1 coordinate 338,131,464, forward strand.
ATTTGGTAAATATATTTTTTAAATATTTTATATAATTTTAAATATAAACAGTTTATTTTATATTTCTATAGACAGTCGAGCATCCCATTATTACGGAGTACGATGTTTATCAGAGGATGTACAATGATCCAGCCACTGGAGAGATTAGAGGTGATTTCCAGCATCATATTGTGGTTAGTATTATTATTTTTAATTTAAAAATTAACTGCTTATAATATTTTCACAGTTTTAATTTCAAATTGGAATTGAAGGAGTCATATAAGGTTGCGACCTCTTAGACATAGGCTGAGAGTCAGGATGAGACGACTGATCAGACCAGTGCCCACCATTTCGATGATGCGGCATGGACGCAGACGACTCAGTATGGATTTGAGAAGGGCCGAGTAGTTGGTATTAGCTCTCATTTGACTCCTGGTACTTATTATGGTACTGTTGCGATGTCGGCATCTAGTTCGAGAGGAACTCGTGGAGAGACATCATCTTCTGCCTCACAGTATCAGGAGCAGTTGCGAACTCAGACTGAGCTTATAGAGAGTTTGCAGAAGTTGCATAAAAAGATGCATCAGCAGTAGCGACAACAACAATATGAGGAGGATATGTGTCAATGGTAGCAACAGCAGTAGCAGCAGAATCACGAGGAGGAGATGCGTCGATGGCAGCAACAACATCACGAGCAGATGGAGTACATGCGCCGTCTGACTCATAGTTTATGGATGAAGTTTCCTCCACCATCTCCTACAGCTCCACCTCCTCCATAAGACAACCCACCAGTGATTTTTTTATGTTAAAAACTTTTGAATTCAAGATTTTTTGTAATATGAACTATTTACAATTTCTGTCTTTTATATTGGTGTGAATATTTCATAATTTAATTTAATTTTTTTAATATTTTATTATTTATTATTAGTATTATATTTTTTACTGTTTGTTTATTTTACTAATAATAATAATAATAATATTTTATGATTTTTTATATTTTTTTGTGAATATTGAGAATTTTAATATTTTAATATTTTTTTATTATTTTAATAATATTAATATTATTTTTTCATTAATCATAATTTTATTAAATATATATTTTCTAGTATTATGTTTTTTAATGTTTTTTTATTTTACTAATAATAATAATTATAATAATTGATGATTTTTATATATTTTTTTGAGAATATTGAGAATTTTAATATATTTTTTATTATTTTAATAATATTACTATTATTTTTTCATTAATCCTAATTTTAATAAATATATATTTTTTAATTCATTTAGTATTTGCGACGGGACTTGTTGCGACGGGAGCCCGTCGCAAATAGTTTAAATATATATTTTTAAAAAAGTATTTGTGACGGGACCAAGGGCCCATCGTAAAAGGTTTATTTATATATAATATATATAATCGGAGACTTATTTGCCACAGTGAAGTTCCCTATCACAGATACTATTTTTTGCGATGAGCCCGTCACAAAAAATAGTATTTGTGATGCCATTTTCTGTAACGATCTATTTGTGACGGGACCCCATCTCTAAAGCTTATTTGTGACGAGATCCCGTCACAATTAGCCTGTCAAAAATACCTCAAATTCCAGTAGTGGTGGTAGATAAAACCACAAAGTTTTGAAATTGTGATATCCAACTTATCGCAGTTCCTCCACATGTAAATACATAACCTATGATACTCCTCCTACTATCGACATCACCTCCCAGGTCAGCATCCACATAACCCTACAATGAATTTCCTTTGTCAAAGCACAAAGATAACTCATTGCTGCCCTTCAAATACCTTAGTATCCACTTCACAGCTTCCTAATATTGCTTTCCAGGGTTAGTCATGTACCTGCTCACAACTCCCACCACATGAGAGATATTCGGTTGAGTGCAGACCGTGACATACATCAGGCTTCCAACAACTGATGCATATGGAACCTTTTCCATGTGCTCAACCTCTTCTACCATCTTCGGTGATTGCTCCTTTGAGAGTTTGAAATGACCCACCAAGGGAACAAAGACTGCCTTTGCTTCTAACACACTGAATCTTCTCAGAACCTTCCCAATATAGTCAGCCTGTGATAACATTAAGGTTCTATCCACACGGTCTATCTTGATCTTCATCCCCAAAATCTTGCTAGCTTCTCCAAGATCCTTCATTTCAAATTCCTCAGCCAACTTCCCTTTCAACTCATCAATCCACTGCATAAAAGATCCTGTAATGAGCATGTCATCCACATATAGAAGCAATATAATGTATTCATCACCAACGGACTTAATGTAGCAACATTGATCCATGCCGCATCATTTTTCTTCATTTTTAGTCATGAATGCATCAAAATTTTTGTTCCACTGTTTGGGTGCGTGGTTCAACCCATACAAGATCTTTTGGAGTTTGCACACCAGGACTTCCTTCCCAGACTCTACATGCCCCTATGGCTGTTGCATGTAGATGTCCTCCTCCAGACCTCCATGAAGGAAAGTAGTCTTGACATCAAGATTCTAAAGATGCAAGTCTTCTGATGCCACAATGCTGAGAACCACCTAGATGGTAGTAAGCTTTACTACTGGTGAGAATATTTCAGTGAAATCCACTCCCTCCTATTGGAATCCTTTCACCACCAGCCTTGCCTTGAACCTCCTCTTTCCATCATGTTCTTCCTTGACCCAATATACCCATTTATTCTGTAATGCTCGCTTTCCTTGTGGTAGAGGTGTCAGCTCCCAAGTGTTATTATCATGCAATGAGGAAATCTCCTCCTTCATAGCCAGCTCCCACTTGCTTGACTCCTTGAACTGCATTGCCTCTTTAAAACATTTTGGTTCTCCACTGTTAGTCAATAACAGATAATGCAAGGATGGTGAATACCTCTACACAGGCCTTATCACCCTTGTTGATCTCCTCAACTCCACTAGAGTAGTAGGTTCCACTGGTTCGGATGTCTCACGCTCAGATACACCTTCAAGCTCCACTTTCTCTTTACACTCTGATTCAATGTTCCCATTTTAGTCTTTAGCTGCATGACGATCATTGTACATGACACCTTCATTGAATATCACATTCCGGCTCCAGATGACCATCTTGTTGAGATCATCCCAAAAGCGATAACCAACCTACTCATCACCATAACCAATAAAGAAACATCTTTTAGACTTGACATCAAGCTTGTCTCTTGAAGCAGCATCAACATGTACATATGATAAACAACCAAAGACTCATAAATGTGAGGGTCTCATATTCTTACCAGACCAAAGCTCCTCGGGTAGATGTTCTTCCATTGGCACAGATGGACTCCTATTGATGAGATATTCTTCCATGTTAACTGCATCATCCCAGAAGGTCTTGGGTAACCCCGAGTGTAACTTATACTCCTGGAACGTTCATTCAATGTCCTATTCATCCTCTCTACCACACTATTCTATTGTGGTACCTAGAATAGTCTTCTCCCACCGAATTTCATTATTAGAACATAATTCTATGAACTCCTGACTGCCATACTCTCCACCATTGTCAGACCTCAAACATTTCAACTTTGATCCAGACTCATTCTCCACCATGAACTTCCACTTCTGAAACATCTTAAACACATTGGATTTTATTTTCAGAAAGTAAATCCATACCTTCCTTATTAAGTCGTCGATTAATGTCACATAGTATTGTGACCCTCTGAGGGAAAGTATAGGTGAAGGCCCCCAAACATCAATGTGCACCAGGTCTAGCTTTCCAGCATTTTGTGCTCTGCTTCCTTTTGAAAATGATACCTTATTCTGCTTTCCAAGGATGCAATCTTTACATAAGCCAACTTACACTAAATTTAACTCTGGTAACATCCCTTTTGTTTCCATCACCTTCACCCCCTTCTCACTCATATGGCCTAGCCTGTAGTTCCGCAGTTGTGAATCTCCTACAGCTTTGAGTGATACAACCATGTCTATGCAAGTTTCTTTCATGTGGTACAAGGTACCATTCTTTGCTCCCCGGGATATGACCATAACTCCATTAGTGATCTTCCATGAACCACCAATGAATGTGGTACTCAACCTTGTATCATCAACCTATCCGACATAAATAATATTTCTTCTTAAGCCAGGGACATACCTCACGTTTTCTAGAACCAGCAAACTCCCACTATTGGTCTTGATCCATGCATCTCCTTTCCCCAAAATTTTTAAGGTCTCATCATCATCATGATGTACCTTGCTGAAATTTATAGAAACGTAATTTTTTAGAAATCTCTTCTCCGATGTAGAGTAGAAAGATACCCCATAGTCTAAAATCTAAGACTCCATCGAGCTATCCACGCTCAATAGAATCACATCATTAGTTCCTTCATCCATCGTGTTTGCTCCACTGGTTTTAGGCCCCTTCAGTTTTTATCTTCACTCCTTCTTGACATGTCCTTTATTTCTACATATCTAGCAGGTAGGACCGGCCCCCTTTGCCTTGTCTTGGCTTTTCCCTCTTGACTTTGATCGCCCTCTACGATTGTCTGGCTATGAGTACCTTCCTCTTACTTCAACATTCAGAGCAGAACCAGATAATCTGCCTAATTCTCTTCTTCACATATCCTCACTAAGGATTAGGTCTCGTACATCTTTTAGAGCCAATTTGGTATTCCATGAAGTACTTCTCACAGCTATTACAGTTGCTTCCCAACTGTTAGGTAAAGAAGATAGTAAGAACATCACACATACCTCATCACACTACCACAAAACAAGGTTTCAGCAGCACCACCCTTTATCAGCGCTAAAAAAGCACTGATAAAGGGGGGCCTTTAACAACGCTAAAAAAAACGCTGTTAAAGGGCACTTTTAACAGCGCTAAAAAAGAGCGGTTAAAAGTGACCATTTATCAGCACTTTTTTTAGCATTGGTAAAGCCCCCCCTTTATCAGTACTTTTTTTAGCAGTTTATCAGCACTTTTTTAGTGCTGTTAAAGGGGCCCCCTTTATCATCGTTTTTTAGTAATGCTGATAAAGGGGAGGGGGGCTTTATCATCAGATTTTTTCCTAGCGCTGATAAAGTGTATATTTCAAAAAAAAATTGTATTTCATAAAAAATAATATATTGACATATAAGTATATTTATATTGATATAAATATAATAAATATTTTTTAAATATGTTTTATATTGATTTGATATGTGGTAGATGCAAAACAGACACTTAGAGAAGAAATTATGGCCATTTGGAGGGATTGAGGACCTTTTCATGCCTTGAAGAATATGAGAAGGTGTTCTAGTGGTCACTGTAGTGTAGTTCTAGTCATAAGCTTCCATTTGATATGTGGTTGAGGCAAAACGGACACCCGGAGCAGAAGTTATGGGAAAACGGACACCCAGAGCCAAACTTATAACTATCCAGAGGGATTTTGGGCCTTGAATAACATAAGAATGGGTTCCCATGGTCACCAGAGTGTGTAACTTTTCACAAGATTTTATTTGATATGTGGTAGAGTCAAAATGAAAATTCGGATCAGAAGTTATTGTTATTTTAAATTTTGCAACCCTCACAATGCCTAAAAACCTAAGAAACCCACAACTCACTAAAACATGCATAACTTCTGCTCCAGGTATCCATTTAAGCGACATGACTAGTCAAATCGAATATTCTAAAATGAGTGATGACTACATTTAGTCAAAACTATGAGAAGATCAAGGGAACAGAAGATATATCAGTTATATCACTCCAAAAAAACTCCAACTTCAAACGACCATAACTTTCGCTCCGGGTGTCCGTTTGGGATCTACCACATATAAAATCAAAGGCAGCAAAGATATCTACATAGAAGGATGACTCGAACATAGTTCTAGTCATGTTTAGGATCCCAAATCCCAAAACACCACTAGAATTCCTCCAAAACATAGTTTCCATTTCTGAACCCCTATCAAAATTTTCTTAAAATGGTCATAACTCTTGATGCTTGGGTCTGTTTGGCCTCTGGAACCTGTTATACCATATTTCATTCTATGATATTTAGTTTGACTATTTAAGTAGATGAAACAGACACTCAGAGCAGAAGTTATGCCCGTTTCAGTGACTACGGTTTGTTAGGTTTTTCAAGCCCTTATTTATAGCACTTTTGTCTTGTCTGCTATTTTTTCAAACAACTGTAATTTATGATCTACTTGTCTATTCGACATCCACCAATTATTAAATCAAATATCATTTGATGATCTTTGATTTGATTGTTCATGGAGCTGGAACAGACTCTCGGATTAGAATTTTTCGTCGTTACCCTAAGTTTAGGGTTCATTTGACTTTCTGACTGTATTTACGGGTTTCTCCATTTTTTACCCATATAATGTGTACGTGTATACATATATATATTTTTATGCGTATGTATTGAAAAACTGATATATATATTATCTATATATTCTAAACATATGTATATACATATTAATATGTAATATTTGTAAATATATATAAATATGTATAATTATACATACATATATACATAATATATATATATATGTGTGTGTGTGTGTGTGTGTTGTATGTATGTATTTATTTATTTATAAACACACATAAAAAGAATATTTTATAAATACATTCGAAACTGATCTTATAAATATATATTAATATATGAATAAATATATTAATATATAAATATAACTATATATATTAATATACAGATATATATATATATATATATATATTAATATAACTAAATATATATATATATATATTAATATATATATATATATATTTATACAGATATATATATATATTAATATAACTAAATATATATTTATATATATTAATATAAATATAAATATAAATATATATATCTCAATATATGAGTAAATATAACTATATATATATATATATATAAATAAATAGATATATTAATAAATGAAGAGAAAAACAATATGGTGGAGTGGTAAAGACTTAGGGTGTGCAGGAAATAGGTCCCGAGTTTGAATCTAGGGGGAGGCAGGTCGCATGCGTGGGTGGAATAATAGCTAGCTCTGTTAAAGGGGGGTGGGGGCGCTGTTAAAGGGTGTGGGTGAGGGTGGTGGATGGGGGGTGTGCCGTGTGGTGGTCGGGGCACAGTTAAAGGGGGGGGGGGGGTAGGGGGCACTGTTGAAGCTACTCCGAATTGCAATTTTTTTTTAATTTTTTTAATGATTTTTAAACTTTTATCAGTGCTCGACAAAAGTGCTGATAAAAGGGGCCTTTTATCAATGCTAAAAAAATCACTGATAAAAGACCCTTTTTATCAGCGCTTTTCAGAGCGCTAATAAAGGTGATCCCCCCTTTATCTTTGCCTCGATTAACAACGCTTTTTAAGCGCTGTTAATGCCCTTTTCTAGCGCTGATAAAGGCCATATTTGTAGTAGTGTCACCAAGATCAATTTTCACCAATGTCAGCTAACTTATGATGGTGTTGAATTTGTTGATGTGGTCTGAAACAATTCCCCCTTCAATCATTTTTAGGTTGAACAATCGTCGTATCAAGTGCACCTTGTTTGCCGCAGAAGGCTTCTCGTACATATTCATGAGAGCTTTCATTAGATCAATCATCATCTTATCCTCTCAAATGTTGAATGCCATGTTTGTTGCCAACGTAAGGCATAAAACACCTTGAAACTGTCGATACAACAGCTCCCACTCCGACTGCTCCATGTCCATTGGCTTCAGACCCAAAAGAGACAAGTGCATATTTTTTTATAAAGATAATCCTCGATCTGCATCCTCTAGAAACCAAAGTTAGTTCCATCAAAGTGATAAATCTTCACCTTGCCTATTTCCATTGCCATTGCTAAAGAATCCTGGACTCAAACTTTGATACCAATTGATGTAGAAGCATCTGGAGTTGTAGTGACAGAAACAACAAAACACATATGAGTAAAAAGAAAAAAAATAACAACACAAATATTTACATGGTTTGGGTAATAATACCTATGTCCATAGAGAGACAAAATAACTTCATTATGACCAGGAGTACAATTTACAAGAGTTTATCTTAGATTTCTTTCTAACAAAAACCCTAGCCCGAAATTGTCTACAAATGGAGAAGACAATCCACTGTTCCACCAACCACACAGGAAGTCCACATCACTAATGTGATAGGCTGCCACCCAAGTCAAAAGTGATATAGTGGATGTCAACTGGAAGTCCAAGGAGCTACAATGAATGGAAGTTGGAAGTCCAAAGAGCTATAGTGAAAGGCAGTTGGAAGTCTGTGTTGCTACAATTCATGTCAGTGTCGGTCGGTCAGCTCTGCTTTAATGGTTAGCATTACTACAGTCACCCAAAACTTGGGTCGGGGCCCTTTGACCCCCGGACCCCTGGTGCAGGGGTGCATTGCCCCTTACAACCCCCAATGAGGTCACCATGAATCTCAGCCCGTGAAAGTTGCAGGCTGATGCGCAGTATGGGCTACAAAGCATTCAGCCCAACTGGATCAGGCAACACCAATCCAACATCCTTGACATAATATTTTTTATGATTATATATATACCATAAATCTATGTCTTATTCCAATGTTATGTTCTTATGGATCATGTTCTCTGATTCCATTTTGATTCATGTCTTATGAACTACCACAATTTATTCCATGACTCATGTTTATGATCTATGATATGAAATGTATGGTTTTTAGATGTTATTATCATGTAAACATACCCATATGATCATGTTATATAGATATACCCCTTATTTACCCATTGTGAGCTTATGAGATCACCCTTTATTATGTTCCATATCCCCAGGTTGTGAAGAAATGTTTTAAGTTGGATATGTTTGTGAGTTTTACTAATAGGGAATATCTTTATGGGAGATGTTGAAGATATTTCACCAAATTAGAATATTGTGTACCTAGTCTCCAATGAAACTAAACTATTATGGTCCTCAGGCATGTGTCTATGTAATGTGTTGAATATTCATCTAAGAAGATATAACATCTATGTTTGAAAATCCTAGGTTGTTGTAGTTCTTATCAGATGAAAGGTTTAGTTAACCTTTAGAAAATTGGATGAGAAAACTTTAGTGAGATCCATAGGGATATTTATAAGGATATATCTAGGGATGTATCTAAGGATAAGTCTAAGGATGATTTAAAGTATAGGAAAATGACCTAGAATTTTGGTAAAGGATAGAGCGAGTGGTTTTCCAAGTTGTTACATCTCTGTATGGATACTACAAGTGGATATGGCTATGGAACAGAGGTACTTAGTTGTAATAACTCTAAAAATGGTGTATTGTTCTAGAATTGATTGTCACCTAGTTCATGAAAATGGTTCTTTCTACACACTTGGTTTGATACTCCTGGAGGATATGATTGTAAAATTCACAAAAATTTATGAACCATCATGAAGGATTTAAATAGATGATAATCATGGATGAACTAGGATAAACCTATTGTGACATAGATTAAAAAGAACTTTTCATGATTTAGACGTCCTATAATTTTCAAAAAAGAAAAAGAAAAATTTCAGCTAACATAATGGATGAGAGTATTGGCCTCCCTAAGATATCATCAGCGGTTGAATGTTTCAAATGTGGAAAGTATGGGCATTATAAAAATCAATGTTATAAGTGGAAATATCATTATGTGAATCAGAAAAGTTGTATGAGTAATGGTTTTGTTGTTGACAAATAAGAGACTACAAATGACATATTAAAGGAAGGAGGTATTAAGGAATAAGATGACGAAGCATAGTTAATGGTTAGACAAGGATGTGAGATGATTGAAATATTTATTTATTGGAATTAAATAATTATGAAATATATAAGTATTTTTTAGTATATGTTTTTCATTAAGGATTTTTAAGAATATATTGAATGATTCTGATGACCTAAAAAAGTGATTTAATGGCAAGGTGTTATTTTGATTAAGGGAAGATAACCCTTAATATGTTCCTAATGTTGAGACAATTGTGTTTAGTTTGGATAAAGAGATGATTGATATGGATAAAGTAAATTGGATAGTATTGATAACCTTGGAATTGATTAATGATTTGTGGACAACATGGGTTATGTTATTATTTATGGATTTTACAACATTATTGGATTTATGGAATATATTCAATAATCTGTGGTTTTATTCAAGGAATGAGGAAGGATGTATGTTTTCATTGATGTTTTATGGTAATTTTGGTTATTACCATACTTTATGGGAATATATGACCAAGGTATTAACATATTTGGCATGAAGAATTTAATAGATTCTTAATGATATTTGGAGGATTAATGTTGAGTTTGGTAAATTTAGTGACCTTTTTATAAATTTTTATTTTTGGAAGGGTTATAAGGTTAAACATTTATGGAATGCTTTAAGTAAAACTAGGATGAGGTTTTAGAGATTAATTTATAACATCACCATATGATTATTTATCCTAATTGGATGACCAATGTTAACCTTTTTTCAACTACAGATAGAAGGAATGAAGTATCATTATTTTATGGATAATATTTAGTGCTTCAGACATGAAAAAAATTCATCTATTAGAGTAATAAATGAAGTGAAAATTGATCAAGGCATAACCAAAGGATAAAATCATACCTATGAAATAAAAAGATATCATGTAAGTACATTTTCATATGTTCTTATTCTAGATAGAAAAGGAATTCCCCAACATTAAGAAAATGATCTTGAAATAAATTTTTTTCCTACTATCATTATTTTTGATGATATCAATGACCTTTCTCATGCCTCTTTGGTTTATGGTTTTGTAGCTGTTAACCTTCCCTGGATCACCTATTTTCTTATGATCAATGATCTCTATTGCTATCTATAATATTTACGTTTTTCTTCTATGTAAATATCTTTACTTACCACTAATTCTATTCTACTTGTAAACTAGTATGTGTTATTCCAAACGACTTTCACATATTTATTTCTCTTTTTCAAGAGGTTGTTTTATTAACCCTTTTTTACTTTGTAGATTTATATGATGGAATTTTCAAATGTTAATCTTTTAATGACCAAGCCGAATTTTGAGGAAAAATTCATTTTAAGGGGGTAAAATGTAACATCCTGAGATTTTGTGAAATATATATTTTTCAAATGGGTTTAATATTTTTGATATTTTTCATTGCACATAAAATTGATTTTCTATTTTGTTACATGCAACACTGAGTTTTATTATATAATGGCTCGGACCTCTCCATTCCATTAGTTTGTGAAAATATGGTGTTTCAATTGTTCTGGGAGGTTAAGGTGACTCATTTCGAGAGTTTACAAAAAATCCAGTTTTCCAATGGTAGGTGGTGATGGTGAATCACACCAGTGACTTGCGACAGTGGGTCAGGACTGGTGAGTCAGAATGATGACTCGCACCGATGACTCGTGACGGTAGGTCACCATTGGTGGGTCATCCATTGGTGAGTCACCCAACGATGACTCATCCACGAGTATCTTGTCTAACAGCGAGTCGTCCACTAGTATCTTGTGTCGGTAGATAACAAAATGACAACTCACACTGGTAGCTCATCCACCGATAGCTCGTCTAACGGTGATTCATCCACAGATAGCTCTTACCGGTAGCTTACCTAATGGTTACTCACACCGGTAGCTCATCCACCAGTTGTTAACATCAGTGACTCATCCACCATTGACTCTTTTCCTGCAGTTTGTCAAAATTCCAGAATTCTCTAGATTTTACAGTTTCTCCCCTTTAACATTTTATTTGATTTGAAATGAGTTTAATACCATATTTAATGGTTTTTATAGCCATTTCAAATCTTATATATGTTCTAAAAACTGGAATCTTCCTTTGACCTTCCAAACCATGTGGTCTTGGCCAAGATCCACCTTTAATGGATTTTAAAAAAAGATTTCTCCCATTGATTTAGGATCTGACCTTTCTAAAGCTGAGATCCTCTCTTCCTTATGCACTCCTATTTTCTCTTGGTGCGCCCCAAACATTTCTTCACCAAGGAGTCATGAGGTTTTGTTGTACCATTATGGATTGTGTTTTCCCTAGAGGCTTTTCTTGCAGCGCACCCCCTATTTTGGTGCAATAAGGAAGTGTTGATCATCTGTTCTTTGAGGTAGGTTTCCTTTGTCTCTCTTTTATCTGTGCATCATGTGGGGTGGCTGTATCAATGTTTCTTGAGAATATAGTTGTGTTTGAATTAATAAATATAATTGTATTAGATTAAGATCAATATGTAGGGGCTGAGGAAAAGTGATGTATGATACACTTGTTATTTATTTTTGTTGTTGTTGTTGTGAATTGTATTGGCTATATGCCTACTAAAAATCATGGTCATTGGGGGTCTTTGTTTGTGAACCAAATAGATTCTATAATGTATGTTCTTTGGTTTCCTGTCAAATAATTGTTATGAAATCAGTTAACCACATACACTCGGCTAATAAATGGATGCACCGAGATCAAACTGTTTCCTTGATAACCTTAGAAGTTTACAAGTGGAATTGAAGAACAAATCCTTGTTAAATCTAAATATGTTTGGTTCGGTTTGTGTGGTGGTACAGTCGTGGGCATGGATGGGTTATGTGGGATGGCACAGGTGGTGTAATGGAATCTCAAGTTGAGAGATTGATTGATTGTGTAATGGATGTGTAGTGTTGTTCAGCAAGACTGCCAAAAATGGTTGTGGTTTAGATGATGGATTGGGCGGAATGACATTGAAGAATGATGATGGAATTGGTTGGCATGGGTAATTCACCTGGAGTTTTTCCATGAGTAGCATGCACAAAGCTTCACTCGGTGTCTCGAGATCAGTTTTGTTATGACATGAATGGGCGTTAAATAGAGGAGAAATATGAAGTGGGTTAAGTTACCGTGGTTCTTCTTTTGTTGTGTGGCTTTTGTGATATGCTTAGTAGTTTCCCGGGTAGAGATGGAATGAATAAATGAATTGTTTAATAAAGAATGATAATTGGTTAAATGAATTGGCTGAGGGTATGATTTGAGTTGTGACTTGTTGTGTGGTTTTGCATTTAGAAGTAGCAGAAAAGGTGGTATTTTGAGTTGGTTGTTGGCTGAGAACCCATAGGTTGGCCTGAGTTTTTGGTATCTATATGTATTAATTTTATTTTTTCCTTGTGATTTCTATTTGCACCCCACCCTAGTTGAGCACTATGTGTTGATCACCCCCATTTTCATGGGAGAGGGTGTCTTTCCCAAACATCCTAATGGGAGGATGGATGGACGACCATCTTCTCTTCCCTGCTCCCTCTTCTAGGCGGTGATAACCCAAATTTCATTGGGCGGGTTGTGGTTCATGAGGCCTAGGTGTGTGCGGGTGAGTTGTGTTTATTAGGTGTCTTTGGGATGAGATTTTTTGTGCTTCCTAGGAGTTTTTGGGATGAGATGAGATGTCTTTTTCTTCCCATGTGTCTGTGGGCGAGACATAGTTGTGATGTCAAGGTGTGTGCGGGCGAGATTTGATGTGGTATGTGGGCCGGGTGTCCGCGGGCGAGATGCGGTTGTGAGGCCCAGGTGTGTACGGGTGGGTTGTGACGTGGTTCTTTTAGAAGAGTTGGGAGCGCCAAGACATTTTACGTTAGGTTGTGAGAGCATCTAATCAGTGGAAAAATGGTGCGGGGTACCCTACTATCGATGCACATTGTACTATATTACTTGAATTGCATTATTTTATGAGAATTCCTTGGTGAGGTGGGGATGGATAGAATTCCTTGTTAGGTGCTATTGGTTCTTCTGTTTTCTCACAGGAGCAGTAGTATACTTCTCCCACTTCTACACGAGAGAATTTGGTTTTCCTACTGAGTATACTTGTATGCTCACCCTACGTATATAAAACAACTTTCAGGTTTTCAGGAGGAAAACATGGACCGTGTTGGGAATTACTAGCTCTGACTTTAGAACAATTGTTGTGTCACTGCTTAGCCTTACTTTTGGTATTTACCTTGGAGTTTTTATTGTAATTTTAATAGTTTTATTTTAAATATGAATGTGGGATGGATTTTGGATTTTCTTTAGATATATGTATTGGAGGTGTTTTTAGGTTGATACATATTATCTCCCAATCTTGTTTACTATAAAAAGGGTAATGCCTCCTATTTTGTGATATTTGTATACCCTTGGTGCTAGTCGCCACCCCAGGGCCTACTGGAGGTGGGACTCAGGGGCCATTATCTCTCTTTCTCTATTTCCAGCTCTAGAGAGACATTTTTGGAGGGAGGGGGTTGTGATAGAATGGTATTAGAGGTGATGGTTGAGATATAGGATGAAGTTTGGATTTAGGCATAGTGAGGATTGCAGGGGTTGGTAGGGAAAATTTTTTAGGTGATCTTGGTGGGTGACATAGGTTAAGGAAGACTAGCTAGGATATAAGATTTTAGGGTCCCCATGATTCGATGCAAGGACTATGAGCCTACCAAACGACCAAGTGATCCTGCACCGTTTGTAAGGTAGAGACCCTAGGAAAGACACATGCATCATAATGACTTGTGTTTTTTTCTGAATTGGGTGTTTTGGGGAATTTAAAATGGGTAAAAAAATGAGTTAAATGAATTAAAATAAATGTTAAATAAAATTCCATACTACTCGGTCTTAGGAATTCCTTATTTACTTTTTTCAGCTACGGTGCCCAGTCATCATCTACGTGTGGCTTGGGCAGTTGAGGCTTAGCAGGACAACCTAGTTTATCGACGGAGGGTTGATCTGTTGGAGGAGGATGACCAATGGCAGATAACATTGCACTCTTTACAGAGACATGACTTGGGAAAGTACAAGGGAAGTGTATTGGACATGGAGATAGAGAGCTGGCTCGAAGAGCTTGAGATCACCTTCAGTTTGATCTAGGTTCCGAAGGAGTATTGGGTTCCTTTGGTAGTGATCTAGATGTGGGGAGCTACGTGTCAGTGGTGGATACTATACCTGGGGGAGAGGAAGGAGGCTGACGTTCCGTGGGTCGATTTTGAGGAGTTCCGAGAAGAATTCCTTTCATCGACCATGAAGACTAAGAAGAGGCACAAGTTACTCTCCCTCTAGTAGGGGAGTTTTTCATTACGGGAGCTGAGGATTAAGTCCAATGATTTTATTCTCTTCACCCCAGATCTTTTTCTGGATGAGGATTCTAGTGCGAGATGCCTAGAGGAGACACTTTATCCTTCTATCCACTATTCGGTCACCCTCTTTACGTTTCTAGCGTACTTAGAGGTTCATAAGAAGGGATAAGTGATTAAGAGAATGCACTCACGAGGAGGTCTACTGTGAGAGGGGAGCCAAAAAAGTTCTTCGAGAGGCAGGGTTAACAACAGTAGGTCTCAGGCGCCAAGGCCTTTGAGGTTTCAACTAGTGGGGAGTCGACCATAGTAGTTTCTGTTTCGACCTTCTAGTCCTCATGCCTTTCCCGTGGGCTTGGGGACGATGTGTTTCTTATGTGGAGTCCGTGGATATCTTCATAACCATTGCCCAATGGCTGTTTGAACTTAGTGTGGGGGAGGTGGACAAGTTCCATGCTAACCTCAGCAGTAGTTGTCGGATAAGCCATTTCAGCAGTAGGGACAACAGGCTCATACTCCACTGAGGGGAGACAGAGTAGGTAGAGGCTCACCTTAGGGTGTTCCTCAAGGACCTCAACTCGGGTGTGATCGTGGAGACAGTCTTTAGTAGAGGGGCATAGGATCTTGGCACAGTCAGTTGCATGCCATAGAGGCAATAGTTCCTGTATGTCCAAAGATCATCAAGGGTATGATCATCTTGTTTAATACCCTTGAATGTGCTTCATTTGATTCAAAAGCTTCACAATCCTTTGTTTCACCCAGTTTATCTCATGCTCTGGGGCTAGACATTGAGAGGCTTCCTATGCCCCTAGTGTTGAGCACACCAATTGGAGGTCATACCAGATTTTTTGATGTGTGCTAGGGGTGTAGACTGATGATGGGATCACATCAATCCCATAGAGATATTTTCTTGCTACTGATGAAACCATACGATGTTATTCTCGGCATCAGATGTTTGTATTCTATGCATGCCATTATCCAATTATTTTGGAGAGGAGTAGTGTTTTCAGACGTGGATGTTCAGCATGTGGCTTTCGTCGATGAGTGGAGCTGTGAGGTGGGAAGTCGGTGTGTGGAGCCTCTTCTTTCCTTGTTGGATGTGCTGTTAGTGGAAGTTATGGACACTAAATTCCCTAGGGTTTTTAGGGAGTTCTTGGTTTTATTTCCTAAGGAGGTTTTGAATCTACCCCTCGACGTGATGTTGAGTTCAGGATAGACCTGTAGCCTAATGCTTCTCTAATTTTGATGGATCCTTATCAGATGACACCTTTTGAGTTGCAGGAGTTGAGGATTCATATAGTTGATCTGATGAAGAAGGTCTTTATCTGGACCAGTGTGTCATCGTCGGATTCTCCAATGTCATTCGCAAAGAAGGCGTATGGTGGTATGAGATTGTGGATATACTACCAGAGGTTGAATTAGGTAATAGTAAAGAACTGTTACCCTCTTCCAAGGATAGCCGATCTTTTCAACCAGCTGATATAGGCGAGTTGGTTTTCTAAGATTGATTTTTGGTCTGGATATTACCAATTGAGGGTGAAGGAGGGAGATGTCCCATATACTTATTTTAAATGCAGGTATGAGCACTTCGAGTTTGTAGTCATGACATTTAGTATTACGAATTCACCATTCGTGTTCATGGGGCTTATGAACTTCATCTTCTATGAGTTCCTGGACTGATTCTTCATCGTATTCATCTATGAAATCTTGGTCTAATCGAAGTCAAAGGAGGAGCATACCGAGCATCTTAGGACTGCCTTATAGGTCCTTCAACTCCACCATATCTACAGAAAGATATCCAAGTTAAAGTTTTGGACATGATAGGTGCACTTCCTTAGACATGTGGTGTCCCAACAGGGTGTAGCAGTGTACCTGTCAAAGGTTGAGACTATTGTTTCTTGGGGAGCACCCAAGAATGTTGTAGAGGTTTATAGTTTTCTTGATTTGGTGGGCTATTAATGGTGATTCTTACCCTATTTATCTCAGGTTGTAGCTTCATTGACAGCTTTGACAAGAAATGACTAGACTTTTGTATGGAGTGAGTAGTACCAGGTAGCTTTCGACTGTCTAAAAGGGAAGTTGGTCAGTGCTCCAGTGCTCCAGTTTCAAAGAGGAAGGGGTGATGTTTAAGGTATTTTACGATGCTTCTCGTACGGGCTTGGGATGTGTGTGGATGCAGCAACGAGCAATGATCTCTTATGGGTCTAGGAAGTTATGTCCCCAAAAATGTAACTATGCCACCCATGACCTGGATCTAACAAAAACCGTGTTTGTGCTAAATTTGTGGTGACATTACCTCATTAGGGAGCACTTTGTGGTCTTCATAGATCATAATATTTTAAGGTATATCTTTTCCCAACAAGATATAAACTTGCGACAACGGATGTGGATGAAGCTTATTCAGGACTATGATTTTGAGATCTCATACACCTTAGTAAAGTGGAATGTCATGGCTAATGACTTGATCAGGAAGTCATAGAAGGAGGTGGTTTGAGAATCTACAGATGCTTGGAAGGTGATGAAGGAGTTGGCAGCCTTGCACTTGGATGTAGTAATGGATGGTGACATAGGCTGTTTATTTCAGATAACAATCCAGTCTTCTCTGATGCAGTAGGTGGAGGATTCTCAGTGGGGAGACTTAGAGGCATAGGTGATTCATGGTCACATTGACCAAGGTGATGATCAGGAGGGATGGTTAGAGGATGGTCAGAATCAGATGTTGTTACATGGGAGGTTGTTTGTTCTGATGACGATATGTGAGGAAATCCTCCATGAGTTTCATAGCTCGCCCTTAGCGCTACACCCAAGAATTTCCAAGATGTACCATATCTTGAGGATGCAGTTTTGGTGGATTGAGACAAAACAGGTAGTGGTAGAGTTTGTGGTGAAGTTCCTAGTGTTCCAGTAGGTGAAGGTTGAGTACCATGTTCCTAGTGGTTTTTTGTAGCCCTTGGATGTCCCTGAGTGGAAGTGGGATGACATCTCAATAGATTTCATCACAGGGTTACCCATAGATTAGGGAGAATATGATGCTATCTGGGTAGTGGTGGATTGGAGGACAAAATTGGCTCACTTCTTAGCGATCAAGGAGTTGGGCGTAGTAGATGCTTTGGCAAAGAGGTTTGTGGATGAGGTGGTATGGCTGCATCGAGTTCTGTTATCCACTATCTCAGATCAGGATACACTTTTTACCTCGCGAATCTAGAGTGGATTACAACATGCTTTTGGAACTCAATTATGCCTCAACACAACCTTCCACCCTCAGACAGATGGGTAGACAGAACAGACTATCCAGACGCTAGAGGATATATTGCGAGCATGCGTCTTGGACTTCAGTGGATCTTGGGTGTGATACTTACCCTTGGTCAAGTTCACTTATAATAACAGCTATCACTCTTCCATTGACATGAATTCATTTTAATATTTGTACTGAAGATTGTGCCATTCACCTTTGTGCTGGATAGAGGTTGGGGAGACACCTATTCTTGCTCCTAAGGTAGTGTAGAGCATGATAGAGAAAGTTCATCTCATTCACGAGAGGATGAAGGCAACACAGGACTGAAAAAAGTCATATGCCAATCGCAGAAGGATGCCCTTGGAGTTCGAGGTTGGGGACCAAATATTCTTGAAACTTTCCCCTCAATATAGGAAGTGGAGGTTTGACAGAGGGAGAAATCTTTCTTCTAGGTTCGTTGGACCCTTATAGGTGCTGGGGCAAGTTGGAAAAGTGGAATATCAGTTGGCGTTGCCGCTGTAGTTAGAGAGGATCCACAACGTCTTTCATGTCTCTCAGCTTCACCGGTATCTTCAGATGACTCCCATGCCATCGATTGGGGAGAGTTAGATATCAAAGATGATGCAGTGTTTGTGGAGTAGCTAGTAGAGATCTAGGATTGTCGGGAGAAGGTGTTGCATGGATGGACCATCCCTTTGGTTCGTGTGTTGTAGAGGCATGGTGGCCTGGAGGAGATTACTTGGGAGCGATAAGTACAAATGATTTTCCAGTACCCAGAGTTGTTTTGAGTTTTTACTTGTTCTTTTTTTTGTAATGTGATGTTTGAACCTTATTTGTTATGAGATTAATTGTTTCCTTGTTCCGAGATGTGAGATAAAGTCTTGAAATGTGAAAAGGGGAAGACCAAATTCCTAATCGAGATGCATTAATTACAATGCGATTAAACCCATGCGGGTGAGTCAGCACTGCCAAAAGCGAATATTATCTTGACATGGAGGACTAGATTCTATGTTTTGTGTGTTTGGACGATCTGTTTGTTGTGCTTCTATGGCATGTCTTATGGTCAGTTGGGTTATCAGATGTTGGAGGAGATGTTCTTGGATGTTGAGGTTTCCACTCTAGTTTTCAAACAACACAGGGTGGTTTATTGTTAAACTTTGATATTGGTAGCGGTGTTTCAAGTATAGCGAGATCCTTGAGAGGTATCTCATGGGGTGGTTGTTTAGACCCCTATTTTCCTTTTGAGTTTGGTTTTGAATTCTCGAGGGCGAGAATAGTTTGAGAGGCATCTGATGAAATGGCCCAGACCTATTCGGTCCATTACTTTGTGAAAATACTGTGTTTGAAGTGTTTTGGGAGGTCAATGTGACTCATTTCGAGAGTTTTCCAAAAATCCAGTTTTCTAATGGTAGGTGGCGATGATGACTCACACCGGTGACTCGTGACGGTGGGTCAGGACCAGTGAGTTAGAACGGTAACTCGCACCAATGACTCACGACGCTAGGACGCAATGGTAGGTTTCCAGTAGTGAGTCGTCCATCGGTGAGTCACCCAATGATGACTCATCCACTGGTATCTCATCTAGTAGTGAGTCATCCACCGATAGCTTGTACTGATAGCTCACTGAATGGTGACTCACACCAGTAGCTCATCCACCAGTAGCTCGTCTAACGACGATTCTTCCACCTATAGCTCATACTTGTAGCTCACCTAATGGTGACATGTAATGATAGATCATCCACCAGTAACTCTCACTAATGACTCTTTTCCAGCTGTTTTTCAAAATTCCAGAATTCTCTATTTTTCTAGTTTTACCCCTTTAACATCTTTTTTGATGTGAAATGAGTTTAACACCATATTTAATGGTTTTTAGAGCCGTTTCAAATCATATCTATCTTATAAAAACATAAATCTTCCTTTGAGATTCCAAACCATGTGGTCTTGGTCAATATTCACCATTAATGGATTTTAAAAAACGGTTTCTCTAATTGACTTAGGATACAACCTTTCTAAAGCTAATATCCTATCTTCCTTGTGAGCTCCCATTTTCTCTTTGTGTGCCCCAAAACTTTCTTCCCTAAGAATTTGTGTGGTTGTGCTGCACCTTTTTGGATTGCATTTTCCCTGGAGGTTTTTCCTGCATGTTCACCCCCTATTTTACTGTAATAAGGAAGCGATGATCGTCTATTATTTGAGGTAGGTTTCCTTCATCTATCTTTTATCTATGTATCATGTGGTGTGGGTGTATCAATGTTTCTTGAGAAAATTATTGAGTTCAGATTAATAAAGATAATTGGATCGTCTTAAGATCAATATACAGGGGCTGTGGAAAAGTTATGTATGATCTTCTTGTTATTTTTTTTTGGTTGTTGTTGTGAATTGTATGGGCTATATACCTACTAAAAATAATGGTTGTTGGTGGTCTTTGTTTATGCACCAAATAGATTTTGGAATGCATGTTGTTTGGTTTCTTATCGAACAATTATTGTGAAATTGGTTAACCACATACACTCGGCTAATAAATGGATTCCCCAGGATCAAACTATTTCTATGATAACCCCAGAAGTTAACAAGTGGAATTAAGGAATGGATCCTTGTTAAATATGAACATGTCTTGTTTGGTTTGTGTGGTGGTATGGTCGTCGGTATGGTTGGGTGATGTGGGATGACATGGGTGGTGTAATGGAATCTTAGGTTGAGAGATTGATTGATTGTGGAATGGACAGGTAGTGTCGTGCAATAGAGATAATGAAAATGGGTGTGGGTTAGATAATTGATTGGGAAGAATAACTTTGAATAATGATGATGGCAGTGGTTGGTATGGGTAATTATCCCAGAGTTTCACCCTGATTAGCATGCCCAAAGCTTCACTTTATATCTCAGCATTGGTTTTGTTATGTCATGAATGGGTGTTAAATGGAGCAGAAATATGAAGTGGGTTAAGTTATTGTGGTTCTTCTTTTACTGTGTAACTTTTGTTCTGTGGATATTGTGCTGTGCTTAGTAGTTTTCTAGGTAGAGACGGAATGAATAAATTAATTTGTTAATAATTAATGAGAATTGGTTAAATGAATTGGATGGGGGTATTATTTGAGTTGTGACTTGTTGTGTGGTTGTGCATTTAGAAGTAGCAACAAAGGTGGAATTGTGAGTTGGTTTTTGGTTGTGAACCCATAGGATGGGATGATTGTTTGGTATCTATATGTATTACTTGTATTTTTTCATTGTGATTTCAATATGCACCCCACCCTAGTTGAGAACTATGTTCCGAACACCCCAATTTTCATAGGTGAGGGTGTCTTTCCCAAACATCCTAGTGGGAGGATGGATGGCTGGCCACCCGTTCTTCCCTACTCCCTCTGCCAGGAGGTGATAGCCCAAGTTTCTTCGGGCGGGTTATGGTTCGTGAGGCTCAGGTGTGTACAGGCGAGTTGTGTTTCCTAGGTGTCTTTAGGATGAGTTTTTTTTCTTCATAGGTGTTTTCAGGATGAGATGAGATGTGTTGTGCTTCCTAGGTGTCTGTGGGTGAGACATAGTTGTGAGGACCATGTGTGTGTGTGTGAGATGTGATGTGGTATGTGGCCCAGGTGTCTATGGGTGAGATGCGGCTGTGAGGCCCAGGTGTGTGCGAGAAGGGTTGTGACGTGGTTATTTCGGAAGAGGTGGGAGTTCCAGGATGTTTTCTGTTGGGGTGTGAGAGAAACTAATTAGTGGGAAAGTGGTGTGGGGTACCCTACTATCGATGTTCATTGTACTATATTACATGACTTTTGTTATTTGGTGATAATTCCTTGGTGAGGTGGGGATGGATAAAATACCTTATTATGTGATGTTGGTTATTCTGTTTTCTCATAGAAGCATTAATATGCTTCTCCAACTTGTGCATGAGAGACTTTGGTTTTCTTACTTAGTATACTTGTATGCTCACCCTACATATATAAAATTGCTTTCAGGTTTCCAGGAGGACTACATGGACCGTGATGGGCATTACTAGCTCAGACTTTGGAACAATTGTTGTGTCGCTGCTTAGCCTTACTTTTAGTATTTACCTTGGAGTTTTTATTGTAATTGTAACTATTTTATTTTAAAGATGCATGTGGAATGAATTTTTGCTTTGTTTAATATATATGTCTTGGATTTGCTTTGAGGTTGATACATCTTATTTCTCACTCTTGTTTACTATAAAAGGGTAATGTCTCCCATTTTATGAGATTTTTATACCCTTGGTGCTGGTTGCCACCCCAGGGCCTACTGGAGGCAGGACTCATGGGTCATTATCTCTCTTTCTCCATTGCCAACCCATGAGGGACATCTTTAGAGGGAGGGGTTGTGACAGAATGAAATATATCATAGTAATAAAATATTATTATGTAAAATGTTAATTATCTCCTAGGTATTGGAATGATGTGTATATATAGGATTAAATAAATTATAAAAATATATGGTTTACACATGTGTATAAAATGAATTATTTGGTGGCTAATTAATTAAAAATAAAAATAAAAATTATTTGAAAATAATATAAATCTTTTTTTGAAAAACTATTTTTATGAAAAAAACATGTTTCACCTCATTAAATAAAAAAACCACTTTTGGTGAATGAAATTTATATAGTATATAGTCAATGAACTATTTAACATTCATCTTATGTGTTTTCTAGATAAGAGATGAGAATAAATCTAATTTTATTCTTAAAACCCATATTTTTCTAAAAAGTAGTTTTTCCACCTTTTTGGGCATTTACATTAAAATTTTTTTTTGAAAATTTTATACATTTGTTAAAAAATAAACTTAATTTTGGAAATCATAATATAAAAATTATCTTAGGATGAATTTTTTCTAACATTCCAAAAAGATTTTTTTTATTAATAGTGAAAAATACATAATTTTAATTGATATATGCCTTTTCATTTAGATTATATATAATGTAAAATTATTTTCTTAAATTAATTTTAAAATAAAATTAGTTAATTTATATATCTATAAATCCGATTTAGTTCATTTGGATAATTTTTTATTGATTTTTGATATAAAAACTTCGTAAACGTTTAACCATTTTCCCTTTGAAAACCCACTTTCTCATCACGACTACGGGATTAATTTTAAATTAAATTCTGCCACTTATATGAATTAAATTTGGAAAAATGGTTTCAATATTTGGAATTAGTATTATTTATATTATATAATAAGTTTAAATTAATTTTTTACAAAAAGTAATAGTGAAAATAGTAAAAACTAATTATTGTGGTTATGGTAAAAATGGGTTTTTCAGGGGGTTAAAATAAAAATATAAGTGTTAAAATGACATAAAAACTTGTATAAAATCAATTTTAAGGATATATTTAGACCCTATAATGTCTAATTATATTGAATACTCTATTTTTGAACCTTTTGGATTGAGAAAAATATAGGTAAACCTTTTTCTTTTCAAAAAATTATAAGTATTCCAATCACTTCACTTATAAAAGGTAACTCCTTCCTTCTCCTATTAACACCTTCAAAACCTTTTGGTTCTTACATTAACCACCCAAATAACTTTCCAAAATTCCTTATATCATATTATAAGACTTATTTTTGGAAGAAAGTTAACATGGAAAGGTTTTTGGTGAAAACCTAAGGAGTTACCCGAAGAAAAGGTAATATTCTTCAACGACCATTTTTATTTTATTTATTCACCCAACTCCTTCAATTATTATTAAAAAATTATGATATAATAATCTTAGTATATTTAATATAATAATATTTTTTTATGTTAAAGGAAATACCTAAAATAATCTCCACTTCTTTCAAATGGGTTATGAAATCATCGTTCGTGTGTATGGAGGGCTATCTGCAGGTGAACTGATGCCATTTTTTCCCCTTACCACATCTCACGATTGGTTATGATGATGGATATAAAGTATATATATATATATATATTATATTTATAACATAATTTTAAATTTTTATTCATTAATCATATATAATTTTTTACCTTCTATTCAATAGGGGATACAATAATGTCGCTCGTGTGTACGACAGACGACTGCCTCCTGAAGCGATGTGATTCGTTTTTCAATAATGCTTTACATGGAAGATAATAAGGATAAATATATGTGATATAAATGACATAATTATGATATTAATGACATATTTATCATTCTTAAAAGATAATATATCATTTTATTTATTTCTTTTTCACTCACTGAATGATGATAATGTCGTTTGTGAACGCGTGGACTACCACCTTTATGAAGCGATGTGACTCTCTTTTCATCACCACGCCACATGGATTATATATATAAGTATATTTAAAGAAATAATATGGTATTTATGATATTATTATAATTTTTTTTAAATATAATATTATACATAAATCTCTTCCATAATGATATTTGAAAAATGGAAATGTTACTCATGCATACGTACGATCTACCGTCTCCATGATCATAACATACTTCATTTCTCAAATTTTTTTATTATGATTGGTATTAAAATTATAATTGATGTATAAATATGATAATTATGTAACAATTATTATTATATATTTTATGTAACTATGATCAAAGTAAGAGGATCAAAAATAAAAAATCAAAACATATAT
Source organism: Viscum album (assembly GCA_963277665.1). Taxonomy (NCBI): domain Eukaryota; kingdom Viridiplantae; phylum Streptophyta; class Magnoliopsida; order Santalales; family Viscaceae; genus Viscum; species Viscum album. Next base: position 338,156,206 of record OY728126.1, read on the forward strand.
AAAAAACAATGTGGTTATTACCCAAAACGTGACTTTAACATGGAATTGTTAATACAAGGGTAATCAATAGACATAAGTAAATTATATATGGTATGATATATATAATTTTTATTCTTTAATTTATTTATAATAATCTTATATTTATAATATTGGAGTTTCGAATGATTATGAAGGAATTCGAGACTTAAGTTAAGGGATTTATAGTCTCTTTTATTTATGGGAGAAATATAAAAATTCACCACTCATTTATTTTGTGTGATGTATATACTACCCATTTGGAAATTTATATAATTAATAACATTATTTTTATGGTATTTCAAGTTTCATTTTATGTTATTATTTATTTGGGATTACGATTCAAGAGATTACTAAATGAGTAGGTGATTTCTACCACACTTTTTTACTTCTGTGAGAGACATGCCATATTCACAACCTATTTATTTTATGTGGTTTATATAATATACATGAATTTATTTTATTATTATTATCCTTAATGTTATGGGTATTTATATATCCATTTTAGGATCTCTATTTTATGGGGTTTATGAATCAAAAGTTGCCAAAGCGGTAAGAGATTTTTGTCACAATTTTCTTTCCATGAGACATATGTTATGTTTTACACCTATCTTATTTTTTATTGTGTATGTACATTCCATTTAAAATTCAATATCATGAATTTAGTTATTATAATTAAATTTTAAGTTTCATTTAATGCTATTATTTCATGGTTATTATGATCCAAATTAACAAAGTGGTAATAGTTTTATGTTATAATATCATCGAGTGTCGGGATTATTTATGATTATTCTTAAAATAATGAAATATTACAATATATCTCTAAAAAATAATGAAATTTATTATTATCTTGTTATGTGATGAGAATAAATGTTCTAAACTCAATTTCCTCACATTATGTACTCAAGACCTCAAAAGAATTTTTTTAAGAAAAATCATCTTTATTTCTCTCTTTGATCGAAAACATGTTTTTCTTCAAAAACCATGTTTTATAATTTTTTTTTCTAAAATAATTTTATACATTATCCAATTGATTTATTAAATATTTTTTTACTCATGTTTTACTTTTTACAATTTTTTTAATGGAATACTCAATCTTTTTTCCAAATAATTTCCATTTGGATTTTACCAAAAATATGAAAGAAATATTTGTTTTGACGTTCACACCATGAAAAATATTTCTTGTTTTCCTGACCGCTTGATGAATTCAAGATTTCCACATAATTTTTCATGGTTATTTTTATAAGAAAATTATTTAAAAAATATTCTATGTGTTTTCAATTGAAAATGATATTTTCCTCAAGAATTATTTTAAAATGATACTTAATGCTTAGTTTTCAATGAAAATGTTTTTTAAAATATTTTATGTTTTAAAAAGTGTTTTTCAAGTGGAAAGATTATTTTCTTTAATAAATATTCCAATTGATCTTTCAAAATAATTTTCCATGTAAGATTACATCCTTTTATGTTGCTTATAATTTACTGAGGACATGAAAGGAAATAATTCTTACCCTTTCTCTAAATGGTTTATGTTTTGATGATAAGATGTTTATGAAATAAGATACTTTTCTATGAGTTATTATATGATGATGAAGTTATTATGATAACCATTTATTTTCCTTGGGTTAAGATATGATGAAATGGTTATGAAACATATTTCTTTTACATATGTTATGATGAAATGTTTATGATACCCATTTCCTTTCATAGGTTTTGATATGATGAATATTTATGATCTTATGACACACACACACATGATTTTCATTATGTGATGGGTGGTACCTATATCTCCCTTCAATTAATTAAGTAATGATAAATTTTCTACGAGATTAGATGGTGCATGGTTGGTTATCCCAATCTCAAAATGGTGGGCATAATGATGGTTATCCCAAGACCAAAAGGAGGGTACACTGGTGGTCATCCCAAGACTGAAAAATAGGGTACACAGGTGGTTTTCCCAAGCCCAAAGTGGGTATAAAAGTGTTTATCCCAACCTAACATGTTATGAATGTTGTGGTGGGTAGCCTTGACATAAGATTTTCTATTATTATGTATATCCTCAAGTATATGTCTTATTCCAATGTTATGTTCTCATGGCTCATTTTCTTTGATTCCAGTATGATTCATGTCTTATGAATTTCCAAGATGTATTCCATGACTCATGTTTATTATCTATGATATGAAGGGTATGGTTTTCAAATGATTTTATCTTATTAATATAACTATATGATTATTTTATATGGATATATCCCTCGTTTACCCTTATTGGGCATCTAAGCTCACAATTTCTTATGTTTCCTTTCCCCAGATTATGAAGAATGATTTTAAGTAAGGTATGATTGTGAATATTATTAAATGAGATGATATTTATGGGATATGTTAAATATCTTTTAGAAAATTTTATTATTATGTACCTAATATCCAAAGACACTAAACCGTGACATTAACCAAGAATGTGGTTGTTTAATGTATGTAATATTCATCTAAAAAGACATAGCATCTATGTATGAAAATCCTAGTTCAGTATACCATTTCTAACTAAGGTAAATGATGAGACCACTTATAGCTCCAAAGGTCCCATATTCGATGCCCAGTGTGATTTTAATCCTCATAAGAATCTAAGTTGAAGTCACACTCCTCCCAACTTTCATCCGCAATCGAGGGATCACAATCTCTAGTGGAGGGATTTCACCCTGCCAGAGCTTGATAGAGGGGTAGTACCACCACATAGATTGAGGATCTTCTCTATAGTATGATGAGAACCAAATCTACCTATATAAAGTTTATAGGGTACCCTCACCCTTTTATGATAGGGGAGTATAGACTCTGTCATCTCTCTAATGATCAAACCCAATCATTTCCATTGGTAAAACATCACTGGATGAAGCGCCTCACTCGTAACTCCTCATGTCATGTCTCTATTTGAAAAATGAAAACCACTACCATGTCCCATGTGGAAAACTACTCAAGATAGAATAATCATGGTCCCAAATCATAGTATTGAAGAAAGAGATACACAATATATAAAGAACTTAGAATATAGAGAATGTATATAGGGACACATGGAATGTAACATCGTCTGAATTTATGGGTGTGTTCTTTCTCAAATACAGATCAACCAACCATGTATAACCACATATCGTTTCCATAAGGGGACATGGAATGAATTTACACCAAAGTTACTATGCGTGTGTTCTTGTCACATTGATTGGCCATCCAAATAAGGCATGTACACATGGGGACACAACATATCTATTCACCCAAGGTCCTTGGCACATGCCCTCATCAACTATACCAAGTAGCCATGTAGTGTTACATGAAATGTGGTCCTGAATAAAAAATGTGTAATACTTAAATTTGTTGAAACCCCAGCCAATGTGATTTTATGAGGAATAAGGTGTGTGTTCCTATGGGATACACAATGTGTAGTCATTGATTTCATAGAAAAAGTGTCTAGTCTTCATGCAGACATCAGATCTAACAATTCCACTATAAAAAAAATATTTTACTCACCTAATCCCATTGATTTTTTTTTTGTGAATGGTTTTTGATTATGGATTCCATGCCATAGGTGGCCAGAAATAAAATCTATGGTCACTTGGGTGGTATTAGTTTCATCTTAAATCACTATGTGGGGTCCCATTCCATAAATCCATCACTCACATCTGCAAATACATCTTGATCCATAAAAAAACATTGATCCCTAAGACACTTGCACAACCTTTATGAATCTTGGGGTTCTATCATGCTCGAATTTGGTCTGGAAATGTAGAATCATGACCCCATGTGTAACACCCAAACCCTAGAATCCCATATCCAGTGCATTATTTTATTAAATTGGCATGATTACAAGAAATTCGTATCCCTAAGGACTGAGTAGTTTAATAGTTTTGGAAAACCAGATACATACATAAGTTCAACATTACAACTTGAAATAAAATAAAATATAGTAGATCCATTAGTAACTCCCATAAATAATAGATTATCCCTGAAAGTCATTCATAATACACTTCTTCACATCTTGGGGAAATATAAAACATAACAAGGGGTGAGATCATATGCTCTATATGGGTAAATATTACATCGGACGTAATCATAAACATAAAAACTTGGCGTGATGAATAACTAAAAACACATGCCTTTAAAAATAAACTTGAACACAACATGATAGGTATATAAATCGATTATATAATTCCATAAAACATAACCATGTATATTCTATTAGTTGAATAATCACATGGACTATCAATCTCTAGATTCATAATGAGAGAATGCATAATATCAGACATCATAATCATTCTATCAAGGCCTCATGCTAAGACCATACATAAACTATTAAAAACCCAAAATAGTTTGTCTCATGAGACCTACAGATGTATCTAGGGGATATGGAGGGCCCAACCCATCACTTACTAAGTCCAATACATTCCTCATATGAAAAGGGTGAAACATAAACAACCTAAACATTCATATTGAAAAACTGGCATATGAAATGTGAATACTTTAACTGTAACCCATGAATGATATCAAAATAGTGTATCCATAGTCAAACAGATCATCAAACCTTCAAAAAAATTTGGTAGATGATATCATAAGATATACATCTCAATTAAGTACAATATTAAACAAATTATGTTTACATAGATGAATATAACTTTAAATGAGACCATTGAAAAGTCTATGAAGAAATATTCTTTAAACTTTCCAAAGTGTCCCATACCACTTTGAAACATTCAAATCATAATCCATTAGAATATTAGGAGAATAAGAAAACTACTGATATGATATATTAAATTTTATTAAATACACCACATGTAAGGAATAAGCGATGAACAAGGCATATATCTCATAAAATTTAAAGTGATATGAGAAAAATTCTTTTTTACTTTAAAAAGAAGATTTCTTTTGGAAAATAATTTGTATTTGTCATAAAATAAGATTGTAAACATGTATATATTAAAAAAAGAAAATAGAAGGAAATTTAAATTATATTTGAGGCATAAATTATTTCCCACTGAAATGAAATCATGTAAAAATATTTTTTAAGAAATTTTAGAAATAAAACATTTTAGTGTTTTTTAAAGGAAATATTAAAGGGATTTTAAAGTAGGAAGGTACGTTTGATTTCATAAAACTAGAAATGAAAAAAGATTGTTTTTTTCATGATAAAATTAGTGATTTTAGAAATATAATTATGGAATAAAATATATTATATATTAAACTTGAAAATGGGTAATAATTCGAGAAGTTCCCTTGAATCAGGCTTGTTTATCGGGAAGAATTGAGAAGGGTACCATTTTAAAACCTAAAATTACCATAAAAAAGATGAAATGATATGAATATATGATTTTGGAACATATAAATATAATATATAATAAGTATAAAAAAATAAATAAACATTAAATTTGGGTAAGGATAGTGCAAGAATAACCTGATGAAAAAATGAAGATTCAGGTGTAATCCCTTGCTAGTTTGTAATCAATCGAAAAATATGCCCCCAAATTAATAATCATCAAATGATACATTTAATACCATGAAAATAAATAAATTAATGATATGTTACATCAATGTAAATTTTACATTCAACATACATAAGAAATATTGGTGAATAAGGAATATCTCACCAAAATGGAAGTGATATGAGAAAACCCTTACTACTTCGTAATCAATTGAATCATATGTCCAAAAATTAACATTCATCCAATGAATCATTTAATAAAATAAATATAATGAGATTCAGGATATTATAGATCAAATTTCAGTATACATACACTACATATAATAAATAAGTGGTGAATAATGGAAATCTCATGGAAATAAAAGTGAGATGAGAAACAACTTACCTTATGTCTGAACATGTTCTGAAATTGACCTTAATGTATTGGATAATAAAATTAAATAAATTAATTAATTAATTAATAACGTTTTATACATTTATTTTATTTAATATAATTTTATTAAGTTCATTTATGGTTGTCTTTATGCGTTATAAATTTATCGTCTGGGAGTGTTTGTTTCCTTGGTTTTCACGATCGACATAATTGTATATGAGTATAGAAGTTCATGTGGAATGGATATAATTCTCTAGAAATGAATTTATATATTATTAATGAATATATATAAGTTTAAATGGTTATATATATCATTTGGTTACATTGTAGGAGGATTAATCATTAGATAAGTCATTTAGTGATAATCGTTTAGATTATTATGACAGTTATTGATCATAATGAACTAATTTTGTTTTATCATTTAGTATTAAGTAAATATGTTACCTCCAGAACAAAAAATTGTTTTATTACAAATTTTAAAATCTATTTGAACCATTAAAATGGTTTCATGAATATATTTAAAGAAAAATTTAAAGAATGAAACTTCGTCGTCCAAGAAGGTTGTAAATTGGCACCTCCCAGATGATGATTTCGTTTATAAAATAAAAGAAGGAGAGTACATAGATTGATAATGTTTATTAAATTAACATGATATAATTATAGTTTATATATGATAATTGAGTTATCATGATCAATTGGACATATGAGGTTAGGATATAATAAGAAAAGAAGATAAATTGAAATGAAATTAAATGAGAAAGGAAGATGATTCACCTATTGAAAAAACCTCATTAAGAACCACCTTAAGGGATTTTTTTTATCTTTTGGAAAGAAAACGGGATCCTAGACGTGGGGAGGGACTAGGGAAGAGTATTTTTTCAGAACTTTGATAATCTTCAAGTCTTATACAAGTGAAGAGAAGAGGGTGTGAGGGGTGGTTTTTATAGTGGAGGAGAGAAGAGTTTTCCATCATTTTAATCATTATTTTATTATTTTGGATGAAGACTATGAATAATATTGATTATTGTGGCAAAAAACAATAATAATTACATTTGAGTTCAAACCAATTTTCATTTACATCATCCATGACTCAATCATGAGACATAAATTCATTTATTTAGCATATTTCATAAATTCTCGAATGTCACTATTCACAAAAATTCAAGTATTTTAGAAAAATCCCAAAAATATACTCTAACCATTTTCAATGTGTAGAATTAAAAAATTATCTCCATTTTATAAAAATAATTTAATAAATATGTGAAATTTAATTTTTAAATAAAATCATTATTTACTTGAAAAATAGAGATTTTAAATTTAAAACTGATTTTATAATACTTTAAAAAATTAACCGTGGTCTCATAAAATTATCCTAAAATCATATGAAAAAAAATATTTATTTAGGAATAAATTTTATGAAAATAAATTTTATTTTAAATAAATTTATTAATTTAAAATTTTAATTAAATATTTATTACTCACAAAAATACCAACACTTAATTATTAATTTTTAAAACCTTCACTCTCATTTATAAGGTGCCCAAATTTTATTTATACTTTCATGGGTGAGGTTACTATGAATAAGGGTCAAGATACTATTCATAAGGGTAACATTACTATTCATAAGAGTACATTACTATTCATAAGGTTCAAGTTACTATTCACCAAAAAATTAAGTTGATCCTATTAGACTCTAAAAAAGTTACTGATCGTAATAGTGTATGTTTGTTTTTCAAAATTCAAATCACAGAAGTGGTAAAATTATATTTCATGGCTAGGTTATAACTATATTTTATAAATAATTATAATAAAAAAGTGTTTTTTCATAGAGACTCAGCACTTTGTGCATTACCTGCTATGTTCATTTTTAGATTCCTGGGGTGCTACACCATGGGCCAAAGATGATGAACGTAGAGAACAATGGTGGAAAAAGCATAAGAATGAAGTGAAAAATATCATTGGTTGATTTAATACAACCAAATATTACATAATTCAGAAACAAGGGGAGAATCAAGGTGCAATGGATATAAGTAATTGGGTTATATAATGATAAATAAACTAGGCCCATGTGAAGAATAGAAAACAAAGAATAAGGAAGAAACATAATCCATGCTTGGAAATTAATTCAAAGGGAATAAATCCACAAAATAACAAGCTCTACCTCAATAATGGATTGATTTTTAGTGAAGAATTTTTTTTCTAGTGATGAAAGTAATGATGTTGCCACATCTTTTTTTCATACCATGATTTTATTCATGTTCTCAACCCATCAATGCCAATATAGAACACTTCCTCTCCTAAAATATTCCAAGGTTATGTGTCAAAAACTAGATATTTTTCATAATAGTGTGTTTATAAAGTGGGGTAATGTTTTTGGCTATTATGTAAAATAAATTAATAATTTTTTTAACTTACATAATGTACCATCCAACAACCACCTTCCATGGATCCTATAATGAAAACCAACATTATATCATGACTAGTGTAGACATAACATTCCAAAAAAAAACCTAGGACTCAGATTACAATCGGATGTCTCGATCAATGGTTATCAATGGGAAAACAATTTAGTCTAGAAATATGTGCTTGTGTGCTTTAATATATATAAATATTTTTAATATATTGATTCTGAGTTCCCATGACACCCAAAAAACAATGCCAAATCCAAGTAAAAATATAAATATATATATAAAAATATTCAAATGATCAAACTTTAGAAACTAAAGGTATTATAATGATTGAGATGTTTCTTTATTTATAATGCGAAGTGATTTTTATGTAGCATGATTCATATTTGATCAGTATCTCATTGGTTGTTTGGATCTAAATATATTTTTTTCATAATTGGTTTTTATTTGATTTGTAATGAAGAGAATAATTTTAAAGGTATTCAAATTTATATTCCTAGACCTTCTCAGTTCTTAGTATTGTTTTTTGTGGGTGCAGGATGTGTTAGAATAGATCACAGAGAGAATATGGGAGTGAGAAGTAAAATTTTTCCATTTTGGGGGATAAAATGTCATTTTGAGATGGTTTATTCCATGTAGTTAGCTATTTTGGGTTCCATTTTCTTAGTTATGGCATATGTGGTTATCTGTTTTAGTTCTTCTTGGTGAAGGATCCACAATTTTTCATGTTGTGGTGGTATTATTCACATAGCGATTGGTTTTTATGTGTGTTGGGATCCCTGTAGATATTTTGAGCTTGATTTATGGTGTTTACATGATTGGGTTATGTAATGACTATTTTAGTGGGAATTTTGGAACGTTTAGTGAATAATTCTATTTTGATAGATATTTTAGGGGAAATGGTGAGGTAAAATTCCTATTTTAGAGGTTTTTTAGAAACTATTACTTGATTGGAGGTATTTTATATCATTGTCACTCAAGAGACATAGTAAGAAACAACAAGTATGGAGAAGCTATGACATGGCCATTCTTGGATTAAATTGGGATTCAAAGCCAAAACACCCATTTCTAAGGAACCTACTATGTCATAGGTCAACTCTGTTTTTGAAATAGATGAAATGGATAATATCTACGGTTGATTGTGGTGGTTTTAGTTACCAAGAAATTTAGATCACATAGACTGAGTCTAAAATAGTAGTTTTTCTATCCAATATACCATGGTAGAGGGTTCCTTCAATTTAATAATAAATTAATCCCATTAATTCTTCTTATTATAGTTTCCAATCATCCTCTCATACCCCAAAAAATTGAATTAGCGATTCTTGGATTTCTAAGGAAGCTATAAATGATATTTAGGCCCTTTATTTTCATGGTAAATCTTTTTTAACCTAAGGTACTATTTCCCCTCTTTTTTTATTCATTTTATATTCTACTAAAATCTTTAAATTAGAGATGTCTATTTTTGATAGTTTTAGTCATGGTTTGATAGAGGCTTTTATGTGGTTTGGATTGGAGGGGGATTTTTGTGTATTAGGTGGCGTGACCACAATTTTTTATCATCATTTTGATGTTACATTCATTAAATATTTTTTTAAGGTTGGGGTTTCAAAGAATCTCTTTATTATGATATGTAAATATGAAATTTATATATTTTTTCCAATAGTAAAGAGATGATATTGAATTATGAAAATAATGAAACAAACTTGATGAATAGGGAAAAGGAAAAGTAACCCCTTTGGTTCATCATAATTTCTATGATATTTATATATGATTTCAATTCCAATAGAATTATTTAAAAGTTATTTCTTAGGTTATGTAGTATATTATTATTATGATATTATGTTAGTTGATAATTATTTATTATATTCATAATGAAAATATAACTTGATGAAGGTAATGGGAAAATGATGTTAAAATCTCAAATTATTTATTAACACTTATTAGGTATTATTTTTTTAATATGATTAAATCAATTTTGATATGTTATTTTTTTATAATAGTAGTTTATTAATTTCAATCATTGTGGTGACTATAATATTTTCACTCTTTCCATAATGATAATGGTTTAGTGTGTTTTTTATTTTGTTGTTGTTATCATAGTGGAGGATGTGTTTATGGAATATTTTCTTTTTTGGAAATGGTTTATGTGGTAGATGATGAGTAATTATGGGTAAGATCTTTTGGATATCAGAATGAGATATTAATGTTGATGTTTTGGAATTTGTATCTGTTGTTAAAGTGTGTTGTTAAGAAATACTAATAGAGGTTTCATAATTTCCTAGAATGTAGAATGGTAATGAATTTGTGAATTAATAATTTACGGTGAAAAGGGTTATGATGATAAAGATAAAGATACGATAAATGAATAAATATGATAAATAATTAATGAATAATTGAAATTTATATATAATAATGATGAGTTATTAGGTGGTATTAAATTGATTATAAGTGGTAATTGATGTAATAATATCACACGATAATTCTTAATGTAAATATAAATATTTGAAATTAAGGTATCTTAATAAATGCAAAATAATAATAATTGTTAATTGATAACTAATGAACCTAGAATAATAATTGATTGATTATATAAATATATAAAGTGTTTTTTATTTATTAATTTGAAATTATTATGAGATAATAAATGAATTGATAATGATTTTTGTGACTGGTGGTGATGTTGGTTCTTGTTGAGTCTAGGAGTAGTGGCGTATTTAATGTACGATGTCAATAGTTGTATATTTAGTTTAGTTTTTTATATAGTTATAATTATTTTAAGCATGTATTCTATTATATATTTTTTTATGATTTTATTATTTATTACAATCTAACACCTAGATTGGATAGCATGACTAATTCACATATGAGGCTTTGGTTTGTAGGTGTCTTTCCCAATATCTAAGTCATATAGGATATAGATGGGTGACTAATCCTACTTCCCTGCTCTATCTTCTATATGTAGTAAGGGTAGTGATGGATCAATGTTATGATATATATGTATATATATATGTTTGTTTATGGGTTAAGTTTAAAGTGTGTGTGTGTGTGTGTCTACACAATCTATAATAGCTTACTATTTCGATATGTATATATTTTCATAGGCTATAATAGATTATGGTTTAAATGTATAAATATATGGGTTATAATGGATCAAAATTATGATGGTTGATGGTGTGGACGTGATGGTGATGTGGTACTTGTTATGTGGTTGTATTTGTGATGTTGACATGAGATTATGTAGTATATGGTAATATAATTTATAGAGGGTGTGGTAGCACTTATATATATTAAATTTTGGATTAAGGGAAACTTGATTAGTGGTGTAGTTGATGTGGGGTACTATTATATATATATATATATATATATATTATTTTGTTAATATTAATACTTTACTTGCATGTGATATTATGGTGAGTGATCCTTGGTGAGGATGATAAATTTGTTGTCTTGGTATATGTAATGTGTTGTTTTATTAATTTATTCATTATGATATTAGTATTATTATTCTATATATACATGAGAGGTTTTAGGGAGGATCTTACCAAGTAAATATGTATTCTAACTCTTATATATATATATATATATATATATATATATATATATATATATATATCTATTTTCAGACCTATAGGAAAATCTTGGGGAATAGTCTTGACATTGCTAGATTTGGGTGATTGTGGTGTTAACTAGTGATGGTATAGTTCCTAGTATATGATCTATCCTATTGAATTTTCATTTATGGAGTTTTCATTTATGAATAACAATTCATGCGTGTTAGGTATAGTTTATTTATTATATTATGGATCTTATTGGTGTTTCATTATTTATTCAAAGATTTTATAAGGGTAGTGACTCCCATGTGTGGGTTATTTTACCCTCGGTGTTGGTCTCTATGTCATGTGAAGAACCTATAGAATTGTTGAAGGATTATTGTTTTTGTTTTTAACATAATATCTAAAACATTGGAAGTTGTTTATAATTTTTTTAATTGTTTTGAGATGTCTGAAGATGTGTTTTGGAGGTTTTAAAGTGATTTGAATAATCCTTGAGTTTATACATCTATGTTCATATAAAAATTGCAAAGGAATATGTAATCTCACTTAGTGAGAATTGGTAAAGTACTGGAGAATTTTCACTATGACACTTAAGAATAATTTTTGGATAGATAACATCCCCACAATGGTACGTAAGATCAATTTCTTGATACGTAATATCTCTCATTGTATATATAAGATTATATAGTGAATATATAAGAGTAACTGTAATGCCCCAACCCCAGAAGCCTAGAACCGATGCATTATATTATTACATTAGCTTGATTACAAGAAATAAAATATCAAATGACCAATCAGTTTATTAGTATTGAAGAAATAGATATATAAATGGTTCCCTTATTACATTAGTAAATCATAAAACATAACAAAGGAAAATAATTTTCATTCTTGAAATCATTCAAAAATGTCATCTTCATAACCTTGGGAAACTAGAACAAATAAAAGGGTGATATTAAATTCTTAGTAAGAGTAAGTTAAACAGAAGCAATAATGATTAAATGAGAATAAATCAACATGGAAAGGTAAATAACAAATAGCACATGCCATTTAAATAACCGGATATGGCACAACTAATATGACATAGTAGATAACTGAAACACATGCCATTTAATCAATAAAATGAGAATAAAATGCATCCATAGATATGTCAAAGAAAAATTCTCATGGATAATAATAACTAAAATGAAGACAATGATTAATTATTTAATTTAATGTATATGGAACATGAAACACTATTATCAAGACCTTTCACATGATGGTTTAATTCTATTGGTAAAAACCTTTCTATTCTGCTTGAAAAAAAACTCCAAGGGTTTATCTCCAAATGATTTCATCTCATGAGACTACTGATGCATCAAGGTGCTTGAATTAACCAGTACCCAACCCATAGGTATTCTATTAAATGGTCCCCAACCTGTGTCATACCATTCTAAATCATTTCTCACATACTGAATAATCTATTTAAAAAAAATATCATTAAATCAAAGTGTCCCATACCACTTTGAGATATTTGAGTCATATACCCCATAAAAGTAAAAAATTATCAAATGAAACATTGAATATCTTGAAGATAAAGAGATTCATGATATTATATATCAAAAGGGTTCGTAGATACATCACATAAAATAATTAAGGGGTGGATATAACATTTATCTCATAGATGTAAAAGGTGAGATGAAAATCCCTTGCCACTTTGTAATAATTTAATTAAAAGACTGCACATTTATGAGAAAAATTTTTTATTTGAAAAGAAACTTGTAAACTTAGAAAGGAAGATCCAAAATATTAGGGATTCATGATAGTGGGAAATTCCATTCATGCCGTATAAGTTAAAAAAAATTCCTTTTACTTTTCTAAGAATAGTCATAAAGAGCCTTATTTTGGAAAATCACAGGAAAAATTATTTTAAAGATTTTTTTTAGAAAGTAAAAAGGGGTAAAAATGTATTTAAAAATCATTATATTATAGAAGAAACATTTTGGATTTTTTTTATAAAACACTATCATGGAAGAGAAATATTCCTTAGTGAAGACTTAAACACAAACAATCCTAGATAATGATGAGATTGTGAAATAAATGCATATCACTTTATAAATAGTAAAATCATTTTCCCATGAAAGAAAGAAAATTATATGGATATGAAAATAACATAATCTTCATAATAATACTGATAAAATACATTCATGGGTGGTATATACACCACACAAAAGAAATAAGTTGTTTATAAGGTTGTTTCCTCTGGAAATGGGGATAACCTTGTTTGTTTAAGGTTCAAACATTCCAATCAGTTCCTAATGGGTTTATTCGTAGAACCGGAAACATCCAATGATTCATTATCCATTTGGAACTACATTCCAAAGCTAGGTGCTCATTAGTTTTGGACCGATGAGGCTTAAGAATTTTCATTGGTCGAGAGGATGGGAGGTCGGACTCATCACACCTTTTTGGGGGGAATTATTGTCTACTTCGTAACTCTCTTTATAGATTTAAGTTATGTTCGTGAATCCTTATTGAATTAACAAGTATGAAAATTATCTTTACTTTATATTTGAGAATCAATGATTGATATGTATGAGATTTAGAGAATCTTTTATATGTATTTGAGGTTATTCATCGATAGATAATCATCCATATTTATTAGAGATTCTTACTCAATGGTATCCTTCAACACATTATATAGAAATCTATTGGTCATTATGATGAACATACTAGTTTTAAAGCTACTCAGTGGGGCACTTGAAGTTTATTGTTGTTCAGAAGGACATGGATTATTTTAGAGTTGAGATCGTACCCACAGATGTGCTACCTACGCATCCTTGTTTAGAAAAGGAATCAGAACCCACATAGTTCGGGAATTAAGATATAGTTTAACATCATATGGTACAAGTGAGAATTAATGGGTAATAGGCTTGAACCTTTAGAAAGGCTTCCTACGTACTATACTTTTAAGGTAGAAATCAAAGTCAACATAGTTCGATTAAGAATTGTGGGGCTTACATATGATTAACGGCCCAAAGAGATGTGTCATGGTTACTTTTACACTCTAAGCTCACGTGAGTCATGCTCAGTGTGAGAAAAAATAGGTATTAATAAACCTGAAGATTTGTGCCATGAAAGATGCAGTCACAAGGAATGATGTGGGGCTTACGTATGTAAGAATGTCCAGATAGATGAATATCGGGACTTACTTCAGGGGAGATGCCCATGAACAAGGTCCATAAAGGTATATGTGCTTTATGAATATTTGGATACTTAAATTAGGACTTAATCCTGAGAGGGATGCCTAAATTAGAGGGGAATTATGATTGGGTTATATTCCTAAGGAAGCCCAAATCAAAAGAAATTATGACTGAGGCTTATTCCTGAGAAGGAGGACCAGGTTAAGGGAATTTGGAATTTGGGGCTTACTCTTAACAAGGAGGCCCAGGTTAAGGGAATTTGGAATTTGGGGCTTACTCCTAAGGAGGATGCCCAGATTTGGGAACATGGGGCTTACTACTGAGGAGGATTCCCATATTTAGGAGATTTGAGATTGGGGCATACTCCTGAGGAGGATGCCAAAGTTATGAAAATTATTATTGTGGCTTACTCTTGAGGAGGATGCCCATATTAAGGGAACTTGGACTGGGGCTTACAACTGAAAAGGAGGCCCAGGTTAGGGGAATTATGACTGGGGCTTACTCTTGAAAAGGAGTCCCAGGTTAGGGGACTTGTTATCTAGGGCTTACTCATGAAAAGGAGGCCCTTATCAAAAGAATTTAAGACTTGGGGCTTACTCCTAAAGAGGATTCCCAGATTAAAGATCTTATCATCTTAGAAGATGAGGTTGAATGGAGGAAATATCTAACCTTAGTAACATAAAGATATGTAAATCACTAGGTTTTGAGAGATGTTCCACAGAATTCCTTTCAGATAAGGAAGGAAACAAAGAAACCATGGAAAAAGTGGATTTGAAGAGGGGTTTTAAGGCTAAATCTCAAATAGGAGAGGTGGATTTGAAGAAAAGAGTTGAATAGGTAGGAGGGACACCCAATAAAAAGGCAAGTGTGCAAGTCCTATTTGGGCGTGCAAGTCCTGGTCGCGCAAGTATACTTGCGCGACACATGTATACTTGCACGACAGTCAACCCATAGGGTAATACTTGGGCAAGACTTGGCTAAATCCCTTAGTATTATCCCTAAAGGCTTCCAAAAGAGTGGCACACATGTTCTGTTGAAGAGATAAGGTGGAACTCAAGTGTGGCCATTTTTCCTTAAGGGATGGACACTTAGGCATGCAAGTTTTGATTAGTTTCAACACTTAGGCCTTATTCCCCCTCTTTAGATCTTCTATTATAGGTAAGAAATTATCTTAGAAGTGTTTGGAAGACTTCAACTAGAGACTAGGGCGCCGAGAGCTTAAATCTGACTTTTGGATTTTTCTGTCCTCGAAATAGGGGGCCCACAAGGGGTATTTATAGGGAAATGAAGACCTTGGGCGAAAATAGAGTAGGGCGCACAAGTCACCTGCACGACCAATATGTGGCTGGCAAGTAGACTTGCGCGACCCTGATAAAACTTACGTGACCCTTGTGCAAACAAATCCTTTATTCATGCCTTTGTCAATTTTTGATGTTTCTTCAAAGGATGAATCTCTTTATGCTAATATATTCCCCTTTTTCAGTCGTTAGACTCTGTGACGGAAAGGAGAATCAACAAAAGTCCCCCCTCAGAGTTGGATCTGAAAGGAAGGAGGATTTGACTCTGAGGTAAAGGAGAAAACCAAGGAATTTCAGCGCACAAGTTTTGAGCGCACAAGTGGAGGTGCACAGGTGGGAGCCACGTAGGGTTTGATGCACTGGGTAAGACCTTTTCCTATAAATATGTGGCCATTCTCACGCAAAGAAACCAGCTTTCAAATCTTTATGCTCTCGCTGCGCAGATTTCTCTCATCGCGCAGGTTTACTTGGCTTTATGCTCGTCTACGCAGGTGCTGTTGTCCATGGTTTATTGTTTATTTGTGTCGCGCTTCTGCAGAGGTAGTTTGACTTGCACGGTGATACCTGCGTGCCCAAACTTGCACGACACAAATACACTTGCGCGCCTTAATTCCATAGCCATTTTTTCACTTTTCTTCACAAATTTTATGAAAAAAGCAACTTACTTAAGAGTTAATTATTCGTCCTTTGTGCAGATTCAATGGCTCCCTGAAGAATTGGAATGGCTAATGAGATGGATAGAAAGTGGATTGATGACATGATGGGCATCTTTGGCCATGATTATTACAATATCTGCGACAACACTCTCCCAGATTTGGCCAAGTACTTGAAGAAGTATCATCTTAATTTTCCACAGAGCATATACTTGCCTCTATATGGGCATGGTCATATGCAATAATTCAACATTCCAGAGTCAAAGAACTATCTCCCTCATTCTTGGTTTCAGATTTACACCAATTTTGCTTCAGCAAATATCTCAATTGGAGGATTTTTTGTAAATGATGGAACAGTGGAGAAGGCCTACATAATGCATAATAGCCCATGTTCCCCAGATCTGAAACCTCACAATCCTGAGCTGCAACCACATTGTTATCCCTAAATCTTATTAAACTCTCAGATGGATCAATCCAAAGGCTGGAAGAAGAGTTGGGACTTCTGTCCTGGAAGAGGTGTGAATCCGACTTGGATGTGGGCATACTGGGTGCGACAAACCTGTGCAGATTTTGTCGAGGATTTAAAAGGAGATGCAATATATGAAGCCATCTGGGCTGGGCAGACATATGTTTATAGGAATGATGACTTTGTGCCGGAGCTAATCAGACGCTGGAGCCCAGAAACCAATTCTTTCCATCTGACTCATGGAGAAGTAGGCATCAGTTTGTGGGATGTCTACAAGATCTCGGGGGATCCAATTTTAGGCGATATGTATGATGAATTCATCCCTCCAAAGGCGACTTGGAATGATTTGGAGAAGACTCCGATTTTGGCTCGAAAATTATTGAAAATTTTCTAGAATCTCAAGAACTCAATGACCTCCAAAACTCATTCTAGAAAGGATATTCATCCAGAGGAGTGGATGGATATGTTTCTTACCAAGAAGGAGGAGAAGGGTCCCACCTGTACTCATCCTACTACCTGCCCCAGAACAGAGAAGAAGGGTGATTCTTCACATTCTGACCAACTCTATAAGCGGGAGAATTTGAGATGTGGGGGTACGAAGTGGATCAGAGAATCCCAGAAAAGACCCGTCTGGTGGGATTTTTAGCCTTGTGGATCAATGTTTATCTTTTTCCAGTCAGGGATTCGAGGGGATTCATCAGGCCAGGGACCTTCATTGTTGTAGCCAAGTTGGCTGAGAGGAAAATGGTTGGGTTGGCCACCCACATTTTGGCGAAGATTCACAGGATATTACTCCATGTATTTATGGGTAAGTCTCCTTTGAGAATAGTGGGACCATTATAAGTTTTGTGGGGATGAATTGCCACTCATTTCAGGACATATGTTGTACAGAACGAAGTACAGGTTCCTAGAAGTTCTTTCAGGCCATCAGTGCAGACATTTTCTGGAATTTCTCCATCATCTCTCAACTCCTATGATATGAAGGTGAGATTGATCATGTTCAAGGAATTCCATTTCTTTCCTTATAGAAACCCGCCAACCAGGCGGTTTGTTGATGATGGAACAACCGGCCTGAAATTGTGGTCATACATGCTGGCTTGCAGAGATGGGGTATTGTCCACCAGGATTGACAGAGAGATTATATGCGAGGCCTATGCTCCATACATATTTGCACGCCAATTCAAGTGTCTGCAACAGACTATTGTATCTACTTCTGTGCATGTTGAGTCATATAAGCATCTGATGGTTGCTCGAAAACTATGGTTGCTAACATATATGGAGAATATTGGTGCAGTGTTTGATCTACCAGTTGCTAAATTAGCGAGTAACTTGACTACATGGTATGCCGAGAACTGGGTAGCATCATAGCCTGAAGGGGTACTGAATCATCCAGTTCATCGGGTGGGGAAAAAGAAGAGAACTTTTGAGAAAGAAACCCTTCATCTGGAAGGTGACTCTTCCACACCCAGAGCTGGTTCACTGGGTTCCTCACCTAGGCCTAACTCACCGGATTCTCAGGATGAGGATGATGAGGCCTGACATGTGTCAAAGTGGCCTCGTGCCAGATATAATCCTCCTGTCAGAATCAAGAGACCCACTCCATCGAATCCTGGTGAGTTACTTCATTGAGGAAATTTAATCTCCATTATTTTATAGAGCAGCAAGTTTTATTTTCTTATCCTTTATTTGTAGTTGCATGAGTTGGGAAGAAGTTGAAGTCCAATATTGTAGGAACCTCCTCGTAGCCTTCTGGTACACATGCTAAATATCTACGACTAGAGGCTGTCCAGACATGGAGGAGTTTATATTGCGATGCTGAAACTACCTGGATGGACCTGTACGAGGGGCTACAAATCACTAGAATATAGAATCTTCGGGCCTCTACCGATATCCATTTCGAGGATAACCCTGATGAAGTGTAGGCTTACATCAGAGAGCTGGAGATGCTCATATATGCCACTGATAATTCTATTCCTATCACCAAGCGGGTGAAGGAAATGATAGATCGTGGCACCACTGAGGGGACAAGTGCTTCCGGAGATGAGGAGTGGCACAATTATGTGGCTTCTGAAGATGTAAGTATTGTTCCTTATTTTTTTTTGTAACTTGATTCTAGTTAAAGCTTTGTTACTCAAGGAAATTACTTTTTTCATCTTGCAGCTTACAAAGAAAGAAACTGCTGAGGTTCCTTCACCATAGTATAGATTTGGTGCCACTGCCATTAGAGCTACTGATTCTCCTCGCGAGCCGAGTGAGGTATCTCTAGGATAGCAAGCCATGGAGGATGAGTTAGACATGAATTTTCATTCTCCAATTACTATATTTGGATATGATGATGTCAACACTCCTAAAAAGCCAAAGAAGCAAAGGCATTGAAGGAATAAGTCCACAGTTAAACGCTTCATCAATAGTGGTAAGTCCTTCAGATAGTCATGAGTCTTAACCCATGAAAATATTGCTCATACTTCTTAGTATTGCAGGGGATTATTCAATTTATCATTTGAGGGAGAGGATTGACCCTTCTCTGAGAACGACGGAGGGTGCTGGTGAACAATCACAAGTTCATGCTGACTTGGCTGCTCTTGGAGAAGAGCCAACGTCTGTTCCCAGTACTAATCCTGCCATTGCTACAAGGAGAGAAGAGCCTGATTCTATTAAATTAACAATGCTTCATAGAATGTTGAATTAAAACATCAAATGACTTCTATTCTATGATACTTTAGGTGCAACACCTGCACCCGAACATTTGGTGGCCACTGCAACTGATGCCGTAATTTTATCTGAAGAAGTTGTCCGAGGTCAGAGGCTGCAAGATGAGGGTCACCCAGAAGATACATCAAATACTCCCACTGGTGAGACTAACCAGGAATCTAATATATCTTTGGATGAATTGATGAAACCTGGAGAATCTTTTGAAGAAATTTTATATCATGTTAAATTAACATGTAATTTAGAAGATTTTGGATGTGAGTGTTATCCTTCATCCTATTAAAATAACTTCTTATTACATCTCTGACCATGATCAGTTAAAATGTGCAGTTCCATCTGAGAAAGCTACTGAACTACCAATGTCTGAAGGGGGTATATACAACCCTACTATTGCATAGATGCTAGCTCAAGTGGAGCTTAACCTGGTAGAGCTTTCTGAAAATCATCTTGAAAATCCTGTTGAATATAGGAAAGACAGCGAAGAGCCTTCTCATGTTGCTGATCTACTGTTGGGTAAGAGATAATAATATCTGTGGCTACACTTAATTTTCAAGACAAATTAATCAACTTTTTTTATCCTTTTAAACTAACTAAAACTCTCAATCGACTATGCAGGGCCATCAATTTCAGTGGTTAGATCTAGAGGTGAATCCTCATCCTCCACCCCAATGGGAATAGAAAGTGAAATAATAAGGGTTAGAAGGGAATGAGTAGAACATAGAACTTATCTAAGTGCATTAATCCCGGATTATATTTCCCCCTATGAAAGTGATGATGAATCAGACCCGGAGGTACAAAAGGCGCTCCAATTTTCACATCGCAAGGCATGGAAGAACATATGGAAGATCATATCTGAAGTGCCTCTGAAGAGTTATCTTCGAATATCCTATGACTATCATCCCTATTCGTCATGTTAGGACTAGGTGGTTTTGGATATCAAGTGATCCATGCCATGGTGAAACAAGTCATTTTAAGGAGGGAGCAGAAGCAGAGGTACCGTCAAGACATGACCATAGTGAGGCTGTTGGCTAATATCAATGAATTTGAGGCTGCGGTGTCCAGACCTGAGGCTGATCATGCTTCCAAGTTGAAGGAGCTGAAGCATAAGATCAGGGAGAAAGTTTTCCTACAGATGCACCTACAACAACAGTTATCTGCTGTTACTGGGGAACTTGACCAGCTTAACAATTCACTGGAAGGAGTTCAAACGAATGGTATGAAAGCCATTGAAGATGCCAAGAAAGCACTCCATCAAGCTAAAAAGAGTGAAGATGATCGAGTGCATGAGCTTTAAGTGTCTGTTGATAAAGCTCGGGATACCGTAAATCAAATAAAGAGTTATGTTGAAAGCCTCTTGTAATTCCTGAAAAAGAGAAGAGACTCCAGTCTGTGGATGTCCTTCTAACTCTTGTGTATAAATGAAATACACTTTCATCTTCAATCATTTGTGTCTGCATTCTTTTTCTACTAGCTTAAAATCTTTACCTAGGCCAATGGTCCTAGTAAGCATAGTTTGATTTTTGCTAGGATTATAAAAATAATCCTACAAACTTTAAATCTTTTTATTGCTCAATATTACCTAAATCATACAAAATGTATGTTTAGTGAGTTGGGACTTGAATTTTGTTCAGAGTTCCCTTATCTTTTGTGGGCATTTTAAAGTCATGCACGTCAGAAATAAAAAGGAGGCTAATGTTTAAGGTCAAAATAGATTTGACCGAATGGATTAAAATTAACTCAATTCCTTGATAATTTATCTGAAAACATATTACCATATTCATGTATGGGGGAAAAAATGTAAATTATGACTTAAGAAATTTTGAATGTGAGGAATGATATGAAAAAAGGGCTAAAAAGCATTAGAAGAAGTATTTCCCAAGAATAAAGTTACCACTATTTAACAAACCCGTTAGGGGGTTGAATTATGCAGGGCCACTTAAGGGAATTGGATGCATAGTCAAATAATAACATTTTTTGGCTGACAGGTCCGTTATGTAGACTACTTATGCAAGGCCGCCTAAGGGAACGTGCTGCATAGTCAGGCAAAAGAACTCTTAGAAATTTTACATTTCTATTGCTAAAAATCCAGTGAAAGTTTATGGAGATTCAAATTTTCCAAAGCATAGAGTCTGCTGTATGGAGAGAGGTACTTGAATATGGAGAGGATATTGCCAATTAAGATTGCTAAATAATTGGATGAATGTCACTCCTACAAAGGTCTGACCCAAACGTAGGGAAGGGAAATATAAACCATATACTTGAATACTTTTAGATCATAAAAAAGAGTATGGGAAAAATATGTTAAGGATGGACATTTTTTGCAGATCCCTACATATTGTTGTTAAGAGAAATAAGGACAAAATAGGTTTTCATCCCAAGAATGAAGTTACCACTATTTGAAAAATCCATTAGGGGGTTGAATTATGCAGGGCCACCTAAGGGAATTGGATGCATAGTCAAATAATAACATCTTTTGGCTGACAGGTCTGTTATGTAGACTGTCTATGCAAGGCCGCCTAAGGGCATGTGCTGCATAGTCAGGCAAAAGAACTATCGAGTATCATACATTTTGTGACCAGAAGTCAAGAAAAGGGTTATAGAGATCTGGAAGTATTTAAGGTTAGGATTATGACACATAAAAATGGGTATTGTCCAATGCATGAAAGAGATACATAGACCAATTCTAACCATAATCATGTTGTGGCTGGGTCCTGAATTAAGGTGTTGGACTTCACTACATATCCCATAAGGATGTGAATCAAGCCATACGTAGTTCTTGAAATAAATTTTAACATCATGTGGGATGAGAGTATATTAGATCTTAGTTTAGGGTTATAGATCTTGGACCATAATGAGGAATTCACATATAAACCTGATGTGCATGAAGACTAGGGTTTTCATACCACATTCACGTTTTCACAAGGGGAATTTTCAGCAAAGTGACTGAAAGTGGAATTTGGGGTTAGGCCCAAAGACTTGGGGCTGGATTCGAGGGATGCTTGAACTTTCCTACGTATCACATAAGGATTGGAATCAAGCCATACATAGTTTTGGAAATACCCTATGTACAGATTTGGTTCGTACAAGTGAAGGGTGAAAGGGGACTTTAGTGCAATGATGGTTTGACCCAAGATTAAAAGTTTAGGTATTTCCATGTATGTACATAGTCTATGGAATATAACATGATTGGAGATCAATGCAAATAATTATTCCCTCTCAGGTGAGGGTGTCAAAGAATGTTGTAGTTTATTGTCATACAGGACAAAAAGTGAGAATAGTTTAGTGTCATATAGCAAGGACGATGGTGAAACAATGTAAAAAATATTGGTTCTAGGGGCGGCATCATGAATCAACATCGCATAAGATGGAGGTGAACTGATGTGAAGATATTGGTTTTGAGCTTGAACCTCAGGAGGTTGCCTATGTACCCAGCCTAGAAGGCAAGGATCAAAGTTCGCATAGTTTGATTAAAGAATGAATTAGTGATCAAGTTGTTCTTGAGGACAATGACCTAAAAAATGGTGTTGGGACTTACACATGGTTAGAGGCCTAGAGAGGGTGTTATGGTTGAAGTTTAATCTAAGATCACGTGAGTCATACTCGGTGTGAGAAACAAGAGGTAACAACAACCCTAACGATGCATAGTTTAATGTCATGTACGACATATAAGGGAATGAACACAGTTTAACGTCATGTTGGATGAAATAGGGACTGTGAAGTTTAATGTCATGCAGTAAGGACTTAAAGGGGGGACTATGCAGTTTAATGTCATGCAGTAAGGACAAAAGAGGGGCTGTATAGTTTAACGTCATATAGCAAGGACGAGTGCTGCATAGTTTAGCGTCATGTAGCTAGGACAATACATTTTAATGTCATGTTGGACAAATAAGGGGAATACAGTTTAACGTCATGTTGGACGAAAGAGTGATGTACATTTTAGCGTCATGTAGCTAGGACATATGGCCATGCAGTTTAATGTCTTCTAGTGAGGACAATGGGGATACAGTTTAATGTCATGTTGGACGTATTAGGGACTTTTCCATAGTTTAACATCATGTGGGACGAAGAGGTGCACAGTTTAACGTCGTATAGCTAGGACGACACAGTTTAACGTCATGTTGGACGTAAGGGGAACACAGTTTAACATCATGTTGGATGTGAACACAGTTTAACGTCATGTTGGACGTAATGATGCTGTACAGTTTAGCATCATGTATCTAGGATGTAAGAGGGAAAATACAGTTTAACGTCATGTTGGATGACACAGTTTAATGTCATATTGGACGAAAGCACAGTTTAACGTCATGTTGGAAGAAAGCACAGTTTAACGTCATGTTGGATGTAAGCATAGTTTAACGTCATGTTGGACGTAAGGGGGAAAATACAGTTTAACATCGTGTTGGATGACACAGTTTAACGTCATGTTGGACGTGAGTGTAACAATACAGTTTAACATCATGTTGGACGATGGTGTGAATAGTTTAAGGTCATATGCATGGACCATAGTGATGTATTTGTGTTATACAAAATACTTCATCAGAAATCTGGCATTGGTTGGAGTCGTGATGAGTTCTCTTTCCATTGAGATTAAAGAATAAACTCCATTGTAGTAGACCTTATGTATTGAGTAAGGTCCTTCCCATTTTGGCTCAAGTTTGGGATAACTCTTCATCCAATGAAGATTCTTCCTAATTAGCCAATTTATGCTGTGCCGTTTGGTGGGGCAGTGCCCGTTCTTTTGAAGTAGATGACATAAAATCTGTCAGAGTCAAAGACAACTTGGGATTTGAAATGAACTCATCTTATTATGACTATTCTTATTTCTTTGAATTATTTCATTTCTTCAAGTATTTTCCCTCTGATGAAGAGGGTTTTGATGTGGAATTCATAGAATAAGACACAATTAGTTTCTTCAATTATGTTCATAAAATGGAATGAGATCGGTTGATCTTTTTTATGACCATCCAATCATCATATTTCTACACATTTTTTCTTTTGACTTCTTTCCACTCACTTTCTTCCTCTATATTTATAGCAGTAACACATGCTACCTGAGCTAAAGGAACTTTCAGTTTTACCTATCCCGAGTCCACCATATTTTTAGGAGGTCTTTGAAGACAAAACACTCCTGAATGGGATTCCCCAAAATCAGATGAAATGGGCAAAAGTTGGGATGGTCTTCATCTCCTTCCTTGTTTGGCCTTTTGGGCCTTGGAAACTGAACCAAATTATTTTCCAGAGCTGAAATGAAGTAACCAGGAACTTGTTCATTTCGGAAAGAATAAACTTTACTCTTTAACTCCTCAAATTGTTTCCGTATTTTATCTCTTTGATCATCTTGATGAAACATCCTCTGTTGTTGACGCTCAGGAGGTGGAGCCCTTCGATAAGATAAAGGTTTTGAAGTAGAAGAAGGTACAAGTGCTTGTTTAAGCATAACTGTTGCAGTCTCTACTTTACCCATTCTCCTTCCTAGAGCTGATGGAATTACATGAGTTTTATCCTTAGTCTTTGTAAGAGAGTCTTTGATCTGCTGAGTGATCGGAGTATGGTCTCGAAACCCTCCTGTGTATTTCACAGGGATCAACGGTGTGTGTAATTCATCACGCAAATTTGCCACATAGATTGGCAAAAAATCTTCTTGAGGGAGTGCTAAGCTTAGGGAATATGTTAATCCCTTCTAGTGAGAAATGAAATATGAAACTCTTTAATTCTCCCTTTTCTTACAATTTGTAAGATAAAAAACAGTTGTCTTTGGAAAAGTTGAGCTGAATTGAATAAGGAATCGTTGACGGAGATCCTCCCACCTAGTAATTGACCGGGATTTCAAACTTGTATACCAGACAAAAGCAGGCCCTTGTAATGACTGTAGAAAACACTAGAGCTTAACTACTTCTTGTTGCTGAGGAGTTCCCATCATAGGATCGCAATTAGAAAAAAAATGTGTTAAACATTATTCTGGGTCTCCCGAACCATTAAAGATTGGGAATGTGGTACTTTCAAAATTTGATGGGGGAGGAATTGCATCAACTCATTCAGGGTAAGCTCTCTTTTCTGGTTGATTTTTGGCACGCTTTCCCTCCATAGCTTCCAACCAAGCTGTTAATGACTCAATGGTAGTTATTAACTTTTTGAGAAACATTCGGTTGAGCTTGGACCTGAGCAGGTGAAATAACTGGAGCTTGGACAAGTGTGGTGGCTAGTACTGCAATTGATGGTAGAACCACCTATTGTTGTTGTGCATGACCCATAGGATTAGAACTGTGAGGGTGTACTGGTAAAGGAGGATATGCTTGATCCATCTCAGTAGCTACAACAAATTCCATTGGATGAATGACTCCAGCACGCTTAAGAGGAAGAATACCTTGAAGTAGTTCTGCATTAAACCTCCTTAATTACCTCATTTATTCTTCCTGCTGTGGGAATCTTTTCTCTAGTGAGAGTGATTGGACTTCTCCATAGGAAGGGTGGAATTCAACTTTATTATTTCCTTTCCCCTTGTTGGACACCTTTGGGAGAGGGGGAAGTTGGTTACTTGAAGTAATACCTAGATTCTGGGTAAGCCTTTGGTTTCGTGTATGCACACCTTCTTCATTTGCCTCTGTGTGCACAGCCTCTTGAGCAGGAAATTCCTCATATGATCCCTCTAAGTGAGCCTCATGTTCTGGAGGATCAGAAAAAATGGAATTGATGACATTAACTGATGCATAACACATTACATATCTTCTATTGACATTTCTGCGATACTGTCTTTTTCCATGTCCCTGATGAGACACTACCTTCTATTGAGTTGATCCCTCAGGAACTTATTGACGAATCATAATTTGGAGGGAATCTCCTGATAATTTGGCTCTTTGTTCCTCTTGTGACTTCTTCCATAATTAGAGAAGACTGACTTTCTCTGAGGAAGAGATTGAGGATTTGAAAAAGTCCCCAGTCCTATGGATTGGGGTTGTTCCTTCCATTCTTGCTCAACTCCCCGAATCCTATTTGTTGATTCTGAGGGTTGGGGTAAAAGAGTCCCCAGTCTGGAAAGCTGGGGTGGTTCTTGAGCTTCTACATCTGAGACTTTCTTAAAAGCTATCCCGATCTTGCGGAATTTTGTCCAGAAATTGGCTGGATGCATTAACCTATATCCACTCAAATCACCTGGCTCAAAAGACCGTTGGATGATTTATAACACTTCTGTCACTTGATGATGTGCACACTCTAAATGAGAAGCCTGTTCTATATTATTGTTTACCTGATAAAAGAGTAATTTGACAACTTTTTCTCTGTATTCCTGACTTTAAGAAGAACTAGTTGAGGCCTGTTCCTGAGCAAGCCTTTGATTATGCACAAAATCAACTAGACGTGGCCGGTTCTGGGAAATAACATTGAATGAGACAACCTTTGGTGGGATTTGTTGATTGGAGAGTACAATGAAATTTAGTTCTCCATGAACACCCCATCCCCTGATATGAATATTATATGGGGCATTGGCAATTAACTGGTGCAATCTTTTTAGTGCGCCAAGGCATGAACGCTGAAGGGCTCTCTGCTGCTTTTCAGCCTTCGAATATCGGGAAACCGAGAGAGATGAAAAATCAATTTGGCGTTGTAACCCTTCTATTATCCTGACATGATTTTCATATTCATCATAAGATAATATTTTCTTTTTAAATTGAAAAAGAGTTCTCCACATGTTGAGACGAATATCGTGAATACAATCTTCCACCAACATCTCTGGAATATAATACTGAGAGTCAGCCAATGGCCAAAACATGACTGGTACTTCACCTTTCACCAGTTGTTTTCTCATATTTAGTACTTCTGATTTATCATTTGATGAAGATTATTCTACCTGATTAGACCAAAGCTGGTGCTTATTTGTTGTTTCATCAGATTCAACAATATTGGTAGAGAATTCATTTAAAAACTAGAAGATGAACGACCTAGGGGGGGTTCGGAGAATGACCTACACCCTGGGCTATCTTCTGCTTGAGAAAGTATTTCACCTGTTAATGATAAAGCATCAGACATGACTGGATTCACATTTGAAAAAGCCTCAAGATAAGAGGTCTTTATCGTCACTGCATTTTCCTTTGAAGAATTTTCCAGGCAATACGAATTACTGCTGCAGAGAGGAATTTCACAGCTAAATTCTTCATCATGGGGGGGACCACTATGGTGGGTTACAGCAAAAGATGGAACCTTTTTCTCCTTGATCTTCTAGCCATGCAGAGGGTTATCGTGGCTCTCATCTAAAGATGATACTTCGAGATCGACCGAACTGTCATGAAGCAAGCCTTCATGAGGAAGTGTCTGATGAAGACCTTTAGAATTAATGTTCCCACTATTCGGAAATGAGAGAATAGAATCTTGAGTTGCAACAGATAATTGTCTGAGTGCATCAAGAACTCTAGCACTGAGAAAGGATTTATTACAGATTGGATCTTGATTTATTGACTGTGCTGGATGAGTCTTTTTCTTAGACGCCTTCTTACTCACTTTGGGAACCACTTGTTGAAGAAAGTGGTTATTATGGGCAGGTGTATGTGCCTTCTTAGGAGAAATAGTCAGGTTAGGCTGATTATCTCCATTAAAATCAGGTGTATATGCCTGACTTGATTGTCCGTATGATATGGGGGAGTATGCCCCACAACCCTCTTGGACTGGAATAGAGGTGTGTATCTGTTCTGGAGTGATATGTTGATGTGTCACTCCACTAGTTGTAACGACCCAATGTTTCATTAATGAAAAATCCCTCTTGATCTAGTTAAATGTCTCTTTATACAAAATATTTTTATAAGATGTCAAATTCTTTGGTTTTATGTTAAGAATTTTTACTGTTGTTAATATAGCCATTGAACAGTGATCACATGATTAGTATAAATATAGGACTTTAACAAATCCAATTTACTCAGAAAAAAGATGTGATTGCCTCATCCAGTAGAATTTCCCCATACAAAGCCAATTTTTCGGATCTTGGAAAAGAGGTGGCATCCTTGGTCTTCTCTCTTGACCAAGACCAAGCTGAGCTTCACCATGTCAAACTCGATCTGGACCATCTACGAGAAAAGTGGAAGTTGATAGAGATTACCACTCGAACGATGTTATCCGAGCCACCCCAATAGTTTGTCACCATCGCACACCTTACCCTTAGGTCTTATGCGGATGTTTTAAGGGGTTATGTAACAAATAAGCAGTACTATGTTCATGTACATTATTTTTGTATATAATAATGAATATAATTTCTAGTCATTTTTGATACATTGTAAATAGTTTTTAAAGTACAAATGGTGTTTTTAGTTATTATTTAATTAAGAAATATATTTTATTAAATTAAGGGATTTTTGAATTAAATAATATTTTAATAAAATAATAATAATATTATTGAATTAATTTTTATTAAATATAAATGATCTTATAATTTTATGAATGCAATTAAAATTTTTATTAAGGTTCGAAAGCCATTTCTGTCAAAACCCGTGAATTTTCGATAATGTCAGTTTTTATTTTAAAAGTGAAGATTTACATATTTAGAAAATTATTTAGATAAAATAAATGTTATTTTTGGAATCAGGATGTCAAAATTATCCAACGGTGAATTTTTAATAATTTTCTGAGACAGTCAAATTTTTGGGTAAAAATTAAATACCGTTTAAATATATAATGTGTTTTATGACATCATAATGACCCAATAGTGATGTAATAAAATACTATAATCTTTATGTTCGGCCAATATATGTTTTACCATTAAAATAATGTGATTTTGGGTTTGTTTGACTTACTTTTAAAAGCATTAATGGACCCCTCAAGACTAATTCAACACCTTGCCTTTTTAAATTAATTTTCATGGGAGTGTGACTCAACTCCACATAAGAAAACCTAATATTTTAAGAAGTTCGGACTTTGTACTTATAAAATATTTATTTCCTCTACCCTTTTCCAAAAACCATGGGAAAAAACCATGGGATGGTTTGTGGTTTGGATTAATTTAATGTAAGGGGACCCAAACCTAAATAATAAAGAATTCCCCCACCTTTCCTATATAAACCCACCCAAGCTCCCACTTCCTCCTCACTAAAATCCCTTGTAGTTCATCCAACCTCTGCCCTACTCTCTCTAGAATCCTCCCAAGGTGCCCCAATCTCCCAAGAAGCCTCTCACAAGCCTATATCTAGCCTTTGGAAGCACACTTCCAAGTAAGGGTTTTTTCTTCCTTTCCCATTTTTGTCAATTTTCATTAAGTTGTATTGCCCTTTTAATTTCAATTATGAATGTTGGGGTATGGTTTCGTACCTCCCCCATACTTTTCTCTTATTGTTTTAATGATGTGAGACCCCTTTCTCTCTCATTAAATTCCTCCCATGTACACCCGTTACTATGCCGAAATTCCGAAAGAAACTTCTCTCTCTTCTTTTACATTCAAGCAATAATTTTGTATCATGAATCTAAATTCCATTAAAATTGTTGGGAAATGTATCTATATGGCCTCCTTACTGTTCATTATATGTAAATATGATGAGGAACCCCTTTCTCTCTCATCATCCATTTTTATGAATTCTTATGCCACGCCGTTACGTTGCTGAAATCACACCGATTTTCTAAGCCAATGCAATTGTGTAGTGGATACCATGCCCATTTCTCCATCAAGGGTATTCACCTTTATGCACATTTACTTATTGATTACAAATTTTCATGTATTAATTCCACATTCCTTTATCATGGAATAAATTATTATGTTTTATGAATCCATGTTTTATGATCCATGTGGCACACTTATGCATGAAATGAAATGTTTAAGAAGGGTGCACCCTTATAGTGATCCAATGCATTGGGTAAAGTGTAGTATCATGATATGTCATGTACAATGAGTGTTGACTCATGCTAATTCAAGTGCAACGAGGGTTTACTCGTGCTTTATGTGCAATTAGGATTTACTCATGCTCTATGTGGAATGGGCCTTGGCTCATGCTAATTCCATGTTAAGTGTTGTTGCCACATTTCCATGTTATGATTATCATGCTTTATCATTCCTTTATGTTCATGTTTTTCTTATGCCCTATTGTTATGCCTACTGTCTAACATGTATTGTACTCCTCATGTTGTTCCATGTGTACTCCCTTACTGGGATTTATAGCTCACGCTTTTCTTATGCATGTCCTCAGGTTATCCCATGCAATGCTAAGTATGAAGGAATGTAGTGGTCATGAAAAGGAAGTTTTCAATAAAGATGTTGTATTTCATGTTTTAAGTTTTTATGTAATGATCCTAATCCCCAAAGAAACTAAACCTCTCGATCTTCTTTGTTGTATAAAGTGAAGTTTTATGTAATAAATCATGTTTAAGTTGTAATAAAAAGCAGGGTTGTCATAGTTGGTATCAGAGGAGGAACCCAGCCTTAAGTGCGCGGTGCACTGCTTGGGTTGAGATATAGGGCCCACAACGGGGGCGTTGTGCTCTAAAGGGGGGGTGAATGTAACACTCCCAAATGATAAAGGGTTAAATGACTAAATGATATGACTCATGTCAACAAGGTGCACCTTCTTTTTCGAGAGCCTGTCTGATTAGAACTCCACAGTTAAGCGTTCTTGGCCTAGAGTAGTGATCAGGATGGGTGAACTTCTGGGTAGTTTCTCAGGATGTGTGTGAGTGAGGACAAAGCACACTGGAAAGGACATGTTTTATCCTGTGGGGACAATCATTAGTCAAATGACCCGTTTGGGCATGTGGGTGGACCCTGGGGTGGGCCCCACGTGTTTGCGGGGCAACTGGTGGTACCTGGTAGGTCAGGACCCGATGATCATGTTAAGGCGGGGTGCCTGTGCGGTCACCGGGACCCAGTTGTCACAATTGGTATCAAAGGATAGGTTTAGTTATTTTTGGGATTAGGAAACCCTAGTAAAGCCTTAGATACAAGACTAAGTATAATAAAAACATCCCTAAGTTTTGGTAAGTACTGAGTAAGTGGTTTATCAAACAAATACATCCCTGTCTGGATACGAGCAGGTAGAGGCGGCTCTGGCACAGATGTATCCTAGGGGTAAAACCTGAAAACACCGCTTTGAGCTAGAATCGAACGGGAACTGGTGCACGACAACGGCCCTTGCTGCACTCTTTGTTATGACACTCCTGAGGGATATGTTTTGATAAATTCACCATCTTAGTATGAACCCTTATTAAGGGAATAAAAAAAATGCCCCTAAGAATATATGTTAGAAAGTAGATCATGAAAAGCCTAGATTGAATCCTATAGACTCTTGAGTAAGGAAATAAAAGTTTGTTTATAAGTCATCAAATTTTTTCTTTGGATTACCCTTTATGTGTTACCCCTAACTTTCCTTTTATTCCAGCCAATGGCCGGTAATAGGAGGACTCGGGCTAACAACTGTTGTGAAGATCAGTGTGATGACTGTACTAATGAGATACCCAATCCAATGGGAGCGGGAATCACGAACTTTGTCATGCTTATCTCTCACCTAACTCAAGTTTTTAATAGAAACACGGGTCAAGAGAAATGTTCAACCCCACCTAAGAAAGAACAAGTTGCTATCGAGAGCTTCATGAGACAAAGGCCTCCTACTTTTAGTGGATCATCTGATCCCACGATCGCTGAACAATGGATCAACTCCATTGAAAATATATTCTCCATCCTCCAATGTTTTGAACAAGAGAAGGTTCTCCTGGAAGCTTATCATATGGAGGGTGAAGCTGATCAATGGTGGACGTTGATAAAAAATACGAAGTCTGAGGAGGAAATCGAGGCGTTGGAATGGAAGGATTTCTAGAAGATGTTTTTTGATAAATATTTTCCGCGCACCCTCCGGCTTAAGATAGAAAGGGAATTCCTTTCCCTCAAGAAAAAAGATGAAGAATCTGTTGGAGCGTACGAGGAAAACTTCACAAGGCTTGTACGATACGCTTCCGGCTTTTTCGTTACCCCCGAATGCAAGGTTGATCGCTTCTTTGGTGGGATGAAGCCTAGCTTGCGGAAAGCATTAACGATCTGTGACTTCGACAGCTATGAGGAAATTGTCTGATGTGCCCTCAAGGTCGAAATGGAGATCGGGGAATCACAAGGGTATCATGGAGACAAGAAGCGTAAGGTGGACTTCAATGCTGGTGGTCCGATGGATAAATACAACGGTGCTAAGAAGATCCAGCACCCCACTTTCCAAAAGTGCGGAAAGAAGCACCTTGGAAATTGCCTTAAGGGGACGAGAAAATGCTTCAGGTGTGGAAGAGAAGGGCACCTAGCTGTTAACTGTCAGCAAGAAGGACCCGCGACTGCGACAGAGGAGAGGAATGCTCTGTTCAAACCTCAACGCGTTGTTAAATGATAAAAATGCAAAGAAACGGGTCATTTTGCAAGTCAATGCCCTAATTTAAGGGTTTTCGGAGACAACCAACAACCTCCAAGACAACAAGGAAGAGCTTTTGCCATCACTTCTGCCGAAGTGAACCCCGAAAACGAAGTGGTGATAGGTACGCTAGTTATTCATTCAAGAATAGTGAATATAATTTTTGATTTAGGTTCTACACATTATTTTATATCTCGAAAGTTTAGTAGAACAATCCCAGCACCACCACAAATCATGGAAGTAAAGATGTCGGTGAGTACGGAAAATGGGGAAATCATTTCATCCCATGAATATAAGTCCTCCCCTGTTATAATATGTGGATTGAATTTCCCAGCGAACCTCATCATACTCCCTCTAGTAAAATTTGATGCAATTCTTGGCATATATTGTCTTTCTTTATATAGATCCAACATAAATTTTCGGGAGAGGGAAATCACACTCCATATGGAGAATCAACCCCCGATTATTTACAAGTGTCAGGAGGAAGATGAATCTCCTTTAGCTCTATCATCTCAAGCATGGATATTACTACCTTATGAGCATGCCTATCTGGCTCAGATGATTGAGTCCAAAGAAGAAACCATCCTTGAAGAAATGCCTATTTTGAGGGAATTCACTGAAGTGTTTCCCGAGGAACTGCCTGGTCTTCCTCCAAGAAGAGATGTTGAGTTCTCAATTGAACTTATACCTGGGACGCTACCAATATCCAAGACTCTATATAGAATGGATGTTGTAGATCTTGAAGAGCTGAAGAAACAACTACAAGAGAATATGGATAAATGGTTTATACGCCCAAGTGCTTCACCATGGGGTGCACCATTCCTCTTCTTCAAGAAGATGGATGGGTCAATGCAGCTTTGCATCGATTATCGTGAACTTAAAAAAACCACGATAAAGAAAAATTATCCTCTCCCAAGGATCGATGACTTGTTTGATCAGATGCGTGGAGAAAAATACTTCTCCAAGGTGGATTTGTGGTTGGGATATTATCAAGTAAGGGTGAAGAAGGAATATGTCCCCAAGACTACTTTTCTTACAAGGTACGGGCACTATGAATTCATAGTAATGCCTTTAGGACCCACCAATGCTCCAGAAATATTCATGGACTTGATGAATAGAGTCTTTATAGATTACCTTGACAAATTTGTGGTAGTCTTTATAGATGATATTCTAATATACTCCAAAATCAATGAGGATCATGAGGAGAATTTAAAAACTGTACTAGAGACTTTGCGCAAGGAGAAGATCTATGAAAAGTACAGCAAGTGTGAGTTCTGGTTGAAGGAGGTCTCATTCTTAGGCCATATCATCACAAGCAATGGGATATCTGTGGACCCCTCCAAAACAGATGCAATTGAGGGATGGCTGAGGCCAACATCAGTAACGGATATCCGTAGCTTCTTGGGGTTATCTGGATATTATTGACAATTTGTGAGGAATTTCTCACGATTGTCCAACCCTCTTACCAAGCTAACTTTAAAGGGAGTAAAGTTTTCTTGGAGTGATGAATGCGAAGAAAGCTTCAAGGAGTTGAAACGGAGGCTTATCACTGCGCCCGTGTTCACTTTACCCACAATTGGGGAAATTTTTGTGGTATTCAGTGATGCTTCAAAGAAGGGCTTAGGCTGTGTGCTGATGCAGAATGATAAAGTGATATCTTATGCCTCAAGGCAGTTGAAAATCCATGAGCAAAACTATCCAATGCATGATCTGGAGTTGGTGGCGGTGATCTTTGCCTTGAAAATCTGGCGGCATTATCTCTATGGAGAGAAATGTGAGATATATACTGACCACAAGAGTCTTAAATATATATTCACACAGAAAGAGCTTAATATGCACCAGAGAAGATGGATAGAGCTCATCAAGGATTATGACTGTTCAATACATTACCACCCTGGGAAAGAGAACAAGGTGGCAGATGCCCTAAGTAGAAAGGACCCAGCGATTCTGTCAATGATGAGAATTGAGAAAGATCCAATCTTCTTAGACTTGATGAATATGGACATGGGAATCATATGGAAGGGAACATCATCAATCCTTTCACAAATTATTGCTCAACCTTCTCTTTTGGAGAGGTTAAAGGATGCTCAAAAGGATGATGTGGGAATTCAAGAAAAATTGGAAGCTATCAAAAAGGGGAAATCCTCGGAGTTTAATGTTAATGAAGAAAGAATTGTGTGGTTTGGGAAAAGACTATGTGTTCCATCAAATCCGGAGCTGAAGAAGGAACTTTTGGATGATGCACACAGTTAAAATTTCTCTATTCACCTAGGGAGCACAAAGATGTATCGAGATCTCTGAGAAAACTTTTGGTGGGATAATATGAAGAATAAGATCGCTGAACATACATCAAAGTGCCTGGTGTGTCAGAAAGTGAAGGCAGAGAGGCAGAAGTCTAAGGGGATGATGCAAACATTGCCCATACCAGAATGGAAATGGGAGAACATCACCATGGAATTTTTCACCGGAATTCCAATGACATCCAAAGGCAACAATGCAATCTGGGTTGTTGTGGATCGTCTGACAAATACTGCACACTTCATTGCTATTTGGGAGGATTTATCTTTGGATCAACTGGCACGAATATATATCAGGTAAGTGGTAAGGTTTCATGGAGTACCACTATATATTGTATCTGACCGAGATCCAAGATTCACCTCTAAGTTTTGGAAGAGTATTCAACATGCTCTGAATACTGAACTGAACTTTAGTATGGCCTATCATCCTCAAACTCATGGCCAATCCGAGCAGACAACCCAAACACTTAAGGACATGTTGAGAGCATGCTCAATGGACTTTAAAGAAGGATGGGATCAACATCTTCTTCTGGTTGAGTTCTCTTATAACAATAGTTTCCACTCGAGCATCCAAATGGCACCATATAAAGCCCTGTATGGGAAAAGGTATAGAACACTGACATGTTGGGATGAGGTCGGTGAACGTAGGTTGCTTGGACTAGAAATGGTCGAGGAAATGGTGGAGAAGGTGAAAACCATTCAGCAGCATATCAACGCAGCCCAGAGTCGACAGAAGAGTTATGTAGATAATCGTCGACGATACCTTGAGTTTAAAGTTGGAGAAATGGTGTTTCTACGCATATCTCTGTGGAAGAAGGTCATGAGGTTTGGAAGGAAAGGGAAGTTAAGTCCAAGGTACATCATCCCCTTCGAGATTCTTGATCGTTTCGGGGTTGTGGCCTATCAACTAGCACTTCCACCTTCCATGGCCAAAGTACATGATGTCTTTCATGTATCTCTATTAAGGAAGTACATACCAGACCCTTCACATGTACTCTCTTCTGAGGTGGTACAATTTGAAGATGATATTTCTTATGAGGAGCAACCAATGAAGATCTTAGATCGTAGAGAAAAATTTCTATGAAATAAGACAATGCCCCTCGTCAAGGTGTTGTGGAGAAACCACAAGTTTGAAGAAGCGACTTGGGAGTCGGAGGATATGATGAATCGGAGTTACCCACATTTGTTTTAGTGTGGGAAAAGGAAAATTTCGAGGGTAAAATTTCTTAAGGGGGGAATATTTTAACGACCCAAAGTTTCATTAATGAAAAATCCCTATTAATCTAGTTAAATGTATCTTTATGCAAAATATTTTTATAAGATGTCAACTTCTTTGGTTTTATGTTAAGAATTTTTACCATTGTTAATATAGCCATTGAACAGTGATCACATGATTAGTATAAATATAGGACTTTAACAAATCCAATTTACTCAGACAAAAGAAGCGATGGCCTCATCCAGTAGAATTGCCCCATACGAAGTCCATTTGTCGGAGCTCGAAAAAGAGGTGGCATCCTTGGGCTTTTCTCTTGACCAAGCCCAAGCTGAGCTTCACCATGTCAAACTCAAACGGGACCGTCTATGGGAAAAGTGGAAGTTGATAGAGATTACAACTCGAGCGATGTTATCCGAGCCACCCCAAGAGTCTGTCACCATCGCACACCTTACCCTTAGGTCTTATGCGACTGTTTTAAGGGGTTATGTAACAAATAAGTAGTACTATTTTCATGTACATTATTTTTGTATATAATAATGAATATAATTTATAGTCATTTTTGATACATTATAAATAGTTTTTAAAGTACAAATGGTGTTTTTAGTTATTATTTAATTAAGAAATCTATTTTATTAAATTAATGGATTTTTGAATTAAATAATATTTTAATAAAATAATATTTTTATTATTAAATTAATTTTTATTAAATATAAATGATCTTATAATTTTATGAATGCAATTAAATTTTTTATTAAGGTTCGAAATCCATTTCTGTCAAAACCCGTGAATTTTCGATAAATGTCAGTTTTTATTTTAAAAGTGAAAATTCACATATTTAGAAAATTATTTAGATAAAATAAATGTTATTTTTTGAATCAGGACGTCGAAATTATCCAACGGTGAATTTTTCATAATTTTCCGAGACAGTCAAATTTTTGTGTAAAAATTAAATACCATTTAAATATATAATGTGTTTTATGACATCATAATGACCCAATAGTGATGTAATAAAATACTATAATCTTTATGTTTGGCCAATATATGTTTTACCATTAAAATAATGTGATTTTGGGTTTGTTTGACTTACTTTTGAAAGCATTATTGGACCCCTCAAGTCTTATTCAACACCTTACCTTTTTAAATTAATTTCCATGGGAGTGTGACTCACCCCCACATAAGCAACCCTAATATTTTAAGAAGTTCGGACTTTGGAATTATAACATATTGATTTACTCTTCCCTTTTTCAAAAACCATGGGCAAAAACCATGGGATGGTTTGTGGTTTGGATTAATTTAATGTAAGGGGACCCAAACCTAAATAATAAAGAATTACCTCACCTTTCCTATACAAACCCACCCAAGCTCCCACTTCCTCCTCACTAAAATCCCTTGGAGTTCGTACAACCTCTGCCCTACTCTCTCTAGAATCCTCCCAAGGTGCCATAATTTCGCAAGAATCCTGTCACAAGCATCTCTCTAGCCTTTGGAAGAACACTTCCAAGTAAGGGTTTTTTCTTCCTTTCCCATTTTGTCAATTTTCTTTAAGCTGTATTGCCCTTTTAGCTTCAATTATGAATTTTGGGGTATGGTTTCACACCTCCCCCATACTTCCCTCTTATTTTTTGAATGATGGGAGACACCTTTCTCTCTCATTAAATGCCTCCCATGTACACTCGTTACTATGCTGAAATTCTGAAAGAAACTTCTCTCTCTTCTTTTACATTCAAGCAATAATTTTGTATCATGAATCTAAATTCCATTACAATTGTTGGGACATGTATCTATATGGCCTCCTTACTTTCCATTAGATGTAAATATGATGAGGAACCCCTTTCTCTCTCATCATCCATTTTTATGAATTCTTATGTCACGCCGTTACGCTGCCGAAATCGCACCTATTTTCTAAGCCAATGCCATTGTGTAGTGGATACCATGCCCATTTCTCCATCAAGGGTATTCACCTTTATTCACATTTACTTATTGATTTAAAGTTTCATTTATGAATTCTGCATTCCTTTATCATGGAATAAATGATTATATTTTATGAATCCATGTTTTATGATCCATGTGGCACACTTATGCATGAAATGAAATGTTTAAGAAGGGTGCGCCCTTATAGCTCTCCAATGCATTGGGTAAAGTGTAGTATCATGATACGTCATGTGAAATGAGTGTTGACTCATGCTAATTCAAGTGCAATGAGGGTTTACTCATGATTTATGTGCAATGAGGATTTACTCATGCTCCATGTGCAATGGGCCTTGGCTCATGCTAATTCCATGTTAAGTGTTGTTGCCACATTTCCATGTTATGATTATCATGCTTTATCATGCCTTTATGTTCATGTTTTTATTATGCCCTATTGTTATGCCTATTTCCTAACATGTATTGTACTCCTCATGTTGTTCCATGTGTACTCCCTTACTGGGATTTATAGATCACCCTTTTCTTATGCATGTCCTCAGGTTATCCCATGCAATGCTAAGTACGAAGGAATGTAGTGGTCATGAAAAGGAAGTTTTCAATAAAGATGTTGTATTTAATGTTTTAAGTTTTTATGTAATGATCCTAAGCCCCAAAGACACTAAACCTCTCGATATTATTTGTTGTATCAAGTGAAGTTTTATGTAATAAATCATGTTTAAGTTGTAATAAAAAGCAGGGTTGTCATAGTTGATATCAGAGGAGAATCCCAGCCTTAAGTGTGCGGTGCACTGCCTGGGTTGAGATGTAGGGCCGACCACAGGGACGTTGTTCTCTAAAGGGGGGTGAATTTAACACCCCCAAATGATAAAGTGTTAAATGACTAAATGATATGACTCATGTCAACATTGGCCTTGAGTAGTGATCAGGATGGGTGACCTTATGGGAAGTTTCTTAGGATGTGTGTGTGAGTGAGGACAAAGTACACTGGAAAGGACATGTGTTGGCCTATGGGGACAATCATTATTCAAATGACCTGTTTGGGAATGTGGGTGGACCCTGGGGTGGGCCCCACGTGTCTGCGGGGCAACTGGTGGTACCTGGTAGGTCAAGACCCGACGACCATGTTAAGAAGGGGTGACTGTGCTGTCATCGAGACCCAGTTGTCACACTAGTAGGGACAGATTTGTATATCTTTTCCTGTGATGCTACTGAAGCTGTTATAATATTCTGACAGACATCCATAATATGAGAAGAGATTTTCTTATGATCTTTAACCATTTTCAGAATGTGCTTGGTGACTTCAGCTGCCGGAACGGGAATATACGTCCATTCCATGCTTGGAGTAGGTGTGTGTTCCTACTTGTGTAATCCTTTTCCTGTCAGTGAATTCTGATAGTACTCATGTATGGGAGTAGAGAGTTGAGTCTGCTCCAAATTTGTCATCGGAGACCTGATGACCATGTTAAGACGGGGTGCCTATGCTGTCATCGGGACCCAGTTGTCACACTAGTAGGGACAGATTTGTATTTCTTTTCCTGTGATGCTACTGAAGCTGTTATAATATTCTGATAGGCATCCATAATATGAGAAGAGATTTTCTTATGATCTTTAACCATTTTCAGAATGCGCTTGGTGATTTCAGCTGCCAGAACGGGAATATACATCCATTCCATGCTTGGAGTAGGTGTGTGTTCCTACTTGTGTACTCCTTTTCCTGTCAGTGAATTCTGACAGTACTCATGTATGGGAGCAGAGAGTTGAGTCTGCTCCAAATTTGTCGTTGGAGCTTTCTGACTAACTTCTCCAGGTGCTACCAAACGATACTGTTGGTAGGATAGATGAACATTGGCAGGTGTATGTTCCTGCTATGTATTCTTCGTCAGGCATGGTTGAAGAATTTCCTTTAATACTAGCAGAAGATACTACTGATGGAATAGTTGATTGTAAATGGGTGTATGTACCTACTTATCAGTTGCCACCATATTATATTATAGAGATTCTTTGAGTGCCATCAGACGAGCCTACTGACTGGTTGATGAGTTATAAACAGGTGTATATGCCTACCTATAATAATCCGCCGTAATTGCTTGGCGGGATTGGCGTGTTACTGCTAGATGAGTCTGCTGGGCAGTAACATCAGGATGGACGGCTGTATATTCCCGCTCATTATTTGCCATCAAGTTGGATTGATGGACTTCTCTGGAGGGGGAATAAGTAAGAACTTACTCTCTGTTGACCAGATTTCACCTCTGGCGGTTCTTCTTGCATGCTCGGGTCTGAGGAACCTGAGCCGAAACCCTAAAAGTGATACCCTCATCATGTTGAGGGCGCACTGCCACACGAGTCTGGTTGCGATTGTTGATGGGAGCCCTCGGGAAGGACTCCTGATTAGGTGATTTCATCCTCAGAGCGGACGAGGATCCAGCAGGAGTAGCAGCAGATGCATTCACAGGTGTGAACTTTAGCAAAGACATTTCTGTAACGTAGAGAGATCTTGGAAACGAGTTCCTGTTTGATATAACAGACATAATCAAGATAAGTTCGGCCACTACATCTTTTGGATGAGCACATATGTTATTGATTGCTTTGTTGGCCCTCATATTGAATTAAATAGGGGCCTAAAAATATGAAAAACATCATTTAACTTGGTTAAGGATTTATGTCGGGTTCACCATTTTTTGTTTCCTATGGAAATGGGGATGACCTTGTTTGTTTAAGGTTCAAGCATTCCAATCGGTTTCTAACTGGTTTATTCATAGAACCGTAAAGATCCAATGATTCTATATCCATTTGGACCTACTTTCCAAAGGTAGGTGCTCATTAGTTGTGGACCGATGAG
The DNA here is from genome assembly GCA_963277665.1 of Viscum album. NCBI lineage: Eukaryota > Viridiplantae > Streptophyta > Magnoliopsida > Santalales > Viscaceae > Viscum > Viscum album. Next base: position 338,197,943 of record OY728126.1, read on the forward strand.
GCTTAAGAATTTTCATTGGTCAAGAGGATGAGAGGTCGGACTAATCTCACCTTTTTGGGGGGAATTATTGTCTACTTCGGGACTCTCTATATAGATTTAAGTTATGTTCGTGAATCCTTATTGAATTACCAAGTATAAAAATGAGCTTTACTTTAGATCTGACAATCAATGATTGATATGTATGAGATTTAGAGAATCTTTTATATGCATTTGAGGTTATTCATTGATAGAGAATCATCCGTATTTATTAGATATTCTTAGTCAATTGTATCCTTCAACACATTATATAGAAATCTCTTTGTCATTATGATGACCATACTGGTTTTAAATCCACTCAGTGGGGCACTTGAAGTTTATTGTCGTTCAGAAGGACATGGATTATTTTAGAGTTGGGATCGTACTTGCATATGGGCTACCTACGTATCCTTGTTTAGAAAAGGAATCAGAACCCATGTAGTTCGGGAATTAAGATATAGTTTAACATCATATGGGACATGTGAGAATTAATTGGTGATAGGCCTGAACCTTTAGAAAGGCTTCCTACGTACTCTACTTTTAAGGTAGAGATCAAAGTCCACATAGTTCGATTAAGAATTGTGGGGCTTATATATGATTAACGACCCAAAGAGATGTGTTGTGGTTACTTTTACACTCTAAGCTCACATGAGTCATGCTCAGTGTGATAAATAATAGGTATCAATAAACCTGGCAATTTGTTCCACAAAAGATGCTGTCATAAGTAATGATGTGGGGATTACGTACGTATGACTGCCCAAATAGAAGAAGATCAGGACTTACTTCAGGGGAGAAGCCTGAGAACAAGGTTCATAATGGTATATGTGCTTTATGGAGATTTGGATACTTATCTTAGGACTCAATCCTGAGAGGGATACCTAAATTCAAGGGGACTTATGATTGTGTTATATTCCTAAGGAATCCCAAATAAAAAGAAATTATAACTGGGGCTTATTCCTGAGAAGGAGGCCCAGGTTAAGGGAATTTAGAATTTGGGGATTACTCCTGAGAAGGAGGCCCAGGTTAAGGAAATTTTGAATTTGGGGCTTACTACTAAGGAGGATGCCTAGATTTGGGAACTTGGGGCTTACTCCTGAGGAGGATTCCCATATTTAGGAAATTTGAGATTGGGGATTACTCCTGAGGAGGATGCCCAAGTTAAGGAAAATTATGATTTGGGCTTACTCCTAAGGAGGATGCCCATATTAAGGGAACTTGGACTTGGGCTTACTCCTGAAAAAGAGGCCCATGGTAGGGGAATTATGACTGGGGCTTACTCCTGAAAAGGAGGCCCAGGTTAGGGGACTTGTGATATGAGGATTACTCCTGAAAAGGAGGCCCTTATCAAAATAATTCAAGACTTGGGGCTTACTCCTACGGAGGATTCCTAGATTAAAGATCTTCTCATCTTAGAGGATGGGGTTCAATGGAGTAAATCTATAACCTTAGTAACATAAAGATATGTAAATCACTAGGTTTTGAGAGATTTTCCACAGAATTCCTTTCAGATAAGGAATCCAACAAAGGAACCATGCCAAAAGTGGCTTTGAAGAGGGTTTTGAAGGCTAAATCTTGAATAAGAGAGGTGGATTTGAAGAAAATAGTTGAATAGGCAGGAGGGGCACCCAAAAAAAAGGCAGGTGCGCAAGTCCTGTTTGAGGGTGAAAGTCCTAGTCATGCAAGTATACTTGCGTGACACATGTATACTTGCGCGATGGTCAACCCACAGGGTAATACTTCGGCGAGACTTGGCTCAAGCCCTTAGTATTATCCCTAAAGGCTTCCAAAAGAGTGGCGCGCAAGTTCTGTTGAAGGGATAAGGTGGTGTACAAGTGCGACCATTTTCCCTTAAGGGATGGACACTTAGGCCCGTAAGTGTTGATGAGTTTCAACACTTAGGCCTTATTCCCCCTCTTTAGATCTTCCATTCTAGGTAAGAAATTACCTTAGAAGTGTTCATAAGACTTCAAGTAGAGACTAGGGTGCCGAGAGATTAAATATGACTTTTAGATTTTTCCGTCCTCGAAATGGGGGGCCCACAAGGGGTATTTATAGGCTATTGAAGACCGTGGGAGAACATAGAGTAGGGCGCGCAAGTCACCTATGCGACCAATATATGGCGCACACGTAGACTTGCACGACCATGATGAAACTTGCGCAACCCTTGTGTAAAAAAATCCTTTATTCATGCCTTTGTCAATTTTTGATGTTTCTTCAAAGGATGAATCTCTTTATGCTAAGGTATTCCCCTTTTTCATTCGTTAGACTCTGTGACAGAAAGGTGTGTCAACAAAGGTATTTGTCTCACAAAAATAAAAGTGAGACAAAGATCCCTGACCTCATACATCCTTTTTAGTTATGAATTTTATAAACTCTTATATAATGGTTTAAAGAATTTTATTAATTTATATAATAAATTATTCATATTTATGATATCATATATGATCTTTTTAAATTATTTTATCACCCTTTTGTTAATAATCATACTGTATTTTCACTATTTCAGGTGTTAATTGCCTTGTTTCTCGAGTATGTTTTGACTTGTTATTTATTGTTCTTATTACTTAGATCATGATTTCAGCATCTAAATAATTTAAACCATGATGTAAATATTATAAATATTTATAATATATATATATAATAATCCCTACAATTTTTATAAAAGAACTAAAATTCATCATTCATAGAGACAGTAGGCCATACGTATGCATGGATGCTACTTTCATTTTTTTGCTGTATTAAAATAATGAAAATTAAATGATATATATGTATATTAAAATTAAATTATCATATATATTTCATATATATCACATATTTTTATCAAAACCATCCTTTATACGTTTCATGTACAATGTGAAAGAATCACATTGCTTTGAGGGGGCAGTAGTCCACATTTCTGCAAACAATGTTTTCATATTTACACAAAATGGAAAGCATGAAGGTATGAATTATATAATAACTAAAGAAGTATTAAGACAAAATAAATATAATATATATCATATAAAAATAGTGTGTCCATCATAATGACTAACCATGAGATTTGGTAAAGGAAAAACTAATGACATCATTTTGCGTGGTGGTAGTTCACCGTACACAAACAGTAAATTCCATTCCAATTTGATTGAAGTGTGTGTAGGTTCAGGTATAACCCTTAACATAAAAAAATATCATTATATTAAGGATAATGGAGTTATTATATAATCATGTAATAATAATAAATGGAGTGGGGAAATAAATAAAACTAAAGTGATTGCTGAGAAATGTTACCCTCTTATTTGGGAAACCCCATTTGGTTTATACCAAAATCCTTCCTTGGTTTTCTTTTTTCCCAAAGTGAGGATTATAGTATTATGAGAGGGAGGTTGGGATATTATTTGAGTATGTGTGGGATGAATTATAAGACTCAAAGTAGTTTGAGGAAGTGGGTGAGGAGGTACCCTTTAATAATTGAGGTGAGGGACACTTTTGGAAACTCTCAAAATATTAAATTAATATAAATTAATATTCAATTCCAAATGGATAAAAAGATATTTATTTATAATATAAGATTATTATGGTTATAAATTCTCTCATACAATAATTTTTATACATGTTTAGGTCACATTATTACCCATGTCATTTGGATTTAACCCTTAGTTAAACCCTTTAACTCCTACCATGATAACTTGTATTTTTACTCTTTAAGGGTCAATATAGTTACTAAAAATGCCAATAAAACCATAAATGAATAATGGATAAAATTTTAAAATTTATACCAATAATTTGGAATAAGTTTAAATTTTTATGAATTTTATATCATTTAATAAAATATTATTTATTTTAAAATATCAGTAATTTCAATTTTAAAACTATTCATTCCTTTACTTTATAAAAAATATCAATACATAGGAAAACATATAAAAAAACCTTTAATACATCCATAATATGTATATATAATCTATAAAATTCATGGATGATATTAATTATATCAAAATATATTTATTTTAATATTTTGAATAACCTTTATTTGATATGTCCATTAGTTAAACAATTACTGCATCATCATTGTGTAAGCCTTTAATTTAATGATTCATTTTTTAAAAATTAAAAAATAAATTATCATTATGAAGATAAAAAATTTATATTTCCAATGACTATTTATAGTCAAATATATCTTCTTAATAACCATATATAAAAAATTTAATACTTTTAAAAAACATGAGTATGACACATTGGACTTCCCTTAGAATAAAATACTAAAAAAATGATTAAAGTCATTAAAGTGACTCCAAGAGGCCATAAAATCGACCCAAGGATTATTTTTGTCATAAATAACTCATAAAATAAAATTAGGATAAATATTAGTGTAGTTTTATAATACTTATAATATTATTTTTACCTTTAATTACCCAATATACCTTTAATCGTGGTAATTAAAAAAATACCAAAGTTACTATTCATATTCCCCAAAAAAGGAACCAATTTACACAATTTGGACGCAATGATTCTAAATATTGAATCCATTTTTCAAAATTAAAAACAAAGAAGTTACATTAATTAATTTAAAATTAATCTCATTGACGAAAAGATAAAATGACTTTTTAAAGTGAAAATGTTCAAAAGATTAAAACGTTTTTATATCCTTATTCAATGTAAAATTGATTTGAATGAAATAAATTATATTAAATGATAAAAAATTTATCTAATTATTCTTTAAAAAAATTAAAAATATAATTTTATACTATAAATTATTTAGACGAAAAAGTTTTTCTCAATTAAAATGCAATATTTTATCACTATTCATCAAAACATGAAACTTATCATAAAAATACCAAAAATTCAACCAAAATAATTTTTTATATTAATATTTAAAAGAATAAGTTTATATTTACAAATAAAATATATAAAATTTTTTAAAAATTGGATTCAAAATAGGTTCGCCATTAAAAGGCTGTAAAACCGCATTTTGAAAAATATAGGTTTTTATACGTAAAATTGGTTTTGTTCTTATGTTATGAATATTAAATATATTGTATGAATATAAAAAATATTTTATTGAATATATATTATATTAATATCATTCACTAATTTTAATTAATTTAATTTATTAGGATAACACAACTTTGTGACAAAAAAATAGTTCTTTATGAAAACACTTCCTATATATTCAGATGGTTCCTATATTCATTTTTATTAATTTTTATCCAATGAATTCAAACATATATTTTCATAAGTTAGTTATTACTATTAATAACCTCTAACTTAATGTCTATATTTTATCTTATTATATTTAATAATAATATTTTAATTATACAACATTTTTTAGTAAAACTTGTCCTTGTGTGTATCACAAGCTAACTCACTGCTATGTGTAGCGTAAGCTTAAAATGGTGTTGCATATAAATAAATCTAGAAACAAAATTAAATTTATTCAAAAATGAAAATATTGTAATGCATTGGGGAGTTACATTCTACTCACCTTAATTAAATTAAATCCTCACAATTTAAACTTGATCTCAGTATTCTAGGGTTTGATATTTGAAAATAAACAATTATTGAAAAGCCCACATCATAAATTGGGTCAATAAAACATATTATTAATAATAGGGAAAATAAAATTCAAAGGAAAACATAAAAATAGGCTTCTTAATAAGATAACATTAGTGAAAACATATATATGAAAGAGAAACCTGACTATCATGTTGTTATGAAGAATGATAGAGAACATGGTCATCAAAACGTTTATAATCAAAAGACTATAAATATATGATGGTTTAAATAGGCAATTTACTTAATAGTAATAAAATTAAATGAACCATGTTTTTATTATAAAATAATTTCCCTAGAGTTAATGAATTCATTTACTTTCTAGACTATGAACATAAGGAAACATACTGTCTTGATAAGTAGATTTTCATATTTTAATCAACTTCCACCATAAACTCATCTTTTTCCCCAAATGATGAGTATGAATTTTTTTTCATGCTTGAAGTGTTTGAATCAATTTATATGGATAAAAAAATCCATAAAAGTATAAATATCTATATAACAACCCAAACTATTATAAATAAAATTCCCATTTTGATTTAATTAAATGTATTATTATATAATATGGTTATAGAAAACACATGCACTTATTTGTTTTACTATATATAATTGAATTTAAAATACCGTTAGATATATTTACTATTGATAATATATCCATTGAATATTTATCGCATGATTAGTATAAATATAAGGTTTTAACAAATCCAATTGACATAAATAAAGGAAGTGATGACCTCAACTAGTAGGATCATACCATATAAGCCCATTTATTAGAGCCTCCAAGGGAGATAACATCATTGGGATTTTCCCCTGACTAATCCCAAGCTGATATACAATAACTTAAGTATGAGAGAAACCATTTATAGGAGATGTTCAATCTTATTGTGATCACGACCCAAACCATGTTCGTCGAACTACCCCATGAAAGTCCTACCATCGTACACTTTACCCTTAGGGAGTTTTCTAGTGTATTAAAGGGATATGTATCAAGAACCTAGAAATATGAGTATGTACATTATTTTTTATATAATAATGAATATATTTTCATTCTATTATTGTTATTTTATAAATATTTTTATTTTTATTCAATAAAATATAGATAATATTTTTCGTTAATATTCAAATACAATTAAGGAATTTATTTTGATGAATTAATGGATTGTTGAAATAAATTGTATTTTATTAAAATACTATTATCAAATAATTTTTATTATATATAAATGATCATATAATTTTTATGAAGTAAAATGTAATATCTAAAAGGGTTCAAAAACTGCTATTGTCAAAAAGCCCAACATTTATTAATAAATGTTGATATTATTTTGAAAGTTAAAATTCAAATATTTATAAAATTATTTAGATAAAATTAATATTATTTTTGGAATTAGAATTTTGAAATTTTCAAATGGTTAATTTTTTATAATTTTATGAGACTGTCAAATTTTTGGGTAAAAATTAAATACCATATAAATATACTTTGTGTATTATGAAATAATAAGGACCCAAAAATGGTTTAATAAATACTATAAAGGGTTTACATAACCAAATATATGTTTTAAATTTAAAATAATGTGATTTTATGTTTATTTGGTTAATTTTCTAAAGCCTTTATGAATCCTCCAAATCCATTAATATATTTTGAGGTTTTAAATTGATTTCTTTAAGAGTATGGATCACCTCCACATAATAAAAGGAATTATTTTATTATGTTTGGCCCTTTTAATTATAAAATAATGAGAAAAACTTCCATTTGGTTGAAAAAATGGGCAAAACCCATTGGATGGTTTGAGGTTTTGGTTATTTTATTATGTAGAGTCCAAAACCTAAATAATAAAGAAATCCCCCTCTTTTCCTATATAAACCCACACAAGATCCCATTTATCTTCACTAAAACTCATTGGATCAAATCCATACTCTACCCTCCACTCTCTAGAGTCCTAAAAAGTCTCCCCATGCTCTCAAGAAGCCTCTCCCAATCATTTGGAGTCGCACACTCAAGTAAGGCATTTCTATCTCCTCATTTCCGTTCAAGAACTCCAGTTATGTTATGTCTCTTAAATTCCATGTGATTATGTTAGGATATATTATTAAATATTCCCCTTAATTTCAATTTAATTTATAAATGACTATATCCCCATTTCACTCTCATTAAGTATCCCATGACCCTTTATGTACACCCGTTACTATTCTGAAATATAGTTAGGATTCCTTTCTTTATTGAAGTTTATTAATTAAATTATGCCTTATAATTCCAATTTATAATGTTGGGATATGTTTTTACATGTCCATATTACTAGTTATTTGATTTATATGTGATGAGATACCCCCTTCTATAACGACCCGACCCGTACCAGGCCTCGAGCCACAATTGCCCAATGCCCACCTCCACAGGCTAGGGGATGGAGACTAGTGCCTAAGGCACAAAAAATTAGGGGAGGCATTTACCTATGAAATTATATACACACATGCAACCAACTCAATGAAAAAGTTTAGTGGATAAAAAATAAATATACAACACTTCTATAAAATTAAACAAAACATATATGCATCGATCTCTAAACAGTACAACTACAAGAAAAGTAAAGCTGAAAGGGAAAGGGAAAAAATACACACCCAACTAGAAAAGTGCCACAACCCGACAAAAGGTGAAAACATAAAACTGTCGGTAGAGTCCCGATCCTGAATCCCAAGTTACAACCACCACACGTGGTCCAAGAACCCCATATCCCTAAGATCCTCTAATATCATGATCAACCTGTCTATTGTCTGCAAGGGAACACCAAGTGAGGGTAAAAACCAAGTAGGGGTGAGTATAAAAATAGTCAGTAAGATGCCCAGAAGGCTCAAAGGAGAAGAAAGAGTGGTACTGAAGATGAGAGTATTAAGAGATATAATAGAAGAAGACCAGTATAAAGAACAAGGTATAGTAAAAATAAGTGCAGATTAACCCACTAAAAGAGTAAAGTAATCACATCCAAAAATATGGAGCTAGAAATGGTGAGAAGATGAACTTCTTGTTGAGTCTTATATACCTATAGCAGGATAGTAGACTCGTCCAGCCATAAGAAGATATACACAGAAATAATGTGGCATACCCTAAGTGTCTTTGCCTCTCCTGGACAGAGAGTAGTCGAAACCCAAAGAGTGGGAACTAAAAAAAGGATATATAAATATACTCAATCAAAGATACCCAAATGAGAGTGTAAGTGGATATCCATATCAAAATATCATCCTAAGAAAATTGAGTCATCAACAGTTCTAGAAGTAACCATTTATGCCTAGCATCCCATATGTCTACTACAAAACTGCAAGTCAAAGGGATTCAATCACTGCACCTTGATACTATCTGCTTTGGGTGGCACTGTCTCACCCTCATAGTTTTAGGTTGTGTCACAAGGACGTGTCTTGGTGGGAAAAGTGTACCTATTTCTTGATAGTCTAAATTCATGTCAGAGCATGCCTCATCACTGTCGCACAGTTGAGAGGTCGTGTCTCAAAGTCAAGGACCCATACCTAGCCCATCTTGAGGGTTTTACTCTAGTGTTGTCGAGGACCCATTCCCAGCCTCTCTAGAGGGTTCTACTCTAGTGTCATTGTGGACCCATCCCTAGCTAGGATGGATGGTTCGAATTGAAAAATATTGAGGACCCATGACTAGACTGGTTGGAGGGTTCCACTCGGAACTACCATTGGGGACCACTACCCAGCTTAGTTAGATGTAAACCCAAGTCTGCTCTGGCCATCCCTGCTAGATGGTGCCTCTCAGAAAAGCATCGAGGAACTTTGTCCATCCCTATTGGATGGTACCTCTCAAAAAAATGCCTCTACAGTCATCAGGTGCTTCCTCAGATAGGCACCACACCCATAACATCTCACATCGTAACTCGAAATCCACCATGGAGGGAACAATCATGTACTATGCATAAAAACACTCGGGATAGGCTACCCACATGAAAATATCCAATTTTAGAGGAAGGATTTACGAGAGGTAGAAGAATTTTCATAGTAGTACATGATGAGTGTTGGTCCCACAGGATATGTGGCCTCGCCTCATTTCCATGCCTTGTACCTAACCATTCCCAGATACTTAACTATGAATAAGTACCCCTAGGAATTCCAAGGTACTCCCAGCATATATGGCACATCTAGTCAAGAGGTCGACGTGTGCAAAACATTCATCATTGATTAGGAGGGAGAAAAATAAATTTTGCTAACATGCCTCCTCAAATGGTCCTAGAACATTTGACCACATATCTTCATACATCTTCTCTACTCTCACAAGAGTCGAGGTTGACCCAATATGTGGGTTCTCTTCAAACACGTCAAAAGTATATTCCACCAATATTCCTTTCATGTTTCCAAATTTAATGATATTTTAAAATAAGGATTTTCACATCCAAATGGATAATTCCATTGTGATCCTTGTGAAAAAACATGCATGATCGACTATTTATTCACCCCAAATGGAAATCTGATGGAAAAAGTCATAAGCCACTGCATTGTGCTTGAATTATGTCACATGGAGCCCAAAACTTGATCTCAATTTAAAAACCTAGAATTGGTCTTGAAAAGTTCGTCTCAATTTCAGGGTCATAATTCCGCTGACATCTCGCCAATCCGATGTCGTATGGGAGAGTTACGACAGATGCCAGATTCCGCAACAATTATAATAATATTATTGTTGGACATTTTTTGGATCCAAGTCACAAACCAGAATTTAATATCCAACATTGGACTTGAATCGACTATCTTAAAGACATGGTTACATCACCGCTGATGAAACTTCAATCGGACATCGCATGCAGGAGTTATGGCAGGTTGAAGATTTAATAATAATATTAAATCTATTATTAATTTTATCATTTCAGGTTCCTGATCTGAAAACCCAAAAAATACATCCAATATCAGACTCAAAATTTTCTTCTGAAAGTCAAGGTCTCACTACCACTAACAGTTCATGATTTGGATGCCGAACGAGGAAGTTATAGTGTTTTAAAAAATAATAATAATATATTTATTTTTATTTTGTTTTTATTTATTTTACATTTTGTTTTACCCTTACCCCTAGGGTTCCCCCCCATTCCTCAAGTGGAATCCGCACCTATACAACCTAGCCACCACTTTTCTGGCCTGCTGCCTCGCCGCCTGCGGTCTACTACAGTGCCGATCGCCGCCACCTCGGGCTGCTGGAGCCACCCCGTGCTCACCTACCGGATCCACGCCTCACCACCAGAAAACACCTACTGTGCACACTGCCTCCACCTCGGGCCACCAGAGCTGCCTTGAATCATTGGGTTTCCTCACTTGAGAGACACCACCCATGCCTAGACTAAATCTGGTCAGCCTCCTCGACCTACCCTGCTTGAACCGTGCACCGCTGCACCAGTCACCCACTCAACCTCTGCTCATGATCGTCGATCCCCAACCGGCCTCACTGCTTACTCGCACACCACCGTAGTAAACCCTAATCACGCAAATCCACCACAAACATCCTAATTCAACATAATTTCAACCACATATCATTTATTACTTGATATCATCACCGATTCAAATCCTGATTTTATGGTGTCAATTTTTTGCACCAAAAATCGAGTGTGCAAAGGTCAATTATCTGATTGTTCATCAAAACCAATTGTACAATAATTAATTAGTAGGAGTTTTACGAACCGCCATCTAAAAAGGAAACCGATGATGAATAGGTGAAAAATAAAGAACACAAACATGTTTAAATGAATATCCTTGTCTATTGTTTATCTTATCCTTGATTCATCATTGTTAGAATGATAAACGAAGAACAATAACAATAATTAATAAACTGATAATGCAGTTTTTTTCAATATATTGGATCGTGCAAGGACACAGATTTACAAACAGAAAATCAATATGCTCAAAGTTTAATTAGAGGCATAAAAACATAAAATAAGAGTCTTACTTGGATTGGATCTCACACTGTTGATAATGGATGCGTTCGTCGATGAAGGAGGATCCGTTGTGCTTTGATCTGTCTAGATCTAAGGGTTCATTTTCATTCACCAACGAGAGGGATAAAAGAGGAGAGGAAGAGTAGTCATCATTAGAAAAGGTATTAGGAGGCAAAATCCATAAATTCTGAATTTTTACTCAAAAATTAGGTCAATATATAAATCAAATAATTAAATAAATAATTACTTAATTATTTAATTACTCAACCACGATGGCACATAAGATGATCTCCTGATGCTGAAAAAGGTTATATGCTACCTAGGGTAAAACCCATGTTCTGAACTCAACAGTAGCCTCATATTTCTCATTCGAGCCCCCCCCATATGTGATTTATTTGGGTTTGATCTATTAAATGAATAAATTAATAATTTAATTCATCCATTTAATATACTGCCAATGAGCAAGGGGTCCGAACGTCCCACACTGACTCATTTTATGTCTTAATTAGGGGAAACACCATGTTTCAGACCAAACTGTGGTCTCATATTTCTAATCTGATCAACCATTTAAGAGATATCTTATTTTATTTAATTAACTGGGTGTGCGTAATATAAAATATATTCAATATTTTTATATAATTAACTCCGGGCACACCGGGCATCAGAATTGCATGCCGTCTCATCGTCTAACTCTGGAATAATATTTAGAAATATTCAAAAGTATTATTAGGTAACAAATGGGTCTCTAAATTATTCCCTTATTCATGTTTTTTTTCCTTGAAAAGTAAAATTAGGGAAACAAATCGGGATACCGAGCCTTCACTTAGCTCTACCAGAAGATAGTGTCTCCACATTCTCAGGGTGAAGACCATCACTATCAACACCAAGTAGTGAGTTGTGTCATTCTGTTCATGTGGTCTCCATCACCTCAACCTATATTTAAAAACTACAGTATCAATACTTGACGTTGAGCACACAAGGTACCAACAAATAGGACATGTGATTAAACCCATCCAACCACAAGAGGCTAAACATAGAAATCACGTGGCATACCCCGCATGTCTTCACCCCTCTTAGAAGGATAATAATCTCAAAAAGAGACACTATACTACACAAACGCACCATCTTCTCTATGAATTCAAAGCTACGTCGAAGATTACCAACACAAGGTTACATCGATGCCCCGCATCACCCTGATAAAACCTCAAGAAAGGAGTAGAGAGAAAGGATAATCTCACCTATTTATAATAATTTCTACTAAAAAAATTAGAAAAGACACAAGGCATACATCTTATCGTCTCATGATTTGTAGGATCATAGACATCCAAAGATTACGACTCTCCATGTACTCAACTGCCAGATTCTTGATCTTGACGTGCGCCTCCTGGTGGTGGTGGAAAGACCTTACAACATCATCCCCCACCTCCAACTCCTCCTGCTCCTCTACCAGAACCACCTCTTTGGGGACCCCCCCTGATCACAACAATGTCTCTACCATGGTGGTCCACCTACTTCCTGCTTGGTGTTCTCAACACATTTGGTCAGAAATTCTTATTCCCAGGGACCGCACCTATCACAAGCATAACACTGGCCCAATCCAGGCTGACCCGATGCCTGAGTCTGATCATGAGAAGATCTCCTACATTGAGATCCCATCGTCTGGTGTCTGCTAACTGCGGAAAACATATCAGATCTGTTGTGATCATTTCCATAACCAGCTCTATGGCATGCTTCTGACATATGGTTTTTTCCAAAAACACCTTATTCAATACCCCAACATAGGTGGGGATGCACAAGGGTATTATGATCACACAGATCTCTCTATGGAGTCCCAAGTCAAACTTCCATGTTCAGAAGTAATCGGTAGAGATCATGTCTAGAGTGTAGTGTACAAGGTCTGTGATCCGAGTCTCATACTCAATCACCATCATCCCTCCCTACCGTAACTGAAGGAGCTCCTGAAGTTGAATGAAGTGCAAGCCGGAGGGGTAGAACTCCTCACAAAAAAACTACTGGAAGTCATCCCATGATAGTGCCGACTCATCAAGCATCTGAGTAACCAAACTTTACCAATGTCCAGATACTCCATGGAAAAGGTCAGCTACAAAAGCCTCCATATGATCTGCTAGTGTCCGTATAAGCTTGTAGAGGAGGACCACTGACTCTATCCAAACCTCCACTGTCTGAGGGTCTCGATCATTGAAGAACCTCAATGGTCTCTGGCACCAGAACTGAAAAAGTACATTTAGCCTGCACACATCCTTAACCTGCTCTGCTAGGGCTGTCTTCTACTCAATAGGTAGGGGTGATTCTACCTGCCCACTTGGAGAAAGGGGCTCGCATGATGGGTCCTGAACTGAGGCCTCGTTGCTCATGAGATCATCGTCACGAACCGTATCTAGTATCCTATATAGCTGTCATCGCGGAGACATACCGAATGTTATCAAGAAGTATAGTGGTCAAAAGATCATATATAAATATATGAATAACAATGGGGAGATGACTCAAGAAGGAAAGTCAAAGACTCAATCCTATATGATGCATGTACCATTGTTCCCTTCAATAAGTGTCTCAGGGTGCCGAGTCGACAAATGAGTAATCATGGTCCTAGTGAATGGATACATCAGCTACCCATACCATCACAGAACTCCCTGGCCTAAGAGACTCTATCAAGGAACTTCAACATTGCTACCCTAAACCCAACCAAGAACTTTTTAGGGAAACATATGAACAACATCCCAAGGGTCGAACCACCTTTTATACCACTTGTAACGACCCGACTTGTACCGAGCCTTAAGATGAAACTACCCCAATCCTGACTCCATAGGCCTAAGGATGGCGACTAGAGCCAAAGGCAAAATAAACTAGGGGAGGATTTTTTTTAAGAAACTGTACACACACACACACGCAACCAACTCAATGTAAAATTTCCGAGGAAATGAAAGAAAGACACAAAACTAATATAAAATGAAACTAAACACATATACATCAACCAATAAACAGTAAAAGTGAAAGAAATGTAAAGATGAAAGGGAAAATGAAAAAATAAACACCCAACTAGAAAAGTGACACATCTCTGAAACAAGTGAAAAAGTAAAACAACTTGGAGAGTACCACTCCTAAATCCCAAGATATGACCACCACACATGGTCCAAGCACCCCGTATCCCTAAGATCCTCTAATATTACGATCAACTTGTCTGTCTCCTGCAAGGGAACACCAAGTGCAGGAAAATACCAAGTAGGGATGAGTATAAAAATACTCAGTAGGATGCCCCAAAGGATCGAGGGAGAAACAAGAGAGGTACTAAAGAGGGGAGCAGTAAGATATATAACAGAAGAAGACTAGTAGAAAGAACATAGTATAGTAAAAAGAAGTGCAGATCAACCCACTAAAAGAGTAAAACATGATAATACGAACATAAGGAGATAGAAATGGTGAGAAGATAAAATTATAGTCAAGTCTTCATTACCTATAGCAGGAGAGTATACTTGTCCAATCAAAATAAGCTAGACACAAAAGGCACGTGGAATACCCCATGAGTCTTCACCTCTACCAGAAGGAGAGTAGATAAAACCCAAGGAGTGGGCACTGGAAAAAGGATATATATATATATATATACTTAGTTAAAGAAACCCAAACGAGAGAGTAGGGGGTCTCCTTCTCAAAAGCTCAGCCTAGAAAAAGTGAGTCGCCAATAATTCTAGAAGTAACCATTGATGACTAGAATCCCATACGTCCTCTCCAAGATGCAAGTCAAAGGGTCTCAATAACCACACCTTGATACTATCTTCTTTGGGTGGCACTATCTTTCCCTCATAGTTTTATGTCGTGTCACAAGGACACATCTTGGTGGGAAAAGTATTCCTCTTTCTTAAGAGTCCAAAGTCACATTAGAGCATGCCTCTTCACTGTCGCACAATTGAGAGGTAATGTATCAAAGTCGAGGACCCATACCCATCCCAACTGGAGGGTTCTACTCTAGTATAATTAAAGACCCATTTACATCCCCACTGGAGGATTCTACTCTAGTGTCATCAAGGACCCATCCCCAGCCTAACTGGAGTGTTTTACTCTAGTGTCGTTGAGGACCCATCCGCAACCCATCTGGATGGTTCTACTCTAGTGTCGTTGAGAACTCATCCCCAGCCCAGCTGGAGGGTTTGACTCGGAAATGATTGAGGACCCATGTCTAGCTCGACTGGAGGGTTCCACTCGAAACTACCATTGGGGACCACTTACTAGTGCAACTGGAGGTACATTCAGATCTGTTCTGGCCATCCCTACTGGATGGTGCCTCTCAGAAAAGCATCGAGGAACTCTGGCCATCCTTGCTGTATGGTACCTCTTGGAAAAATGTTGCTGTAGTCATCTGGTGCTACTCGAGATAGGAATCACACCTAGAAAATCTCACATCATAACTCAAAAGCGACTATGGAGGGTACCATTACGTTCTATTTAAAAAAAACTTGGGATATGCTACTCGCATTCCAATATCTGAGTTCATAGGAAGGAGTTATGAGAGGTAGAAGAATTATAATAGTAGTACACGGTGCGTGAGGGGCCCACATGACATGTGGCCCCGCCTCATTGCTAGGCCGTGTACCTAACCATTCCAGGGTACTAAACTACGAATAATTACCCCTAGGCATGCCAAGGCACTCCCAACGTATATGGAACATCTATTTAGGAGGTCAATGAGCGCACAACACTCATCATTGACCAGGAGGGTGAAAATAAAATTTTTCTGACACACCTCCTCAAGCGGTCCCATAATATTTGACCACATCTCTTCATATATCTTGCCCACTCTCACAAGAGTCGAGGTTGACCAAATACATGGGTTCACTTCAAACACATCAAAAGGATCTTCCACTAATATTCCTTTCATGTTTTTACATTTAATGAGATCATTAAATAAGGCTTTTCATATCCAAACATATCATTCCATTATGATCCTTGCGGAAAACACACACAAGATCGACTATTTATTTGCCCCAAATGGACATACGATAGAAAAATCCATAAGTCACTGTATTAAACCAGAATGGAATCACATGGGGACCATGCCTAGATCTTGATTTAAACATCTAGAATTGGTCTTGAAATGGCTGCCTCAATTTCAAGGTCACACCGCCATTGACAGCTCGCCAATCTGATGTCACATGTGAAAGTTACAAAAGATGAAGGACTCCACAATAATAATAACAATAATAATAATATTGTTGGGTATTTTGTGGACCCAAGTCACAAACCATAATTTAATATCCAACATTGGACTTGAATTGACCATCTTAAAGATAGGGTTACGTCTCCACTTACAGTATTTCAATCAGACGTCGCACGCAGGAGTTATGGTGGGACAAGATTTAATAATAATATTAAATATATTATTATTTTTAGCATTTCGAATGCCTGATCTGAAAACCTGAAAAAGACATAAAATATTGGACTTGAAATGACTATGATAGAGTCAGGGTCACACTGCCATTGATGGTTCATGATTTGAACGTCAAACGATGAAGTTATGGGGTTTAAATAATAATAATAATAACAACATTATTATTATTATTATTATTTTATTGTTTTTATTTACTTTTCTTTTTGTTTTAACCTTTCCCCTAGGTTTACCCCCCCATTCCTCATGCGTCCGTCATGCCTACACACCCCGACCGCCGCCCTTTTGGCTTGCTTCCATGTCGCCTATGACCTGCTACCACACCGACCACTGCCACCTCAGGTCACCAGAGCCGCCCCCTACTCACTAGTTGCTAGACCATGCCTGCTGTGCATGGTGCCTCTACCTTGGGCTACCAGAGTTGCCTCGAATCATCGGGACAACTCACCTGGGAGCTGCCACCCACACCTAGACTGAAGCTACCACGGCCTGACCTTCCTGAACCGCACACCACTACGCTAGTCACCCGCTCAACCTCTGTTGATCATCGTCGCTCCTCAACCGGCATCCCTGCATACTTGCACACCACCACGGTAAACCCTAACCACGTAGATCCTCACAAACATCCAGATTAAACCCCATTTCAACCACATATCGCTTATTAATTGATCTTGTCATCGATTCAAATCCCGATTTTTTGTTGTCAATCTGTTGCACCAAAAATTGAGTGTGCAAAGGTCAATTATCCAATTTTTCATTGAAACCAATTTCATGATAATTAATTATTATGATTTTTTTCAAACCACATTCCAAAAAGGCAACTGACGATGAACATGTGAAAAACAAAGAACAAAAACATGATTAAACGATTATCCTTGGCTGTTTTTGTGTTTTCCTTGATTTATCATTGTTAGAATGATGAACACAGAACAATAAAAATAATTAATATACTGATAAAGAAGTTTATTTGAATTTATGGGATTGTGAAAGGAAAAAAATTGAAAAACATAAGATAAATATTTTCAAAGTTTAATTAGAGGCATAAAAACACCAAAGATGAGTCCTACCTAGATTGGATCTCACGCTATTAACAAAGGATACATTTGTCGATGAACAAGGATCTGCTTCTATCTGTCTAGATCCAGGGGTTGTTGTCATTCTCCAATGAGAGGAAGAGGAGAGGAGAGGAAGAAGATTCATCATTGGCAAAGTAATTATGAGGCTAAATCCCTAAATTTTGAATTTATACTAAAAAATAGGTCAAGATATAAATAAAATAATTAAATAAATAATTATCTAATTACTCAACCACGATGAAACATAAACCAATCTCTCAACGCCGAAAAAGGTTACACTATGTCAAGACTAAAAACCATGTTCTAAACTCAACGGTTGTCTCATATTTCTCATATGCATCCCCATTAGTGAGTTATTCCGGTCTAAGCTATTAAATGAATAAATTAATTATTTAATTCATCCATTTAACCTTTTTCTAATGAGTGAGGGGTTTGAACGTCCCATGCTGACTAATTTTATGTCACAACAAGGGGAAACACTGTGTTCTAGACCCAACCATAGTCTCAGATTTCTGATCCAATCAACCATTTAAGAAATATCTCATTTTCTTGAATTGATTGCTCATGTGTAATATAAAATATATTCAATATTTTTATACAATTAATTCTAGGAACACCGGGCCTCAAAATTGCTCTCCATCTTAGTGCTTAGCTCTAGAATAATATTTAGAAATATTATAATGTCTTATTAGGTAAAAACCAAGTCTCTAAAACTTCTATATCATACACTTATTTTTATGAATTTTTATGTGACGCCGTTATGCTACCAAAATTTCACCATGATTTTCCATGAAAAACAATTGTGTAGTGAATACCATTCACATTTCCAATCAAGGTTGTTCAAATTTATGCACATATACTTTCTGACTGGGCACTTAAATATATTTATTCCATACTCCTTGATCGTGGAATAAATTATGACAATGAATGAATCCATATTTTATGATCTATGTGTCACACTTAAGCATGTGAATGAAATGAATGTGATGGGTGCTCTCGAAATTATATAATGCTCCAACACATTGGGTAATGTTTAGTCTCATGGTATTTCATGTTAGAAATGGGAGTGAACTTGATTCCTTCATGATACTTTTCCGATATGATGTCTTGATGGCTTTTCCTTGACCTATGTTTATGATGCAGTGTTTTAAGTCATTGCCAAATTTCCCATGTTATGATTATCATGCTATATAATGTATCATTATTTATTTTTATGATTACAACTCTTTTTATGACACATTAATATGCCTATTGTGTTACATGTATCACCTTATACCTTGTTTATTCCCTTACTATGATTTATATCTTACATATTTCTTATGTTTTTCCCCAGGTTATCTTGTGTAGTTTTAAAAGCCATAGAATTTTAGAAGCATGTTAAGGAAATTTTCAATAATATTGTTGTATCCCATGTTCAAGATGTTATGCTATGTACCTAATTTCTAAAGACACTATAATTTTTAATATTATAAGTTGTATTAAGTGTAATATTATGTAATGAATCATGTATTAATGTGAAATAAATAAAAGGGTTGTTATAGTTGGTATAATAGGAAAGGTTTAGTTATTTTTGGGATTAGGTTTAGAAAACTCTAGAGAAATCCTTAGGGATAAGAAAAAATATAAGAAAACATACATAACTTTTGGTAAGTAGAGAGTAATTGGTTTATCAAGAAAATAAATCCTTATTCAGATACCAGAAGTGGATGTGGTTCTGGCACATATGTACCTAGGGGTAACAACTCTGAAAACGTGTGCCAGACCTAAATTAGTGTAACCTGGTACACAAAAATGGGCCTTACTGCGCACCAAGATTGAAAATCCTAGGGGAAATGCTTTGGTAAATTCATAATCTCATTATGAACCACTATTAATGGATCAAAAATACCCATAATATTATATGATAGGAAATATATAATGGATAACATATATTGAAGCCTAGAAATTCATAAGTTAAGAAATAAATGTAATTTATAAGTTATCTATTTATTGTCATTGGATTAAATTTTATGTGTTTAATTATTTAAAAATACTCAACCCTAATTTTTCCTTTATTCTAGATAATGCACGGAAATAGGAGGAACCAGGTAAATAATCAATGCGATGGGAAATGTGATGACTGCCCACCAATGAGATGCCCAACCCAATGGGAGTATGAATTACAAACATCCTAATAATACTCTCTTAATTGAATTAGAATATGAATAGAAACCTAGATCATGAGGAGCATCCAAATCCTCCTAAGAGAGAATAAGCTCTGATTTGGAGCTTTATGCGACAAATGCCTTCAACTTTGAATAGATCATCTGATCCCTTAATCGCTGAATAATGGATCAAATCCATTGTGAATATCTTATCCATACTTTAATGTTTTGAACAAGTGAAGGTTCTACTGACTGTTTATCATACAGAGGGAGAAGGTGACCAGTGGTGGAAATTGATGAATAATACAAAGATTGAGGAAGAGATCGAATCAATAGAGTAGAAGGAATTCCAGAAAATGTTTTTCGATAAATATTTTTCTCACACTCTTCGTCCTAAAATAGAATGGTATTTCCTTGTACTCAAGAAAAAATATAAAGAATCTATCTTGGAGTATGAGGAAAACTTCACAATAATTGCATGATACACCACCATATTTGTTTTTACCCCCAAATTAAAGGTTGAAAACTTCTTCGATGGGCTAAAACATAGTCTATGAAAAGCCCTGGTGATCTGTGACATTGATTTCTTTGAGGAAATTGTCTGATGTTCCCTCAAATTAGAAAAGGAGATCGGAAAATCTCAATAGATCATGGGGATAAGAAGTAGAAATTTGATTTTAATTTTGGTGGTTTTATGGATAAATCTAATGGTGGTATGAAATTTCATCATACCACTTGTCAATGGTGGGGAAAGAAGCACCCTAGAAATTTCCTAAGAGGAACAAGGGCATGATTTTGGTTTGGGAAGGAAGGAAAACTAGCTAATGAATGTCGATAGAAGAAAAACACTAATGTGATAGAGGAAAGGAATGCTCCAGTAAACACTTAGTGCATTATTAATTGATTTAACTACAAGAAAATAGGTCACTTTTCAAATCAATGCACTAATCCAAGGGTTTTTGAAGGCAACCAATGAAATCCAAGGAAACAAAGGTGAAATTTTTCTATTGCAATCACTGAGGGGGATCCTAATAATGCAGTGGTGACATGTATGTTAGTTATTTATTCAAGGATAGATAATATACATTTTTATTCTTGTTCTATGCATTCCTTCTTATCATGAAATTTTAGTAGAACTATTAAAACACCACCACAAATCATAGAAGTTGAGTTGTCAGTGAAAATGGAAAATGGGGAATTATTTCATCCCAAGTATATTACTCTTCCCCTAAGACAATTTACAAGATAAACTTCTCAGTGAACCTTATAATACTCCCTTTGGTGTAATTTTATGCAATTCTAGGTGTAACGCCCTGACCCTAGTTACCCAGAGTCGGTGCATTATTTTAATACATTGACATGATTATAAGGAATCAAGTCCTGAAGGACCGATCAGTTTAGCAGTCTTGGAAAATAGATTACATACATGAACGTTACATTACACATTAGAAAATAAAACACAACATAAATTATCCTTTTAGAATTCCATTAATCCCCAAGATTAAACCTGCTTATCAATCATAATACACTTCTTGGAATCCTGGGAAAATAAAACAAAAGAAAGGGGTGAGCTCAGATGCTCAGTAGGGATAACAATACAGCGGAAACTTTCATAAATAAGTATAAACACTTAAGGAAATGTATAACTAAAACAAAATACTTTTAAACTTGAACTTCATCATAATATGGAAAAAATAAAATGAAGTAATTCCATTTACTTATCCACATGGATATTATACTACTCTAATAATCACATGAAATATCACTAACCACTTTCATAATGATGGAATGCATAATGACAGACTATCATAACCACATAGTCAAGGCCTTGTGCCAAGACTACAAATAAGATTTTGTCAATGCCTTGTGTCAAGACACTATTTTGTCTCATGAGATCTATCGATGCATCAAGGAGCTATAGCAGGCTCCACCCGTCACTTACTAAGTCCAATGCATTCCTCATATGAACAGGTTTAAACATAACATAAACATTCGTATTAAAACTAGCATATGAAATGTAAATACTTTCTCCATAAACCATTAATGGTATAAAAATAACACATCCACAGTCAAACATATCACAAAACCTTCAATACAATATGGAAGTTTTGTATCATAATAAATCAACTTCAAATAAGCTTAAAATCCATTAAAGGATGTTGACATAGATGAAATCAAAACTATTTGAGAGAAATATTTATTTTTTTTGAAATCATTTAAAAGTCACATAATTATAAAAGAAAACATTTACTTTGAAAATATTCTTATAATATTGTAAGGTAAGATTCTATGAATTTATAATGGTGGAAAATAGCCACACCCGCTGTATAAGTTAAAAAAAGACATTATTACCTTAATTTTTCCAAAAAGGTTAAAAAGGACCTTGTTTGGAAAATGATGGAATGATTCCTTTATAAAATTCTTATAAAAAGTCAAACAAGGGTATAAATGAATTTAACCCATAGTCTGTAATATAGTAAGAATGATTTGAAATATATTTTTATGAAACATGGATGTGGTTGATAAAGAGGTCCCAGAAGATAATTACGTATAAACAACCTCAGATAATGAAGAGATTGTGAAACAAACACTTACCAATTTGGTAACTTACAAAAAATAAACCCCATGAAAGAGGTATCATACAATGAATATGTAAATACACATAAATTAAAGTGTATTACACAAATAATACAATTATGGGTAGTATATACACCACACAAAATGTAATAGTGACAATATGGCACGAATCTCACGGGAATAAGGAGTGAGATGAAAACCCCTTACCTTACACTTTCCTTTAGTAGAAGGTACATTTAACCTCCTTTATAATAGTGAAATAATTTTTAATAAATTATAATATAATAATATACATTAATATGATATCATATATGATCTTTTAACATTGCTTTGTTAATAATATCTTAGTATTATCATCGTTTCAGGTGTTAACTTGCTCGTTTTCTTTTATATGTTTTATTACATAATCCTTGTTTGTTATGGATAGGTTGTATCTTATTCATATACAGAATGATATCAAGTCCTTAAAAATTATTTTTAATCATCAAATGAGAATTATACTTTAATGGATATGATGGGGAATGAATCTCATCGCGTTCGTGGAGACGGTAGTCCGTACGTACACAGGAGCGACAATATCATTCTTTTGATATTAAAATAATATATAATTGGATGATATATCATATATAAAGAATCATTATAATGTTATATTTATTATTTAATTCAATTACACATCATTATCATACCCATATAAATAATAATGTTTTGAATAACAATTACACCACGACGTGGAGACAGTAAGCCATACGTACGCACGTATGGTGACATGTCATTAAAAGGATGGATAGAATAATGAATATGGTTGTACCATATTTATAATAACATAAAATTATATAGAATATACTTGATTTATTATTTTAGAATGGAAATAACAAATAAATAAGAAGTTGAAGAAGAAAGGAACTTGAAAGAGGGTGGTGAAAACATTACCTCTTTTTCGGGTTCTTTCTTTGGATTTGATCAAAAGGGCTCCATAGGTTGGCTTTATGACTAAAGGAAGGCCTCTATGTTTAAGTGAGGGAAGTTTAGAGGATAATTGGGTAGGGTTTGGCCGAAAAAAAAGGCTTTGAAGGTATAAAGAATTGGTTAGAAGTGGTGTCCTTTTATAAGGGGGAGGAGGGGCTCTTTTGGAAAAACTTAAAGTATTAATTTCTAATAAATTAATATTCAGTTTCTAATTTCTTTAAAGTGGATTATTAAAAGTATAATATGGGTATGAGTCTAAATACTTTCATCCAATATATTTTAGACAAATTTGGGTCACTATATTAACCTTATCATTTATATTTAACTCTTAGTTAAATAGTTTGACATTTACCATGTCACTTTGTATTTTTATATTATATGGTTAATAAACTTACTATATACTTCAAAGAGACCCCAAATTTGTCCCTTAATGATACACCTATCATTATATAAGTCCTTTTACCAAACCTTATATTTTTAGGAATATAATATCAATTAATAATATAATATTTGTTTTAAAAACTCATTTATGTCAATTTTGACAATATTTAATAATTGATTTTTGTTAAAGTCTTAACAACTTTATTAATTGGATAAAAATTTATTTAAGAAATCATAACATGTCATATTAACCAATAAAATTATTTTATGGCATCAAAACTTTCAAATTATATTTATTTTAACATTTATAATACTAATTATTTGATTCTTTAATTAATAGGGAAAATACTGCATCATTATTGTGTCATAAATAAATTTAATTATTCAATGTATAAAAATTATAAATAAAATAACATAATTTAGGAAATATTTTTATATTTATAAGGAATATTTATAGTCTAAAATATAACATATATAACCCTATTTAAAAATTATTTTTCTAAAAGATATATTCTTATGTCATTTTTGTATTTACTTTAACTTTATTAATATAAAGTGTCATTATCATTTACAAGTGGCTTCATGAGGTCCCAAAATAGACCCAAAGATGCCCATGGTCGGACATGTATCAACAAATAGGGTTAGGAAACGTTTTAGGGTAATTTATTATTATTATAATATTATTTTTTTACCCTTATTTACCGGATTTACCCTTTAACGATGGTAAATAAAATATTTACCGAAGTAATTAGTCAAAATGTCTAAAAATAAAAGTTATCTATTTACACAATTTGGACCTCCTGATTCTAAATATGGAATCAATTTTTCTAAATTCAAAACACATAAGTGGAAGAAATTAATTTAAAATTAATTCCCGTTATTGAAACAAAAAGCGTGTTTTTAAGAGATAATAACTATAAAAAGATTAACACTTGCTTATGTCCAGTTTAAATGTGTAATTGTGTCCAATGACCAACATTGGATTAAATGATAAAAATATAATCTAATTATACACTAAAATCATTCAAATTAATAATTTATCACTATTAATTATTTCGATTAAAAAAGTTGTTTTTAATTAAAATTTAGTAATTTTCACTATTCATCAAAATATTAAATTTAACCGAAAAGTACCAAAAATTCACCCTAAGATAATTTCGATATTCCAAATCCAAAAATGAAGTCCATTTTGAAATATAAAATGTATAAAATTTCAAAAAGGGGGTATTACTATTCATAACAGCTAGTTTTATTGGTTGTGGTGTGTGTTAGAACTCGAAGTTGCGTACAACACAGGCTACTGCATTATTCAAAGAGAAGCGTACTGTGGAAGATTGGGGTGTTACATTCTACCCTCCTTCAATAAATTTCATCCTCGCAATTTGAAATTATTTTTCAAAAATAAAAGGTTGAAAATAGAAAATACCTTTGGGAAAACCCACATATGAAATTAGGTTAATAAAATTTAGTCTTAATAAGAGGAAAAGGAAAATGAAAGGGTCACCAAAAAATTATAATCTCTATTAGGAGAACATTGGTGGAAATTAGAGACATATAATTAGAGGAAAAACTTAAATATTTATAGGTAGTGATTAAGGTCATCAATTACAAACAATTGTAAAATTGAGGGCCTTAAATTCATCAATATATAATGATTTAAAATACCATCGGTTCAACAAAACATATGGTATTAGGATAACAGATTTTTGGTTTTAAGATCCCTTCACTAAAGTATAAGAATTAATTTCTTCATAGAATAAGAGAAGAAAAAAAATATATACTTGACAAGTATAGTCCCATCCTTTAACTAATTTCTTCCACAAACTCATCTTTCACTCTATAAGATAATAGAACTTAAAATTAATATTATATTTATCCTATTTGTATAGGGTTAAAAAAATGAATTTATAATTCATCTACAAGATTTTTTTTAGAAAAGACTACATTATTCAATCCAGGACATCATGTGGGCCAGTGGTAGGTGATACACCCTTGTCGCCCTTCAGTTGAAGGTTCAAGTCTCGCGGCCTTGCCGGATGCGACATGTTGCCGCCCGACCTCTAGGTTGTCCTTTTATGGAAATCCAAAAATAATCTCAAACTAGAATTATCCAAAATACTTCTATCCAAACTCATAGTCCAAAATTTATAAGGAAGGTAAACACAATGAAGATCCTTTTTTCCAGGTAATAACATGTGTACACCTTCATCATGTATTCTTTTAAAACACCACAACATCCTGAATTACCATAAAACCTTGTTTATTACATTCATGCTCCATTATTCCTTATAGAATACTGGATATACTCTTTCTATACAAAAATTTGTAAACTCCAACAATAATGGAATATACAAATCATTAAACAGTTTCAAGGAAGTCAAGAATATTCAATATAAGTTATCCAAATCAACCATCTCTTATTCCAAAATCACTACCTCATTATCAAGACCATTTTAAGGATTACCATTCCTTCAACCATGTATTTTCCAAAAAGTGTAGCTTACTTTTAAGTCACTTTTCTTAGAACCATATAATATCAAATCTTCAATAAAATAGTACTACAATATAATCCTTATTTATCTCCACAATTCATGTAACCAGTATACTGTTGATACAACACTCAAATGAAATAATTCTATAATAACAACATAAGTACACTAGTCATTCTTCTTCATCTGAGGTAGTATCGAAACTTGATTATTATCCAACAACATCATTTATTGTATACTCTTATGAATGAGAAATTGATTCGCGTAGTGTCTCAACACCTTGCAGATGAAGCATTTTACATTTGAAAACTTTTCTTACCCTTGAAATCACATACTTGGTGTCCTTTTTCTCCACACTTATAAAAAACTCCCATTCACTTCAAGCATTTACCAAGGCGATTCTTTCAACATTTATTACATATGGGAAAATCCTTCTTTTCCCTCTTCCCTTTATCCATCTTTCTCTCTTCCATCCTTTTATTCTCTTACTTCCCTTCAAAGACATAGGATTCAGAGAATTCATTACTTATCTTATTAACACATGATAATATTTCTTCATATGTTGAGAATACATGGGAGAATATTTACCTTCTAAATGTTGGCTTAATACAGTGAAAGATATGATCCTTCTTACTATTTGGATCATACGTATTCCTGGAGTTCACATTCCTTCTACTAGGTGCCATTTCTAAACAATGGCATACACTAGGTTAGTTTATTAATTGTAATTAATAATTCCAAACATGTAAAATACCTAACGTAAATTGAATAGTTTATGGATATAATCCATAATCACAAAAATGTTTTCTTTGAGGAGTTATATACTCACAAACCCTTCATAGTGGTTTGTAAAGAAAACGAGAATTATCCTAAGCATATCCCCTGGGAGTGTCATAACCAAGAGTGCAGCAAGGCCTGTTGTCGTGCAATAGTTCTCGTTCGAGTCTAGCTCAAAGCGGTGTTTTTGGGTTTTGCCCCTAGGTACATCTGTGCCAGAGCCGCCTCTACCTGCTCGTATCCAGACAGGGATGTATTTGCTTAGAAAACTCACAACATCTCTACATTACCAAAATTATAGGAAGTCCTTCTATACTAATCTTCAAAGTCTATCTTAGTTATATGTGATTTAATCAGAGTTTATCCAAATCTACCTTCCAAGGTTATTGCTAAACTTCTTCTCATACCAAATATAATGCCATGACTCCAGTTACCCAGAGTCGGTGCATTATTTTAATACATTAGCATGATTACAAGGAATCAAGTCCCAAAGGATCGATCAGTTTAGCAGTCTTGGAAAATAGATTACATACATGAACATTACATTATACATTAGAAAATAAAACACAATATAAATGATCCTTTTAGAACTCCATTAATCCCCAAGATTAACCCTGCTTATCAATCATAATACACTTCTTGGAATCCTGGGAAAATAAAACATAAGAAAGGGGTGAGCTCAGATTCTCAGTAAGGATAACAATACAATGAAAACTTTCATAAATAAGTATAAACATTTAAGGAAATGTATAACTAAAACAAAAGCCTTTTAAACCTGAACTTCAACATAATATGGAAAAAATAAAATGAAGTAATGCCATTTACTTATCCACATGGATATTCTACTAGTCTAATAATCACATGCAATATCAAAAACCACTTTCATAATGATGGAATGCATAATTCCAGACTATCATAACCACATAGTCAGGGCCTTGTGCCAAGAATACAAATAAGATTTTGTCAAGGACTTGTTCCAAGACACTATTTTGTCTCATGAAACCTACCTATGCATCAAGGACCTATAGCGGGCTGCACCCGTCACTTACTAAGTCCAATTCATTCCTCATATGAACATGTTTAAACATAACATAAACATTCGTATTAAAACTAGCATATGAAATGTCAATACTTTCTCCATAAACCATAAAAGGTATAAAAATAACACATCCACAGTCAAACATATCACAAAACCTTCAATACAATATGGAAGTTTTTTATCATAATAAATCAACTTCAAATAAGCTTAAAATACATAAAAGGATGTTGACATAGATGAAATCAAAACTATTTGAGATAAATATCTCTTTTTTTTGAAATCATTTAAAATTCACATAATTATAAAAGAAAAATTTTACTTTGAATATATTATTATAAGATTGTAAGGGAAGCTTAGACAATTTTATAATGGTGGAAAATAGCTGCACCCTCCGTATAAGTTAAAAAAAGATATTCTTACCTTAATTTTGTCGAAAAGGTTAAAAAGGACCTTGTTTGGAAAATGGCAGAAATATTCCTTTATAAACTTCTTATAAAAAGTCAAAAAAGGGTTTAAATTACTTTAACCCATAGTCTGTAAAATAGTAAGAATGATTTGAAATACATTTTTATTAAATATGGATGTGGATGATAAAGAGGTCCAAGAAGATAATTACGTATAAACAACCTCGGATAATGAAGAGATTGTGAAATAAACCATTACCAATTTGGTAAATTACGAAACATACACCCCATGAAAGAGGTATCATACAATGAATATGTAAATACACATAAATTAAAGTGTTTTACAAAAATAATACAATTATGGGTAGTACATACACCACACAAAAGGTAATAGTGGCAATATGACATAAATCTCACGGGAATAAAGAGTGAGATGAAAACCCCTTACCTTGAAATTTCCTTTAGTAGAGGGTACATTTAAACTCCTGTATAATGGTGAAATAATTTTTATTAAATTATAAAAGAATCATATACATTAATATGATATCATATATGATCTTTTAATATTACTTTGTTAATAATATCTTAGTATTATCATCGTTTCGGGTGTAAACTTACTCATTTTCTTTTATATGTTTTGTTACAAATGCCTTGTTTGTTATGGAAAGGTTGTATCTTAATAATATCCAGAATTATATAAAGTACTTAAACATTTTTTTTAATCATCAAATGAGAATTATACTTGAATGGATACGATGGGGAATGAATCTCATCGCGTTCTTGGTGACGGTAGTCCGTACGTACGCACGAGCGACAATATCATTCTTTTGATATTAAAATAATATATAATTGGATGATATATCATATATATATAATAATTATAATGTTATATTTATTATTTAATTAAATTACACATCATTATCATAGCCATCCAAATAATAATGTTTTGAATAACAATTACACCACGACGTGGAGACAGTAAGCCGTACGTACGCACGTATGGTGACATGTCATTGAAAGGATGGATAGAATATTGAATATGGTTGTAACATATTTATAATAACATCAAATTATATATAAGATACTGGATTTATTATTTTATAATGGAAATAACAATGAAAGAATAAGTTGAAGAAGAAAGGAACTTGAAATAGGGTGGTGAAAACATTACCTCTTCTTCGGGTTCTTCCTTTTGATTTGATCAAAAGGGCTCCGTAGGTTTGCTTTCTTACTAAAAGAAGGACTTTAGGTTGATTTGAGGGAAGTTTAGAGGATAATTGGGCAGGGTTTGGCCGAAAAAAGGCTTTGAAGGTATGAATAATTGGTTAGAAGTTGTGTCCTTTTATAAGGGGGAGGAGGGACTCTTTAGAAAAAACTTAAAGTATTAATTTATAATAAATTCATATTCGGTTTATAATGGATCCAAAGTGGATTATTAAAAGTATAAGGTGAGTATGGGTCTAAATACTTTCATCCAATAGATTTTAGATAGGTTTGTGTCACTATATTAACCTTATCATTTATATTTAACTCTTAGTTAAATAGTTTGACATTTACCAAGTCACTTTGTATTTTTATATTATATGGTTAATAAACTTACTATATACTTCCAAAATACCCCCAAGTGGTCCATTAATGATACAACTATCATTATATAAGCCCTTTGGCCAAACAATAGATTATTAGGAATAGAATATGAATTAATAATATAATATTTGTTTTAAAAACTCATTTATGTCAATTTTGAAAATATTTAATAATTGATTTTTGTTAAAGTCTTAAAAACTTTATTAATTCAAAAAAAATTTATTTAAGAAATCATAACATGTCATATTAACCAATAAAATTCTTTGATATCATCAAAACTTTCAAATTATATTTATTTTAACATTTATAATAGTAATTTTTTGATTCTTTAATTAATAAGGAAAATAATGCATCATTATTGTGTCATAAATAAATTTTATTATTCAATGTCTAAAAATTATAAATAAAATACCATTATTTAGGAAATATTTTTATCTTTCTAATTAATATTTATAGTCTAAAATATAACATATATAACCCTATGTAAAAGTTGTTTTTCTAAAAGATATATGCTTATGTCATTTTTGTATTTACTCTAACTTTATTAATATAAAGTGTCATTATCACTTACAAGTGGGTCCATGGGGTTCCCAAAATCGACCCAAAGATGACCATGGTCATACATGTATCAACAAATATGGTTAGGACACGTTTTAGGGTAATTTATTATTATTATAATATTATTTTTTACCCTTATTTACCAGATTTACCCTTTAACCATGGTAAATAAAATATTTACCGAAGTAATTATTAAAAATGTCTAAAAATAAAAGTTAACTATTTAAGAAAATTTGTACCTACTGATTCTAAATATGTAATCCATTTTTCTAAATTCAAAACACATAAGTGGCAGAAATTAATTTGAAATTAATTCCTGTTGTTAAAATAAAAAGCGTGTTTTTAAGAGATAATAACTATCAAAAGATTGACACTTGCTTATGTCCAGTTTAAATGTGAAATTGTGTCCAATGGAAAAAATTAGATTAAATGGTAAAAATATAATCTTATTATACTCTAAAATCACTAAAATTCATAATTTATCACTATTAATTATTTCAATTAAAAAAGTTGTTTTTAATTAAAATTTAGTAATTTTTACTATTCATCAAAATATGAAAGTTATCCGAAAAGTACCAAAAATTCACCCTAAGCTAATTTTAATATTCCAAATCCAAAAATGAAGCCCATTTTGAAAGATAAAATGTATAAAGTTTCAAAAAGTTGGTATTACTATTCATAATGGTTAGTTTGATTGGTTGTGGTGTGTGTTAGAACTCGAAGTTGCGTACAACACACACTACTGCATTATTCAAAGAGAAGAGTACTATGGAAGCTTGAGGTGTTACACTAGGAATGTATTGTATTACCCTATATCAATCCAAAATAAATTTTTGCAAGAAAAAAATCACTCTCTATATTGAGAATCGTCCCCCGATTCTATACAAATGAAAGTAGGAGGATGATTCTTCTTTTTCACCAATATAAAAAGAATGGATATTATTTCCCTATGATCAATCATATCTAGCTAAAATGATTAAGTATAAGTAAATAAACATCCTATAAGAAATTACTATTGTGGGGAAATGCGTTGATGTGTTTCTTGAGGGATTTCTTGGTCTTCATCCCATCTGAGAGGTTGAATTTTCAATCAATATTATACTTGGGGTGTTACCATTTTCCAATAATCCACATATAATGGTTATTGTGGAACTTTAGGAGATGAAGAAACAACTATATTAGAATATTGATAAATGGTTCATATGCCCAAGTGCTACACCATGGGGTGCAATAGTCCTCTTCGTCAAGAAGATGTATGGGAAAATGTGCCTTTGTATTAATTATCATGAGCTGCACAAGATCACGATAAAAATAAGTATCCTCTTCCACAGATTAATGACTTGTTTGATTTTCTATGTGGAGAATAATACTTCTCCAAAGTGGATATTCGGTTAGGAAATTACCAAGTTAGGGTGAAGAAGGAGGATATCCCTAAGACTGCTTTTCATACAAGGTACACGCACTATGAGTTCACAGTAATGCCATTTAGACTCACTAATACTCCAAAATTATTCATTAACTTGAAGAATAGAGTCTTTTGAGATTACCTTTATTTTTTTTGAAGTATTAATAGATGATATTATAATGCACTCCAAAGCCAAGGAGGAGTATGAGGAGCGTCTGATCACTATGCTGAAGACCTTACGAAAGGAGAAGCTCTATTCCAAGTATAACAAATGTGAGTTCTTGTTGAAGAATGTCTCATTATTGGGGAATATCATCATAATAAATGGGTTATATATAGACCCTTCAAATATAGAAGTAATTTAAGGATGGATGAGGCCAAAATTTATGACATATATCCAAAGTTTCCTTGGATTAGCTAAGTATTATTGTCGATTTGTGGGAAATTTCTTGTGATTCTCACACCCTCTAACCAATATTACTCGAAATGGAGTGAAGTTTTCTTTGAATTATGAGTGTGGAGAGATCTTCAAGGAACTAAAAAGTAGGATTATCACTACCCCTATTCTCACACTACCCACAAGGAGAGAACTTTTCAAGTATTTAATGATGATTTGAAGAAGGGATTAGGTTGTGTGTTAATACAAAACGAAAATGCCATAGCCTATACTTTAAGGAAGTCAAAATTTAATGAATAGAACTACCCAATGCATGATTTAGTGTTTGTTGTAGTGATATTATATTTGAAAATATTGAGGCATTATCTCACTGGGGAGAAGTGTGAAATATAAACAGATCACAAAATCCTAAAGTATATATTCACACAAAAAGGGATGAATATGAACCAATAAAGATGGTTAGAGATGATCAAGGAATATGAATACTCAATTCACTACCATCCTGAGAAATCTAATGAAGTGGAGGATGCTATAAGTATAAAGGATCTAGAAATTCTATCATTGATGATAATTGATAGGGATCCAATCTTTTTAAATTTGTAAAAGATGGACATGATAATCATAAAGGAATGAACATCATAAATTCTTTCAAAAATGATTGTTCAACCGTCACTTCTAGAAAAGATAAAGAATTTTCATATAAATGAAATGGGAATTTAGGATAAAGTGGAAACTATAAGAAAAGTTAATTCCTTGGAGTTCAATTTTATTGAATAAGTAATTATGAGATTAGGGTTAAGATTATGTGTTCTATCAAATCATGAGTGAAAGAAGAAACTATTGGATGACACACATAGCTCAACCATATCTATTCACCTAGGTAGCACAAATATGTATCAAGATCTTTGAGAGAAATATTTGTGGGACAATATAAATAAGCATATCACTGAATATAAATCAAATTTCTTGGTATATCAACAAGAAAAGTTGAAAGGAAAATGTCTAAGGGGATGATGCAACCACTACCCATACCTAAATGGAAATGGGAAAACATCACTATGGAATTTTTCAATTGACTTCCAAATACATCTAGAGAAAATAATGATATCTATACTATGGTGGATCATCTTATATATACTGCACACTTTATTGCAATTTAGGAGGATTTATCACTGGATCAACTTTCATAGATATATATTATGGAAGAGGTAAGGATGTATAGAGCACCACTATCAATTATATTTTATTGAGATATGAGATTCACCTCTATGTTCTGGAAGAATCTCCAACACCCTCTGAATTCTTAGATGAACATCATCATAACTTATCACCCCCAAATCGATGGCCAATCTAAGCATATTACCTAGACACTTGAGGAAATGTAGACAACATGTTATATGGACTTCAAAGGAGTATAAGTCCAACATCTACCTATGGATGAGTTCTCATGAAACAACAGTTTCCACTCAAGAATCCAAATGGATCCCTATGAAGCTCTTTATGGGAGGAGGTGCATAACACCTACATGTTGTGATGAATTTGGGGAATGAAAACTTATAGGTTCTAAAATATTCAATGAAATGGTGGAAAAGGTCCAAACCATTCATTGGAACATCAAGGATGCTCATACCTAGAGTTTGATACTGGAGACATGGTATCCTTATTCATATCTCCATGGAAGAAATTGATGAGATTTGGGAAGAAGGGGAAGCTTAGTCCAAGATACAACATCCCCTTTGAGATCCTTGATCTCATCGGAGCGGCGTCCTACCGAATTGCACTCCCACCTAACCTATCTAAAGTACATGATGTATTATATTTATCCAAAAAGGAGAAAGTACATACTAGACCACTCATGTGTACTAAATATAGAGGTGGTACCAATGGAGAAAGACTTTTCCCATGAGGTGCAACTGGTGAAGATCTTAGATCATAGAGACAAGGTTATATGGAATAAGACAATGCACCTTGTGAAAGTGATGTGGAGAAACCACCACAAGTTTGAAGAAAAGAAATGGAAATTGTAGGAAGTGATGAAACATAGTCACTATTATCTATTATAGTGTGGGAAATAAAAATTTCAAGGTTGAAATTTCTTAAGGGGTAATATTGTAACGACTATAACTGTTATAAATAAAATTCCCCTTTTGATTTAATTAAATTTATTATTATGTAATATGCATAAAGAAAAAAATCACTTCTTTTGTTTTATTATATCCAATTGTATTTAAAAGACCATTAGGTATCTTTATCGTTGAAAGTATAGCTGTTGAATAGTGGTCACATGATTAGTATAAATATATGTCTTTAATAAATCTAATTGACACAGATAAAGGAAGTGATGACCTCAACCTGTAGGATCGTACCCTATGAAGCCCATTTACCAGTGCTTCTAAGGGAGATAACATTACTGGACTTTTACCTTGACCAAGAACAAGATGATATCTAATAACTTAAGCACGAGTGAAACTATTTACACAAGAAGTTCAAGCTCATCAAGATCACGACCCAAACCATGTTCGCCAAACCACCCCAAGAAAGTCCCACCATCATGAACTTTACCCTAAGGGTGTTTATAGGTGTATTAAAGGTAAATGTATCAATACCCTATTAATATGAGTATATAAATTATTTTATATAGAATAATGAATATATATTTGTCGTATTATTGTTATTTTATAAATGTTTTTATTTTGATTCAATAAAACACAAATAATATTTTTAGTTAATATTCAAATACAAATAAGGAATTTATTTTGATGAATTAAGGTATTTTTTAAATAAATAACATTTTAATAATATTTATTATTAAATAATTTATTATTAAATATAAATTATCATACAATTTTTATGAATTTAAATGTAATTTTTATAAGGGTTCAAAAACTGTTATTTCCTAAAAACATAATATTTATTAAAAAATATTGATTTTATTTTAAAATTAAAAATTATCATATTTAGAAATATATTTAGATAAAATGAATATTATTTTTTGGATCATAATTTCCAAATTATCCAATGGTGAATTTTTAATAATTTTATCATAAAGTCAAATTTTCGGGTAAAAATTAAATACCGTATAAATAAACTTTGTGTATTATGACATCATAATGACCCAAAACTAATGTAATAAATACTATAAAGGGTATGCAATACGAAATATATGTTTCCCTTTAAAATAATGTGATTTTATTTTTATTTGGTTAATTTTATAAATCCTTTACGATCCTCTAAAACCATTAGAATATTTTATGGTTTTAAAATCATTTGTTTAAGAGCATGACTCACCTCCACATAATAAAGGGAATTATTTTATTAATTTAATCCCTTAGGATTATAAAATAATGATAAACACTCCAATTTGGTTGAAATCATGGGAAAAAACCATGGGATAATTTTGGGTTTTGGTTATTTTATTATATAGAGTCCAAAACCCAAATAATAAAGAAATCCCCCTATTTTACTATATAAATGCACCCAATAAACCATTTATATTTACTAAAAACCCTTTTAAAACATAAATACTCTTACATACATTCTCTAGATTCTACCCAAGGAACCCCAAAGCTCTCAATAATCCCCTCCCTAGAATTTGGAGCCACAGACTCAAGTAAGGGATTTCTCTCTTCTCATCTTCATTCAAGCACTCTTTTTTTGTTATGTCTCATAATTCCATTTTATTATGTTGTTATATGTTCTTAAATATTCTAATTAATTTCAATTTTATTTATAAATGATGATATAACCCTTTCACTCCCATTAAGCCTCGCATGATCCTTTTTGTACACTTGTTACCATGCCAGAATATAGTTAGGATTCTTTTCTTTATTCAAGTTTCTTTATTAACTTATGTATTCTAATTCCAATTTATAATGTTGGTATATGTTTTTACATGTCACTATTATGGTACATTTTATTTATATGTGATGATAGACCCCCTTCTCTATCATTAACTCATTTTTATGAATCTTTAAGTGACGCCGTTATGCTGTCGAAATTTCATCGAGATTTTCCATACCAAAATAATTATATAGTGAATACCATACCCATTTCCTATCAAGGGTGTTCAAATTTATAAACACATAATTTTTATTGTGGAATTATATATATATATATATATATATATATATATATATATATATTCTACACTCCTTGATCGTGGAATAACTTATGATGACGAACAAATCTATCTTTTTTGATCTATGTGGCACACTTAAGCATGATAATGAAATGAATGTGACAAGTTTGTATGAAATTATTTAGCACTCCAATTCATTGGGTAATGTTTAGTCTCATGAGATTTCATGTTGGTATAGAGTGAACCTAATTACTTTATGGAAATTTATCTACCATGATTTATTTATAGTTTATCCTTGACTGATGTTTATGATGTAGTGTTTTAAGTTATTTCCACATTTCCCATGTTATGATTATCATGATATATCATGTATCATTGTTATTGTTTATGATTCCTACTCTTTTATAACCCATTTATATAACTATTTTATAACATTTATCACCTTATGTCTTGTTTATTTCCTTACCATGCTTTATATCTCACTCCTTTCTTATGTTTTTCCCCAGGTTATCTTGTGCAGTTTTAAAAGACATAGAATTTTAGAATCATGTTAAGGAAGTTTTTAATAATGTTGCTGTATCCCATGTTCAAGATGTTATGCTATATACCTAATTCCTAAATACAATATACTTCTCAATATTCAGGGTTTTATTAAGTGTAACATTATGTAATGATCATGTATTAATGTGAAATAAAGAGCAAGGTTGTTATAGTATATTCCTCCTGTATTTATGAATTAACCCAAGCCAAAATGGTTTTAATGTTAGATAAGATAATTCCCTAAAAATAATAAAACTTTATATGATGAAAAACAATTTTAACCTCCAAAATTAAATAGAAATATCCAAATTTCAACATAGATCATTCAATAAATACCATCCTTCCTAAAAAATATTCTATAATAAAAGTGAAACCCGAAAATTAGCAGTATTTGATCATATACTCTTTTAAATAACATTAATCAATATAAATGTCTTATACTATAAATTTAATGGACTAAATCACATAATCTCCAAGATATGCCAACCATTTCCATAAATAACTTAAACCACCACCAGTACATAATAAAATCATATATTATTCTAAAATATAATTGAAGTTTTACCTATCAAATAAAATACCATAGTATTATATTTATCTTGATTATATATAGGGTTCCGAAAATTGTGAATGTCTTTTGAAATAACACTAATAACTTAATCACCAAATCATTTTCCAATCCCAGGTAATATATTTGATAAAACAAATGTCCCTAAAATGAAAATTACCTTAATAAATTAGATATTTTACCTAAAAAAATGTCTCACTAACTGAGACTTCATATAGGCTAGTGGTAGGCGCTACACCCTTGTCACACTATATTGTGGGTTTAAACCATGTGGCCTTCTCGGATGTGACGGGTTGTCACCCAACATGCGAGTTGTAATTTTCTAAAACCATATTTATATTATATAAAAATATTATAATAATCCTCAAAAAATAACCTAAATATATTCAACATTAAAGAATTTTTTTAACCACAAAGGTTATCTCATATGTTTCATTTTTTATTCCCAATAATAGAAATACCCTGAATTACCTTAAATTCAAAGATTATATAAACCCAAATGGATATCCTTACCTTTAAACATATTTCCTTAAAATAAAAAAGGAATTATTCCTTAAATAATTTTTTTACACATACTAAACCTTTGGGTTGTGTTCCTTAATGTATGTTTTCCTAAATCTAGTTCTCAAGCTTTATACTAAAATTACTCTGATACAAATTGTAACACCCTGACCGTAGTATCCCGGAGACAGTGCATTATTTTATTACATTGGAATAATTACAAGGAATAAAATCCCAAAGGACTGATCAGTCTAGTATTCTTGAATAACTAGATACATAAATGGTTCCCTATCACATTGATAAAACATAAAACATAAAAATGGAAAATAATTTTCATCCTTGAACTCTTTAAATTTTTTTATCTTTATAACCTAGGGAAAATAGAACAAATAAAAGGGTGATCTCAAATGCTCAGTAAGTGTAAGTAAAGTGGAAGTAATAATTAATTAATGATAATTAATCAACATGGTAAGGTAAATAACTGAGAAAATATTCCATTTAAATAACCAGATAAGGAACAATCAATATGACATAGTAGATAAACAAAAAACATTCCATTTAATCAATAAAATGATAATAAAATACATTCAAAGATATGTAAAAGAAAAAATCTCATGGATAAAGATAACTGAACTGAAGGAAATGCTTAATTAATAGACTTTATATATCCGGAACATGAACTACAACCATCAAGACCTTTCACAAAATGGTTTAAGTCTGTGGGTAGAAACCTATCTATTATATTTTGAAACAAACTCAAAGGGTTTATTTCTAACTGGTTTTGTCTCATGAGACTACCAGTGTATTGAGGGGATTTCATTAATCAGTCCCCAACCCATATGGTTTTATTAAACGGTCCCCAACATGTGTCTTACCCATCCAAATAATTCCTCATACATGAAATAATCAATTTAAAAAAATATCTTTAAATCAAAGTGCCCCATATAACTTTGAAATATTTGATTCATAAGCTACATAAAAGTAAATAATTATAAAATTAAAAATTTAATACCAAGAAGATAAAGGTATTCATGATATTATATATCAAAAGGGGATATAAATACATCTCACAAAATAATTAAGTGGTGAATATGTCATTATTCTCATAAATATAAAAGGTGAGATGAAAATACCTTACCACTTTGTAATAATTTATTTAAAATACCACACATTTATGAAATAAAATATTTTATTTATAAATAACCTTGTAAAATTTTAAAGGAAGATTCAAAACATTAGGGCATCATAATGGTGGGAAATTTGGTTTATTCTATATGAGTTAAAAAATATTCCTTTTACTTTTGTATGAAATGTTATAAAGTTCCTTGTTTAGTAAAATGACAGGAAGATTCCTTTCAAAGAATTTTTAGAAAGTAAAAAAGGGGAAAAATGAATTTAAAAAATCATTGCATAACAGTAAAAAAAATTGATTTTTTTGAAAACACTAACATAAAAGATAAATATTCCCTAGTAGAGACTTAAACATAAACAATATCGGATAATAATGAGATAGTGAAATAAATAATTATCATTTTATAATTAATAAAATTGTATGACCATGAAAGAAATAAAATTATATGGATATGAAAATACCATAAAATTTAGAATAATAATCATAACATAAATTTATGGGTTCTATATACACCACATAAAAGAAACAAGTAGTGTATAAGGCATGTGTCCCACATAGATAAAAGTGAGACAAATACCCCTTACCTTACACTTCCTTTTTAGTTGTATATAATTTAACCTCTATTACAATAGTTTAAATAATGTTATTAATTTATATGAGAAACTTATTCATATTTATGATATCATATATGATTTTATTATGTTATTTTATCACCTATTTGTTAATAATCATTCATTATTTTCACTATTGTAGGTGTTAATTTTCTTATTTCTGAAGTATGTTTTGACTTGTTAATTTTTTTCCTATTACTTATATAATGATTTAATCATATATAATGTAAAAAATCATGTAAATATTTTATATATATATTTATAATAATCCATAAAATTTATAGATATGAAATGAAATGCACTGTTCATGGAGATGGTAGGTCGTACGTACACACTAACGCTACTTTCATTTCTTTTCCATATTAAAATAATTAAAATTAAATGATATATATGTATATAAATATTATAGAATCATATATATGTCATATATATCATATATGTTTATTAAAACTGTCCTTTATATGTTCCATGTATAGTGTGAATGAATCATATCACTTTGAGGCGGTGATAGTCCACACTTCCACAAACAATGTTATTGTATTTACACAAAATGGAAAGCATAGAAGAAAGTGTTATATAAATATTAATTAAGTATTATGAAATCATAAATATCATAAATATCATATAAAATAGTGTTTTTAGCATAATTTCCAACCATGAGAGGTGGTAAAGGAAAAACGAACGATATCATTTCGTGAGGTGGTTGTTCGTCGTACACGAAAGATAAATTCATTACCCATTTGATGGAAGTGTGTGTAGGTGTAGGTATAAACCTTAACATAAAAAATATAAATATATTTTGGATATTGGGTTTATTATATAAGCATGTAATAATGATAAATGAAGAAGTGGGGAAAAAATAATACTAAAGTGATCGTTGAAGAACGTTACCTTTTATTTGGGTAACTCCTTTTGATTTATACTAGAAGACTTCCTTGGATTACGTTCTTCCAAAAGTGAGGCCTCTAGGATTGGGGGAGGGATGTTGGGAGCATATATTATTAGGGTTTGGACAAACTATAAGACTCAATGTAGTGTGAGCATGTGAGGGAGGAGGTGCAATTTTATAATTGAGGTGAAGGGAATTTTTGGAAACTCTCAAAATATTAAATTAATATAAATTAAATTTAAATTAAAAATGAATACAAATAGATTTATTTGTTATATAATATTATTATGGGTAAAAATAATCTCATAAAATAATTTTTATAAATGTTTAGGTCACATTATTACCCTTATCTTTTTTGCTTTAACCATTAGTTAAACCCTTTAACTCTTACCGTGACAACTTGGATTTTTACTCTTTAAGGATTTATATAGTTACTATAAAATTAAAAAAGAACCATAAATAAGTTATGGATGACATTTTCAACTCTATACCTATAATTTTGATAGATTTTATATTCTTATGAATTTTATGTCATTAAATTATAATTTATTTTAAAATATCATTAATGTCAATTTTGACACTATTCATTTATTTACTTTTAAACAAATATCAATACATAAGAAAAATTATAAAAAAAAACATTTAATACATCCCTAATATATCTATTTTATCTATAAAATTATTTTATGACATTAATTGTATCAAATTATTTTTATTTTAATATTTTTAATAACATTTATTTGATATGTCCATTAGTTAAATAATTAATGCATCATTATTGCGTAAGCCTTTACTTTAATTATTTATTTCCTAAAAATTAGAAAAAAAATTATCATGATTAATATAAACATTTTATATTTCCAATTAATATATATATTCCAAGATATCTTCTTAATACCTATATATAAAAAATGTAATAATTTTTAAAAACACTAGTGTGACATATTGGACTTCCCTTAGAATAAAATACTAAAAAAATGCTTAAAGACATCCAAGTGGATCCAAGAGGTCATAAAATCGTCTAAAAGATGTTTTTGGTAGAAAATAAATCATCAAATAAAATTAGGACAATTTTTAGGGGAGTTTTATAATACTTATAATATTAATTTTACATTTAGTTACCTAATTTACCCTTAACCATTGTAATTAAAAAATATTAAAGTTAATATTCATATTGAACAAAAATAAAAAGAAACAATTTAAATAATTTGGATCCAATGATTAAAAATATGGAATTCATTTTAAAAAAATTAAAAACATATAATTTGCAGCAACTAATTTCAAATTAATCCCATTAACAGAACGAGAAAATGAGTTTTTTAAAGTGAAAACATTCAAAAGATTGAATTTTTTTTATATCCTTATTCAATGTGAAAATGATTCCAATGACCTATATTATATTAAATGATAAAAAATTTATCTAATTATACTTTAAAAATAATTAAAAATATAATATAACATAGTAAATTATTTTCACGAAAAATCTATTTTCAATTAAAATGCAATATTTTATCACTATTCATCCAAACATGAAACTTATCAGAAAAATACAAAAAATTAAACCAAAGAAAATTTTTATATTATTATTTAAAATAATTAGTTTATATTATAAAATAAAATATATAAAATTGTCAAAAATTAAATATAAAATAGGTTCTCCATTAAAAGGCGGTAAAAATGCCTTTATAAAAATATGTGTTTTTATGCATAAAAGTGGGTTTGTTATTATATTATGCCTATTAAATATATTATATGAATGTCAAAAATATTTTATTGAATATATATTACGTTAATATCATTCATTAATTGCAATTAATTTAATTTGTTAGTATAAAACGACTTTGTGAGCATAAAAATTGTTATTTATAAAAACATTTCTTATATATTCAGCTAGTTCCTATTTTAATTTATAATTATTTTTTAACCAATTAATTAAACCATATATTTTCATAAGTTAGTTAATATTATTCATAACTACCAACTTAATATCTAGGTCATATATTATTATATTAAATAATAATATTTTAATAATGTATCATTATTTAGTAAAACTCAGCCTTGCATTTATCACAATCCAACCCACTGTTGTGTGTAGCATAAGATTAACATAGTGTTTTTTATAAATCTAGATAGCGGCAGCATTAAATTTATTCAAAAATGAAAATATTGTAATATCTT
Organism: Viscum album; assembly: GCA_963277665.1. Taxonomy (NCBI): domain Eukaryota; kingdom Viridiplantae; phylum Streptophyta; class Magnoliopsida; order Santalales; family Viscaceae; genus Viscum; species Viscum album. The sequence goes on from OY728126.1 coordinate 338,241,100, forward strand.
TGGATGTTACTCTAACTAAGTGAATACATATTAATAAGTTGTTGATACCTAGGATTAACTCTAAGGTTTCTCTATATATGGATGATTTACATGAGTATTTGAATTTGAGTATATTTTGGAGTAACATGGGGTGTTAATAAATACATATGATCTTTTAGAGATCACATATGATTAACATATTTTCTATGGTATACATAATATCAAATCAAATGATGATGTGTTGTTCTTTAGTGTCAAAATATCTTGATAATTTGACTATTGATATAGGATTCAATATCGCATTTATATTGAGATCATATGAAGTAAATTTTATTATGAGATGAAGATCCACACTAAATTTATATTATAGTATTCTTTCAGGAATTTTTGGAAGGTTGTCATAGGGTTTCAATGAAGTTCAAATCAAAATGAATCTATTTTTTGAGAAAATAATATGAAAATAATTATAATATAATTGTATGATATTTGTAGACATTAAAATATGAAAATATTTACTCCATTTAAGATTATTGAATATTAAAGGATGTTAGGATTCTTGATTGACGAGTTTTAAAAAGATGAAGATCATGTTTAAAAAAATAGTGTTTTCATATTTGAATTATGAAAAACATTCATGTGAACCATATTGACATATATATATAAGAATATTAGTCATAAAAATATGTGATGAGAGAGAATATAATTTATAAGAAATATTAATTTGAGAATGAAACATTGATGAATTTAGTTGAGAAAGCCATATTGAAAATTTGTTGCTACTCCTGAAACTTTAGATATAGATATTTATTAGAACCCAGGACACCCTGATAGGGGAGGGTTGAATTATTGTATCAAATTTAATGAAATTTTCCATATTTTATATTGATTGATTAAACATATAGATTTTAGTTTCAAATTAACTATAATCACAAATGAAAAAAATAAAACACATCACAACAATGTTTTCTTGGTTCACCACTACGAGATACTAGAATGAGAATACACTGATGATGTATCAATCATAACAAAATCCAATAATATTTAATATTTACCTTATTAAAATATTATATTCATGGTCACTTTACTCTAGGATCACTGCATTTATAATCAATTCTGGGATAGTAAATTTCCCCTCTCGATACACTTATATCAACTCCACCTCCTCACACTACTTTAGAAAAATGTATTCTTAGTTTATTAATATGTAGTTTTTTTCCTTTTTATCAAGAATATAATCTTTGATTCAGAACATTATATCCTAAATATGATTCTCCAATTTCCTCCTTGGTCTGCCAAATACCCACTAAAAATAATAGGTAAAAAGTTTTCTCATAAAACTACCTTGCACATAAGTCATACAAAAAACACTATCACCCATATACTGACATCATGAAACACCATATACTTTTTTAAAAAAAATTCATAATGTAATTTTTATAGTGATTAATGGGATAACTTGTTCTATTCTATATGGTTCTTCACATACCATTATTGTACCACCCCTTTATAAAATAATTTTCTGATAAGGACTCTATGTACTGTTAAAAATTTATTTCCAATAATTCCCCTTTGGGAACTAATTTTTTGAAATATAATTAATGATATACTTATTCATTTTATAATTCATGAAATAATTATTTAAAAATCCTCTCATAATTCATTAATGAACTTCCTTCACATATTGCACTTCATGAGCAGACTTCATGATATATCCTTCAAAAAAATCCATTATGAAGCCTCTTTGATTTGTGAACAAGTCCACATCATCATTTTTCTAATTAATCTAAAAATTTTATTTATCTTCTCATTGATGGATCCTTAATGTGTACATTAGTGAGGTATTTATAGGAAAATTCCACTAAGAATATCACTAATCATTACATTTCTTTTAAAACCATCATGTACTCTATTTCACCAATGATCCTCCAATACTGACTTCTTCTGATTACCATCTCAATATGACAAATTATTTCATTCATGTGATGTATTTGTTTAATTAAACTCGTTTGTGAATATTATAGTGAGAATAACCTTTTAAGTAGAATTATTATGGTTATTTCCTACTACATAACTTCACTTGATTTATTCATGGTCGTGAATCTCCTTTACAAATTGGCCACTACAACATTAATTCTTGGAGAGATGATTTTGTACATTATCTACAGTCACATACTCAATATTTAGTCCTATACACCCAATTAGGTCATGTACTCCCTATAAAAAAATCATTCTTTACCCCTTAATTTTTTCACATCAAAAAATTAGGAAAGCATTAGGAAAAATTACCATTTTCTTTGATATTATTCAAGCCTTATTCTCATATTCAACTTACAATAAACCATACTTATTAGCTTGATCGTCCTAAAAATGTATTTGATAATAAACATAATACAATACTAATAAAAAACCCTAATACCCTTATTTCCAACATTCAAGTCACCTTGGTTGAACAAGTATTCCTTAAAAAGAGGAATCCCAAATTCATGATGAATTCTTTAAACGATTTAAGAAAAGAAATTTTATTGGTTCTAAATCAGTTATAGGTTCATGAAAACCTTTTCAATACTATTTGAACACTATATTTAAAACTAGTGGGATTTCATATGAATATTATTTTGAGACTACTTTTATTGGGAAATAACTACTTGGGATAGACATGATACCTTTTAATTTGTAATCAATTTATAAAATTTTTGATATATCAATGTCTATAACATGACTAGAACATAATAAAAGTGTTCTCAACCACACTAGGGGTTAAACTTGTAAAAATTATTTATTCTTTTTTTTAATTATTTATTTCTATTTCATATGGTTGATAATGAGAACGTATGGTTGCATGGATAATGATGCTAATAAATTATAGATGTTTATTTCATAGGAAGGAAATTTTAAAATGTAAATAATGACTCAACACCCACAATGTTTCACCATAGAGAACCTAGGAACATCACATGGTATCCAAGCTGTTAGGGTCACCTCTAATAGATCCTATATTGTTTAAATAACTGAATGAAAATATTAATTTAGTCGACTATAAAAGAATATCAATTTTTAAATGGAATAATTATTGTGGATGGAAGAATATGATGATTACTTATCTTATCTCACTTTTACAAGATTATATTGATACAACTAATATTATATTTACTATAGTTGAGAAATATCCTCTCAATACACGCGACTATAAGAAGAATCTAGATATTGATGGAAAAAAGAAATCCTGTTCTAATAACACTATATAGAATAGTTTATACCAATATTATGAGACTCAAAAATTCCTAATAAATTTAGGATAAAAATTAAAATCCCATTAGATACAATGTTAAATTGAAATAATGATTTTTTCATTTATGGAGGGAAAAATTTTAAGATATTAGAATAGACAATGAAGAAATTATTAATGACTTCTTCAAAAGAGTGTGTAAGATTATTTAAAAACATAGAGGTTTTAGAAACACATTGGATGATTCCATAATTGTGAAGAAATTAATGAGAAATTTTTCTAATAGATATGATACAAAAAAATTATTTGGATGATATATATGAATTTTATATTAGTGAGTTAACACAATATTCTCATTTATTATGAAATTATAACATTTCATGTTTTTAATAAGAATATCGAGGAGGAGGAGGAGATGAAATTAAAATCCATGAAAAATATTAAAATCAATAAAGAGAAAGAGTGTTTATGCTAATGAATCTGAATATGTAAAGTAAAATGATTAAGAATATGAGATAATATTGTCTCTAATTTTAAATAATTTACAAAAAGGAAAATGTGAGTACAAAGGTAAAATCTCACAAAAATATTTCATGTGTGGAGGAATTGGGGAAATTGTAATTGGAAATCCAAATAATAAAGGTGGTGAATATGATAATGAGAAAAATAAGGATGTTTTTAAAAATTAAACAAAGTAAAATCTCTTTAGAATTCAAGAAACAAATTTAGCGCAATAAGTGTCTCACTAGAAGTAAATGTTGAAGCATTATGAGAAATGTATAGAAATACTTGTCCACTTTAGGTATAAATTATAATAAATCACTACAGGATTTTTTAGGGAAAATATATATCATGTTGAAAAACATAGAGAAATTTCAAGTAGTGATGAATAATATGAAGATACCCACGTTAAGAATATATTGAAAATAGATATTGAAGTGTGCCTTAAAAAAAACAAAAAAATAAAGAAACGAATCTTGAAGCTTAAGAAGGAAGATGAGAAAAAATTAAAGTAATATTGAATTACTCAAAAGTAAATTTTATTTCATTAAATAAATCAAGGTTCTAAAGTTGAGAATTATATAATAATCCAAGATGTTAAATGAAACTAGTAGAAAAATTATTTTTGTGTAAATTTTTTAATGTTGGTTATATAAAAACTGATGTAAAAAGTACTTCTAACATTGGGTTTTAAAAAATTAACGTTAAATATGGATTAAAATATCTATTATCTAAAAATTAATTTGAAACATATTATTTCAACATTGGTTTTTATAAAAACCAATGTTTAAAGATGAATTTTGAAACCGATTCTCTAGAAAATGATGTTAAAACTATAATTTTAACATTGGTTATTATAGAAATGATATTAAAATATGACTTTTAACATCAGTTTTTATAGAACCAACATTAAAAAAATAAATATATAAAAACCTAGAAAAGACCTTTTATATTTTTTATCGCACCGCTCCTCATCGCCATAAAATTTGCATTTTGAAAAATAAATATATCATATAGCTAATAATTTTTTTTATACCTTAAAAAATTTCACATTCCCCCCCATTATATATATATTAACTATTTCATATTTCAAATTTTCTTTTAAAATATTCCCAATCATGTTTGAGTACATTCAACCATTCTGAAGATTTACTTTCAACATTCAGTGAAATTTTGGAGATGATGGAGTCTTTGACTAGAAATCATGTTGAATATATTATTAAATGGTTCATATATGAATATATATATATATATATATATATATTTATCAATGGTTTCTTATAAGATAAAAAAAATTATATTTTCACTTATGTACTCATTTGATTTTTCTTTCATTTATTTTTTATAATATTTTTTTGATTATTATCATGGTATCATGGACTATCTTTTTTTGTTCATTTATATAATAGAAAAAAATTTCGTTTTTTAGAAGATTACATAATTAAATAATGAAATTGATATATGTTATTTAACCTTAATTTCAATTATTTTTTCTATAAAAGATCTTTTAATGGATTCCCATTAAAAAAATATTATTTAAAAAAAATTATATTATTCATGTCAGTTATGTGAATAACAGGTGTGAAAAGTAAATTTTAAATAATAACTGATGTTTTAAACAATTTTTAACATCAATTTTAATATTCAACATAAAAAATAAATTTACACGGTCTCTTTCAAATACTTCACCTCTAAAACCGACATTATTTTTTTAAAAAAAATTAATATTAAAGGCCTTTTCTACTTCTATGATTTTAATGAAAAATACACCTCTAGTGATAAGGATTTTAATAAGGAAAAATTAAGATTTATTGATTCTGATAAAACCTTAAAAAAATATGTTATATGGCTAAAATATAGGTTTCAAATTAAAATATGAATCATTATAATGATATGAGAATGCTAGCCCAAATATTTAGGTAATATCTTCTCTAGAAAATGTTGAAACTATTCAACATCTTTCTAATAGTATAGAATAAAAATCTAGAATTGGTAAATTTTATGTTTTTAAAAATCATGTGACAGATACTTCAATATCAATGGTAGAAGAGAATAAAGTGATAAAGCATAACCCCTACAAATCAAAGACAAAAAGAATCTCATAATACATATGGATGGTAACCAGATTTTTATAAACATAACACATACTATCATGAAGGATATATATTTAATGTATTTATTGGTTATGTGGAGTCTATAGTAATAAATTCAATGTTATATTATGAAACATTTCATTTAACTTTAGTATAATTTGTTATGAATTTAGTGGTAACTACTCTAACAACATAAAAAAAAATTCCAAAAAATGAAAAGTTGTTAGAAGAGATCCAAAAAATTAGTCCACTAAAAATATTTTATTTTTAATATATATTTATAAAGGATGTGACTATAAAGTTCATTGTGATGAAGATTTTTTTAACACTATTATAGGGTGATAATTTCAATCTATTAAAGCTAATAAATTATAGAAATAATAAAATAGTAAAGTCACTCCAAGTTGATATGAATTTAAAATATAGTAAGAGAAGAAATCCAGGAGTTCCGAATAGTGGTTTTTCATCCCACATAATAGAATACACCAAAATATTTATGAATTTATTATGTACTCATATATTTTTAGTTAATTTTTTCAATGATTGATCATTAAAAATTATAGGAGATATTATAGCTGATATTGAACCCTAAAATTTAAAATCCAAGGATGTATTATTTTTGGAATGGATAAAAAAATTGAGTGTTAGTTAATATTATGATGATTTGAATTATGTTAGTATTATAAGTAATTATTTGATCAATAGGTGCCTTGAATATGGAATAATGATCAATAAGTTATAGAGAACAAGTGGTAACCCATTCAAATATTTTTATTTCTAATGACACTTGTTATTTGATTTTAAAAGATGAGAATAAGATTTTACATGGTTTTTTTATCTTGATCAAATGAGTATTAAAAACATATAAAATGGGTATGTGGTGAGAGAATTTATATAGCTTAATAGAGAAAGAGATATCACTTTGGAAACATTTTGAAAATGGAAAATGGTGTAAAGAAGTCATGAAAGAGGGAAAATTCAGTCCACTATACCACTTGAAGTAATAAATCAAAATTTATGGGGGATAATATGACATAAACCCACTATAGTTGATATTTATTATATTACATTCATTTATGATTTCAATAGAATGAATATTATAATTTTGATTATATATAAGTCTGAAGTAGTGGAGATAGTCATGATATTTAGAAGATAAGTTGAGAAAGAGGTGGGAGTCTTTACCAAGAAGTTGAGAATTGATAATGTATGGGAGTACAATGGATATTATTTTTAATACTATATTTTCAGGAATAAGACTAAACATCAACATATTTATCCTTATACACCATAAAAAATTGATTTATGGAATGGAAACAAAGATTATTGGTTGAAATAGGTAGAACCATCCTTCCTAAATTCAGACTCAAAATATTATTTTGGAGAGATGTTGTCACTGCAGTTGTGTATATTAAAAATATATTCTTATTGAGACCTTAATTACGCCTGACTATATATGAAATATTGAACAAGAATAATTCAATAGTTAAGCACTTCATGGTGACTAACAATCCTTAATGGTGGAAAAAAAATAAAATTTTAGAATTATTGAAGAAAAGGATTAGGAATGAGTTCACATGGGATATATGTTCAATAGAGGAGTCTAACAATACTAGAATAAAAGGAAACACATGTTTTTAGAATAATATTATGTGAACATAATTTAATATTAACCAAATTTACATGAGCCTCATGGTATAAATATTAATATTTATGAAGAATACAATATACATAATTTTGAAAAGGTGAGTGAAGAATAAGCTAGATATGAATCTAGTCAGGTTGATATAAATTCCAATCATACTAGTGATGATGAAGGTGCTTGTGAATATAAAAAAATAAAATTATAAAAGTATAAAAACATGATGAAGATAATAATTTAATTTTAAATTAACAATAACTCTTTGAAATTATAAGTAGACTGAGACTTGGGAACCAAATGGATCTACTACAAAAAATTGTGAAATAATCAGTTAATAAAGATATTGAACATAAATATTGGATAGATTCTGTGAATGAGGATCTCAATCAGATTGAAAATAAATTTTTATTAGATGTTTTTCCATGACCATAAAAAATTAACATTATTAGAACTATGCGGGTTTTCAAAAACAAGATTAGTGAAAAAGATGAGTTTTTAATAAACAAGGGAATGTTAATATGAAAAGGTAGCTCCAAAATTGAAGGACTTAACATTGAGAAATCATTTTCACCTTTTCCATTGTTTAATAAATAATAATTCTCTTGTATTTTGAATCTCACATGTAATAAATGATTTATCAAATGGTTGGTAACTCTGGTCTCTTGAATGGATATCTTGAATAAAAATTATTAGTTGAGTAACCCGAAGGATTTATCATTGATAATGATGATACAATTGTGTTTCATTTGAAGAAATATTTTTTTAGGTTGAAATATGCCCCTATAACATCATATTATAGTCAGTATAACTACCTCAAATGGATTCATTTCACCAAAGGAAAGGTATAAAAAACTATATTTAAAGGAGGTGGAAACTTGTATTATTATTATCAATGTTTATGCAAATGAATTTTTTTATAGAAGATAAGGAGAATATTTGTAAGAAATTTTTACATTAGATAAATATTCATTTTGAAATTAAAATAATTATAGATATGAGTTTCATTATAGGATTAATATTTTTAGAAAGATAAATATATTTTCTTATATTATTAGAAATTTTCCAATAATTTTTTGATGAAATTTAGTATGAAAGACTCCAAATAATTATCTATATCCATCAATATTGGTGTAAAATTAAGAAAATATGATGCTATGAAATGTTTAAATCAAAATATTTCAAAAAAAATACTCATAATCCTAAGTTATCTCAAATTATCTGAAAATTATATTGGCTATATAGTTAAATTTTATAGCAGTTACCAAAGTTATCCAAAAAAATCAAATAAGAAGTGAAATAAATGAAATCGAGACACCCCTAATTTTGGCACCCAAGCCCACCCATGGCATTAATAAAGGGGCTATCCCGATCCATTTGAGCTAGAAATAGGTACTATGGATTTAGGATACAATCATAAAAGAATGATTTTGACTAGATAAATAATTTTTAATAGGCAATGAAATTCTATTTAGAATTTAGTAGGAGCATCCATACATTGGACATAGATGATCAATTAAAATAAGTAGTCTCAAATTTAAAACAGAAAAAAATAATCCATAACCAGATTAAGCACCCTAATAAATAAAATTAATCATCTGATATAATGTAGAATGTAAAAAAAGGATAAATAGACTAATAAATCCAAGATAACATAATAAAAAAACAACCGATGTGATCTCTATATGATTCCAAGTCACCATCTATCCTCAAAACCATAATGAATGTTCTACAAGAGTTCTCAAGGACATAACTTGAACCTAAAAGAAGTAAACTCAATCTGTTGAGATTGAGTAGTGTATGTATGATGTCACAGCTAATTACATTGTAGGTTTTCACTAAAGTAACAATGGTTTTAATTTTTAAAAACAGTCCAAAAATAATAATTTGAAATAAATTATTTATAAATAATATTTTCTTTATTTTTGGAAAGGAAAATAAAAAATGGTCTCAAAATAATCTTTTAAAACCCAAAAAATATTGTTAAAATTTTAGATAAATTTTTTAAATATTCAATTTTAAACTTAAAATTAAATCCATTTTCTAAAACCATTTCCTTAAAAACCCATAATAAGGAACCCAAGAATTGATTAGGAAATAATAAATGAAAAAATAAACCAAAATATATAGTCTAGAATGAATTCATTAGAATAACATAAATGGAATCATGTAGGGGAATGATATAGATAATAAATAAATGTAATATCATAAACTATTATAGAAAATATGAAAGAAAATTAAAATGTATATAATATTGGGAATCTTCTAAACATATAGTGAGACGTTCCTAGATGCACTAAGCTTGAATCACCTATTATCATATCGATACATTCCTTGTCTATAATTAACCAATTTCACTCAACTAGCCTCAATAGTGGCACTCCAGGATGGCCTAGGCCCATTTCATAATAAGGAGGATCTAGTCTATCTCAACGAGACTAAATAGAAACCCGCTTTCAATTTCTCACTAAGTCACATAATGTCCCCAAGATATTAGTAAAAGAGTAAGAGGATGGATGAGGCCTCATCGGACACACACCAATAATTAAACTCAAGGAAAAACATACCCATAATAATACTTAACCCACCCTCACACATCATTCTTACTAAGAAATTATTTTAACACTAAAAAATAACAACAATAGTCACATAAAACCATCTTATTAATTTTATAATAAATCTATGGAGATTTATCATAAGAGTGCGGATCATTTGGAAAAATCCATTCATGAAAATTTCTAACTAGTCTTTGGTTTTTCAAACTAATAACATGTTTTTAAAATATTATTTGAGAACCCATTTCTAAACTAATATCTTATTTGAAGTTCCCTTTCTAATTTCAAAACGGGCCTTTGGGTTTCAAACTAATTAATAAATATATACATATAGATAGGTAGGTATATATATATATAAACATTGACATACATGTATATAATGGTGTGTATATATATATATAACTAATTTTAAAAAAATCCAAAATCATACGATATTAAAAGCACTTTTAGAATCGAGGATCAAACCTATTTTTTGATACCAATATAGCTTATGGAAACTAAAAAACAAAAATTGAATAAACCTAATAAATAATTAAACAATCATTATAAACATTTAAATTGAGATACAATATAAAAAATATTTAAAACATGCACATATGTCCATTTAAAGATTAAATTCTATGAAAAACCCATTATGACCCTTGAATAATCTTTTATAATTGAAGAAATCCCTTTAAAATTGCCGATACCCTTTGAAAATGCCACTTTTTTATTTAATCAAATATATAACACATGCAATTTATAATGAAAATGATTAAGGAAACCTAAACATAAAATATATTTTTAATAAAAATAGAAAATCAAGGAAAAACCAACATAGAACATGCACAAATGATGTGAAAACTTCCAAAACAAAGATAAGAAGGATCAAAGATGAATTTACACACCTTAGGAACCAAATATATGGGAAATTTTATCCATGAACCATCTAGGGTTTGTCCATGAACAACCCAAAAAAATAAAGTAAGAGAAAAATAAGAAAAAATGGAAATGAGAAGAGGAAATATTCTCAAACATTGAGAAAACATTTTGAAATCAAGGTGAATAAGGTTGAATCTAAAGAGGAATAAAAAGTATATATTCCTAGGGATATTGAGAGGTGAGTGTGGGGGGGGGGGGGTGAGGGAGTATAGGGTTATGGTAGAGTAAAAATTAGGAGTGTAGAATAGGTATATCATGTTCTATTTTTTGGAAAAATTACATAGTTTGGCCACAAAGTTTTCTAAATAGCGCACCATCTATGAAAAATCTACTGAAAATACCTAAGTACCCACATTATTTTGAAATCCATGTGCCTAACATGCATATATCTATTGTAAAAGTATTTCAGGTTTCATATGGTTATCCACATAATTATTATTAATATAGTTCTAACCATGTGCATAAAACAAAACTTTAAAACATAATAGTTTTAAGGAATTTAACCCCAATGTCAAGGTAACTATTAAAAATAAATAAATAAATAAGAAAAGTGAAGTCTAGGTGTGATAATTACCCCCACTATAACACTTTATTCCCCTATAAAGTCACTAATGTCCCAAGATGACACACAGTTCAAAACATGGATTATAACCCAAAAATCATCTAGATTAAAAATGATACCAAAGGATAAAAAAATCCTGACACAAAACCTAGATTTTAAGGATCTAAAAGAATAGATAATAGGGATATTTTAAAGTAAAAATTAAAAAAGAAGTATCTTTTGGAGATCTCCCCACTCTATAAAGCTTCCACATATCTTGGAGGGTTGAGTGAGACCAAAAGTATTAGAGAAGGAACCATTAGCACCACCAAACTTCTAATTATGGAAAACTTGAAATTCTCACTATGTTTAAAACCCCATTCAATATTCTATGAAAATGAGTACAAACGTGTCCAAATTTTCCACAAGGAAAATTAACCCAATTAAAAAAGCACAAATTAAGAAACAAGTAAAGATTCATAAAGGAAAGGGGAGAAAATGAGGTACCTCTATAATGTTTTTTATATCAATAATGAGATCGAAGATAAGATAAGGATCACTTATTTCATGTATTCTTATAAAACTTTTGAATATTTCACAATCCACCATAACTATGGCATCTATTTCAAACTTTTAAATAAGAGGGCATATAATTCAAAAAATAGACTATATAAATGGAATATGGGAGACCACTTCTTTACTAAAGGTATGAAACTGTATAAAGATCCTCCTAGGTCACTTTGATTCTGAGGCTTGGGTTTCTCCTATTACAACTTCTAAAAATATGTTGAACCTTTTGTGGTGTAGCGTCCCCATATAGGTAGCCACCTGAAGGGTTCCCTGAATCGGTTTGGCCATATGACCTCAAACACATCTCTCCAAATGCCAGAGGATTCTGACTAGTACTGAGGGCCTTTTTCATGTCCTTGGGGAATACTATTCCCTCATACGTAATAGGTGTTATCACAGCAGAAGTAAAAAACAATTAATAATAAACATTGGAAGCATATAAATTAATTAACTACAGAATTGGCAATATGAATAATCCAACTGAATAAGAATCAAGTGCGGAAGCACACAAAACAATGTCATATTATAATGTCAGTCTAAACTGATATCATAGAAAACAGAAACCCAACCATAATATCAACTAAAAAAAAGATACAAAGTGAAAAAACTGTATCATGTACAAGGCTTAGTTCTCTTCCCTAGACTCCATCCTAAGCAGTAAGAAACAATCAAGCATTAGAAGCAGCACACATCCCTTTGTCAATACCTGCAATCATGTAATCTACTTGGGTGTCAACGGTGCCCGAGCATGGTGTGAGATAAAATCCCAGTAGGCCAGCACCCATGGTGTCTAAACCTTTCCATTTCATGTAGTGATAAAACGTAGTGTGTCATTATATAATAAATGGAGATAATTAATTAAGCGCAATAAAATAAATAAATCAGCTCTGGTTCCCAACGACACCCATCCTTAATAACCTACTTTAGACTAAGACGAGAGTCTAAAGGAAGTACCTGTAATAAGAATAATGCACATATGCAGATATATAAGTCAGAAAAATCAAGGTAAAACAAGGAAGAGGTAGGCCCCCAAACTTTTGCTTTAACTTGAGGTCTAAATCATGTGTTGACCAGGTGTGCTTCAACATACCAAAAAAACATCACATTCTTAAGAGACTCAAAGTGGAATTAACATAAAAATTCAGTGCATCATTATTAATGTTAAAGTTAAGAGTTGGAGGTCAAGCCCATCCTAAAGGTATCACTACGGTACATCCTTAAAATTATCCAATACCGCTGAGCCCTTCCAAGGAAATCTTCCGAAAGACCAAGTATCACTCAAGGCCTGGCTTTAACATGAGTCTATCCTAATCTTGAAAAAATGGGTCGAGGATAATCGGAGGCTAGTATAGCCACATTGCCAACAAATCTGTCCTCGATGGGCCATTTTGGAACCAATATCACTCATAAGTATTTAGAAGTCCCAAGGAAGTCTTAGTTTGGAAAATCCTAAGACACCGCCCCCAATGCATAGTAGTAACCAGTCAGGAATGGGGATTCTATGCGTGTCCCTTAATACATGACCCACATTCTCTCCCTATCCTGAATTTAATTAAAATTTCACATCAGTAGATATGACATAGCATGCATATGTAATTGTAGCTTAAAATCTAAGCAGATACACCCATGCAATACATGGTATTAATTTAACATTGTAGTGTAAAGAATTAACGAGGAAAGATATTATATCAACACAAGTAGATAAATGCACTTTTTAATAAATAATTAACTTATCACAAACAACTACCAAAAATCTAACAATTCAAGGTTCATAATTATTTAATTTAAATGTAACAAAAATGGCCTGCACAACACATGCAATTAAATAAATTAAATGCCTGCGCTTACAGAATTTATACCGACCACATTAGAACACACAAAGGGGTGTCTGACCACATCGAAAAAATTTAAAAAATTTAATTTATGATAAATAGGGTTTCAACAATTTAGTGTAACAATTAAATTTAAAATATTGGGTGAAATTGAACAAATTTGGTAGACACCGATGAACGGCCCAACCATGTGTTTTTTATACATCACAACAAAAGGGATGGAAAGTGAGTATACCCCCTACCTTATGGTCACAAATGATCCTATTATCTGTAGTAGGATTTGATTTTACCTAAAACGGAATAAAACAGATGATTTTAGAAAAACACCAAAATAGGGTAAAATCCTTCTATGGCAGACTGCGCAAAGGATACCCAATGAAGCTCTACGATTACAAATGCGTAAGATTAGCCTTGCCTTAAGGTTTATAGCACACCTAATGGGGATGAAAAGAATGATGAATGGAGGTGCGATGATTTTCCAAAGGGGAAGCAAGATGGTGCGCCACCTAGGGAGAGGGGGATGCGTGACGCGAGAGTGGGAGGAGAGAAAGAGAGGATAAAAAAAGAAAGAAAGAAAAGAAAGAAAAAGAAACTAAAAAATAAGTTAAAAATAAAATAAACAAAAAAGGGAAAATAAAATGAAAAATAAAATAGAATAAAAAGGATGGAAAAAGAAAGAAGAAAAAATAATTAAAATGGAAATCTCCCACTTTAATTATTTTTACCTTTTCCATAACCCCCTTTCTATTTTATTTATAAATTTTTTATATCCCTTATTTCTTTCTTTTAAATTTCATTTAAATCTATTATTATTTCTTTTCAATATTTAATTAATTATTTTAATCTCTAACACCGTGCTAAAGCATGATATAACATTTTTTCATAAAACCCATAGAAGTATTTAATTAATTTAAAAAGGCTTCCTAGGACCCGCAGCGGGGTGCGTAGGCGCGCGCCATGGGTTTCTTTAAAGATTTAGACAAAAAAATTTAAACATTCCATACCTGATTAAGGCCAGGATGTTACAACCACCCCTCTTTAATACAACTCATCCCCAAGTTGTCCTTTTGAGGGTAGTGGAATGTTGTCAGAAAAAAGTTCCGGCCAATATGCATGTACATTCTTCTCTCACTCCCAGGTCTAGTTTTAAATGTAGCGATGTTTCCATAACACCCATACCAGAGGGAATGACCTGCCTAAGAGGACTTTTGTGCTACGGTAGATGATACAGATCAGGTGCTCCACAAAGGATGCATCTACCTCAAGATCGATGTCATTAGGGTTAAAATAATGAGATGGGTATGGATGATATTGTTGGAGCTGAGATACATGGAAAATGTCATGCATGGCATGGTACCTCTGAGGTAGCAGTAACTAATAGGCTACTGGCCAAACTCTCTCCACCATCTCAAATGGCCTGATGTATCTCAGTGTTATCTTTCCCTATCTCCTGATCCACCTATGACCCAACCTCGTAGAAACACACAAAAAGAATTGATGTACCACCTCGAACTCTAGAGGTCTGCGGTGAAGATTGGTATAATACTTATGTCTGGACTAAGATATATTCATACGCTTTTGAATCAACTGAACTTGATCAGAAGTCTCTTGAATGAGATGATGACTCAATAGAGTTGCCTCACCTGCTTTGAGCTACCATAAAGGTGAATGACATGATCTACCATAGAGGGCCTCTTACAGATCCATTTGAATTGCCGCATGGAATCTGTTATTATAGGTAAAATGAAAAATAGGTATATGTTTCTCCCAAGAACCTCCAAAATCAAGGATATAGGCCCATAAAATATCCTCTAACACTTTTATAGTTCTCTTAGACTGCCCATTGGTCTGAGGGTGATATGCAGTACTCAAAAGTACTTGTGAACCCAGTGCCTTTTGCAACCCTTTCCAGAACCGTGAAGTAAATCTCTGTCTGAGACAATAGAATGAGGTATGCCATGAATTTTTACTATCTATTGAATATACATCATTCCCAACTCATCAATTTTAAATGTCTCTTAGATATGTATGAAGTATGAAACCTTATTCAACCTATCGAAAATCACCCATACTGCATCGTTTCCTCGAGGAGATATTGGAAATCCTATAATTAAATCCAAGGTCATGTCATTCTATTTCCATTCAAAAATGGATAGAGGTCGTAGGAGTCTAACAGGTTGCTCGTGCTCTGCCTTCACCTATTGACAGGTGGAGCACCGGGTGATGAAACCTGCTATCTTCTTTTTCATACCAGGCCACCAGTACTGTGGACACATGTCTCTGTACATCTTGGTCAGTCCAAGATGAACTTCCCAAATATAGGTATGATATTAATCCATTAGATCTTCCCATATACCCAAAGGTACCCATACACAACCATAGTAAAGGAGAGTTTCACTACCATCAACAACCCAACCCGGATGTGGGTTCTCTTCTGTAATGCTTTCCTTCATAACGATCCCCTTAGGATCAGTCAACTATTACCTATAGACTTGCTCTAGAAGAGAATACATCACTGTAAGAGCTGCTAGAACTGATTTCCCATGCTATTTCTGAATCTATAGATGCATCTTATAGAACAAATCCATAATCTTCCACTCACTACTGGCTACCTGAACAACTCGTGTTTGTGTCCTATGGATTAAAGCATCTTCCACTACATTAACCTTACCAGAGGTATAAGAAAGCTCATAGTCGAATGACTAAAAGTATTTGACCCATCTGCACTATCTTAATTTCAAGTCTTATTGAGTGGAGATATATTTTATGCTTTTATGAACCGTATAAACAACAAATATTTCACCCAACAAGTAGTGTCTCCAACAACGTGGAGCATGAACCATAGCTATCGACTTAAGGTCGTGTATAGTATAGTTCTACCCATGAGTCTTAGGTGGAAGGATCTATAAGCCACAACTCGATCACCTTGCATCAAAACTATGCCCAGTACAATTCCTGAAGCATCACAATTAACAATATAGATTTTACTTGGCTTAGGAAGAATCAGGATCAGAGCTGAGTTTAGTCTTCCTTTCAACTCCTGAAAATATTTTTCACAAGATTATGACCATATGAATTTCGCACCTTTATTAGTCAGGGTCGTAAGAGGCATTTCTAAGTGGGAGAAATCCTAGATGAAATTCCTTTAATAGCCAGAAAACCCCAAGAAACTGTGGATTTTGAAGACACTCTTGGGCTACTTCCATGAAAAAATGATGCCCACCTTCTCTACTTCAACTGATTCTCCTAGTTCAGATATAATATGACCCAATAAGTGAACTTTATCAACCAAATGTGGCATTTTCTAAGCTTATCGTATAGCTGGTCCTCTCTCAGTGTACTCAGCATGATCTCAATATGGGTGGCATGGTTGTGTCTCGAACATGAATACAATGATATGTCGTTCAAAAATACTACCACAAAGGAATCAAGATACGAGTGAAAAACCTAGTTCATTAGATCCTTGAAGACTATCGACACATTCGTGAGGCCTATTGGCATAACTAGATACTCGTACAAGCTGTAGCTACTCTGGAATGCTATATGTGGTTTGTCAGATGATCACACACACACTTGGTGATATCCTGAACTTAGATCAATCTTAGAGAAAATAGTTTCTTCCTAGATCTAGTCAAAGAGATCATCTTTATGAGGCAATGGATATCGATTATTTACCATGAGCTAGTTGAGTCGATTGTAATCCACGTATAACCTAAGGGTACCATCTGACATCTTTGAGAAAAGAATAGATGAACCCCACAACAATGTTCTAGGTCTGATGAAACACTTATCCTTGAAGTCTTCAAGCTTCTTTTTGAGTTATTTTAACTCTTTTGGTGCCATCCTATAAGGAGGAATAGACACTGGTTCCACACCTAGAATGAGATCGATAGTGAACTCTACATCCCTCATAGAAGGTAAGATAGAGAAATCTTCACAGAATACTTCCCTAAAAAGATCCACAATTAGAGAGAATTCAACTACCTACGTTCGCTGATCGCTCAGAAAGAGACTTGATAACTGAGCTGTCACTCTACCTAACCCTGCATATTTAAGTCCAGCTCGATCTTCCTACATATCCCATTCTCATTTGTGTAGATATGTGTTTCCCTTAGGGGATGTAAAGAACACATGATGGTGATAGAAATCCACTTGATCACGGTAAAGAGAAAACCAGTTCATACTGAGAATGAATTCTATGCCATACATATTGAGGATATAGAAGTTCCAAAAGAAATTGTACCCACCTTTATCAAGGGGGAACTCTTGGAACTGGCATATGACCTATGTCCTAATTCCAAATGGAGTGTTGAGAGACATAACTCCACAAGGGTACTCACTTAGAAAACCAATACTTTAAACAAAAGCAATAGATAAAAAGAAGTGTGATGCGCCAGTATTAAAAATATTAGAAACTAAAGTAGAGGATAATAGAATATTACCTCTAACCATAGATGGTTCTGCACTCTACTCCTCTGGTGATGATTACACTGTTTACATGAGACCTGAACCACGACTCTGAGACGCTGCCTTATTGACCTGAGCAGGTCCATTCTACTGAAGCTGATAATCTGGAACTTGATTTCCTCAACCACGACCTCCACCATTACCTCAGCTTAATCAGCCTGTGGAAAAGAACTTCCAGCTTACTGTGGAGTCATAGATCCCATACCTGACGGAGGTGCAGGTATGAATCCCCTTCCACTAGATGTTGAAGATAAGAAACGACAGAAATACTGAATGTGACCCATCTTGCCACAAGCTCGACACTTTCTCAGGTCTTTCGTGCTCTATGGATTCTTGTGACCATCTCTGCCACATTGATAACATGTCACTGAGCTATC
The DNA here is from genome assembly GCA_963277665.1 of Viscum album. Taxonomy (NCBI): domain Eukaryota; kingdom Viridiplantae; phylum Streptophyta; class Magnoliopsida; order Santalales; family Viscaceae; genus Viscum; species Viscum album. The sequence continues at coordinate 338,259,801 of OY728126.1, forward strand.
AAAATGTACTTTTTGTCTAGGATTTTACCCATGTGCATTTTCAAAATGGTGTTTCCTACTTCCAGAAGAGTCATCACCCTGTCTCAGAACAGAACTGCCCTGACTCACTAGTTTAGCTTCCCCGTCATTTCACTTAGATATTAGAGATTGATTTATGATATCTATTATAGTGGTAAAATGAAATACATTCACATGTGAGAAGATAGTATACTCAAGTCCATCCTCAAAACATATTGCAGTTGTCTGCGCGTCTCCAGTCAGAGATGGGGAAATTTTTTGAAGCTCTATGAAATGAGTATAATATTCTAACATAATCATAGATCCCTACTGAAGATGTAGGAATTCCCGTTCATGATCATATCTCAGAGTCTATGGGAAAATTTCATTGTAGAAAGCTGCTTGGAAGTCATCCCAAACCATGTCATTGGTATGATTAGCCTAAGAGACAATGTACTACCAGCTCTTGGCGGTGTCACAAAGCATGTAAACTGCAAGTTTGACCCTTCATTCTAGAAGCATATCGAGGTGGTACAAGATATACCTTATGGATTCTATCCATGACTCTGCAGCATGAGGTCCGCCACTCCCCCATAAGGTGGAAGGGTGATGCTGCCGAAAGTTCCACGCGAGGTCTGCCATAGACGGGGCAGGTTTGGGGATATTATAAACTGATAACATAAACCTAAAGAGAATATCCCTGAACTGAGCATCAGGTTCCCTCTGGAGATCAGTAGGAATTAGTGCCATAGGAGGCACTATAAGACATACCACTGGTGGTTTGAGAACCGCCATCTCTACAATGTTCTCATTTACACTATTCTAAGTCAAACACGAAGTCGTTGTGGCAGCATTGGTCTATAACATCCAAACACACACCTTTAGAAAAATGTTAAAGAAGATGGGAAAACCAAGTAGGGCACAATAAGTGGTTAGGTACATAGCATGCCTATGAGCACTAAGCAAATGATAACCGACTTCAAGAGTTGGTTTTCAATATTAAAGTGAAGACTTAGGGGGATTAATTAACAAGGTCTACTGTCCATTCCTAGGTTAAGTCAGGTTAACATCTAAAATACGATCACAACTTTATATTGTGAAAACAATAATTTCAAAATTTTTACCACTAAGAACAACAACACTCACATGAAAATGAGAAAATAAATTCTAAAAGTAGATATGTCATCGCAATATACATGTCATTTTAATCATATGGTGGCTAATATGATTCATGTAATGTATTGCCCTCGTATCATCAGCCTACAATGGTAAAACCCATTATCTCAACAATACCAACACAAATAACAACGCAAAACAAGTGAGTCACCCAATTGTAAAATCATATCAACAATAACTAGCATAATCAATAACTGCAATGCCAACCTAGGAATTTAGGTTTCCCCTGTACATGGTTTTGCTACATCCAAGAATAGGGTACATTCTAAATCCCTATATCCTAGTCTCCTATCTAACCCAAATAGTAATACAAAATGAAAAACTATCTTTCATACCACTTTGTAGTGCCCCCATCCTGGGAGACACCTAAAGGGTTCCCCGAGCTGGGTTGGCCACATGACCACAAGCACATCTCCCCGAACGCCAGAGGGTGCTGACAGTAGCGAGGACCGTTTTTGTATCCGAAAGGGAGAATATTCCCTCATAGGTAATAGGTATTATCATAGAGGAAGCATATAACTGAATAAACTACAACAGAAGCAATATGAATAATCTAAATGAATAAGAATCAAGTGCAGAATCTCACAAAACATTGTTATGCTATGGTGTCTGTCTAAATTGAAAGCACGGAAACCAGAAACCCAAGAATACTATTAACTAAAAAAGAAAAGAAAAAAAGTGCAACAACTACATAATGAGAAAGTCTTGGACCTCTACCCCATTCTCCATCCTAAGTAGCAAGAAAAAATCAATAATCGAAAGAAGCACGCTTCCCTTTGTCAATACCTGCAAGCATGTAATCTACTCGGGTGTCAACGATGCTCGAGTAGGGTGTGAGATAAAATCCCAGTAGGCCGGCACCCACGATGTCTAAACCTTTCCATTTTATGTAGTAATAAAATGTAGTGTCATTATATAATAAATGTAGATAATTAATTTAGCGCAATAAAATAAATAACTCGGTCCAGGTTGCCAATGACACCCGTCCCTAATCACTTGATTCGGCCTAAGATATGAGTATGAAGGAAGTACCTGTAATAATTAGAATGCACATATCTAGATATATAATCCTGTAAAAGTAAGGTAAAATAAGTAATAGGTACACCCCCAAGCTGGTGCTTTAACTTGGGATCTAAATCAAGTGTCAACCAGGTGTCCTTCAACATACTAGAAAAATATCACATTCTCAAGAGACTCAAAGAGGCATTAACATAAACCTTCAGTGCATCATTATTAATTTTCAAGTTGAGTGTTAGAGTCCAAGATCATACCAAAGGCATCGCTATGTCAATACTTCAAATCATCCAATACCTCTGAGCCCATCCAATGCAATCTTCCAAAAGATCAAGTATCGCTCGAGGCCTGGCTTTACCATGAGTCTATTTCGATCTTGCAAAAGGGGTTGAGCATCATCTTAGGCTAGTGTATCCACATTTCCAATGTATCCATCCTCTACAGGCCCTTTTGGAACTGGTATCACTCATAAGTATTTATAAGATCCTGGGAATTTTCAGTCTGGAAAAGCCTAATACACCGCCCCCTGACGCGTAGTGGTAACCAATCAGGAATAGAGAGCCCATGTGTATCCCTTAATACAGGACCCAAATTCTCTCCCCACCCAAAATTTAATTAAAATTTCACATCACAATATATTACATAGCATAAATATGTAATTTCATCTTGAAATCTAAGCAGATACTTCTGTGCAATACAAGGTATTCATTTAATATTGCAGTGTAAAGACGTAACGTGGAAAGATACTATATAAAAAAAATTAGATAAATGAACTTTTTAATAAATAAATAATTCAACATAAAAAACTACCAAAAATAAAACAATTCAAGGTTCATAACTATTCTAAAATAATTATTTAATTTAAACATAACCAAAATGGGCTGCGCAGCACATGAAGTTAAATAAATTAAATGCTCGGGGTAACAAAATTTATACCGACCATGTCGGCACACCCAAAGGGGTGTACAACCACATTGAAATAATTTACACAATTTAATTTATGATAAATATGGCTACATCAATTAAGTGTAACAATTAAATTTAAAAGATTGGGTGAAATTGAACAAAATCGGTAGGCACCGACGAACGACCCAACAACGTGTTTTTTATAAATAAAAACTAAATCAAGGGAAAGTGAGTAGACTTCTTAAATTATGGTCATAAATGATCCTATGATCTATGGTAGTATTTTATTTTAACTAAAATGGAATAAAACCAATGATTTTTTAAAAACCCCAAAATAGGGTAAAATCCTTTCATGACAGGATGCACAAAGGATACTCAACAAAACTCTACAATTTCAAAATCATATGATTAGCTTGGAATTAAGGTTTATAGTGAACCAGACAGTGAAGAAAATGGATGAAGAACAAAGGCACAATTATCTTTTGAAGGGGACGCAAGGTGGTGCACCACCTAGGGAGAGGGGGAGGCACGATGTGGGAGAGAGAGGAGTGGAAGAGAGGAGAAAAAAAGAATGAAATAAAAAAAAGAAAAAGAAGAGAAAAAATAAGATAAAAATAAAAGAAAAGAAAAAGGGAAAATAAAATGAAAAATAAAATAGAATAAAAAAGATGTAAAAGAAAATAAGATTAAAATAATAAAAATTCTAATCTCCTACTTTAATTATTTTTACTTTTTCCATAACCCCCTTTCTATTTTAATTATAAATTTATTTTCATTCCTTATTTCTCCCTTTTAAATTTACTTTATATCTATTATTATTTCTTTTCAATCTTTAATTAATTATTTTAATCCCAAACACTGCACTAAAGCGCAATATAACATTTTTCATAAAACCCATACAATCTTTTAATTATTTTAAAAAGGCTGCCTGGGACCCGCAGCAGGGTGTGCAGGCGCACACCCTGAGTCACTTTAAAGATTTATACAACAAAATTTTAAATGGTCAATACCTAATTAAGGTCGATATGTTACACACGTCATATAAATGAATGAGGTTAACACCCCCCTAGGCTGCCCCCAGATAATAACTCCACCATCACGAAATTGCTGATAATATCCTAAAATAAAGTTGGATCAAATAGATGCATCCTAGAGTTTATTTTTGGGTGATGGCCCCACATGAAAATATTACCATTCAACAATTCTTCAAACACCAATTCATGAGAGAAGGTAATTAACTATTCAAATTAGTTGGCCTACTCCCCCACTATTTGGTCTATTTTATAAAGGTTCATGATCTTCATCTCCCTATCTACTTTAACCTTCTTATGGAAATATCACTAAATAATTTTTTTTCTTATTGAACTCCCAATACATTCTTCTAGGTTTCTAATGTGGTGCAATGATCCTACACTATTGTAGACTCTATTATTCAAACAAGTTCATGACCAACTTCACTCATGTGGCTTCTATAATTTTAGCAAGATGATAGAATATTTAATTTTTTCTATCCAATCTAGGAAAGATTTAGGACCTTGGTCAATAAGGAATAAAAAATAAAACTAATCATGGGTTGCCTCTACCACTATACATAGATTCTAGGTAGGTTAGACTGATGGAATAAAACACATTTATACTATAAAAGACACTAGTATAATAAAAAACCCAAGGACAAGACTTCCTATAATACATCAAGAAATTTCTAGGAGGAATTATCTAGTTAAAAAAATAATATATAATACTAAAATTAATAGAACTCATGTTCCAAACCATTATAATAAAATATACCTTACTTATAAATCTTAACATCACATTCAAAAATCACTACTTTAATTAAGTTTAAAATGTTTACTCTTAAACCCATTTTTAAAATCATGAAATTTTACATGAAAACATGTTTTAAATAAAACATCCCTATTCAAATCTTTTAAAATTTCATGACATTCAATTTAAAAAAAATAATCTAAGAAAAATTCATGATAAATTTCCAAAACCATGTTTTCATTCTTTTAAATCATGTTCCTCATTAAAAAAAAGAAAATGAAACAAAATAACTTTAACACCTCATAAAACTTCCCCAAATAATTCTCACATAACATTAATAGAAGACCCATATCAACTTAAATAAAAGAGTTATCAAGAACAAAAAAAGGGTTAGGGGCTATATATGTTTTGGCTGTTTTTTTGATAGACTATGTGTCGACCAAGAAACATGACATTAGGTACATCACATAACCATTTTCATAGGAACCAAAAGTTTTTAAATGTCTCGTAGGAAAACCATTACCCTCTAGTTATTACCATATTTTCACACCAAATCTAAAAAAATTTAAAAAAAACACATAAAACACACACACCGAGATTATGAAATCACCAATTTAAATCAAAATTTCATTAATGAGAACCATAAAATAATGTTCAAAATAAAAATTATAATCATTATATACCCCAGTAAATTAGTTTTTTGTTTCACAAGATATGGTGATCAAGCACTCAAACATGACTTACCTTTAGACCTATGAGGACCCAATATCTCATAGACTAGACATATCCAATGAAAAGGGTGTTTCAAGAACCTTGGTCCACTTAAGAATCTAAGATATAATATTATTCTTTTCAAGAACCAACCTAGGCCACCCCTGATCTATGGACTCAATATGAACCATGAAATTAATTTAAGAGTTTTTCTAGTCCACCTGGGATAACAACAAGTGTCAATGAATATGGATATCTCAAATGGGAATGATTTTAACCAAATAAATAATATTTAACAGGATGAAAAATTTTATCGAGAATTTTTCATGGAGTGTCTATAAATTAGACATCCTTGCTCAATAAAAATAAACATTTTCAAATTTATAACATAAAAAATATGGCCTAACTAGTATAAAGACCAAAATCAATAAAATAAATCATATGATAGAATATAGAATACAAAAAAGGCAGAACAGGCTAATACATCAAAGATACCATAATAAAAACCATAAATAACATACTCAATCTCTATGTAATTCCAAGTCACCATCCATCCTCAAAACCATATCGACCACTCCATGTATGATCCAAATTCTAGAACATAAAAATATTATGAATCCAATTAGTTTCTAGACACCAAGTGGTGTAATTAGAATGTGATTACAAATAGTCTAGTAGGTTTTCACTAAATATTCCAATCTTTTCCTTTTTCAAAATAATCTAGAAAACCAGTTTCAAATAAAATATTCTAAAAAAATTATTTTCTTTATTATAATAAATAGGACTCATAAATAGTTTCCAAATCCCATTTTAAACCCAAAAATATCTTTATAAAACTTTAAAAATCCTCTATAAATGTTCTATTTAAAACATACCTTTGAAAAATAATTTTTAAAACCATTTCCCTAAAAAACCATAATAATGGACCCAAAAAATCGATTAAGAAACAATTACTGAAGAAATAATCCAAAATATAATGCATTGAACCAGTCCATCAGAAGAGTAAAAATGGAATCATATAGGGAAATAATTGTGATAATAAAGTAAGGTAAGAGAATAACCTACTATAGTAAATAAAAATATGAAGTAAATTATATATAATCAAGGGTATGTCTTACAAATATAGCGAGACAATCCTGGATGTTATAAGTTAGAATCATATACTAGCCTTTCAATGCCTTTTTAGTTATCAACGAACTAGATTCTCAAAATTAGACTCATCAGTGGAACTCCCCCAAGGCCAAGGACTATGTAATACCTAGTGGGATCTAGTATATCACATCAGGATTAGATAATATCTATCTCTTAATCTCCAAATAAGATTCCCAAAGTTCCCATGTTACTAATAATAGAGGGTGAGTATATATGTGTCTTTATCAAAAACACACCCACAATAGGAATCAAGGAAAAATATTCCGATAACAAAACTCAAACCAACCTCTCACACACTTCTCAATAAGACCCGATTCCAACTCAAATAAATAACAACAACAGTAAAATACAACCATAAAACTCATTTTATAATAATTATATGATGCTTTATTGCAATAGTGTGGATCATTTTTAAAAATTAATTCACACAAATTTCCAACCAGACTTTGGTTTTTAAAATTATTAATATATTTTTTAAATATAAATTGAGAACATATTTCAAAATTAATATCACATTTGAAGAATTATTCTCATGTTCCAAATTATACATTGGTTTCATAACTAATAACTATATACACACACATATATAAGTCTGTATATATATATATATATTTATATTTATATGCACATAAATATAAATGTACATAAAGGTGTATATATATATATATGGAATCCTCATTTAAAAACCCATCCAAAATCATTCTACATTGAAAAAAATTTGATTCCAGAAGAATACATATTTTTTGGAAAAAACATAGATTATGTAAACCATAAAATTAGAAAAAATCTCATTAAATAATTAAAAAAACTATAATAAACATTTAAATCAAGAAACAACTTAGAAAAAATTTTAAGGACACATATAACTCCATTTAAATATTAACATTAAAGAAAAAACCCTTGTTACCCATAAAAATCTCCAGTAATTTAATACATTACCTTTAAATTAATGATCTAATTTGAAAACAACGCTTTTAAATTTTATCAAAAACATAAAATAAACAATTTATAAATAAAATAATTTAGAAAACCGAAGAATAATATGTTGTATTAAAAAAAATAGGAAATCAAGGAAACACCTACTTGGAATAAGTGCATATAATGAAAAACCTTTAAAAAAGACAAGAGGAACACTGGAAGATGAATCTACACACCCTAAGAACCAAATAAAGAACAAATTATCCCCATAACCCACATATAGTTTGTCTAGGACCAATCTATAGTAAAAGAGGAGTAAAAAAAAATAATAAATGTAAATGAGGGGATAAAAGATGCTAAAACTTTTATAAACAATAAGAAATCAATCTGGAGAAAGATGAATCTGAATAGAAAGTAAATGAGTATCTTTATAGGCCTTTAGAGAGAGGTGAAACATGAGTAGGGAAGCAAGATAATGGAGAGGGAGAGAAAAAATCAAGTGGGAAAGATATGTATTTCAAGTTTTAAAATTTCAATGCAGCCTACATGGTTTAGATGTATAGTTTTCCAAACTGTGTTCTAGTTGTGAACACTCTATTGGAAACACATAGTTTAATATCTATTGATTTTAAAAATAATGTTTATAGTGCACAGGATACACAACACCGAGCCTAAAAAAACAACAAAATATTATTATTTAAATGTGAATATTATAACCTGGTGATTAAATTAGAGGGTATGAATATGAATAAATAATTTATGAAATATATAATGTTCCCACTCATTTCTAATGTAATAATTAATTTTTTTTAAATAAGAATTTGATTTTTAGAAAAGTCATTTTATTCTTCAACGATATATTTTCATAAAAAATGATCATTTTTATTTTGTTTTGTGATAAAATAATATAATTAATTTATGTAAATTTTAGAAAATTTATTTAATTAAATAAAATTAATTTTTGAAATTTGAATTTCAAAATTATCTTTTGATTAATTTTTTATATTTTTATGAAAAGATTGATTTTTCAATGAATAATGAAAAAATACAAATTTTTATTGAAAACTGTATTTTATTTTGAAGTATTTACATAGTAAAATTATTTATTGAATTAGTTTAAAAATTTAATGAGTTAATTTATATTTAAAATAATCTAATTATGGTTTTTGAAATTTATTTTTTTCTTGAATTTAGCATATATACATTTTATATTCAAAAATTGATTTTTTCTAAAAAAATATTTTTCATTTCTTTTTGTCGGTTTAATTTTAAATTAATTTTTTATCATTATATTTTCCAATTTTGAAAAATGAATTATATATTTTGAATCAGGGGTTCAATTTTTTTTAAATATTTCCCTTTTAGTTTGGGTTAATATTAATAGTAACCTTAGTAATTTTTGTTACCACAATAAAGGTTGAATCATGTAATTAATGATTAAAATTGAAATGATAAGGACTATAAAATTACCCTAACAGTTGAATGAATTTTATTGAATGATTATATATCACAAATAATCACAAATAGGTCTAATATATATCTTTTTATTCTATTTTATGTTATTATAAACTTTATAATATTTTATTTAAAGAAAAGTCTAAAATGTTTCACTCTTGTTTTTAGTAACTATAATATTTTTAACATATATATTACCAAAGAATATGTTTAGTTATAAATATTATTTTTAAATATTAAATATTTATATTCATCTTAGAAATTTAATTTTAACATTTAGTAAAGAAATAATTTCCTTAATTTCTTACACAATACTGACGCATTAATTATTCGATTAATGAAAAAATAGAAAATGATATAAAACTTATTAAAAGTAATATAATTAGATATAAATAAAGTGATACATGAATTTTCTAGATGACCATTATATTTTAGGGGTATAATAAAATATATTTTTTTTCAAATTATATTTGTTGTATTGATGTTATTAAAATTCAAGTAATGAATAGTTCTAAAAATTGACATTTATGTTATTTTATAATAAAAAATATTTTATTAAAAGATATAATATTCATAAATATATTATATTATTCCATGTGATTATTATATGGTTTAATATATCAACCCTAGTCCATTTATGATCCTTTTTTCCATTTATAGTAACTATATTTATCCTTAAAGAGTAAAAATCCTTATTTTCAATGTAAGTTTGAATAAGGCCACTGAGTGGTTAAAATGAAATGATAAAGGTAATTTTTTTACCTAAACATGTAAAAAAATTATTGGACGAGATTATTTCAACCCAAAATCATTCTATATCTTTAAAAAATCATTCTTGAGCCATTTTAAATTAAAAATTAATTTATATTAATTTAATATTTTGGGAAACTCTAAGAGAGACCCTCCCCTCTTTTAAAAAAGAGCCCCTCTTCATCTCATTCATTAACATTTAAAAAACCATTTGGTTTAAAAAATACCTACCCAAATCTCTTACTTGAATACCTAACCTAATTTTTGAATTTTTTTTAGGAATACTACCTACCTTAGAGAACTTAAGGTGATAATAAAAGGAGACTTTCCAAAGAAGATGTATATTTTTAACTGCATATTTTTGTTTTATTATTCTTAAAACTTCTTAAAATATGTTTCCAACATTATAAAACAATGAAAACAAATAATAATTATAATAATTTATTATTATTTTAACTTAATAAACTATATAAATATCAAAAATCCATCAAATGGGGAAGGATGTTGGGTCGGAGAGTGATGGCAAGAGGGGGGGGGGGTGAATTTCCTTTTCAAAAAAGTTTAACAATTTAAGAAAAAGTTAAAGCGCAGTAGAAAAAAAAGAGGCAAGACACAAAATTGATAACGGAGTTCGGCCTGAATCCCAAGCCTACGTCTCCGCTCCCAACTCAACCGTTGAGAGATTTATACGATAGCTTGCTTTTTAATGGTTGTAGCAAGAAACCCACTAGACTTTAAGGCAGCCTAGAAACCTATTACAGATTGCTTTTTATTGGTTGTAGCAAGAAACCCACTAGCCTTCTTACAGGTGAAGGATAGCTCACCTATGACTCAAGCCTTTTACAGGGAAGGCTTGAATAACCTCTTCACACCTTGAAGGTGGTGTGAAAACCCAAACTAAGGGAGGATGAGAGAAAGAAGGGTTTGTATGCACAAACTCAAAAATAACGCTCAAAATGATAAAACAATAAAAACCATAAAGAGGAGAAGTCTTGGGCGCCAATGAATTTATTGGTGATGATGAAGAGCGCTCCCAAGCTTCTATGGTGGTGCTCCTTGGTTGTGGAAGTGAGTTGGAGCAGGTGGGGATCCTTGAAGGAATGCGCCGGAGGTTCGCCAAATGATCGAAAAATGTTCCCGTGGGCTACCGTTATTTTCCGGGGCTTCCTAGTCCTCTATTTATAGTAGAGGAACACCCAAATGGCCGTTGGGGGTCTTTGGAGCCGTTGGAGAGGCCTTTGGAGCCGCTGGGAGTCAAAAGTACAAGTCTAGTCAAAGCCCAACGGCTAGTTTGACTGGGCTCCCCGGCTGGCCGGTGGTGTCTCACCAGCTGGCCGGTGGTCCACCGGCTGGCCGGTCCTGATCCACCGGCTGGCCGGTGCTCCAGAGAGAGCAAGCTCTCTGCCCAGGTTCTACCGGCTGGCCGGTGGTCAGCCACCGGCTGGCTGGTGACAATACCGGCTGGCTGGGGAGCTCACACCGGCTGCCCGGTGGCTCTGGACAGAAACCATTGCTTCTGCCAGAGACCACCGGCTGGCCGGTGGGAATTCACCGGTTGGCCGGTAGACTCAGAGAGTCTACTTTCAGTCCTTCTTGGCCCAACTCCTTGGCAACCTTTTGCCTATCAACAAAAACACTTGAAAACAAGTTAGAACAAAATAAGAGTTATTGTGATAATTAAAATCCAAGAGAGAGGGGTACAACAAAGGAATCCATCATTCATGTGTACAGAGAACTATCACCTTGTGAATCGATGTGCTTCGTTTTCTATAAAAACCTCTTAATACTGGTTATAATGATGGAACTAATGTTTATATATTATATTAATGAAATATCTATAATTATTAAAAGATAATATATAATTTAATTTCATACCATTCTATTCACTAAAAAATAATAACGTCGTTTGTGCATATGTGTAGACTACGACCTCCATGAAGCGATGTGATCCGTTTTTCATCGACACATCTCATGGGTGATATATATAGAGATTTTATATGATATTTAAGATATTATTATTATTAAATAAAGATAAAATTATACTTAACTTATTTCAATAATAATCTTTGAAAAATGGAAATGTTACTCATGTTTACGTACAATCTACCGTCTCTATGATTGTAGTTCATTTTTCATAACCATATTTTATTATTGGTTTTAAAAGTATAATTAATGTATAAAAATAATAATTATATAGTGAATATTATTATGGATATTATGAAATTATGAAGTATTTGACCATAATCAACCAACCAATGTCATTTTGGACTTATAAATTGAATATTGTCAAAACATCTGATGTGATTCAAAAGATTAAGTAATTATATATAACATTGTAATATGTGATATAAAATAAATAATAAACATGAAAACATTACTTAATAAAGTAAATAATTAACCTAGGTTAATTATTTAGGATGATAAATAATATACGCAATGAGTCAAACTCAAGGTAATGGATTTTTTATATACTCTTTAAAAATACTTCTTTAAAATATTTTTAGAAAGTCTAAAGGAATTTCTTTTTATAAAATATAAATAATGAATGGAATTTACCACCATCATTATGACTCAATTTTTTTTGTCTCCTTTATATTTTTATAGGGTTATTTTCAAATAAAATGGTTTTTATATTATGTGTTCAGTTTTTAGATTTTCAAAAGTGATTTTTATGGGTATTTTTTATGAAAATAAATGAATTGTAAATGATATTTTATGTTTTTTTGAATTTATTTGATACGTTTTCAAGAGTAATATTTTAAAGTAATGTTTTTTTTACAAAAATACAAAAATGAATTTTATATGTTAACGTATATAGTGATGACTTTTTTTTATTGCAACCATTATTTGATTTTTGGATTCCCCTATAAGATTTCAAGTTTTATTCAACGAAAAATCCTCTTCATTATGTTATAATTATTTTAAAAATGGGTTTTATAATTTAATGGATAAATTAATATCTGAAAAAATTCATCTAGGTTCAAATAAAACTTTTATGATGCAATATTTTATGAATTATGTTATGGTTATTGGTAATTGTTTATGATGATGAGTGGTTCAATTATAAACCAATGTTGGATGAACCCATTATAACTCTCTAATGATTTAGGTAATGGGATGGATTTTACTTGTTAGGTTTATCTAAGTATAATTGTGATAGCTATTTCACGTGTAACTATAATAGTTACTCCAAGTACAACCATGAGGGTTAGTTCAAGTATAACCTTGAAGGTTATTCCATTTGTAACTGAAATGGTTACTCCATGCATATGTATGATATTAAAATAATGATCCATGTTACCTATATGACTTCTTTATGATTTTTTTGATATTTTTTTAAAAAGGTAAGTTATTGATCATATGTTCAAATGAAAGTATATGTTACTTCTCAAGCACGAAAAGTATAAATTTACAAAAAAATTCACGAGTTTATCATGTTTCAAATAAAACATTATGGGTTTTATTTTACCTTTAATATTTAGTATAAAATTTTTTAGGAAAATATTTGAGCATAGAAATTAATATTTTAGGTAAAAAATGTTTATTTTAAATACAAAGGTTATTTTGAAGAAGTTTTTTTTAAAAGTTTTCATTTTTTAATGGTTTCTTTCTTTATTTTTATATTCCTTACATATATTTTGTTTTCATAAAATCCTTTTAAATGTTTTTTATATGGTTTCTAAAGATCTATAAGGAAAAGTAAGAATTAAAGTTGAAGGTTGTGAATATTTTTCATAAAAAAATATTTTTTTATTTTAAAGGTTTTATATTGTTGAAAAAATAGATACTGATAAGAAGTGTCCACTTTGTAAAATATGATTTTTATATAAGACTTATGACCTAATTTTCTAAGACTCTGAACCTAAAATATCATTAGGAATGAAATAAAGTGAATTATATTCTATGAAATTAGATCATGTAATGTTTAATGATGGTTACTTACTATTTTTATTAGAGTAGGGTTTAGAAAACTTTGAAGATTATGATGTTTTAAAATGAAGCTGATTTAAGAGTTATAGTTACCATCATGGATTTATAATTTTAAGGTTGATTAAAATTTAAAAGTCTTATACATCCCTTTTCTCATATTTAGTGATGGATTTGGGGAGATTGATGATATTTTTAGATATTATATTTAGAATTTTAATCAACCTAGATATAAAGTATTTGAAGGTTAAAGAATTATGGAGTTTCTAAGGGTATTGCCTTTAAAAGGAACATTTTCAATTTAACATGAAATAATTTATTTCATGTTTTAATGATTTTATTTTATACATATTAAATGATACTTCATAAATATGTAAGGGAAAGGATTTTATAAAACCTTATTATCCCTATGAGTTGGTTTAATCATTACCATCATGAAAAGATCACGTTCGAATGATTTTGAAAGCTTTTTGAACATCCAAATCACTTAGAAGAAACTATTTGATATATCCAAAACCTTTTTATTTATAAAATATTTCTATAGATCATGGAGTGTATTTTATATTATTTTAAAATATCAATTTATCCATCTAATTTTACAAGGGAAATACCACCAAGTCGTTGAATATTTCTTTTCTAGAAATATGGACTTCATGCTAGAAGATAAAGGGGATATCAATAACATAAAGAAAAACAATGATGTCTATATTTAAGGTATGAATTATTTTCTTATGTTTTAAGTAATAAACATGATTGATTTAATATTGAAAAAATAATAAGAATATATTTCATATATTTTATTTATAGGAATAAAGTACAAAGGAACAAGGAAACAAAGAATGGTTAAAGGTTTAAGAAAGAATTTGAGTGAAGGATGTGTTTATCAATGATTTTATAATATATTATAAACATCATGTGAATCATGAAAACCTATGGAATAATATATAGTAGTTTTTTTTTCAAAATTTATAAACATATGTTATATGGAATTTTCTAAATGCTACATATGGGTAAGATGAATTTCATATAATGGTAACCCATAAGTTTTAAATCTCACAAAAGTGTAATCTGAACAATTTTGGAATCGATGGGCCTATAAGGGGAATCACTCTCATGAATTTCCCACTAGGGTTTTCTTATTCTCCTCTTGATGGTGATGGATCTTATTAGTCAACTCAGCTTTCCCATACCTTTATGACTCCTCCTATTGGTTTCCAAGAAGCTCTAATGCCTTCATGTTTAGAGTTATGTAAATGTGGTTCCAGTTGTGCTCGGTGGTTGTCATCGGGTCCTCAAATGGTTTGTTTCATTGGTGTCAGAACTTGGAAGGATAATTGCCTTATTCATAAGTCATTTTAAATTCATAGATGGAAGCCTCAAGAATGGTTGGAGCTAGAATCATACTCTGCTAGTTCTCCCCTCATTCCATCCAACTTTTTCTATGGTGTTTGGATTTGGTTTTAGGTTTTTTATTTTTCTGCAATGTTCATCACCTTTTTCAAGTATATAAGAGGTCACAACATGGATTTTAATCTTAGTTTATGGCCTCCTTATACAAAATTAGAATCCCTATTGACAAATACCCATCTATTATTCATCTCCTCTGATGGTTCCTCTTGGCCTCTCTTTCCATTTTGGACTTGTTGTCGACTTTTTTTGTTCCCTACTTTGTCTCCCCTCCTTAGGCCCACCAAAATCTAGTTTCCTCTATAATTTCTCCCTACTTCATCCCCCATTTCTCAAATTTGGTCCATTTTGATGGATTAATTGATGATTTGGTTGGTTATGGTGACCTCTATAATGGTGACATGGTTTGGGGATATGTGTTGTGGTTGGTTTGGTGTGGTGTTTTCCAACCTGCAATGTTTATTTCTTGGTCTGGTTCTCTAGTGGAACGTGGTTTTGGTAGTGAGGGTATGTTGGCCTTAGTGGTTTTTGAGGTCTAGTGATGAGATGGGTGCTATGGGTGGTGTGTTGGACGACATCAGTAGTTGTTAGTGATTTTACTGTGGCAATTGTTTGGTTTCTCTCAGCCCAATGTGGTTTGATTTCGTTCTCAGTCCACTTTTTTGTTTGGTCTGGCTCATGCTTGCAATGATGGATCCCCTTAGGCATTCTGCCTTGTATGTTTTTCAGTTCTCACTTAATTGTAAAGTAATTTATTTGGAAAATACAAAAAAATAGTTTGATAGTAATATAAACCATGCATAAGGGTTTCCTGGATCTTCCATATGTTAAGTAAAGGTAGTAGGAAACTTGTGAAAGGGTCATCCATGTTTTCTGAATACCTAGTAAGGGTAGCGATCTATATAAGTGTAAAACCTTATTACCTTTATATAGCATATATGTTTTTTGTATGGGTATCTATATTTACCTAGTTTTCATATTTTCCTTATAATCTTCGATCTGTAACTGTGTGAACTCCTTTTTAATGATTTTCAAAGCCTAAAATGATGGTTTTAAATGATTTTGACTTTTTCAATGATATAAAACTAGTTTTTTAAAATATTTTTATCAATCACCAATTAAGTCCCAACAAATAAATCATTGGGTAATA
Organism: Viscum album; assembly: GCA_963277665.1. Taxonomy (NCBI): domain Eukaryota; kingdom Viridiplantae; phylum Streptophyta; class Magnoliopsida; order Santalales; family Viscaceae; genus Viscum; species Viscum album. Next base: position 338,276,128 of record OY728126.1, read on the forward strand.
AAATATATAATTTTATAATGTTTCTAGGGAGGGATATCCACAAATATTAAAAATAAGTCTCCCTCTCCCATTTTGGTTCCTCTTGGATTCTCTAAAGTTCCAATGACCTAAAGCCTTATATCTATGTTTTGTGAGTCTTTTGTAAATTTTAAATGTCTTATCCAACTTCCAAACCATTAGTTTCATGGATGAAGAAATATCTCTCTCTTCTACACCCTTTTGTTTCAACATTTTACAAGACAAAAAAACTAGTTATAGGATCTATGAGTTCTACTTATTTATACCATGAAAGTGTAGAATTACTATACATTCAATTATTTGTTTAAATACATGTGATTAACATTAATTAGATAATAATATGGTAATTAATTTCATGGTGAAAGTTTTTATGATAATCTGGGATTCCAAAGCTTGAAGATGAAATAAATGAAACGAAATATTGATAAAATATTATCATGTAATCATAAAAGGATGAGATAATTATCTCAAGCTATAATTATCATAGAATATTCAAGTATGGGAGATTTATATTTCATGTGGCAGATAAATAATTCCTTTAAAAATATTATAGTGTGTTGTGTAAGATTTATTCTCTCTTTAAAATTATTATCACATGGCATAGATTGTTAATGTTTATCATGAATTAATTGCAAGAGTATGTTACGACATAACTAGATAAATTTTAAGATTATCAAGAGATAGAAAAATAACGATTTTAAATAGAATAATGATAATTATTTTAAAAATATCTAAGAGAGTTAAATGGATAATCACATTTCTTTGTCTAATTATCTTTTTAATAATCAAAATGATGGAATGGTGAGGTGTTAAAATTATTAAACAATATTATTGAGAATTATTCAATAGTTATTTATATAATAAATTGAAATTCATATTATTGAATGTGCCTCTATGATAATTTTTTTTGTCCAGGATATTATTGTATGCATATAATTATTATACTTATTCAATAATATTATCACATGTTAGAGTTTAATTAAATTCTAGAACCATAAGTATTTGTGCATGTAGAAATAGTAATATTCATGGTTGATTATTTTGGGATGGATGATCACATGCTTTGTGATATATATATTTTTTCCTCTAAAATTTTCTAGATAGTGCATTATATTTGATTGTGTAACAAACTGGCCAAGGATTTCCATATGATGGACACTCAAACTAGCCCACCTTTAGCCTAAAGGGCATTCCCATTCCCCACAGGTTGGCAACTAGTTTATGGGAATCACATGAACATAATTGGGAATCATTTTTTCCCAATAACTAGAGTAAAATAGATAATAGAAGTATAAAAAAATCTAGAATATCTCATCCAAATTTTAGAAATCCATGAAAAAATAAAAACATAAATAATGACTTAATAACAAACTATGAAAGTAGTTATAACAATGAGCACCAAAAACCTCCCTCGCCACCTCGGTCTACCTCTCCTACAAGGAAAATAGTCCCACCAAATGGATTTGCATCACCCATCAGTAGTTATAGTTACCATTCACCTATGGAAAGTAGTAAATTCCTAAATATACAATATGAATCAAACAAATAGAATATTTCAATAATTATAGGAGAATAAAGATAGTACCTACTAAAACCAGGTAATAGGAACAACTACAAAAATGCGACAAAATAAAAATAATACTAATAAATAAATTCCAAACTAGTGGTCTGAAGAAGAACCAGGAACCAGCAACTGAGAAAATAATATAGAAATTACCACATAATAACTCATTAGGCCACCAACACTGACTAAATTTATTGAAATCCCTTGGTAAAATAGTTTATAAATTGATAGTTTGTATATAAAATATAAAAACTTGGTTATCTACATGATTTATAAAAATAAAATACATGTACGCTTTAAAAAAACACATATTTTATAAATTAATAAAAATGATCGTTAAATTTTATAAATCAAGCATTTAATCTATGAAAAAATAAACAAAACACTTTCCCCATTTTCCCAACACCTCATGAAAATATTTATTTCATAATAAATTTCAAGGAAAACCCCATTTATTTAAATTCATAAAGAAATAAAAAAAATTTATTTTTTTTAAAAATTAATTTCAAACAATTTATAAAACAAACCACTTAAAAGTATTCCAAAACCATAGAAGATGATGCCATAAAATTCATAAGGATAAACTATACTATCATAAGGAAACCCACATACATTTAATTCTTAAGCATAAAAAAACCATCATTTTAACACATGTATAAAATAATAAGTAAGAAGCTCACATGGATAATATATAATTATGAACGCATGACATAACATACATATCATTAGAAAACACCTGAGGGATTAATTAGGAAAGTATAATACATGTAAAGTGGGAAAACTATTGGCTGGTTAAGGACCACACATCTGCCAACTAAATAACTCTATACCCAATCTCATCAGTAAACCTCCCACTAGCCATAAATACATAAAAATATTGAATAATACATTGTGTATAATGTCAAAAATCATAGAAATTTTCCACAACTTCCCACTTAGTAGCCTAGGGTTCCTCATTGAATAATAAAGGAGGTGGGCCATTTTCAAAAAAAAAATCCCATGAAAAAAACAAATCCCAAAGTCTAACACCACAATCACTTCCATCCCACCTCACTTCCCCTATATAGATCCCCAAACTATATACAAATCATGAATCACTTTAAAAACATCCATCACATGGATACAAATAACATCATCAAAAACACAAAATATCTCAACAAGGTAATAATAAAAAATTAATCAAACATCACTGTGCAAAGTTCCAATTGGGACTTCCACTTATATATATTTACATACACACACACATTTGGAAATAATTTTATAGAAAGATTTGGAATCCAAACACTAATATAAGGGAATATCATATTCAAAACTAACCAAAACCCAACAAAAAAATGATTCTACATTTCATTATGAAAAGGGGAAACCCACCACTTTTTATAAAAAAATCCTATAAAAATAAGCACACCCATTTTAAATAGAAGAGAAACTTCAAATACATTTTTAAAAATATTCAAATACCTTTATAAAATACAGATAAGTATTTAATAAAACACTTTTCTTAAAATAAAGATCCATTCCAAGTGGTTTAACCATTCCAAGAAAACATGAAAATAAAAACGATAATGCCGAAAACTATTAATTTTATAAGAAAATCTTACAAATTCTTAAAAAAATTAAGTAGTCATTCATGCAATTTCAAAAGAATTTTCCATGTGTCCTAGGCAAATTCCAAGTGAAAATTCAATTACAACACCAAAAAAAGGTAAATATGGAATATAATATGTTTCTAAATTTATAGAAAATCATTTAAAATTCAAAGAAAATTTTTAAGATGAATTACAAGGGGTTCCATAGAGACACCTACACCAAACAGTGGTGGGTGATCCAAAATGGTTTGAGATACACCACCTTCAGCAGCAGATTCCTATTTATGCATGAAGGGACTCATAAAAATAATAGAAATAAGAATTATAGTGATAATAAAATAACCCAAAACCCATAGGGTTCGTTAAAATCAGAAACCACTAGTGGGGAAGATAAAATCAAGGTAAAAAGGCAGGAGGATGGAAGAGAGGAACTCACCTAATGATTCGACCATGGACTTAAAAAGAAATCACTATAAGGTTAGATCTTGGATAAGGGTGCATTGAGAATATTTGTTGTGGGGGTGTAATGCTAGAGAGGAAGGTGGAACTGGGGGTTTTCATGCAAGGGAGAGTGGTGAGGGTGAGAGATATTTATTTTTAGGGTTTCAAATTAAAATAACACTACTACAAAACTATCTTTATCCTGTATTAGGGATTTAACAGTGGTAGCTAAAAGCATCATTAAAGACCTCCTTTATTAGTGATTGAAAAATCACTGATAAAGGGCCCCCTTTAACAACACTCAAAAAAGCACTGATAAAGAGGGATTCCTTATCCTCATTTTTTAGAAGTGCTGAAAAAGTCCCCCCTTTATCAGCGCTTCTTTACTAGCGCTGATATAGGGTATATTTCAAAAAAAATTATATTTCATTAAAATAATATATTAATATATAAATATGTTTTTATTGATATAAATAATATATATATATATATATATATATATTAAATATTTTTGAGATAAGGTAAATAGACATTTACACTTATTATATAAAAAATTTAGTTAAAATTTATTATAAAATAAATAAAAAAATATTTTTAATCAATAATTTTCTAATTATTATTGAGTAATAGTCATTTAATATCAATTATAAGATAAAGAATATAAAAAAATTATTAAAAGATCTAAAATAAGTTGAAAACATAACTCAAACTTCAAATGACCATAACTTTTGATCAGAGTGTTTGTTTGGGATCTACCATATTTCAAATTGAATCCTACAATGAGATCTACACCCTTAATAAGAGAGGAAAACCTCTATCAGATTTTTCAAGGCCCAAAAGTCCCAAAAGTCCTCTAAAACTAAGTTTTTAGTTGGGGTACCCAATGTTTTTAACGTTAGATGGAATTTTACCCTCATTTAAGTGGATATTTTTACCCATTTTCAGTGGGCACTGAATTTATTTCTAGTGATTACATTCATATTGATATTATGGTTTTAAAATTTTGTCATTTTTCGCAATGTATTTTTATTTATTGTTAAATATATGATAATTTTTTTATATTTACATATAATAAATCACTTTTATAAATTCATATATCGACATATTTATATAGATTTGTATTTTTCAATTTATAAAATAAATACTTATTATTAATTTTATTTAATGTAAACAATTATCCATTTTATTTATCTTATTAAAATTCATTCACATGTATATATAAATTTTATATATACATATTTGTGTGTATTAACACACACACACACACATATTTATTTATATTTTAGTATATTTAAATGAATATTAGTGTATAATATATTTAAATAAATATAATTGTTTATATATTTATCAAAAAATTTCAAAATATATTCAAAATAAATAGAAAATTTGTTAAATATACAACAAAATATGCATGAAATAGTGATAAAGAGAATTCATCCACATAAGGGAGGTCCTGGGATCAAATACAAGCACAAATAATTATTCGGTGTAGCCTTAAAGTGCTGAGAAAGTGAGGTGGAGTGTGTGATGAAGGATGGGTAGTGGAAATCTCTGAGAAGGGGGGCTATAAGTGCTGAGAAATGGGGTCCGCCATTCGTGAAAAACTAATTTGGTTCCATATTTTTTAACAAAACTTTTTTTAACACTGTTAAAATAATACCTTTAACAGTGCTAAAAAATAATTGATAAAAGGGGCCTTTAACAATGCCTTTTTTGCACTGTTAAAGGGTGCCTTTAACAACATTTTTTAACACTGTTAAATACCCCTCTTTTAGCATCACTCAAAACATCAGTGATTTTTAATAACTAATAAAACCCTTTTACTAGCACTGTTAATTCCTCGATTTGTAGCAATGTAAATTTAAGAATAAAAATTAAATCCCAATTTTTTAAAAATCTGAGTAAACTACACAATTTGGGTATACCGTTTTTCTAGACATAATCCAAACATGTGTACGAAACTGCCAAAGAAAACTCTTCCCTTCTTGGCTTACCCTAAGAGAATAATTATTGTAAAAACCATTCTTCTACCATTTCAATTAGAATTTCCACGATACATAAGTGATCTTCACAATTGCTTCACGGTTTACCAGGCCATGTACAACCTTATTCCATTTTCTAGAATCACTGAGTACCCAAACGATAACCCCTAGAAAATTTCCATGGTTGATCTAACCATTATAAAATTGTGTGAATTATATTTTCCAAGGACAAAACCCTCACACATAGTCAGTGCACAATTAATCTTAACCATGCACATCAACAATTCCATTGTAATTTTTAAAATTCCAACCTGAAACTACCTGGAACCCAAAACAGATTAGAATTAATTAATTAATTAATTAATTAATTAATTCCACAGTGACACAAAATTTATTACAAACTCCCAAACTTTCCAATTTCTACTCCCAAAAAGTCTCAAGTTAATGTTGATGTTAAAAGAAAATTAATTTCTAAGGTAACCCCCAAACAAAAAAATCCTAAAAAAACCAATCACAACCCAAAAAAACCAATTAAAGAAAGGCCTTGAAGAAATGGAGACCGAGAATCAGTCTCTACACTATTTAGAATTAATCTAGAATAGGGGAACAACTAAAAAACTCTTTCCACAAAACTAGATTATGTCATCAAAAAACAACATTCCAAAGCTCTCTAAAGGGAAATTCACAAAACTCCACTAGCCAAAGACAACAAATCCGAAACACCGAGAGATAAAAAAACATGATCACAAAACCTAAGGTTTTCAAAAACCAGGAATCATAATAACAATAGACAAGTATCATTAAGAAATTATAGATCTCTAACCCAAGGGTCACAACTAGAAAAAAAGGGTGTATAGATCTAAATCCTCAAAAACCATCCAAGGAAAATTTTTATGGGAAATATAACTTGGTGGAATCTAGAGATCAACCATAAATTAAAATACACCCAATGTATCAAATCATGCACCCTAGGTCAAGAGGCAAAACGAATTCCAAAAAACAACACTGCCTGTAATGGATAACCAAAAAAACACTGGTCCAAGGCCTCTTAAGCCAAAACATCCCCAAACTCACTGATAAAAAATATAAAAATGGCCAGTCATCCATGAGATACACAACCAAAATCCCAAAGGTTACACCACATGATGTCCACTCAACCATTAGTCCTAAAACATCTCTAAGACCAAATGAAAAAGAGTCCCAAACAAGAGATCATATGAGATATTTCAGAAGAAAATTTATCCTCACTAATCCATCCATCAACAAAAATTTATAGGTCTAAACCACTAGATCCAATAATATCCAAAGGAACCATTAAAGTAATAATTCCTCAAATGGATCCAAGTCATGAAACTATATGAAAGAAACTAAACATTCCCCTCTAATTGTAGCATAGGAAATGTTAAATAAAAAAAGGGGGGGGGGCCTAAAACAAACACTCTATGTTTTTATTAGATATTTATTGGGGGATGAGAACCCATAAAACAATATGAGACATAGATCCTCACATGTCCATGTCCCAAAAATCAAACCAAACTATCCCAAAACACTAAAGTGAGAAAACAAAGAACATTCATCCCTAAAACAAGTAATGTTTTACTAAAATACTATTTTAAAAATCAATTAACCACTTTAAATATTCCCTTATTCTATTTAAAACCAAATGAAAACCTTATTATAAATTCAAAATCCAAGTCCTTACAAGACTTGGTTAATTTTAAAACATTTCCAAAATTTATTTCAAAATGAACACCACATACTTTAAAAAATACCCCAATATAGTTTTCCATAATGAAACACACATTTTTCCATTTTAAATAGTTTTCAAATCACTTACACTTTTGAAATGCACATTCTAAGGGTAATACTACAGTTTTGGAAAATACTTGTTTCCCTTAAAATAGGGAACCCTATTTTAATTTTTTTTCCAAATTCCAAACAAAATAAAATTTTATAATACATTTTAAGAAACCACACTCATTTTAGAAACTTTCCCTAAGGCCTTATTTTAGAACAAATTTTTTTTATTGGAAATCTATTTTTCACCAACACAATTGAATTTCACACCACATGCATAAAATCACAAAAAATCACATAACATAGGCATTAAATAAAATATAATGATTTAAACACATTACAAGACCTAATATGATCTTTTTATGTTTCCCTTACACACACTAGGTAATCCAAGGGTCTAGCGGTCTAAATAAAAAACCAATAGGGATACCAAACCATTCTTGACTTGGAAATATGGTTGAAAGACACATTTAAATCATGAAATGGTTATGAAAGCATGTTCAAAATAAAGAGTTTTTTTGTCACATGGTTTTTCATACCCTAAAAAAAACTTTATATCAGAAATTCCTTCTTCATTACCATCCAAAATCACCCCATATAATTCCTATGGAAACTCAAGACATACCAATGAAGATCAAAACACGAATTCCATATGCATAAAACCATAATCCAATAACTCCATCAAACATAAAACTAAAATAAAAAAAATTCCCAAATTTCCATGGAAACTCAAGGCTTGGGGTGAGAAATACCTCATGATAATATCTCATAATAGACCTCCCAAGTCCTGAAAATCTTATATCTAAGATACCAACACCCCAAATAAAATATCATGTTCCAAAGGATTATGATCACATATAAAAGAAGAACCCAAAGATTTGATACCATTTTTACGAAACCAACATGGGATATCCATCTAATGGACATCTAAACCAGCATGACACTAGCCTTAGTAGTGCTTCGGATCCCCCCAGGCTAGAAACTACTCTCCAGGAATCATAAGAACACACTTGGTAAATATTTTTTCATAGTAATCATAGTAAAACCTATAGTAAAAAAATAATTAAAATATGTAATTTTCCATCTGTATTTCAGAAATGCACACTAGAATAAAAATAGAAACAACAAACTAATAACAAACAATGAAAGTAGTAAACAAAAATGAGCACCAAAAACCACCCTCACCACCTGAGAATCCCACTCATAAAAGGTGAAGATACTGAAAAAATGGATTTTATTCACCCACCTATAGCTATAGTTACCCTCCATCTATACAAATTAGAAATATCTTAAATGGAAAAGATGAATCAATTAAAGGGAAGCTTGTTGGGAATTCTAGGAAAATAAATGAATATCCAAATAAAAGTAGGTCATAGTCACAACTAGATGAATGAGATAAAATAAAACCAACATTAATAAATCAATTCTCAATGAGCGGTTCAAAGAACTAAGAAACTGCAACTAACACAATAATATAGGAATTATCACAAAATCACTTATTACGATTCCACTATCTACTAAATCTATGTAAACCCCTTGGTAAAATATTTTATAAATTTATAGTTTGAACATATAGTATAAAAATACATTTTCCACATGCTTTATAAAACCAAACTACATATACACTTTCAAACAACTACCCTTTTATAAAAAATAAAAATATGTATATTTTATAATTTTAAATCAAACCTTTAAATAAAGGAAAAAAAACACTTTTCCTCTTTTTCAACATCTCATGAAAATCTATCCTTCATAAATAATGTCATAGAAAAAACCATTTCTTTAAACTCTTATAGAAATCCATACCATTTATTTTTTTAGAACTTGCATTCAAGCCATTTATAACAAAACCATTTGAATGTAATCCAAAACCACATTGGGTGATTACATGCATGCCATAATGAAAAATAATGATATCAAAAGGCAACCCACATAATGTTAATGCTCAATCATAAAATATCCAATATCTCAACACATGTATAACATAACTGGTAAGGAAATCTCATTCTCAATATACAATAAAGAAGTCATAAAAACCATACATATTATGTGGAAACACCAAAGGGGATAATGATAATAGTATATGATGCATAAGGTGGATCAATTGTTGGTAGGTTAACAATCAAACATTCATCAATCAAATCACTCTATACCCAGTATCCTCAGTAACCCTCCCACTGGCCAAAAATACAAAAAAACCATGGGAGAATAACTAGTTCATAATATCAATTATCCTAGAAATTTCCCATAACCTCCCACTTATTATCCTAAGGTTCCTCATAGAAATCTAAAGGAGGTGGACCACATTGAAAATATATTTCATCCCATAAAAGTAAAAAATCCCAAAGGCTAGTACCACAATCACATTATTCCCCCAATACTTCCCTTAGAAAGATCCCCATCACATAATCACATCATGATTCCCATCATGAACATCCATCAAATGGATATACGTAACATCATAAACCACACAAAGGGGATCAACAAGGGAACAATAAACAATAAATCATACATCACTTCACAAAGTTCCAATTGGGACTTCCACTAATCAGTTATATATATATATATATACGCATTTAAAAATCCACTTTTAAAATGATTTTGAATCCAAATACCAATCCAATGGAAAATCACAATCAATACTAATCACAGCCTAACAACTCAAAGTAATATAAATTTAATTTTTAAAAGGGTAACCCACCCACTTTTTATAAAACAAGACTTTAAAAACAATCACATTGTTTTAAAAATGAATACCAGATTTAGATACACTTTTAAAAATATTAAAATCCCATTAGAAAATCCAAACAGAAATTTTATCCAACACTTGGAATGAGACAAAAGTCCATGCCAAGTGGTTTAACCTTTTTAATACCACATGAAAATAAAAATATCATGGATATATGATTTTGATTTCAAAAGGATATATTTATAATTCTTAAAAAAAATTATAGAGCCTTTTGGGAAATTTCTCAAGCACTAGGCATGTTACCTAGGCCCATTACAAGTAAAAAATCTAGTTACAACACCAATAAAAGCCTATTATGACATATAATTTTTTTTATAAATTTATAAGAATGCATTTAAATTGCATAAGAAATTTATATCATGAATTATAAGGGGTTCATAGATTCACATATTTTAAATGGTGGTAATGGGATGAAATAATTTGAGATGCATCACCTTTAGTGGTGGATGCACAATTGAGTATAAATTCACCAATGTGGACATTATAAATAAGAACTTCTAGATAAATCAAAACCCCTAGGGTATGGCCAAATCACACAACACAATGGGGGAAAGGAAAAGCATGGTCAAAAGGAGGGAGTATGGAAGAGAGGAACTCACATTGATGATTTGACTATGAAACCAAGAATAAATCACCATAAAGAGAGAGGTTAGAGGGGGAGGGAGTGCACGCTGGGGGGTCTTAGTCATGGGGTGTAGTTTGATAGAGGAGGTTGGAATAGGGATCATGTTATGAAAGGTTTTAAGGGTGATGGTGAGGGTTATTTTTTTTATAATTTAAAATTAAAAAGAATCAATAAATAAAAAATAAAATCTAAATTAAAAAAGGGAAGACCACATGGTTAAGCAACACGTTTTTATTAACTGTGATCCAAATATGTGAAAGTGATTGGCTAGAAAACCCCACCCAACATAGTTTCCCCTAGGTACTTCTTTATTGGACAGATCATGCTCCAACCATGCTAATTGTAACTTCCATGAAATAGAAGAGACCTGTATGATTGTTGCATGGTTTACCAAATCATGTGAAAGCCATGAACTATAGGACAAACTCACTGAGGACCTTCATACTTACCCCTAGTAAAGTCACATGATGGAGATTACTATGCTCAAATGTGTGATTTATCTATATCAAGGATCGAACCCTCATGAACGGTTGTCACATGGTTACTCCTAACCATGTACAAATTGTTCCCATAACCAATTCCTTTGGAATATTAAAAATTATATACTCAAACTATCAGGAACCTGAAATGGATTAAACTAAATTTAATTAATTAATTAATTAATTCCATAAATACATGATGATTTTCATAGTTTATTGTTTGGTTATCATGTTTTTTATTCTTGGTTTAATATATTAATTTGATGAAAATTTTTAAATAAAATAAATCTAGTAATGTTTGTTATCTAAAGAATTAAAGAGGCATGTTTTTATAAAATACCCTTCTTATAAATTAATAGAATTATTATTATTTTTTAATGCATGTTTAATTAATTGTTTCTTCTATATGTTAATGAAACTTTCTAATAAACGTGAAACTAGATGTTCTTGTTGTTGTAAATGATTGAAGTCATGTTAAATGAAATGTTATTCCTTAATGTTTAATGAAACTAGAAGGGATTATTGAAATAATGGTTAATTGTTGTTGTATTTTAATATATGATGCTTTAGTCTATAGTTATTCATAAGCTATGATAAATAAATCAGTTGATCCACGATGAAAAAAACTAGTTGTTTTAGAAAGATAATTTTTTTGGTCAGGTGGGCTCGTTTGCAGGTGAAGGATAGATGCACCATTTCTAGGGCCCAGATACCCTATTGAATCTATTTTTATTTTAATTCCTTCTATGTTTCATATGGATATGATCCTTGAAATGTGATTTGATGTGATCCTATGAGATCTGATGGTTGATGATGATAGTTGGTGGGGATGCCCAAGGCTATGATGGTGGAATGGGGTGATGGTTATGGTGACGATATAAGGGTTGGGATTCCCAATACTGTGATGGTGGCATGAGGTGACGATTGTGATGATGATATATTTAACGGATATTGGATGTGTTTTTATGTGTAGTGGTATTATAGATGGCACAAGGACTGATAGGATAGGTTGAAGCTAGTATTACCCCTTATTGTAGTGCTAAATGCTGGGATGATTTCTTGATATTAAATCTTCTTGTTTAAAAGATTATGGTTGGTTGATTTATATAATAATTTTTTCAACTACATGAAGCAATTGATGATATGAAATATGAGTACATAATTTATATGGTAGATTGTGATGATTCCTTGATCACCCTGGTGATTATGAAATGTAAAATGATTTAATAAAATAATGAGGTTGGTTCTTGATGTTTACTTTTTAATAATGACATACTAGAGAATAAAAGGAAAGAATTAATGGTTCAACTGAAACAAACCTCAGAAAATTAAAATGTTAATATTGGAAAAGAAATGTAATAATATTAATTAATGGATAATTAATTAATTAATATTGATCTTGATTCTTTATGATTTTTATGCTTATGCCTTAGTAGTGATATTTGGGGGTCTCATCTGACACTGGAGGTAGATTATTATAATGCTAGGTATTTTACTACAATGTGGTTGTGAGAATTATATACATCATGTATGTTTTTAGATCTCATATGCTAATCCACCCATGTTGGTAGAGTGACTAAGACCTAGTAGACTTTGGGATGATCTTTTCCCCAACAACTAAGTTGGTGAGGAATAGATTGCTAGATACCCAATCTGACCTCACTCTCTTCTCCTAGTAGTATTATGCACTGGTATAAACAATACTTATCTTTCTCAAATATTTTTACAGAGGTTCATGATGGATTGTGTTTATTTCATACAAATTTATCTTCATATATAGTATCCCAATGGTTATTATAGGTATGTTGTATATATGCTCTAATGGATTTAGGTATAATATAAGATTTATAGGATATGGTGGCCCCAATAAACTAATCGATTAGTAATGAATATGTGGTTGGGATATTGAGATGATGTGATACACATAGTGCATGATTTATCCTATATTTCTTTGGTCTATCTTACTTTAGCCTAGGGGTATTTGAGCTTTATTTTAGAGAGAGATGGCATAGGGCGTGAAATATTGGGGAAGAGCAGAAAACCAATGGGTTATTGGTAGTGGGGTACCCAATTTTGTTATTATATTATGAAATATCTTGTATGTGATACTTGGCGAGGGATAAGAATTATATTAATGGGAAATGATAATTAAACCTATTTAGGTGGTGAGTTAGTTTAATTTTTTTTACTCACTGTGCTTTACTATAATTCTTTCACATTTTTCACGAGAGGTTATAGGGAGGATATTATTGAATATACAATTTATTCTCATCCTATGTATATATAAATCTTTTTTCATGTTAGCAAGAGATTGTTGGTGGTCTAACTAGACATTACTAGTTAAAAGAGTTACTCCGGAGCTTTTAGAGCTTCATGGTTGCTATCAAGGAATTCTTTTAGCAGTTTTTAGTTTCTTCAGTTCTATCACATTATATTCATATCATATATTGTGATTTTTTTTATTCTTTTATGAGAAATAGTTTTTGGTGGCTGTTTTTATATTACCTCTCTCGTTTCACATATATTAGAGGAAAATTACTAACATCTATGTATATATTATACATTCAATGATTTTCCCCAACCCATGGCCTATTGGAGGCAATCTTTGAGTGTCATTGTATCTATTCTATCATTGTTATAACGACCCATACTTTACATACATTTTTATTACTTAAAAATTGAAGCACACTTATTAAAAAATATAACAAAACCATGAAAGGACCGTATAGGTATAGTGTATTTAGAAACTGGGAAACATAAACAACTGGTCACTACTACAAATACGCCCTTTATCAGTGCTAAAAAGGGCCTTTAACAGCGCTAGGAAAAGCACTGTTAAAGCCGGCGAAGATAGGGGGGGGGGGTCCCCTTTATTAGTGCTCAAAAAAAGTGTTGATAAAGACCCCTTTTATCAGCGCTAAAAAAAGCGCTGATAAAAGTACCCCTTTATCAGCGCTTTTTTTAGCACTGATAAAGGCGTCCTATATCAGTGCTTCCTTTATCAGTGATTTTGTTTTAGCGCTGATAAAGGACCCCTTTATCAGAACTTTTAAAAAATCACTGATAAAAGTTAAAAAAAATAAAAAAACATTTAAAAAAATTTAAAATATTTAAAAAAATTACAAAAAATTAAAAAAATCATGCCAATCATGGGGGGATTTTATAGTGCTTGATCCCCCTTTTAACAGCTCTTTTTAGCCCCTCCAGTGCCCGCACACACCCCCTCCACCCTTTATCAGTGCTAGCCCCCAAAATCTACCCCCATGCGCGCCCCTCTGCCTCCAGCAGGTTTTGAACTCGAGACCTCCCCCCTGCGCGCCTAAGCCTTACTACTACTCTATTTTGATTTGTTTTCTATTTCATGATATCTATATATATATATAGTTATATTTATTCATATAGTAATATATATTTATATTAATATATATATATAGTTATATTAATATATATAGTTATATTAATATATATATATATAGTTATATTAATATATATAGTTATATTAATATATATATAGTTATATTAATCTATATATAGTGATATTAATATATATATAGTTATATTAATATATATCTCTATTTATATATATATAGTTATATTTATTCGTATAGTAATATATATTTATATTAATATATATATATAGTTATATTAATATATATATATAGTTATATTAATATATATCTCTATTTATATATATATATAGTTATATTAATTCGTATAGTAATATATATTTATATTAATATATATATAGTTATATTAATATATCTATATATAGTTATATTAATATATATCTCTATTTATATATATATTTAGTTATATTTATTCGTATAGTAATATATATTTATATTAATATACACATATATATAATTATATGAATATATATATTAATAGTGATATTAATATATATATTTATAGTGATATTAATATATATATATAGTAATATTAATATATATGTAGTTATATTAATATATATATATATATATATAGCAAGATTAATATATATATATAGTAATATTAATATATAGTAGTTATATAAATATTAATATATTGGTATTTTAAATAAAATGGATATTAGTTATTATTTAGATAGAGCTAATATATTTTATATGTAAATATGTTTAATTATTTATTTTAAAAATTTAATTTTTATGTGTGAATATATAAAAAATATGTACATATAGTTATATATTTGATTATAAATAGCAGTGCATTATAAAAAGCGATAAAATTTCAAAGAAATAATATCAATGTGAATGTAATTCCTTGGAATAAATTCAGTCCTCACCAAAAAAGCCAATAATACCCCCTCAAACGAGGCTGAAAACCCACAAAATGTTAAAAAATCTGGGTACCCTGACTAAAAACTCAGTTTTGGAGGCCTTATAGGCCTCTTTTGGCCTCGAAAAATGCTTTACCAAGGTTCCCTTGGGTCACAAACATGTAGAGCTCGTTTTAGGCTTCGATTTGATATGTGGTAGAGCTCAAACAGACACCCAGATCAAAAGTTATGGCCGTTTGAAGTTTGAGTTGCATTTTCAACTTATTTTGGATCTTTTTTTAATTTTTTTAATTTTTTTAGTCTTCAAATTGTTATTAAATGACTACTAATCCCTAATAATTAGCAAATTATTAATTAAAAATATTTTTTTAATTTTTTAAGAATCCATTTTCACTAAATATCTTATATATTAAGTATATTAAGTGTTAATGTACATTTATACTTATCTAAAATATATTTAAAAATTATATATTATATCTATATCAATATAAATATATTTATATATTAATATATTAATATATATTTTTTAATTTTTTTTTGAATTAGACCCTATATCAGTGCTACTAAACAAGCGCTGATAAAGGGGGTCCCTTTATCAGCGCTAAAAAAAGCACTGATAAAGGGGGGGGGGGGGGTTTATCAGCGCTTTTTTGAGCGCTGATAAAGCCCCCCCTTTATCAGCGCATTTTTGTTAGCGCTGATAAGGGGGGGGGGGGGGGGGCGCTGGGAAAAATTGTTTTTGTGGTAGTGGGTTCATAAATCATCTACACTGTCTTCCTTTTATTTTATCATATCTAGAGTTCCTTTTGGCATATCTTACTTAATAACCTTCTTCCTGACCTAGGAACAAGAAAACATACAAAAGGGTGAGCTCAAATGCTCAGTAAGGGTAAACAAAAGAAATATCAATCACATCATATTCATAAGAACATATCATTTTGGAAATCATAACCTGTAAAAGAGATCATAATTTCATAACATGGGATAAATCACAGTAGTGAAATGTAATCCCAATAATCATAACATAAAACATGAAACTTTGTGGCATACACACAAAATCATAGAGAATCATTTCTTAGCAGTCAGGACTCATTGCCAAGACTATCTTAGTGGACAAAGTCCATTTCTGAACCGAGTTGACTCCTCGTTTCAGTCCTGTATCACTAAACCGGATTAACCTGCCATTCTAGCCATGTCTATCTCATGAGATATAAATCTTTACCCAATGAATTGGAGGGAGATATAGGTCCCACCCATCTCATAATTAAAACATTCTTATGTGTGCCACAAAATCATAAATCATACATCATAGCATAACCTATGTAATAAAAATTGGATTCATAAACATCATGCCATGATAACATAATCCATATAAGATAAAAGGACATCATAAAAATAATCCCATCATAACATAATCAAATCAATGTAAAAATAGGGATAGAAACATAACCCTATATTATCTTAGATTGAAAATAATTTTGATAGAACAGTTGAACTCCATTCTTGAGGAAAATATCCTTTATACTTCAAAAACATTTTCCTTTCTTAACATTTCATACAATTTTAAACTAAAAGAAGTTGATTAAAAATAAAATTGAAAACTTGTAAAGGAAGCTTCATGGAATTAATGTTCTAAAAATCCATTCATTCCATATAAGTTAAAGAAAAACTTTCATCTCGTACTTTGGCTGGAAAAGTCAAAAAAGTACCTCGTACTAAAAACGAAAAAAGATTCCTTTCATATTTTTTACTAAAAACTCACCGAAGGGTAAAATTGGATTTAAAAAATTTTAGGAGGATATAAATAATATTAAATATTGAGGAAACATGTATGTGGATGATAAATATTCCCCAGTAAATTCTGAAGTATAAACAATCTCCGATAAAAATGAGATTGCGAGATTTTCCCTTACCTTAGGTCCGATTTGCTTCGTACGTGTCCGAACCTCCTGTATAATGATTTAAATAATGTTATTGACTTATTCAAGAATTGTAATCATTGTTATGATATCATATATGGTCATATTCTTTGCTTCGTATTAGTAATATTTCATTGCTACTTGTTATTCGGGTGTTTATTGCTTTTTTGTTCTTATGCGTGTTTTGTTGAATAAATTCTTCTTATTATTTTTAGGTTATAGATACCAAATTTACAGAATGGTATTAGTGTAATATATTTCATATTTATTAATACAATTCATTTATATAATCATTATGAATTTAAGATCATGTAGAACGAGTCGTATCACATCGTGGAGACGGTAGGCCGTACGTACGCATGAGTGAAGATATCGTTCCCATGTTCATGGAATTGTATTGAAGTGTATTTATACTATTTCATAATAAATATCACTTTACAATAATCATATATAGTTATTCTTTACACCATTATACCCATCCAAGTAAGGTGGTGGTGGAAAATAGATTACACCACGGTGTGGAGACGGTATTCCGTACGTACGCACGCGTGGTGATTTTACTTTCCATAGGATGGATAGAAGGTGAAATAGGTTTTTTTCATATTTATAATAACATATCAGTATATGAGTAATAATTATGTTATTACTTCATAATGAAACAACTAAAGAAGAAGAAGTAGAAGAAGAAATAAAGTTGAAAGAATCGGTAACAGATATTACCTCTTCTTTGAAGCGCCTCTTCTTAACCTCTTATTAGGGCACTAAAGATGGTATTTGAAGAAGACCAGGACCTCTAGGATGTTTCTAGGGATGTTGAGAAGGTAAATGGTCAGGGTTTTTCCGATCTTGAAGGCTCAAAGGTGTGTAAAGAGGAGATGGAGGAGGTGCCCTTTTATAAGGGAGGAGAGGGGCACTTTAGGAAAAACTTAAAATCTTATTTTATAATAAAGTCATGTCCGGTTTTTCATAGATCCAAATTGATTTATTTCGAAGATAAGGTGGGTATGGGTCAAAATACTCTCAACCAATAGATTTTAGACAAGTTTAGGTTACTATTTTAACCTTATCATTTAGATTTAACTCTAAGTTAAATAATTTAACTTTTACCGTGTCTTCTTATTTTCTTACACTATATGGTTAATAAACTTACTATAACAAACCAAAATAACACCAAGTTATTCATTATTAATATACAACCTTATCTAATTTATTTGGATGAACCTTATATTTTTAGGAATAAAATAACAATTAATAATATAATATTTTTTTTAAAAACTATTTTATGTCAATTTTGACACAATTTGGTAATTGATTTTTTTGTGAAAATCATAACAGTATGATTAGTTATAAAAAAGTTAATTAAATCAATAATAATATGTCATATTAACCTATAAAATTATTGTAATTTATAAAAAGTCTCAAATTACATTTATTTGGGTATTTATAATATCAATTATGTTAATATTTCCTTGATAAGGTAATTACTGCATCATCATTGTGTAATAAATAAATTAAATTATTTAAAGTCTAAAAATTATAAATAAAATACCATTATGTAGGAAATATTTTTATCTTTCTAATGAATATTTATAGTCTAATTGGTCTTATTTATAAACCTATATTAAAAATGCTTTAGTTATTAATCTTTGATTTTAACTATTTTAACTCTTCTTTAAATAAAATAATATTAAGTGTCCTAATCTAATCCAAGTGGACCTAAATGGTCATATTTTATTCCTAATGTTGTTTTTGGTCGAATTAAACTTATCCAATAGAATTAGGACATGTTTTAGGGTAATAATAATACCATTTTTACCCTTAATTACCCTATTTACTTTTAACCGTGGTAAATAAAAGTAAAAAGTTACTATTCACCAAAAATTATTTTTATCTTATTGAACCACATTTTACTCCTTGATATTAACTGTGTCTCTCGGATTTTCGAAATTCCATTCACAGAAGCGGTAAAATTAATTTTTATGTAAATTTTCAAACTCTCCTAAGAGGTGGGTAAAAGACGGTGAAAAGTTCAATAAAATTTTTATATATCTAAAATTATTATAAAATGACTCCAATGAATTAATTTGAACTTATATAGGTATTATTTATCAATTATGACCAAAAATAAATTTAAATAAAATAAATAATTATTTAAATAAAAAGTCGGTTTTTAAATAGTAACCTAGTGTTTTCACTATTCATCAAAAATTGAAAGTTTTCAGAAAAATGCCAAAAATTCACCCTAGGATAATTTTGATATTCTGAATCCAAAAACTGAAGTCCATTTTGAAATATAAAATTTATAAAATTTCAAAAAGTGGTTATTAATATTCATAACGTCTATTTTTAATAATATTTTAATAGCATATCGTTGTTTAGTGAAACTCGGTATTGCGTATAATGCAAGCTATCGAGGAAGGTCATGATTGCGTGTAAAGCAAGACAAGCTAGTGTTGTGTGTAGTGAAAGATTCCTTTGATGATGTATATAACATAAAAACAAAATATTTCTCATAAAAATCTCGGGTGTTACATTCTACCCCCCTTAAAATGAATTTCGCCCTCGAAATTCATCACTTAATAACAAACAGATGAGGATACCTCTCCCTCATCATATCCTCAAGCTCCCATGTAGCTTCTTCTAATTGGTGGTTCCTCCATAAAACTTTCACTAAGCGAGTGGTCTTGTTCCGTAGGACTTTTTCGCTACGATCCAGAATCTCTATTGGCTATTCTTCATAAGAAAGATCTTGCTCTAGCAGTATAACTTCTGAGCTGAGTACATGTGAAGGATCGGGTATGTACTTTCTCAGGAGAGATACATGGAACACATCCTGAACTTGAGAGAGATTCAATGGAAGCGCCAATCAGTGAGCTAACTTCCCAACACGATCTAGTATTTTGAAAGGACCGGTATACCTAGGGCTCAACTTTCCCTTCTTTCCAAATCTCATTACTCTCTTCCAAGGAGATATTCGTAAGAACACTTTATCACCCACTTCAAAATATAGGTCCTTTCTTCGGTTATCGGCATAACTTTTTTGTCGACTTTGAGCTGCTCTTATGAGTTGTTGAATAGATCAGACCTTTTCTGTCATCTCATCCACAAGATCAGGTCCTAATAGCTTTCTTTCCCCAACTTCATCCCAGAAAGTTAGAGTTCGGCATTTCTCTCCATAGAGAGCTTCATAAGGAGCAATCTGAATACTGGAGTGAAAGTTATTATTATAAGAAAATTCCACCAAAGGTAGTTGTTGATCCCAACCACCTTTGAAACCTATAGAGCAAGCTCTCAACATATCTTCTAGAGTTTCAATTTTCCTCTCAGACTGACCGTCTGTCTGAGGATGATAAGTAGTGATGAAACTCAACTCTGTATCCAGAGTATTCTGAAGACTTCGCCAAAACTTTGAGGTAAACCTCGGATCCCTATCAGATATAATGTAAAGTGGTACTCCATGAAATCTTACGACTTCCTTTACAAATATCCTGGAAAGCTGATCAAGAGAGAAATCCTCTCTAATAGCATTGAAGTGTGCTGAATTGGTAAGATGATCAACTATGACCCATATAGAATTATTGCCTTTGGATGTTTTAGGAAGTCCATTGACAAAGTCCATAGTGATGTTTTCCCATTTCCATTGGGGTATGGGTAATGGTTGTAACATCCCCTTAGACTTCTGTCTCTCTGCTTTAACTTGCTGACAAACCAAGCATCGAGAGACATATTCACCAACATCTCTTTTCATGCCATCCCACTAGAAGTACTCTTTCAGGTCCCTATATATCTTCGTGCTTCCAGGATGAATAGATAATGAAGAACTATGAGCCTCATCTAGCAGCTCCTTCTTTATTTATGAGATGGGAGGAACACAAACCCGATTCCTGAACCTTATTATTTCATCACAATCAAAGTGAAATTCAGGAACATTTCTCACCTTCTTTTGTAACTCTACATTTTCTTTTTGTGCCTCTTTAATCTTCACATGTAAAGATGGTTGAACATTCATTTGACAAAGATAAGAATTTTCCCCTTCCATTATAATTCCAAGATCCATCCTTTGTAAATCCATAAATATTGGATCTTTTGTGATCCTCATCATGGATAATATAGCATGGTCTTGTCGACTTAATGCATCTGCCACCTTGTTTGCTTTCCCTGGGTGGTAATGAATTGAGCAGTCGTAATCCTTAATCAGCTCCAACCATCTTATTTGGCGCATATTAATCTCCTTTCGTGTGAAAATATACTTTAAACTTTTATGATCAGTATAAATATCACACCTTTATCTATAAAGATAATGCCTCTAAATCTTTAATGCAAAGATTACCGCACCTAACTCCAAATCATGAGTTGGGTAATTTTGCTCATGTATTTTCAACTGTCGTGAGGCATAAGCTATCACCATATCATTTTTCACGAGAACACACCCCAGTCCCTTCTTGGATGCAGCGCTGTAGATCACAAACCTTTCTCCACTACAAGGCAGTGTGAGCACAGGTGCACTGGATAACCTTATTTTTAACTCCTTGAAATTCTCTTCACACTCCTCCATCCAAACAAACATAACTCCTTTTCAAGTCAACCTTGTGAGTGGATTAGATAATCGTGAAAAATCTTTCACAAAACGTCGATAATATCCAGCCAAACCAAGAAAACTTCGGATCTCAGTTACTGTTGTTGGTCTCGACTATATTTCAATAACCTCTATTTTTGCTGGATCCACATATATCCCCTCTTTTGAGATTATGTGACCCAAAAATGCAACTTTTTGAAGCCAAAATTCACACTTGGTAAATTTGGCATTAAACTTCTCCTTTCTCAGGGTCTTTAATACAATTCTCAAGTGATCTTCATGTTCTACCTACCTATTTGAATAGACAAGAACATCGTCTATAAAGACTACCACAAACTAATCAAGATAATCTCTAAAGACTCTATTCATTAGATCCATGAAGATAACAGGGGTATTAGTAAGACCAAATGACATCACTATAAATTCATAATGTCCATACCTTGTACGGAAAGCCGTCTTTGGTATATCCTCCCTTTTGACCCTTAATTGATGATACCCTGAACGAAGATCAATCTTGGAAAAGTATTGAGCTCCGCGTAGTTGGTCAAATAAGTCATCAATGCATGGGAGAGGATATTTGTTCTTGATAGTGATCTTGTTAAGTTCTCGATAATCAATGCAGAGTCTCATTGATCCATCTTTCTTCTTAACAAACAGAACAGGTGCTCCCCAAGGTGATGCACTAGAGTATATGAATCCCTTATCAATATTCTCTTGGAGTTTCTTATTCGATTCCTGCAACTCAATTGGGTCCATTCTATTAGGTGTCTTTGAAATAGGTAAAGCACCTGGTACGAGTTCTATTGAAAACTCAACTTCACGATTTGGTGGAAGACCAGAAAATTCCTCTGGAAAAACTTCATCAAACTATCGTACAATGGGAATATTCTTAATCATGAGTTTCTCTCCAACCATTTGAGATAAATAAACTTCATTTAGTGGAATAAAGACCCATAATATGGATGAAATATCCACTGGAAAGTTATGTTCATCCTTGCATCGATAGACGATCATAGATTGATATGGAATATGAAATGTGACTTCCCTTATTTGGAAATCGATATGAGCTCCATATAAAGAAAGCAAATCCATGCCAAGAATCACATCAAATCCCACTATAGGAAGGATCACAAGATTTACAGGAAGCACTTTCCCACAAACTTCAATCAGAGAAGAATTGTAAACTTTTGATGCGATTGTTGTGCCATTAGGGGTTGTCACAGCTAACTCAATATCTAACTGCTGAGGTAATACGATGATACCCTTAGAAAATTATTCAGAAATAAAAGAGTGGGTGGATCCAGAATCAAATAAAACATTTTCTACTTTAGGGTGGATGGTAAGTGTACCTTTCACCGCTTCGTTATCATACTCCACATAGCTGATAGAAATTGCATGTGACTTTCATTTTTCTTTATGCTTAAGAGTTTGTTGAAGTCGATCATCATCAACAACCATTGGATTAGGGAATTGATTGGCATAATTCCCTATTTACTTGCACTTGTAACATTGAAGTGCATGAGGTGCACTCTGTGTAGCCTTTTCTTTGTTCGCATCCCTAGACATATTCTTCCCATCATTGTGGAAATCAAATGCCCGATGACGTTCCTTTCCACACTTGAAACATTTACTTGTCCCTTTAAGACAACTCCCTGCATGTTTATTTCCACACTTTGTGCATAAGGTAAAACTCATCTTCTTTTCAGTGTGCTCTTTATATTCCCCTTTGAATTCCATTTTCCTCTTCTTATCAAACCCATATGACTGATGGGTTACTCCAATCTCGATCTCAACCTTGAGAGCACATTGAACAATTTCCTCATAGCTATTGAAGTCCCTTATGGATAATGCCCTTCAAAGACTTGGTTTTAAGCCACTAAAGAATCGATTGATCTTAATCTCAGATTGGATAATAATCCCAGAAGCATACCTTGAAAGTCTTGTAAAATTTTCTTCGTAGGTACCAACAGATTCATCATCCTTTCGCTTCAGTTCAAAAAACTCCTTCTCCATCTTTGTTCGAAGAATATGAGGGAATTACTTATTGAAAAATAAGTTCTTGAACTCATCCCATTCCACGGACTCAATTTCATCTCTTGGCCTCATATTCTTGATAAGATTCCACCATTGATCAACTTCACCTTCCAAACCATATACTACTAAGATGAATTTATCATGTTCATAACACTATTGAACTAAAAATATCTTTTCAGTGGTACTGATCCATTGTTCAGCCACTAATGGATCAGTAGACCCACTGAATGATGGTGTACGCAACCTCATGAAGGATTCAACAGAATGTTGCTCCTTCCTTTTCTCGTTTGGAAGTTCTGAATGATTCATATCTTGAGAAAGTTGTGTGAGAATGGCTACAAGATTTTTCATTCCAGCTCCCATAACGTTTGGTTGCTTAGGGTGACAATCATTGCATTGCCCATCGCATTCAACATTAACATAGTTCCTTCAGGTTCCAACCATTGACTAAAACCAATAAGAATAGTGTGAGAAACACTAATTATAATAGGAAAACCACATAATCAAGAATAAAATTTCACACTTAAGGTCTTATCATAGGTTGTTCAAAGCCATTTCTAAAACACTAAGATTTTGTTCTATTCTTAGATATATCTTTAGGGTTTTTACTAAGGCTTTCACATCCTATTTTCCAATGGTGGACTATACCTTTCCTCTGATACCAACTATAATGACCCATACTTTACATACATTGTTATTACTTCAAAATTGAAGCACACTTATTACAACATATAACAAAACCATGAAAGGACTATATAGGTATAATGTCTTTAGAAACTGGGAAACATAAACAACTGGTTCATAAATCATCTACACTGTCTCCCTTTTATTTTATCATATCTAGAGTCCCTTTTGGCATATCTTACTTAATACCCTTCTTCCTAACCCGGGGAAAAGAAAACATAAAAAAGGGTGATCTCAAATTCTCAATAAGGGTAAATAAAAGAAATATCAATCACATCATATTCATAAGAACATATCATTTTGGAAATCTTAACCTGCAAAAGAGATCATAATTTCATAACATGGGATAAATCATAGTAGTGAAATGTAATCCTAATAATCATAACATAAAACATGAAACTTTGTGTCATACACACATAATCATAGAGAATCATTTCTTATTAGTCAAGACTCATTTCCAAGACTATCTTAGTAGACAAAGTCCATTTCTAAACTGAGTTCACTCCTCGTTTCAGTCTTGTATCACGGAACCAGATTAATTTTCCGTTCTAGCCATGTCTATCTCATGAGATATAAATCATTTCCCAATGCATTGGAGGGAGATATAGGTCCCACCCATCTCATAATGAAACCATTATTATGTGTGCCACAAAATCTTAAATCATACATCATAGCATAACCTATGTAATAAAAACCGGATTCTTAAACATCATGCGATCATAACATAATCCATATAAGATAAAAGGACATAATAAAAATAATGACATCATAACATAATCAAATCAATGTAAAAATAGGGATAGAAATAGAACCCTATATTATCTTAGATGGAAAATAATTTTGATAAAACACTTGAACTCCATTCTTGAGGAAAATATCCTTTCTACTTTAAAAACATTTTTACTTTCTTAACATGTCATACAATTTTAAACTAAAAGAAGTTGATTAAAAATAAAATTGAAAACTTGTAAAGTAATATTCATGGAAATAATATTCTAAAAATCCATTCATGTCGTATAAGTTAAAGAAAAACATTCTTCTTATACTTTGGAAAGAAAAGTAAAAAAAGTACCTCGTACTAAAAACGAAAAAAGATTCCTTTCATATCTTTTACTAAAAACTCACCAAAGGGTAAAATTGGATTTAAAAAATTGTAGGAGGATATAAATAATATCACATATTGAGGAAACATGGATGTTGATGATAAATATACCCCAGTAAATTCTGAAGTATAAACAATCTCGGATAAAAATGAGATTGCGAGATTTTCCATTACCTTAGGTCCGATTTGCTTTGTACGTGTCCGAAACTCTTGTATAATGATTTAAATAATGTTGTTGACTTATTCCAGAATCGTACTCATTGTTATGATATCATATATGGTCATATTCTTAGCTTCGTATTAGTAATATTTCATTGCTACTTTTTATTCTGGTGTTTATTGCTTTTTTGTTCTTATGCGTGTTTCGTTGAATAAATTATTATTCTTCTTGTTATGTTATAGATACCTCATTTCCAGAATGGTATTAGTGTAATATATATCATATTTTTTCATCCAATTAATTTATATAATCATTATGCATTGAAGATCATGTAGAATGAGTCACATCACATCGTGGAGAGGGTAGGCCGTACGTACGCATGAGCGATGATATCGTTCCCATGATCGTGGAATTTTATTGAAGTGTATGTAAATTATTTCAGAATCAATATCACTTCACAATAATAATATATAGTTATTATTTACACCATTATACCCATCCAAGTAAGGTGGTGGTGGAAAACAGATTACACCACGGCGTGGAGACGATATTCCGTACGTACGCACGCGTGGTGATTTTATTTTCCGTAGGATGGATATAAGGTGAAATAGGGTTGTTTCATATTTATAATAACATATCAGTATATGAGTGATACTGATTTTATTAATTCATAATGAAACAACTAAATAAGAATAAGTAGAAGAAGAAATAAAGTTGAAAGAATTGGTAACGGACATTACCGCTTCTTTGAAGCGCCTCTTCTTAACCTCTTATTAGGGCACTAAAGATGGTCTTTGAAGAAGACTAGGATCTCTAGTAAGTTTCTAGGGAATTTTAGGAGGGAAATGGGTAGGGTTTGGACGATCTTGAAGGCTCAAAGTTGTGTAAAGAGGAGAGGGAGGAGGTGCCCTTTTCTAAGGGAGGAGAGGGGCACTTTAGGAAAAACTTAAAATATTATTTTATAATAAAGTCATATTCATTTTTAATAGCTAAAAATTGATTTATTTAGAAGATAAGGTGGGGATGGGTCGAAATAATCTCAACCAATAGATTTTAGAGAATTTTAAGTTACTATTTAAACCTTATCATTTAGATTTAACTCTAAGTTAAATAATTTAACTTTTACCGTGTCTTCTTGTTTTCTTACACTATATGGTTAATAAACTTTCTATAACAAGACAAAAGAACCACAAGTGGTTAATTATTAATATATATAACCTTATCTAAGTTATTTGGCCGAGCCTTAGATTTTTCTGAATGAAATAACAATTAATAATATAATATTTGTTTTAAAAACTATTTTATGTCAATTTTGACACTATTTGGTAATTGATTTTTTTGAAAATCATAACAAAATTATTAGTTCGAATAAAGTTGATTAAATAAATACTAATATGTCATATTAACCTATAAATAAGTTTAATTCATAAAATGTCTCAAAATACATTTATTTGGGTATTTATAATATCAATTATGCTAATATTTCCTTGATAAGGTAATTACTACATCATCATTGTGTCATAAATAAATTAAATTATTTAAAGTCTAAAAATTATAAATAAAATACCATTATGTAGGAAATATTTTTTATCTTTCTAATGAATATTTATAGTCAAATTTATATTATTTATAACCCTATATTAAAAATGTTTTAGTTATTAAACTTTGATTTTAACTATTTTAACTCTTCTTTAAATAAAATAACATTAAATGTCCTAATCTAATCCAAGTGGACCTAAATGGTCATATTTTATTCTTAAGGATGTTTTTGGTCGAATTAAACTTATCCAATAGAATTAGGACATGTGTTAGGGTAATAATAATACCATTTTTACCCTTAATTACCCTATTTACTTTTAACCGTGTTAAATAAAAGTAAAAAGTTACTATTCACCAAAAATTATTTTTATATTATTTAACCAAATTTTACTCCGTGATATTAACCGTGTCTCTCAGATTTTCTAAATTCCACTCATAGAAGTGGTAAAATTAAGTTTTATGTAAATTTTCAAACTCTCCTAGGAGGTGGGTAAAAGACGGTGAAAAGTTCAATAAAATTTTTATATATCTAAAATTATTATAAAATGACTCCAATGAATTACTTTGAACTTATATAGGTATTATGTATCAATTTTGACCTAAAATAAATTTAAATAAAATAAATAATTATTTAAATAAAAAGTCGGTTTTTAAATAGTAGCCCAGTGTTTTCACTATTCATAAAAAATTGAAAGTTTTCAGAAAAATACCAAAAATTCCCCCTAGGCTAATTTCGATATTCCGAATCCAAAAAATGAAGTCCATTTTGAAAGATAAAATTTATAAAATTTCAAAAAGTGGGTATTACTATTCATAACGGCTAGTTTTAATAATATTTTAATAGCATATCGTTGTTTAGTGAAAATCGGTATTGCGTACAACACAAGCTATAGAGGAAGGTCGCGATTGCGTGTAAAGCAAGACAAGATAGTGTTTTTTGTACTGAAATATTCCTTTGATGATGTATATAACATAAAAACAAAATATTTCTCATAAAAATTTCGGGTGTTACAATTGTGGTCCTAAGATGGATTTATTATGGGGATGGGGTTCATGATAAAGTAATATCATAGAGGATGGTTAAGAGATATGATGAATTTTGGAGTTAATCACTAGTGAGGATACTTGGATTTGAATGGAAATAGTTTTAGTTTATCTTAGTACATTCTATAAATAAGGGAGGTTGGCTAGTACATAGGATTTTAGGAACCCCAGGATTTGACAAAAGGACCTTCAATTTTAATGGATATGCTAAGAGAAGTGATACTACTAGTGGGGTAGAGACCTTGTAAAGGACTATGTATCAAAATTATATGAAACTATGTTTAAATGGGTTTGAAAATAGGAAAAAGGTTAAAAATAAAGTAACAAATTAGAATAAAGTAATCCGTATCCCTTGTTAAGAGAATCTAATGTTTGTTCTTTTTATGAAGTAGCCCCATCTCAATATCTCCATCATGTTCATGCTAATGATTTTTAGAAAAATGTGGTCATAAATCATCTTAGAGTGGAGAATGATGATTAAAATTCTTAGAAGGGGACATTTTGAGAGTTACAATACCAAAATCTATAGAAGTTTTAGGGTTTTGTTTTAGATCATGGGATGGAGGTTTGGTTGGAGGTGGTGGTGATAACCTTCAATTTTAATCATTCTCAAATGGAGAACTAACCTTTATTGGTTGTGATGATGTTGTGTGTGTCAACTCGATAGTGGTGGTTCATGTTCCTTGGAGTTTATAATGAGTTGGATTTTTTTGGGGATGATCTGAGATCAAGTTGCATGATGAGTTTTGTTCTTCAACTATAAGAGAGATAATACTTATTTAGTGAAGTTTTCCCTACATTATGGGATTTATAAGTTATTTTATTTATGTGGTGAAAATTTTGAATTCTATTTTTGAAATCGAAACCCTTATATTGTTATCCCCATGAAGTGAATGACTAGTATTATCATTATTTATCAATTTCCATCCCTTTGGAATAAGTATAGAGAAACCACCTCATTCATTTAATTAAAATGAACCTAATAAATCATATAAACATTATCATTTGTATCACTTCAACCATTTAGTTTCAAACACAAACATAATTACCTCATAGATGGTAATAATAACTCATTCCTCATACTAGGTGTTGAGATGGAGATGTTTTCTAGGGAAATGAGTTTCTTTGAACTTTTTTATATCATTTTAATTACTCTCCCCCTGAGCCCTTGTTTTTTCCAAGGAGAGGTTTTACTATTTACTCTCTCCTTTAGCCCCTTGTTTGGTCTTGGGGATGGGTTAATTGTTTACTCTATCCTCAATACCTTATTTAGTCTATGGGTGAGGGCGCGTTATCAATATTTTCATCATTTACTCTCCTATTAGGCCTCGTGTGGTAGAGATTTGGTCTAGGGTAAGGGGTACTTATATATATACCATTATTTTAATCAATATACTCTTCACTCATCCCCAGTGATATAGAAATAGTTAAGGAAAATTATAATATTATAAGTTTTATTTAATTTATTTATTACTAGTGTTGGACTAATTACTCTCTCTGTTGTGAATTAAGTTATTGAATGTTGTGGGTTGTGTATGTGGCTTGGTTTGTGATGTGATGGTGGCATGGTGTGCTTACATCCCCAGAAGGGATTTCTATCATAATTTTATAGCCTCAAGAATATATATAGAGGGAAAAATTCACACATCATTATCCATTATATTAGGACACATTTTAAAAATATGTGGGTGAGTGTGTTCCAACCAAAGAAAAAAATATGATGGTGTGTTAGATGGGTTATTTTAATTTGTATGCTTTCAATAACTCTATTTTAATTATATAAGTGCCTATAATATCTGGGAAATGTTATGTGATATTGATATATAAATATTATAAGTAATTACATGCACCTATGGTAAATGGTAAATGGGGGCATTATACCCTTTGTAGCTTTTTCATGACTGTACCACTGCAAAATTAATTTTTGATAATAAACGTGGAAGGAATTTTAAAGTTTGATAAATTGGAAAGTTTAAACCTCATGATTTCTTTTTAATTCATGTCATATGATAAATTTTAGTTATCTAATTTTTGGTAGTTACATGTCTTAATTTTTTAAAGAATATGGAAGAGTAGTGTTAAATTAATAAAAACAATTTGTTGAAATCATTTTACTTACGTATGTATGTGAGTTATCATGGAACTCATGTTAAATATGAAATTTTTTTAGAAAATGATAATTTATATTGAGTATATCATCCTTAGAATTTTTCTTCATGCTATAAAATAATATTCATCGAAACCCCCATTGGTGAATTTTATTTTGAGATAACAATTTTTCTTAAATAAATAATTGAAATTCACCCATGAAACTTGTATTTTTTTGAACGAATTTTTTAAAGGTGTTGAATGTTTTTATCAAAGAAGAAATTAAAAAATAAATTTTTATAATGAAAAAATTTAAAAATATATTCATTGGTAGAATACCTCAGTAAAATTATTAATAATATGGAGATAAAGTTTTTTTTGAAATATAGTTTTGTTTCATTATGTTTAAATCAATGTAAAGTTTTTTTGCTGAAGGTGTTTCCTTCTATTATTTAATTTTATTTATATGCATTGATTTCTAGTTTTTTTAGTCATATTTTTGGACTTTGATGCGATATTACTTAGGAATGAGAGTCACAGATGCATGATTAATATTTCAAAGGTGTTTAATGATTAATTTTAACGGGTTTTAGTATTTGATATTATATTGATATATGATATTGTTTCTCCCATGATGTAATGTTTTATTAATTTCCTTACTCATGTTTGATAGGTATATCTCCCAGAATACCATTTTAAAGTTGTGTAGCTTTATGATTTGAACCTCTAGAATGGTTATTTTGTTTCTATTAAAGCGAGAACCTTGAATGGTATCTAGTGAAGGGGTTGATTTATCAAAAACCTCATCCTTCTCTTTACTAGTTTTTTACTTTTAAAGGATGATAATTTTTTGAGAGGTATCTAATGTAAGGGTCATGATTTTCATGAGACCTTGAATTTATATTCTAGGATTTCCATTGGTTTGGGAGAAAATTAATAATTTTTTAAGTTGTTTTAAAAATGTTTTTATAAATTTTAAAGAGGTTTTAAAATGGGTTTACAACTTATAGAAGTAATTTAAATGTTTTTAAGGTTTAATGATTAATTATTTTTGATGTTTTTGGAAGTGATTTTAATATTTTAAAAATGTTTTGGGTATATTGGAAATATATATAATTCTCTATATTAATTAATTACATGTTTCTGTAAGGGTAAATTTAATATTTTAAAAGTTACTTTTACCTTTATGGAATTCTTTACTCTTTAAAAAGTGTATTTTTTGTTTTTAATAGGTTACAAAAGGGTACTATATTATTTCCATAGGTTTTGTACTGACTATTCTAATGTCTTGCGTAAGGTAAGCCATGATTTTATAACCCTGTGTAAAGGTATGATGAACTTAATATTATCCGTATAAAAGTCATTAACATTTTGTGTAAGGGTATCTCATAATTTTCATAAGGGTAATTGCTCATGTAAAAGTCACATCTTTAACTACATAAGGGTAGATTGAGTTTTTCAATACCCGTGTAAGGGTACCCCTGCTCATGTAAAAATAAATTCATATCTATATAGGGGTACTAGTAAATTTACAATAGTTGTGTAAAGGTATACCTTTTTTATGTAAGGGTAATACTTACCCTATGTAATGGTAACCCTGAATTTATAAGTGTTATATAAGGGTAGTCCTCAACTGTGTCATGGAATGTGGGTTTTTTGAAATCCTATATAAGGGTAAGATGAATATCATGTAAGGGTAACCTATGAGTTTTAAAGCTCACATAAGGGTAATTTGAACCATTCATAATGGTAACCTAGATATTCTATATGTTTTTTGAAGGTAGAAAGAAACTTGTGTAAGGTTTAGGCATGTTTTTTGAATCAAACATAAAGGTAGGGAGCTGCGTAAGGGTAAAAAATGGTTACCCTTATGTAGTGTATGTGAGTTTCATAAGGGTATCTATATTTACCTAGGTTTTAGATTTTCCTTACCCTCTTAAATATGTAACTGCGTGAACTCCTTTTTGATCATTATTAAATCTTAAAATCATGGTTTTAAATGATTTTGTATCATTTAATGATTTAAAACTCCTTTTTAGAATATTTTTATTGATCTTCAATTAAGTCCAACAAAAATAATTAGGGAATAATATATATAATTTAGTGGTGTATTCAAGGAGTGATTTCCATGAACATTAAAAACACATTTTCCTATCTCATTTGAGTTATTCCTTGATTTTATTGAGTTTCAATGACCCAAAACCTTGATGTATGTGTTTTTTGATTTTTCTAAAAATCATATGAGACCTCTCCTACTTCCAGACATTCAATTTACAAGATGAATAAATCTCTACATATCTTTATCCTATATACTTTTGGGTGTAGTTTTTTTCAAGAGAAATAAACTAGGTTGAGGATCTATGACTTATTTTTATTTATAATATAAAGTTGTAGAATTATCATACTTTATCTTATTTGTTTAAATATATGTGATTAAACTTATTCACCTAATAATTTTGGAAATAGTCACATGATTAAAGTTTTTTATGATAAAATAAAATTAAAAAAGTTAAAGATGAAATAAAAGTAGTGAAATATTGATAACATATTATCATATAATTTTCAAAAAAATATAGAATTATCATATACATGATTTATCTTACAATATTTAAGTGAGACAAATTTATATTTCCTGTGGTAGATAAATAATTCCTTTAAAAATATTATATGATGTTATAGAAGATTTATTCTCTATTTAAAATTATTAAAAAATGTTATGTATTTTTACTATTCATCAAGAAATAATTAAAAGACAATTTTATGGAATAATTGGATAATTTTTAAGATTATCAAGAGAGACAAAATTAAGTATTTATATGTTTAATAATGATAATTATTCATAAAAATATCTTGGATAGAGAAATATATATTCTCATGGCTTTGTTTGATTATCCTTTGGATAAAATAAAATTTAATTCACGATGTAATGTTAAATTTTTAAATAATATTGATGATAATTAGTCAATAATTCTATATATAAGATATTGAAATAGAGATTATCACATGTTCTTATGTGATTATTCTTTTGTTAAGAATATTATTTCATGCATAGAGTTATTATTCTTATTCAATAATATTATCACATGTTATAATTTTATTAAATTATAGAACCATATGTATTATCTCATGTGAAAATATGAATTTTCAAGGTTGATTATTTTAGGTTGTGTTATCTCATGCTTTGTGATACTTTTTTTCCAATGATATTTTCTAGATAGGGTTTTATATTTTTTTTATGATTTGGTTATTATATTTTTCATAGTTGTTTTAGTATGTTTAATGTTAGTAAAATGGGTAGAGAATGTAAATTCATTAATTTTGGTTGGATATGTAATTAAAGAAGTATGTTTTATTAATTTTTTTCTTATAATTTAATAAAAATAAAATTGATTCTTAATGAATTTTTAATTAATAATTTATTCCATACGTTAATGTAGTTATCTTATTATATGAATGTAAAAGTATTTGTTATTTTAACTGATTATTGGAGTGTTAAAATGAAATTTTATCCCTTAATGTTTAATGAAACTAGAATTAAATTTTCAAATCATGATTAATAATTGTTAGATTGTAATTGTTGTTGCATTAGGTTACCCATAGTAAGAACCCATGATAAATAAATTACTTAATGCAAGATGGAAATAAAACCGGTTGTTTGAGAATGATTAATGTTTAGGGTTGAGTGAGCCTGTTTTCATGTGAAGGACATATGGATCGTTTCTAGGGCCTAGTTGCCCGGTTTTCTCTATTTCTTATTCACTAAATTCTTTTTTTCTATATATACGAGTCTTGTTATGTGATGTAATGTGACCCTATGATGGCTGATGGTTGATGATGATAATGAGTGGGGATGACCAGGTTTATGATGGTGGAATGATGTGATGGTTATGAGGATAATACATGGGAGGGTATGATCAAGGTTGTGTTATGGAATGTTAGTTATGGAGATTTTGTTGGAATGGTATGTAAGATGTGTTTATTTTCATTGATGTCAGAGATAGAACTGGGAATGACAGAACATGTTGAAGTTGGGATTTCCCATTACTATTGTGTTGAAATCTGGGATGTTTTCTTGATATTAAATCTTTTTGTTTAATATCAGATGGTTGGTTTATTTATATTACTAGTTTCTAACTATGGGAAGTAGTTGATTCTATGAACTTTGAGGGAATATTTTATATGGTAGTGTGGCCTGAGTCCTAGAGTACCCTGATGATTATGAAATAATAAATGAATGAATGAATAAACAATACTGGTTCATGATGCTTACTTTTTCATGATGACATACATGAGAGTACAATTTGTGAATTAATAGAACCAATAGAACATGGATCAGAATATTAAAATGTTAATATTGTAAAAAATGGAGTAATATTAATTAATAGATAATAAATTAATTAATTTTGATATTTATTCTTATATTATTTTGATGTATAGGCCATATAAGTGGCTATTGGGAGTCCCATGTCACGTTATCGAAAGATGAGTATAAGGATGGGTAGTTTGGCATCATTTTTTTGGGAATTATATGCATATCATGAATTTTTTATATCATATTCTACCCCACACACTTCATTGGTGAGACTATCACCTACTTGAGTCTAGGAGGATTTTCCCCCAACACCTAGGTTGACATGGAATGTATGGATGACTAACTCCTCCGACCCTGCTTTCTTCTCTTGGTAGTATTATGTGCTAGTATACATGGTGGTTGTATTTCCAATATATTTGAATAGAGGAATGTAATATATTTTGGTGATTTAACACACACAGATATCTGGATATAGTATCCAAATGGTTATTATAGGTATGTTGTGTATGAGATGTAATGGATTTAGGTATAACACACAACTTATGAGCTATAGTTTATCCTATAAACAACTCAGTTAATATATGGATATGTGGTTGGTATGATGAGATTTTTTGATGAAAAAGGTTCATTATTTGGCCTAGGTGACTTTAGGGTAGCTTACTTTATCCTAGGTATCTTTAGGATAGTTTTTAGAGAGAGGTGTCTTAGGGAATGCAACATTGAGACAGAGTAGAAAATCAGTAAAGAAGTGATAGTAGGGTGACCTTTTTGGTTATTATATTATATAATATATTTTTTATGATACTTATTAAGGGATAACCATGGTGAGGATGGAAAAAAATAGTTGCAAACCTATTTAGGTTATGAGTTAGTTTCATTAGTTTAATCAATGATATTTAGTATACTTCATTCAAATTTTTCAAAAGAGGTTGTTGTTTCTGAAACTTTTGCTATGGTGGACCACCAATAAGTGTTGAATCACATTGGCATCACATTTTTATCCCGTATTAACTCTTTCAAAAGGTGGGAAACTTTCATCACTTTCATCAGTGATGTCTTCTCTTTGATCAAAATTGGATGATGGGATGTCAGTTCCTCTTTGGAACTTGTCGCCTAGTTCGGGTATCCATTATAGAGTTAAGTCATGTTATTGGAACTAATTATTTGTGGAATCACTTTGTGGATGTCAGTTAATTACACTTCTTATTTCTAGATATTCAAGTGGGTCTTGACAGGGAAACATCCTTTGGTTAGGAGAGTATTCACGTTGGGCATCACTGGCATATCTAGATTCAAGGAACAATGCTCACATATATTCTTCAACATAGGAAAGCATCTCATGGAGGCATATTTGGTGAAGAACCCAAGTCATACCATGTCGATCATGAGGTATCTAATTCCAAAGGAACATATCTTATAATGATTTCACCTCAGGCATCCCATGTTTAGCATAAGGTAGCAGACATCATACGTGCCTATATTTTAAGGCTTTCACCTTAGGCATCTCATGGTTAGCATGTGGTAGATTATTAGGGTCACAAGTTTAATGTATTATAGAGATGAAGTTGAATGATCAAGTCACCCCATAGAGGTGGATCAAGGAGGTGTGTCCTTAGGAGGGAATATGTCACACCATGAAGGATGAACACCCCTAGAGGTGGATTAAGGAGGCATATACCTAGGAAGGAACACCCTAGTTTACCATTGGTCGGGATTGAACCTTGAGAGAGGTGTCCAACATACCATATTTATGATAAAGGGATCAAAACCCATGTAGTTCGATATTATAGTTTAAGGTCATGTGATATGACCTACCCATGTAGTTTAACGTCATATGGTAAGGACACACATGTCGCAAAAGGAGAATCCCCAAGGAATTGTGTGGGGATTATGCATGGAAGCTGTACTTCACAAGAGGATATATCTTAGTTAGAGTTGGTTTGGGGATTATGCATGGAATCTTACCAATAGACCTATATGAGATGTAGTTTCCTAGGTGAGTGGCATGAAATTACTGTGTTTGTGGCCCAAAGAAGACTAGGATAGATGCATATGATGGGTTTGTATAACATAGAGTATTCCTACGTATCATAGTTAGTTTGGAGTTAAATACCACCTAGTTTGGAAGGGTTGGCGATTATACCTAAATAGGATTCCAATTTTAGTGGACATGATTAGGAATTATATTTTAAATCATTACATGGAGAATATATGGTTGGGGATTACACATAGAATCTTCCCATTGGAATATATAAAATGGAACTTACTCCGGGAGGGATTACCATATGGATAGAGGTTGGATTCCATGGTCACTAATAATCCCTAAGCTTGAATTAGTCATGATTGGTTTCATAAAAAAGAGTAAGTAGTATACCTGATGCTCATTTCATGAAAGGTACGCCAATGAGAGATTGTGTGGGGATTATGCAAGGATGCTGCTGAATGAGGATGTAATTCAATGTGAGGAGGATCTCATTCCATAGGAGGAGGTTCTCATTCTGTTCAAGTAATACATAGAGAATCCTATTCTTGTGGAACATAGTGTGTGGGAATTATGCATGAATGTTTCCCTAGTGTTGGGGTAGAGACCCATGGAGTGGGTAAGGGGGCATCACATGATGATCGTACATGGGGAATCCCATTTTCATTTCATAGAGTAAGTATATAGTTTTACATAATCTGATAAGGATGTTTATGCTATGAAATTTTACTTCATACATCATGGACATGGGGGAATCGCTTCTTACACCTTGGGCTTACATAACTACCACTCATGTACCTTTGGGAGGGGCATGGATTTTACAATGCTAGGTTGGAATGGTGTGGAGAATTGGTCGATCACGAGGTCCTTGTTAGTGTGACTATGCTAAGAAGTAAGAGTTGTTAGCATAATTTTACTAGGAATAAAAACTTAGGTGGGATTATAGGGCCACACTTGAAGTGGAGTGGGATACAGGAACAAGAGGCACAAATCATATAGGGAATTTAAGTGTAGATAATCCAATATAATATGGGTATAGAGGCCTTAGTTAGTCAACCTTCATGAAGGGGTGTCTGCAGAGGGGATACAACATATAAAGGCCCTAAATAACGGCTTTCTGAAATATACTAAAGATCTTGGCAGAGGTCAAGGGATTCACAATGAGGTAGGCTTTGCGAAACAAGGTCACCTTGCCTCAAGATGAAATCCTGTCTTGGGAAAGAAGTGCTTCGAGAAAGATTAATTCTTTGCGAATCCTTGATTAACCCTGAGGGCCTTATTCCTTCAAAAAGGGCATATTACTTTAGAAAAGGAATATCCACCATGGGTGAAGGGTCTCAAGAATACATAAAAGGGGTTTTTACGAAGCCCAAGTACATTGGATGATCTATTTTTGTATAGTTTATAATGGCCAGGTGCTTCGCAAATTGAGAGCAATTCAGAAGATGAAAGGTTGGGGTAACCATCCTAAAAGGTTTGAATTAGGAAAGTATTTATAGGAAAGGGGTCTTATGAAGATAGGAAGTAGTCTATGAAAAAATTGTGGGCTTCGCGAATCAGCCTGGCTCTACCGGACTAGCGATGTACACCATAAACCCTTCACATGGTCTCAATGTGGCATCGAACTCATAGAGGATAGATTCAACCCTTTGTGTGGTTACAAAGTTGCTTGTTGCCTGAGACATCTATGAGATTCACGAAGCCGTCTTCATGAAGAAGCCCTCAAGGGGGTCTTCAGGATATTTTGGCATGTATTTTATCCAAACTGGATACTTCTTCCTCAACTATGCCAATGGCATGTATTTCAGCACCAAAATTTTTATGGAGGATCCTACTGAGTGTACATTTTATGATCAACCTACATATATATAAACTATTTTTAGATTATTAAGAGCATCTTGGAAATAGATATATACATTAAAAGATCATGGAGTTATTCAGTAGTTATTAGAGACTCATGGTCACTATAAAGGGCATGTTTTTTAGTTTTTATTTATTTTAGTTCTATATCATTACATTCATATCATGTATTGGAATTGTTTCTCATTTTTTAATGAGCATGAGTTTTTTGGTAGTTGTTTATGTATCACCTCTATTGATCCTTATATATTAGAAGGTAATTACTCCCATATGTGAATATGTTATACTCTCAATGCTTTTCACCAACCTGTGACATATTGGAAGTAAGATTTTGGAATAATTATCTCCTTTCTCTCATTATCAGTCTAGGAGGGCTACCTTTGATGGGAGGGGGGTTGTGATAGAATAATAAATGAATAAAAATAACTAGTTAATAAACATGATCCATGAGAGAATAAAAATACCATAAAAATGTGAAACATCCTTCAAGTATGGAACATACATAAGCATAACTACACCTATGAAAAATATTTCCACATCATTTTCACATAAAAACTGGTGAAAAAATATCTTCACATCTCATTCACACAATTGTTTTAACAAATTTTCCTATATATCATTCTCATAATAAGCTTTGGAAAAATGATTCCATCATCTCATATATACAACATTTTATCATATAATGTGACATAAAACCTTATACAATGCATTAGTGGGAGATATAGGACCCCACCCATCATTATCCATACATATGAGCACCACTAAAATTTAGTTATTCATTATATAGAAAAGAAAACATTAAAATAAAATGAGTTTCATGTAACAAATCATGAAAGACCCATATAAATAAAAAGGGTTTTATATACCTTTTAAAAACATTCACAATTATATAAATAAACCTAACATGATAAACCCATAGAAATTAATTTTTCAACTAATGACATCAAATGAATTTATAAGTAAATATAATTAAATCATGATAATAA
Source organism: Viscum album (assembly GCA_963277665.1). NCBI lineage: Eukaryota > Viridiplantae > Streptophyta > Magnoliopsida > Santalales > Viscaceae > Viscum > Viscum album. The sequence goes on from OY728126.1 coordinate 338,315,933, forward strand.
TGTCTATAGTATTTTCCCTATATTGATAAATGGTATATGGTTGATACAAAAAGAAATTCCTAAAACAATATATGTTTGGAATATAAGTGAACACCCTTTAATCAATGGATTAAATAATAGGGTATTTATATAGGGAAGAAATCAGAGGAATAATTAATTTAATATTGTAAGAATGATTAGGCAAGACGAAGGCAGTGATGGATCATTACCTCAAAAGAGGTGATTAATATATAATTTATTCATAGAAAGAAGGTAGACAATATCATTTTATGAATATATTTAATCAAGCATAAGATATATCAAGGGATGTTTCATTAGATGAAAACCATTTTTAAATATTTTTAGAAAAAAATCACTTTTTAAGTAAGAAATAAACTCAATTATTTGATAGAACATCAGATGAAATATTTTATAAAACTAATATAAGATAGTTTCTTTTAGAAATAAAAAAAATGTAGAGGGTATGTTTCATATAAAATGAAAATAGAATTAGAAATATATGTTCAAATGAAAACATCAGATAAGATTATTTTTTTCAAAATGACCCATATGGAAAAAATTAAGTGATTTTACATTAAAAAATATACAAATAAGATCATGGTAGTTTAAAATTACATTTATAAATTTTTTAAATTTATAAAAACAAATCCTAAAAATGTATATTTTATTATAAAATAAATTTTCCTTTGAAACAACTTTTTTGAATACCACATCATTTTAAAATATTATAGAACTTCAGATTTAAAACAATTTAAATCAAATAAAAATATCACCATATATAACTATAGGAGAATAAAATAACTGTGATAATATAATTAAAGTATATAAAAATTCCATAGATGGATTATCATATTTTAGAGGTCTTGATTTTAAAATGTGCTTTTAAATAAAACCCTTACAACTTTAGTGACATCTAAATCAAAACGCTAGGAGAGAGAGCTTCAAATTGAACTGACACTATCACTAATAAAAGGTATTTTAAGATTAAAAATCTTAATTAGGTATCATATAAACCTCTTAAATGAAATTATGTTTATTATATAAAATATGCCTCAATAAGAGAAATTTGAGATGAAAACCCCTTATATTGGTCTTGATTCATTCTACACCAAACACCTAAATAATTAAATTAAGTTTATTAATTTCATACCAAAGAAATTTATTTATAACTATAACAATTTATAATTACAATTAATAATAATTATATACATATATATATTGGTTAGATTTTACTAATTTTCCCAAATTAGGTGTTTATAATTTTAATGCTTTAAACTTGTTTTATAGAAGCAATGTCTGTATTTGTTATTTTTCAAAAGTTAATTTTAAAAAATAGTTAATGTTACTAAATTTGATGGTTTATAATGATTTATTATGTTTAAATTTCCTTTCATTAGTACTTTATCCTTTATCTTAGAAGATGATATCGACAACGATAATTTTTTGATGATTATTAAGCTACAAAGGGTGTTTTCTTAAAAAATAAGTTCAATATTTATGTATCCTTTCCAATAATAATAATAATAATAATTATGTACATATTTATATCATATTATACCATTAATTAATTATTCATAATAATCAATGATATAATTTCATTTCATTTTTAAAGTAGGTTTTCAAACAGACCCAAACATGAACATGCCATGATTAATAGATGACTATGAGGTGATTAATTTACAATATCATTATACCAATAGAATAATGATATAAATTTTTCGTTTATTAGTGATATATATCATAATTATAAGTATTTATGATAATTATTTATTTATATGAAATAATTTTATTGTATGAATAAAATTTTCTCCCCTTAGTTCACTTATTTAAGGCAGTTAATTTTGTAACGATTATTTTCTGTTCATATAATTAAGAGGGTTATTCAATTTTATTTTCAAAAAATTATTCATATCACAAAAATAATATTTATCCTTTTAAAACCATTCTCATGGCCATCCATTTAAGGCACTGATGAAGTGAAAAATTGAAACCAATCATTCCATGGAGGTGGTAGTCCACACATACACATGGATGGTGATTTCATTTTATATTGAACAGGGAAAATGAATAATATGATTTATCATTTAAGAATATAAAATATGGAATAAATATTATAGTTATATATTTAATTACATATCATTACCATCCTTTTTTATAGTGAAGTAAAATGAAACATGTTGCTTCATGGAGGTAGTAGTGCACACAATGAACCAATCATGTTTTATTTTTTCTTAATGGAAATGGGAATGATAGTTAGTTCTTATAAAATAACTAAAAAAACATACCAGTATAATAATTATATTGATATTATAATTATAATACCAGGAAAAAATTTAGGAAGAAGAAACGAGCATAAATAAATAGAAAAAAATAAAGAGAGGTTAGGAACTTGTTCCTCACTTTTTAGATTATCTCCGTTATGAAAGGGATTAGACTTTAGAGTGATGTAATTTTGTGATTTATAGAACCCCCATAAGGTGTATCGTATTTATTAATATAGGTTTGGGTAGTTTAGGGTAAAAACTAAGGGGAATTTTGAGTGAGGGGATGTGAGAAGAGGAGATCTCCTTTTATAAGAGAAAAGGGATGGAATTTTTGTAAATACCAAATTCATTTCAAAAATGGGAAGTAAATTTCAAGGAAAGTGTCTCTAAAATTGATAAATAATGAATTGTAGAAGATATAATTTCGATACACACTCCCAAAAATTAATTAGCAAAATGCTGTTAATATTTTAGGCACTTTACAACTAAGGGTATACATTTTTACCATTTTAGTTTTTACCATGATGACTAGTTTTTATCAAGGTAATTTATTCGTTATGTCTAAAAATAGAATGGTCCTTATTATATAATTGTAAACTAATAATTAAAAATTTTAATTTTTTTTGTTTGATTCATATTTTAAAAGTGAGTAAAATAAATTTTAAAATACTAACTATATAATGTATTAATCTTTTTTGAAAAATATTAATTAAATTCTAAAATATCAAATATATGTTTCTAAATTTATAAAAAAAATTAAAAATTTAAAAAAATTAACTTATAAAATAAATATTTTGTCTTGGGCAAAGGTTTCATAAATTTCCAATTCATTCTTATATACTAATAATGTCATAAAAATCATGGCATTTGTAAAACTGATATTTTTCACTATTCAGATAGAATTCCATATTTTTATAAAAATATAAAAAATTATTCCTAAGATAATTTTAAAATAAAAAATCAATATTGACGTTATTTTTATTAAATTATAGTTTTATTATTTTTTTATTTTATTGAAAATATAAAAAATAAATAAAAACTATTTTTATTGAAAAAATGACTTCTCAAACTTCAAGTGTGTTTAATATTATTACATATAAATTTATAAATAACTAAAAAATGAAAAATTAGTTTAAAAATATAAAAATAGATATTATTATATACTTTTAAATATAATAAATTTATTTTATTAATGAAATATACTATGCCTTTTTTGGAAATGTTTCTTCAAAAGACATATTCTTTAAAATATTAATCAAATAGTATAATAATATAAAATTATTTTAGTCAATTTTTATCTTTTTATATAAAAGTTATTTTATTATTCATGTAATTGTAATATGTCATGTTTTCTTTACTTAGGTGTTGTGTGTGGATCAAGGTATCGAATGCACTGTTTATATAAAGAAAATATACAGTGAAGTATCAAATCATTACTCCCACTACCCTAAATAAATTGTGTCCTTGCAATTTTTATTATCACTCATTGAAGAAGGAATATGTGGATATTCTTTACACATTCATCATTAAAGGCTTACACATTAATATGAAATATACATTTCCCACTTGTGCTATATCAAGTTATTTATATTTATTTAAACAACATTAATCTTTCACATAGTCATGTACCCTAGTACATATATAACCTAATCATATATTCCTTATAACATACCTCTATCAAAACCATTTTAATCTCAAAGAAATTAAACCACTGTGACAATATATATTTTTCTAAAAAAATAAGTCTATTTTTTACCTTCAAATTTGTTAATCACTTGTTCATAAGGTCACAAACTAGTCAATATATATCATAAAACCAAAATTAAATATAAATCGGAAAAAATATCTTAGATTACTTTTTTTAAAATCAATAACCATTTCCAATACTATCTAACACAATTTTATCCAAATCAACCAACTCTTTATTACTTATACCTCAAGCATATATTAAAATCAAAAGTCGTTCATACCTCAATCAAGTATTCTTCAATATTTATCCCCAAAAATATATCCATTCCATAAAATAACTTTTTGAGGTTATTGATAATATATGTTAAACGATTCCATGCCTTTAAATAAAAAATATTCAGGAATAGTCCTTACATGTTTCACATAAACCTCATAAATTTTTGATTATACTAAAATATAATTGATAAATATAATTCAAAAAATAAAATAGTTATAATTATAAATAATTAATTTCTATTATAATTTCAACCGCACTACCATTGGTGAGAAAAGGAAACTCAACTTTTACATAATAATAATAATATACTAATATTATCAACTATTTATGTATCCTTACTTATTCTGTTATAAGACATAGTTGTTTCTAGATATGTACCTTTTATTTATTTATTTCCATGGTCCTATTTCAACCAAATACTAAAACAAAAATGGTTATGAAAATATACTAATGAATTAGAGTATATGAATATGAATGCTCAATCCTAGCATGTCTTCTCCAATGACACCAACATTTCAACCTACGATACTTTAATTTAAACAATTTCATACTTGGTTAATTATATAACTCTCTTGGTTCTACCTTGTTTACTTTAAGTTATGTTATCTCATACATATTAACCTAATTTATTATGGTAATTAGGCAATAAATCCACAATAAATGTTCATAAAGAGAATGTGATTGACCAAGAAATATACATTGGGAGTGTCAAACTAGGTGAAAAGTTAGGCCTCTTTTTTATGCATTAGATGATAAGTGTATTATCACCAAGTGAACCCTTTTCTTGATTATTTTCCCTTGGTACATATATTTCACAGCCTGCATCCACATATAGTATCCATACATGGATGTTATTTCTAGGAAAGCCACACAATTTCTACTTTCCCCAAATTTTAGGATATTTTCATATACGTAACTTAAATATTAGTCTTACTCTTGAGGTTTTAACTAAATTTATATTATCCTAATCAGTAGAATATTTCCAAAATCAATGTAAAGGGTTATATATAACTTTTAAATTATAATAAACCTTAACTTTTCAACCTTTGATGACCTTTATAACTCCTAATTTATCCTCATCTGATGAAATCCTAATCTCCAAATTTATCTAAACCATGTTCTAATACAAACTATGAGGAACCATACCTAATAATAAAGTAATTAGGTGACATTAAGAAAATATTTCATTACAACACATTACTAATAAATTTTACTTTTAGAGTATTATATAATTAGAAAAAAATATTTACTAAAAAAATTCACATCTTCTTTAAATAATGTATATTTTACCACAATGAAAGCATCTTATTATTTAACTATAAGTATTTAACATCACCTATAAATTATTATCTTAACATACCCTTCTAGGATAATATTACATATAACTTTTCATTATATACTAGGGAATTGGAAACATAATTAAGGGGTGAGATCTGGTGCTTAGTAATAGTAAACATAAGCAACAACAAAAAAACATCATAAGTATGAATAAGACAAGAACGTGGGTATAATATCAATGCATACAAAAATCATAACAAACTTATCTTTGGTAATAAATCATGGAAATAATCTTTACATGAAATACTACATGATTCAAAATAGTAATTTAATAAACATGATCGGTGAGAGAATAACATAATCATAAATTTGTGAAACAACCTTCAAATATGGTGCATACATTATGTTATTTTATTTTAAAACATTTAAAAAAAAGATATAGGTATTTGAAAATGAACCTTTTAAATTTTTGAAATAGATATATGTATTTCCCAAAGAAATGTAGAGTTTAGCATTAAATATATTATATATTTAAAACATTTTTGTTGAAGACCACATAGATTTAAAATACTATATAAAATCTATTTTAAAACAAGTTAAAGAGAAGAAAGATATCACCAAGGATAGACAGAGTAGAATAAAATAGTAGGGATCTTAGAATTAAATTCTATACAAATTCTTTATATGGCTTATCATATTTGAGAGTTCTTAGTTATAAAATGAAGTTCAAAATAGAAACCTTACGACTTGACTCACATTCAAATCAAAACCCTTTAAGGAGAGAGATATTAAAATTGAACATAAAGTATCATTAATAGATTATATTTATTGATACAACATATAAATTTGGTAGCATATAAACCAGATAAAAATAACATAGGTGCATAATACAAAACAAATCTCAAAGTGATGAATTTGAGATAAGAAACCCTTACCATGGCCTGGGTTCATTCTATACATGCACCAAAAATCATGAATAATTAAATTAAGTTTTTTTAATTAAATTAAAAAAACCTTTTTTATAACTATTTACATTTATACTACCCATTAATAATATTTCCATACACTTATATATGAGTTATTTTTTTACTTATTTTCCAACATCAAGTGTTTCTAATTTTAATATTTTATACTAGCTTCATAGGATTTGTATCAGTATTTGTTATTTTTTAAAAGTTTATATTTCCAAAATAATTAATTTTACTATAAGGTATTATTTATAATGATTTATTAAGCTTAAATTTACTTTTATGTGTACTTTATCCTTTAGCTAGGATTTTGAAATCGATAATGAGCATTTTTTGTTTATTTTTAACCTATGATGGGTGTTTTATTAATTAATGAGTTAAATATTAATGTATCCTTTCTAGAATTTTTTTATTTACGTATTTATATCATATTATACATTTAATTAAGTTTAAATAATCATCTATGATATAATTTCATTCCACTGTTCTAATAGGTAGTCAAACCGACCCAAGCTTGAACATACCCTGATTTATGGATGATTGTAAGGTGATTAAGTAACTATATCAGTATACTAGTAGCATAATGATATAATTTAGTTTTTATTAGAATGGTATATCAAAATTATAAGTAATTAAGATAATAATTTATGGATATTAAGTAATTTCATATTATGAACATATTATCTCCCTCTTAGTTCACTTATTTAAGATAGCTAATTTTATAATTTTTTTTCATTCCCATCATTAAGAGGATTATTAAATTTTTATTAAAATAACCTTATTTACATAACTAAATTCATATTTATCCCTTTAAAATTTTTCTCATTACCATGCATGTAATTTGGTGGTGAAATGGAAAATGGAAATCAATCGTTCCATGGAGGCGGTAGTCTACATATATACATAGATGATGATTTCATTTTCTATAGCATGGAGAAAATTTGTAACATGGTTTATCAATTAATAATATAAAATATGTCATGAATATGATAATTATATATTAAATTCCTCATTATGACCATCCTTTTATAGTGTTTAAGGAAAATGAAACATGCTGTGTCGTGTAGGCGGTAGTTCGCACAATGAACAATTCACATTTTTTTTCTAAAAGTAAAAGTGGAGGGTAGATAATTATTATACCATAATTTAAATAAAATAATAGTATAAAAAAGATACTAGTTTAATCATTATTATACAATGAAATGAAATTTTATGAACAATAAAGGCATAAAAGGAAATAGAAAAAAGAAAGGGAGTTTAGGAACTTATTCCACACTTCTTGAATTATCTCCTTTAGAAAAGGGATTAAGCCATTTAATGATGGTATTTTTAGAATAAAATAACCTCCTTAAGGTGTATAAGATTTTTTAGGAGAGGTTTTGGTAGAGTTTTTTCCAAACTAATGGGGTTTTGGAGTGAGGAGAAGTGAGGATAAGAGATCCCCTCTTATAAGGGAAATGTGACGACATTTTTGTCAATACAAAAAATCTTTCAATAATTTGAAGTCACTATTATGGAAATTAGATCCAAAATTGAGAAATAATGGACTATATATGAGATATAGTTGAGAAAAACTTTAAAAAACAAATTAAAAACATGTTTTAAATATGTTATTCCCTTTACATCTAAGGTTACACATTTTTACAAAAAACTTTTAGCACAGTAACAAGTTTTTACCTAGGTAGTTTATCATTTATGCCTAAAAAATGTGACATATTATATAATTTTTACATAATTATTAAAAATTTTAAATCTGTTTTGTTTGATTTAGTTTTTAAAAGTGATAAAAAATAATTTTCAAATACTAATTGTAAAAAGTATTAAAACAATTTTTTTTGAAAAATATAACTTAAATTCTAAAATTTAAAATATCGGTTTATAAATTTAAAAAACATTTATAAAATTATAAATACAATTATAAAATAAATAGTCGGTCTTATAAAAAGGTTTCATAAATTTCCTATCCATTCTTATATACTAAAAATTTCATAAATTTCCTAGTATCTTTAAAAATTTTTTTTTTCCTAATTCACCTAAAAGTCAATATTTTTAGAAAAATCTCAAAAAATTAACCCTAAGATAAATTTGACATTATAATTTTAAAAATGATGGAAATTTTACTAGAATAAAATTATATTATTTATATATTTAGTTATTTAAATATAAATGAAAAATATAAAGAAAAATTATTTTTATTGAAAAATGATTTCTTAAAATTCAAGTATCTTTAATATTATTTCATATAAATTTATAAATAGTTGAATAATGAAATAATAATTTATAAATATAAATATTATCTATTATAATAACATTTTTAATGTGATCAATTTAATTTATTAAGGTAAAATACTATTACATATTTGAAAATTGTTCTTTAAAAGATATCCTTTTTAAAATATCAATCAAATTGAATAATAATATAAAATTATTTTAATTGATTATTTTCCTTTTACCTACTAAGGATTATATTATTCCAGTAATTTTAATATTCTATGGTTTATTTTATTTGATTTTTTTATATCGAACCATAAATTTAATATATATATATATATTACAACTAAATAGATGAATATTATTTAAATAACATAACGATCTACCCCAGAATCATATAGGTCATGTATATTTTTAAACTTGGAAACATAAAAAATTAGTTTATAATAGTTCTATATAATATCTCACCTAGATCACCATAATTATTAACCTTATTATACATATCATAAATAAAAAATTTATTCATAATCTGGGAAAGGAAACTTAAGAAAGAGTGAGATCTAATTCTTAGTAAGGGTAAACAATGGAGATATAAATTATTATATAAGAATAAAATGATAAAGAGGGTACGAGAACATGGTATTAACATTTTAAATCCATACCCTACATATTATAGATCATAATCTCGAATCATGGCATAAATCTTAGTAGTTTATAAGACATGAGTCATAAATGAATCAATGTATATGATCCATGAGAGAATAATATAAGCAATAGATGTAGAATTTTTTATACACATAAGAATAAAAAATAATGTCCTTAGCATTCAAGGATCATTTTCAATACTATCATTGTGGACTCGGTTCACTCACCAGACAATTTAAGTAGTCAAGATTCACTCCCAAGACTATCATAGTGGAAAAATTCCCATACTAAACTGGGTTCAGTCCCCATTCCAATTTTATTTATCTCATTATATATCAATATTTATCCAATTTATTGGAGGGAGAAATAGGTTCCAACCATCACATAATAAAAATCATACTTACGTGTGCTAAAATATAATAAAACATTCATTATATAAGAATATATGAACAAAAACAGTTTTTATAAACATTTAATTATATTATAACCCATATAAAATAATTTTTTTCATAAACATTTAATAATTTCATCATATCATTACCCATGGAAAAGGAACATGTTTCATAAAAATTTAATAATTTCCTCATAGCATAACATGTGGAAAAGGAATGAGTTTCATAGACATATTATCAAATACTTATCCTATCCAAAGGAATAATGAGGTTGGTATCCTTGGATCAAATCCCCATCAAATCATTATTGAAATAAAGGGTTATTATTTTTGATGAATCTAAATACCATTAAAATATAATTAAAACATTCTTGAGGGAAATAACCTTTCTCTTTTGAAACAACTTATATAAATTATAAAATTTGCAAAAATATTATGAAAAAATTATTATTTAAAATAACCCTATAAACTTGTAAAGTAATTTTTAAGTAATTGAGTGGTCATGATGGTTGGAAATTTTTTTCATTCCGTATAAGTTAAAAGAAAACATTCTTTTTACACTTTAAAAAAAATCAAAAAGGTGCCTCATCAGAAAAATGAAAAGAAGATTCATTTTAAACAATTTTGTTAAAATTAAAACATGGTAAATAATAAAATTAAATAGTTACAGTATAATAGTGAAAAAAACTTCTTTAAAAAACTTTTATATAACATGGATATGGAAGACAAAGCTTTTTTGACCGAAGAGATGGATTATGTTGATTTTGATTAAAAATATATTTTTGGCCTCTTGAGTACTAAAAGTGAGGTAAATGAAAGGAAAACATAGATTTTAAAAAATACATATAGAATAATAATATTCATGAGTTTCTTGAGAGATACATTATAAGATTTCATTATTTGAAACTTAATAAAAAATAATCATGATAATCAATGAGATTGTAACATAAAATTCTTACCTCAAATATGAATTCCTTCGTATATTTTCTAAACTCCAGTATAATAAATATAGGTTTATTATAAATCTTTTTCCCAAACCATACTCAGATATATAAAAATATATATGATTTATTTTTATCTTTTTAGCACTTGGTTATTATTATTTTTTTAAAGTCACTATTCTAGGTGATAATTACTTCATTTTTCATGTATGTTTCGGTTTCGTAGTTTCAGTTCCTATACATATATAATAGATAAATCATATAAAAAATATTTATTACGATATAAATATCATATATATTCATTATATACATATTTATATTCCTATATAAAATTTAGATATTGAAAAATGAATTACATCAATCATGGATACAATTGGCCATACATACACATGAAGGTTTTTATCATTTTTTTTCAAAAGATGGAACGAAAAATGGTAAATATTAATTAAAAATTAAAATATAATTAAAATATAATATATATATATATATATATATAATATTTTTTTAAAATTCATCCTCATTAAAATCTAGGTAAAATATAAATGAAAAAATAAATCACATCACTTCGTGGAGGTGGTAGTCCACACGTACACACAAGTGACATTTTTGTTTCTCAAAGGATTTTATGGTAAGAAGGTACACATGATATTATTATTAAAAATTCAAATAATTTTATAAATATAATATATAAATATCAAACCTTTCATAATACACATCTATAAAATATGGTGATGAAAAATGAATTGTATCTCTACATGGAGACGGTAAGTCGTACACACACGCAATCGATACTTTTAGATCCCATATTATGGGAAAGAGGGTGTATAGTGGGTTTTTAATAGTAATAATAAAATTTAATAATATTTAGTATAATGAATTTATAATTTTAGTATAAATACAATATATTCAGAGTAATAAAAAAAATTATAAAAGAAAGTGATTAGTTAAGGCGATTCCCTCTTATTTGAAGTGACTTATTTAGATCTACTATAAAGGGCTAAAGGGTTAGCCTTTTTGGAATAAAAAAGCCTATAGAATGCGTCTAGGTAAGTTAAGAAGAGAAATTGGAAGAGTTTTTTTGATCTATATGGCTAAAATTTGTATAAATAAGTGAGGGAGGAGGTGCCCTTTTATAATTTAAATGAGAGGCACTTTTATATTTTTTCAAAAGATTAAATTTTAATAAATTCATTCTCTAGAAAAATATATCCAAATAGAAAAGGATTCAAATATAAGGTATTATAGGGTTTTAATCCCATCAATCAAAAAAATTTAGACACTTTTTTGTGTCTTTATTAACAATATAATTTTGATTAACCCTTAGTTACCCAATTTTAATTTTAACTATAAGGAATTTTTTTCAATATTATAGGGTTGTAATTTTTAATGATAAGGTGGAAATTGGACCATAAAAAGAAAATTTATAAGATTTTATACCATATAATATCCAAAATGTTTTATTTTAATATTTTTATGTTTTTTAAATAAATTGATAATATATTATTTTGATAAAATATCATTATTGTCAACTATGACACTATTCAATTAATTTGACTTTAATGACCTAAATAAAAAGTAATAATTGAAATATAATATTTTAAAATAACAAAAATATTTCATATTCACCTAAAAAATTAATGTAACATAATAAATTACTCAAACTTTACACTTTTAATATTTTCAAAGTTATTTATTTTATTTTTTCATTAATTGAATAAATATTGTTTTGGCATTTTGTAAGAATTTAATTTAATTATATAATAAAATAAAATTGTAAATAAATTATAATAATGAATAAAATTTTATTATTCACAAAATTATTATTAATATTCATTCAAAACTATTTTTTGTCCCAATGTGAACATATAAATTATATTTAAGTCTATAAGAGTGATGTTTGGTAACATTCTTTAATTTAAATAATATATAATCTATTTTTCATGGAAAAGTGTGAATTAAACAAATAAAATTTAATAATAAGGTGATAGTATCTGAATAAAATTCATACAATAAGAATTTGGATGGAAATATATGGCCCTGTAACTTATTTTTAATCTAGATCAATCCGATTTACCCATTACTAAGGTGTTAAATTTTACCACGACTACTGTTCATATTGAAACAAATGTCCTACTTACCAAATTTGAACCTTATTATCCCAAATATGTAGTTAAATTTATCAAATTAAATACATATAAGTGAAATAAATTAATTTTAAAATATTCACACAAAATTCAACTAAAACCACTTTTAGAAAAAATACTGTTTTATGCATAAAAATATGTTTATTCTTATCTCATGCATAGTAAAAATATTAAATGAATGTTTAAAACGTTTAATTTAATATATAATATATAAATTTAATTAAAATCTTTCACAAATAGTTTTAAATTTAATTTTTTATATAAAAATATTTCGCGAGCATAGAAACAATTTTTTATAAAAACATCAATTTTATTTCAAAATTATTATTATTTAATTATAATCATTTTATAATTAATGTATTCATTTTTAAAAATTTTACATCATATATTTTTTATAATTTAGTAATTAATATTCATACCTGCCAATCTAACAGGTAATAAATAGTGGACACACAATATTTTAATAATGTTACGCATTTTGTTTAAACTCAGGGTTGCGTGCAACAAAAGCTATTGAAGAAATAAAATTATTTAAGGAAAAATATTTTACAAAAAAATCTCATGCTGTTAGATTCAACCCCCCTTAAAATTAATTTCTCCATTGAAATTCAACACTCTAATAAAAAAATATGAAGATACTTTTACCTCATTACATCCTCAGGTTCCCACAAGGCTTCCTCAAGTTGGTGGTTTCACCACAAAACTTTGACTAGGTGTGTGGTATTATTTCATAGTAATTTATCTCTTCAATTTAGATTCTATACCATTTTTTCTTCATAATAAATATCTTTCTCTATATATACAACCTCTGAGTTCAATACATGTAATAAATCAAGTATATACTTGCACTGGAGAGATACATGGAACACAGCATGGAATCGAGAGAGATTCGGCGGGGGAATCAATCAATAAGATACCATCCAAATAATATCAATAATTTTAAAAGGGTTGCTATAATTAGGTCTTATATTTTCCCTTCATCCCAAATATCATCACCCTTTTCCATAGAGATATTCATAGTAATACCTTGTCACTAACTTCAAACTCTAAATATTTATGATGGTTGTTATCATAATATTTTTCAAATCTAAGCTTATATTATGTGATGTTGATGGGATCTAACATCCTCTTTTATTTCCTAAGTTTTATAACATCCCAATATCTTTTTTTCTCTAACTTCATTCCATCACATTGGAGTTATACACTTCCTACCACAGAGGGCTTTATAAGGATCCATATAAATGATGAAGTTAAAGCTATTATTATAAGAAAATACAAAAAAAGAAGGTGTTGATCAAAAACACATTTTAAATCCATACATAAATATCTCAACATGTCTTATAGAGTTTTAATATTCCTCTCATACTAAGCATAGGTCTGAACATGATAACCAGTGCTGAAACTTAACTCATTATCTAGATCCTCTTGAAGGATTCTCCAAAACATTGAGGTAAAACTAGGATCCTAATCAGATACAATTGATAGCGGTACACCATAAAATCTTACCAATTCTTTAATGTATAATTGAGTCATTTGATCAAAAGAGGAATATTATTCTAATTGTCTATGAAGTGTTCTGACTTCATATAGAGATTGACTATAACCCAAATAGTACCATTCCCTTTAGATATTTTGGGGATTCCAGTAAAAAATCAATAGTTATGTTTTCCTATTTCCATTCTAATATGGGTAATGGTTGTAACATATCCATAGAGTTCTATCTCTCAGACTTAACTTCCAAACATAATAAGCACTGATAAAAATAATATGAAATATAACTCTTTATTCCATCCCACTAGAAAAACTCTTTAAAATATTTATACATGTTAATGCTTCCAGGATGAATAGAGAATTAAGAACTATGAGTTTCATCCATATTATCCTTCTTCAAATATAATTCTGATGGGAAACATACTTGATTTCTAAAACCTATTATTCCATCAAAATCATAGTTGAACTCTGGAACATTTCATACCTTTTTTTTCTCCTCTACATCTTCCTTATATTCCTCTTTGATATTAAGTTGGATAGATGGTTGAACACTTATTCGAGAAAGATAAGACATTTACCATTCCTTCAATATTTCAAGATATTTCTTTTAAAAATCTATAAATATCACATCTATTATTATCCTCATCATATATAATCTATCAAGATCTTTTTGGATAAGAGAATCTATCACCTCGTTCTATCTCTTAGGGTTGTAATGTATTGAACAACCATAATAATTAATCGTATCCAACCAACTTATTTGGGGATTTTTAGCGCATTTTGAGTGAAAATATACTTTAAAGTTTTTTTATCAGTATATATGTTATGACATCCCATCTCTTAGAAGAGGTATGGACACATAATATGCTATTGAAAAAACTATTTTTTTATTCTAGTTATGTGATTAATGGGATAAGGAGTGTTTCAAGAGAGTTCAAGACTTTTTTGGAGAATGGAGCTCCAAAATTTAGAAAGAAATACTAATCCATATGGTTAAAACATAGTTTTTACTAACCATACGACTCAGAAAATGTGGGTTATGCAAAAAACTGAAGAGGTACACATGGTTATATATAATCATTCACTTTGGGTTATACAACCACAAGGGTCTTTGTAATAGGCTATAAGGATCTACATGGTATACCTAAACCATGAAACTAGGGACACTCCATTAATAAAACTTATTAAGTGAACCTTCCTTGTTAGAGCATGGATTTTTGAAACCATGCAAGATAGAACATGAAAGGGGTTTCTTGGTATAGTGGTTATTGCACAGTTAGCACATGGTTTGGAAACCATGAGTAAAAACCATGTGACCATTTAAAATTGGGATAGATTATGATTTTTACCTCATTTCTATTTAACGTCCCATGCCTTTTTCATTATACTTCCATGTAAAACAGTCCTCACCCATGTGAATTCTCATCTCCACACCTAAGAAACTCTTTTAAGAAACTATCTCTTTTGATCATGGAATCAACCAACATTCACCTTGTCAGATTCCTTTGAATAAGAGCTTTTATCCTCTTACATTTTTTATTAGAATCTATCACCATAATCTGAACTTTTTTGGTTCAAGCTAATATTACCTATTTTCATGGAATGTTTCTGTTTAGAAAATTTATTCCATTCTAGATCGATTAAAAGGTCAAAAACAGATGAGGGATCATTTAATAAACTAAGGTAGGTGGAATAGTTATTTTACCTAAAATTCACATTACATTCATCATGCATCATTATGACACATGTTAGAATTCTCTAGTGACACCTATTAAATATATAATAAATTTATCTAAATTATGACTGTTGTTTAATATAGTCATATAAACCCGTGAATTGACTTCGTAGGGTAAACACTTGGACACTAACCACCCAAAGGGTGTGCCTTCCTTTAAGGCCTAAGATACTCATGCCTTGAATTGAGTTAAACCACCAATAGTGGTTTTCCAAATTACCCTTACAATGATTATAATTCATTGCTTAAATGGTATGAGTTACTATGCTAATTAAAACCATACCATTACTTTATGTAGAGGGTGATACAAGGGTCCTTACTTAAGGATTTCATGGATGGGATCATTGAGACTTATAAATTATAATTAGTAAATGAGTGTATACACACTTATAGTGATACATGGTTTCTTTTATAGAATACATTTGACGGGCTCACTAAGAAGATTCCTTATGTTCTTACTCATGAGAGGTACTTGGTTTCCTAATGGATTACCTTAGACGAGATTGGTGGGTAGTGTTTATATACTATTCCATTAGAGATACTTGGTTCCTTATGTGTAATACCATGGATGGTCTCAGAGGGCTATTCCTTTAGAGCATTTTTAGGGTCATACTTTTGTTCCACTTAAGGACCACCTTGGATGGACACTTACGATGATAGTTACTTATAGTGCTCCTGGAGTGATACTTGGGTTCCTCCTTATGTATTTACTTGGATGGCCTTATGATGACGCTTTATTAAAAGCTAAGGGTGTATCTTAATTTTGAATGAAGGATGACTCTTATTTAATAATTAAACATACCTTATTACTGAGTTTAAGGATGTGTCCACCATGACAAATAACAATATTTGGTTCAGACCATGATATCATTTCACTTCTGGAAGTCTAGTTATGTTTTCCATAAATGTATGAAAATATTATTATAATATATATATATATATATAAACATTCATATATATATATATACTATATTTTTATATTTTGACCTTGGTTTATAGATATCAACTTAGGCCGAAGTAGGTAGTGTTGGTCAGGTACCCTATGAGAAACCCAAACTGACGTGTGTTATATTTATTTATTACATAACTTTTAGTATTAATTACACATTGAAGATTTTATATGATCAAACTAGATAGTTCTAGGAACTGTTGGTGGTTTCTTAATGAGTATACCTCATACCCTATTCATACTGCCTAAGTTACATGAATGGACTCAATGACTATAGGTATAGACAAAGGGAAGCATCCAACATCCAATGTTTGATTTTCAGTACTAGGATAGAGTATAGGAGAAGTAGACCGAGCCTATTACCATGATGCTAGTGGAGGTATCTTTTGGTTTTTTTCATGTTGTATATGGTTGTACTCATATATCCTATGAAATTTCCTTTTCTTATTGTATCTTGGAACAATCATTATTTTTTGATAGATATTGGTTTAGATTCCTCTTATTTATTTATCTAGTTGACTTGTTATTCCACTGCTGATTATTTATTTTATTCCACTTCTTATCATTATTATTCTACAGTATGATACACTCTAATAAAGAGGGAATTGTCTCCCCATGGACACACCCTATGACCTTGCTACTATTTGAAATCCTTTTTTGTATGGGGAGGTGAGCTTATGATCATGTGGCCAAACAACTCAAGTCACTACTTAGTGGATTCTAGGGTGGGACACAAAAAAGTTGTATCAGAGGTCCTTTTTTCATTTTCCTTACTATTTGGGTATTAGAAAAGTGACTAGGAATGTGTTGTTATTTCATAATGATCCTCTTATTAGGAGTAGCTTACCCACGTATAGGGGAAACCCAAATTATAGAGGATGGATTATTTATATTGTGGGTTGTGCCTATTACAGTTTTATTGATTTTACCATTGGGTGATGCACATGTTTTTTGGTTTTATTATTATTGATATCATTATTATTATTAACTTTTTTTACATTGACCATTATGTAAAGGTGGTATCATCTCATACATCATATTGTCCCTTGGGGATTCACAAGTCATTTATTATTCTATGACGTATTTAAATTATTATTGGAATTTATTATAATTTTTCTGAGTTCCTTGATTGATATACATGGAAATGTTCTAACATTTCTTGTAGGGACAAAATAAATAGAAAATAAGTGTGTATTTATCAATATAAATGGTTCTTTACCGTATAGATTGATGATGTCAACTTAATTAACCAACTATACCATGTTTTATTCATATACTATTAGTTAAATGGGCTAAAACGTTAGATGATTTTTATTACATGGATGCCAATTATAATTTATGAAGCACATACTTCTATAAATTTTGAATTTTAATTCATTTAATGAAATCATTTTACATGACATGTTGCACCCTTATAGCAGATTTAAGGGTCAGGTTGTAGTTATATGAGGTACTAATTGTAATTTATAAATAGTATGGACCTTTATAAACTGGGAATAGTGATATGTCTAACTGGAATGCGATATCTATATTTATATAATTGAGTAAGAATGTAAACAAATTTAATTTTTTTAGGGAAATGGTTTTCGCTGAATGAGGATTCCAATTGAAATATAAATAGTTTTTTCCTCTATACCTTGTAATTGAAACTCCATATACTAGAACATCTATGGTGTATATGAGACCTTGACCCTAAATTGACCTTAGTGTTGTGAAGTATGTAGTGTGTCTTGTAATCCATTATGATCATCTTATTACTTAGACTTGGATTTTGGAGTAGTCATAGAGGTGTGACCCATTTATAAGAAGGTTGTGTACCTATCCTTTATATTATCATTAATCATATCCATTGTTAAATCTTATCTGAGGAATGTGTTTGGAACTTTTAGAGCTATGTCACCACGACATCCTAGATCTATGTACTTGGATGGCAATAAAAACCATGATCTGAAGGTGGTGGACCTTGATCCACCAGTATTGCTTCTTGTATTCCCATTAGAGGTACATATTCTTCTTCCTCTATTAGGAACTGATGACCAGTTTTGAAAGAGTTTCTTATGATTAGTGTATCTTTTATAGAGAGTTTCATGGCCTACCCTTACTATGGATAAGTTGACATGCTAATTTCAGCAACAACATCCTCTCACATTCTCATGGGATAGAGGTCCTTAAGTTGAAGAATATCAGCTAGAGACCATGTTATCATTATTCATGCATTTAGAGATGCCTTCAGAGTTGAGGGTCAATATTTACCCCTATATGATTTATGAATTTGCTAAATATTGGTGGGTTGTAATATTTTAGGATGATCTACATCAGGGAATAGTTTGGGAAGACTTCTAGATAGCCTTCTATGATTAATTATTTCCAAGATTCTAAGAAAAAGCAGTGCTAGGGAGTTTGTGCATCTAATGTTTGGTGTTATTTTAGTGATGGAGTATTCTAATTATTCTATTGAGATTAAAAGTTTTTAACCAGCACTGATCAGTGATGATTTGATGTCTGAGAGAGGGTTTGAGGATGAAATTGCGTACACCATCCTTTCACTGGTGAATGTCTTTTGGTTGGACATTGTATGAGAGATAGTGAACCGAGCCCTTATAACTAAGTAAAACTTGATAGAATTTGGCTGTGTGAGTCAGGGAAGTTTTTCTTTGAGGTTGGGAGGTGGTATATCTAGTGGTAGGAAAATTCATATAGAGTGTTATCCTGAAGATTGTTATAGTCATATATCATACACCGACTGTTATGTGGTGTGACACTAGTATGGATGAGATGGATATAAGAATACTCAGTATAAAAAGGACCCAATTGAGTGTTGATCTTATAGAAGTATGGTCCACCTTTAGTTTTTCTTCCATACATTCCCTCCATTTCTTATTGAGAAGGGATCTATACTGACAATGCATTCAGGTACATGATCAATAGCTCCACATCAGATAGGGAGTTGGATTACTACCTACTAATCAGGACAAGGTGGTATTAATGGATGAGGTAGGTAGACTTTAGAGGTATAGTTCCAAAAGAGAACTCATTCCCAGGTTATTCAGGTTGCATATCAATGCCATCGATCTAGCCATATATATGCAGTGCGTCCTACTCCTGAGGAGGATTCAAGGACCTTCTACAGTTTGAGGTACTATTCTAGTATCCTCTACTTAATTATATTCTTTATTTGATATAGGAACTTCAAATTATTTTATATCTACAATAATTGGATAAAGTATGGGCCTAATGATGGAATACTTCTGTGTCATGATAACCCTAGGCACATTGTTAGGGGTTCGACCAGAGAGTATACTCTAGTTCATGTATTTCCCTCTTAAGTTGGGTTGATATCTCTTCCTCTAGAATATTTATGTCCTTGAGATGATAGTATTCTATGTCATTATTGTTATGGAATAGTTGGTTTCATACCACTCACATGTTGATTTTTTCCACCGAAGGGTGTATTTTACATCACCTGAGGGTTATACTTATGTTCACAAGGGAGAATTGGATGTCTTGGAAAGTCGAGATGGATTGGAGCATCATGGGAAACGAAGAGTGATAATAAAGATAGTGAGTCTCTTTATGAGTGATTGGGGAATGTGATATAAAAAATTCAATCCCATGGTGGATCAATTTAGGAATGTTATCCCTGATGACTTCTATGGATTAACTCCTATGAGAGAGTTGGGGTTCACCATCGAGCTAGTTTTAGGAGTGGAACCAGTGTCCATTCCTCCCTATTGGATTATTTCTATAGAGGTCTAGGTTCTCAAGATTCAGTTAGAATACTTGGAAGATAAGGGTTTTATATGACCTAGTACTTTTCTATGGCCGCCCACCTAACATTTTCACCAAGAAGGTGAATGAAAACCTTAGGTAGTGAATGTATTTCCATCAGTTGAACTAGAATATGGTTAAGAACCAATATCCATAGCCTCATATATATGAACTCTTTGACTATCTATGAGGAGATATGAGTTTTTATAAGAATGAATTTAGGTATGGATACTATCAGTTTTGTGAGAGACTATTATAAATACCATGTACAACATTAAAAAGAAGATATGTATTCTATGAGTATATGGTTACGTTGTTTGGATTTACAAATGAAACCATAGATTTTATGTATGTAATGAATCAGGTTTTCCACCTGTATTTGGATTCCTTTGTGGGGGTCATCATGGATGATGACTTGGTGTATTCTCTCACTAGACACGACCATTCCAAACATCTTGAGAACATACTGAATACACTGAGAGAGAATCATCTATATGATGAGATCACCAAATGCCACTTTTGGGTCGATAATATTAACTTCTTGGATTAAATAATTTCATAGGAAAGAGTGTATGTTGACCTAGATAAGGTGATAACTATAGTTTCTCAGGATCATCCCAATAATTTCCTTGGCATACGTAGTTTCTAGGGGCTTGTTGGTTATTTAAATCATTTTATTTAGGGATTTTATCACATATCAGTACCTCTCATGGGATTGGATTAGAAGGTTATTAAGTTTATATGGTAAGAAACTTGTGAGATATACTTTCAAGATCTGAAACGAGGAATGAATTAAGAAATGATCTTGATTATTCTATATATGGGTATAAGATATATAATTTATTATTATGACTCATTAATTAGTCTAGGTGTAGTTTAGATACATAGGGATTAAGCTATAGTGTACGGTTCTCACTTGTTGAGACCTCACGAGAATAATTACCCTATACATGGCCTTGAGATAGAATCCATGGTTCATGATTTATGCTTTTGAAGGCATTATCTACTGTTGAAAGGTTTTTAATTTTTAGGGACCATAAAAGTACCAAATACATTTCCACACATCATTACATGAATCTCAAAAAATAAAAGTGGGTACAATACTTATATTCATTTGACTTTTAGCTTTCTTATTCACCTGTAAATGGAAATGTAGTAGCATACTCCATGATCTTGAAATATCATACCTAGATTGTCCAAGAGGCCAATAGTGATTGGAAGTTGATAGACCTATTTTTTGAGATGCACCTTGAGGTTCAAAATATATTCGATGACCTTTTTTAGATGATTTGTCAATGACATCATCCCTTTAGGAATGGGTAAGGATGAGGTAGATTTATGATCCCTAGGGTATAGTCCTAAGGGTGAGTGTTTGAGGTGAGGACCCACCACCTGTTTGGGTTATCAATGGTGATGATATTATGTATATCCATGGATCTATCTATGTTCTTTCAAACATATGGAAAGAATGGACTTGGGAATATCATGTCTCTATTTGGGAAGTACACCTTGGTATTACCAAGATGTTATGAGAAATACACTGTCAGTATTTGTGGCCATGTATAGAGGTATATTTCATTTTTTTCACATGGTGTTCCACCTATCAACAGGTCAAGGTAAATCCTCATCAGTCTTCTAGACATTCAGAACCTCTATCCATTTCTAAGTGGAAATGTGACTATGTCACTATGGATTTTTATAGGTTTTTTGAGATCCCCTCGAGGCAGTGATGCATTATAGGTGATTATCTATGAGTTGATGAAGGTAAAACACTTCCTATATATCAGATAGTTCTTATTAGTTGATGGGATTTAGAGGATTTATCTTTGGTATATTTCACGCCTTCATGGTATTCCACATTCCATCATATTAGAAGAAGATTATTGATTTACATTACTATTTTAGAAGGGGTTCCAAAAGCAACTTAGTTCATAGGTTCTTTTGATTACAACAAACCACTCTTAGATCGATGGTAAGTTTTATCATATGATATAACAGTTAGTGATCATTCCCTGAGAATAATTCCTATATTTTCATGGTTTTTGGGAGAATCACATAACTATCATTAAATTTTCATACAATAATTTTTTTTAGGAAACTATTCAGATAGTTCCATATGTGGCTATATGTCATAAGTCATTCCATTCACCATAATTCTAGTAAGAGGTTGGTGAGACAGTGCTACTAGGACCTCATCTTGTTACAGAGAGTTTAAATAAGGTACAACTAATTGAAAAACGTATGGCTACAAATTAGTCTAGGAATAAGTCATATACTGATCATTGTCACCGACCACTAAAGTCAGAGGTGGGAAGATTTATAGATAGGGCAAGATATCACTTCATTAAATTAGGTTTTTTGAGATCTTAGAGAGATTTGATCTGGTAGCATATCATTTAGATTTAACTCAGAGGTACTCGGTCATGCATGGTGCTTTGCATGTATCACTACTTGACCATTATCATTCCAACCCTTATCGTTTATTTGAACCTAAGGATATAGAGCTAGATTTTTATGTTTCCTTTGAGGATAATCTTATATATATCATGGATAAAATCATGAAGGCTCTCTGAGGGAGGATAGTTCTTCTAGTATGGGTGCTATGGAAGAACGACCATGTATAGGAAAAGACATAAGAGTGAGAGGTTAATGTACATGTTCACTGGCTTGAAATTTTCTCACATGATGATTTACCACCCTTAGAAGTGAAACTTGAGGATGTGTTGTTTTAAAGAGGGGCGGTTTTAACATATTGGCTTTTTGAAGTGGTACAAACCTTTAATATACTATTCAAATACCTATTATTTTATTCTATTAATGTGATTAAGGGGATAAAGAGTGGTTCTAGAGTGTCTGGGACCTGTTTAGAGTTCAAAGCTCCAAAATTTTGGAATCTAGAATGAGAGGCACAATTAGCACATGGTTAATGATAACCATGTGACTCAACCTTGTGAGTTCTATAATAAACTATATAGGATTGAATAGTTATTTATATTTATTCACTTTAGGCTACATAAACATGCGATGATTTCTAGTGTCTTGCACACATAGTTTACCTAAACTATTTTCCTAGGGACACACCTTTAGTTCTACATAATTAGTGACCCCACACAGTTGGAGCACAGTTTGTCCAAACTATGAGAAATAGATTTTCCAAGGGTTTTCTTGGGATAGTGGTTGTTTCATGGTTGGTACACCCATTTGGCCTTTTAAAATTGGGAATATAATAATATTTATCACATTTCTATAGAACAATACCTTATTTTTTATTTCTCATTCTAGACACAACATCCCTCACACATGTTTAGGATCCTCTCTATTCCTAAGCTAGGATTTGAAGAAAATCTCTATTCTGAGCTTAGATCGACCATCATTTGTCTCATTGGATACCTTTTGGTAAGAGATTTGATCTGATATCTTATTTTCTTAGTTTTTCTCACCATATTCTATGATATTTTTGTGTGATTTAATATTCCCTATTTTCAAGGAATTTGTATATTTTGAAAATTTCTCCCATTATAGTTTAATTAAAAGGCCAAAATGGGATTGGGATCATCTTATATCCTAAAATAGGTGGTTTAGTTCTTTTCCCTACAAGGCTTGTTGAGTTTATCATGCATTATTGTGCGATGGATTTTACTTCTCTGATTATGCTACCAAAATATCTGATAAATTAAATTAAATGATAAACCATATTTAATATAGTCTTAGAAACCCATGAGTTAAAGTCATAGGGTGACCACCTAGATGCTAGACACCTTTAAGGGTGTGCATTACTTTAATGCCTAAGAGCCATATGCCTTGAATTGAGTTAAACCACCAATAGTGGTGTGTGAAATTCCCCTTGTAATTATTATACTAATTTTCTTAAATTGTATGAGTTTCTATGAAAATTAAACTCATACACTTACTTCAAGATGTGGGTGATACAAGGGTAATGATTTAAGGACACCATGGACTGGATCATGAATATTTATAAATTATAATTCGTAAATGAGTCTCATTATACCAAGAGCGATAATTGGTTTCTTTTATAGAATACCTTGGACTAGCTCATTGAGTAGATTCCTTCTATACTTACCTATCATGATCGAAATTTTTAAAGATTAGGGAAGGGATATAAAGATGTTGAGAAATTCCTTCCTCAAGATGAAGGAGAGATAATGACCCCCTGATTCTTGCCTCTAATAGGCCCCGGGGTGGCGACTAGCACCAAAGTATATAAATATACCAAAAAAATAAGAGGCAATGCCCTTTTTATAGTAACCATGATTGAGTTATATGATGTATCAACCTATAAAACTCCATGAAACAAATGTATAAGGAAAAAAATCCACCCCATATGAATGTTTAAAGTAAAATTTCCAGAAATACTATAAAAATCCAAAGTACCAAAATAAAACTAAGCAGTGACACAACAACTGTCCCCAACGTCCGAGCTACTAAGGTTCTGCACGGTCTGTATAATCTCCCTAGAATCCTAAAAATAGTATTATATACATTGGGTGAGCATAAAAGTATAATAAGTAGGGAAAACCAAAGTCATCCATATATAAGTGGGAGAAGTATACTAATGCCCCAGTGTGAAAACAACAGAAACTCAAAAGCACCTAGCAAGGTATACTATCCACCCTAACCTCACTAAGGCACACTCACCAAATAAAACAATTCAAGTAAATTAAATTAGTAAAAACATATATATTTGGGTACCCCACACCACTTCCCACTGGTTAACTACTTATCTCTAATAAGAAACATCCAGATGCTACCACACTCTTCCACAAGCCCCACTGTCACAACTTTCCCACACACAGCTGGGACACATACCACTCCACATCTCGCCCATAAACACCTGGGCCACAAACTACAAACCCATCCCAAATATACTTGGTAATCACCACACAACTCATCCCAAAGACACCTAGGAAGAACACATTTCCTGCATACACCCATGCCTTACAACAACACCACAACCTGCCTGAAGAATATAAAGCTACCAATACATAGAAGTGGGAGAAGAGAAGAGGCAATAACCATCCATTCATCCTCCCACTGGGATGTTGGGATAGTATGCCCTCGCCCATAACAATGGGGGTGTTTGACACATAGTGCTCAACACGGGAGGGGTGCGTATAGAAATCACAAGGAACCACACACACACACACATAGATATATATATATATATATATATATATATATATATATAGGTACCAAACACTAAGTCCAACCTATGGGTTTTCAAAACAATAACCATCCCACACAAAACTGCTCTTTCTATCAACTCCAAATGCATGTAACAAAATTAATTACAATCACTTCCTAATAAATGAACGCTACTTCACTACAAGACATAACTCAAAACATACCCCCAACTAATTCATTTAACCAATTTTCAGTCTGCATTATCAATTTATTTATTTATTCCATCCCTACCCAAGCAACTAATAAACACTGCAACCATTATAAGGCGAAGCAACCACTACCAAAGCCAAACAAGGAAGAAGGGACAAGGTAAAAGAACACATTCTAATACCCATTCATAAAAATGAACAAAACTCAACCATCTTGTAGTCACACTGCAAACTCCCCCTTCCTAAACACCCGTTCAACCACTACCACCATCACTATTATAATTAATTATACCCTATACATCCGATGAAAAAGTAAAACCCCTAAAACACCTCATCAAAACCCCACTTGGAAGCCCCACTACATAAAAACACCACACCCAGTACACCCATAAACATGAACATGACACAACCCTGTCCTACAGTCCCACTGCCCAACCATAACCACTACCCAGATGCAGTCCCACCACATAACATGTTCATACATTCCACAATCAATCAATATCACAACATGAGATATCATTACACCACTCATACCATCCCATACTCACAAAAACACTCCTAGTCACAATAGTACATGAATAACACAAAAACAAGGTCGAAAAAAACCACACACAACATACAACCACACCAACAAGGCAAGGTTTTATTTTGGTTTAGCAGCACCTTTTATTTAATTCCACTTGATAAAACATGGGTTATAATAGACTATGTTCGATCCTAGGTCATCCGTTTATTTAATCGAATATATATGATTAAACAGATTCCAATTCTTATAGTAGTGATTCAAAAATCCTACAGGTGTGAAAACATAGACCATTAATGACCATGATTTTTAGAAGAATACAACCCATACAATTCACAACATGGATCAAATATAACATATAAAACAAAAAGATAATCATCCTCATACTCCAAACCCCTCATTTATTACTTTTTATTATCTTTGTTAAATAGGTTTCAACCTTATTCACAAGGAAACATGAGTACACCCACCCCAAATAATGCAAAAAAGAAAGAGATATGAAGGAATACCTAATTTGAACAATATAAGATCAACAATTCTTCCTTACGCCAAAAAAGGGGGTCCTGTGAGATGTAGGAAAGACTTCATTGGAAAAATGAACAGACTACTACAATAAAGAAACATGACTCCCCGAGGAAGAAAGGTTCTCGATGCATTAAGAGAAAGAAGAAAGGTTCAATTGAAGAGAAGATTCATCTTTAGAAAGGCTAGATCCAAAATCTATGGGGAAACTGTTTCAAAGGATATTAAAGCTGAATCACAACCAAGACCATGCTGGTTTTTAGAAGATAAATACCATTCAAAACTTCCCAAAACTCATTAAATATGGTATTTAACTCATTTAAGATAAAAAAGATATGGAACTGGAAAAACATGGAAATGATGGAAAATGACTCACCGATGGGAGAGTCACCGACACCTGAGTCACCAACGCTTGAGTCACTGATGCCTGAGTCACCGAAACCTGAGCCACCGATTTAATGACCTACTGATGCCTTTACCTACCGATACACAGACTTACCGATGCCCTGAGTCACCAACACGGTGACATACTGACACCCTGAGTCACTGATGCTGAGCTACTGATGTGAGCTACCAATGCGAGCTACCATCGCTAATCTACTGATACAAAACTACTGATGCTGAGATACCGATGTGACTCGCCGATGCCTAAATCACCATTGAAAAAACTTGAAATTTAGAAAACTCTTGAAATGAGCCACCTTTTTCCCCAAGAACACCCCAAACACTGGATTTTGACAAATTAATAGACCATAGTGGTCTGGGCCATTACCTTACTTGTGAGTGATACATGGTTTCCTAGTGGATTAACTTTGAAGGGCTCAGTAGATAGTGTTGTTACCATGGCACAAGAAATAATTGGTTCCCTATATAGAATACCATTGAATAGATCATAGGGATATGACTTTAGACCATTTAGAGGGTGATACTTGGGTTCCTCTTATGGATCTCCTTAAACAAACTCTTATGGTGATGGTGACTTATAGTAATCCTATAGAGATACTTCGATTCCTCCTAATGGATCAAATTATAGAGGTAAAAGATGTCACTTTATTAAAACCTAAGGATTTCTCTTAATTTATAATT
This sequence comes from Viscum album, assembly GCA_963277665.1. NCBI lineage: Eukaryota > Viridiplantae > Streptophyta > Magnoliopsida > Santalales > Viscaceae > Viscum > Viscum album. The sequence continues at coordinate 338,344,166 of OY728126.1, forward strand.
AATGATTCATATTAATTAAGAATTATAAATATCCACCAAGCCAAATAACATGTTTGGGTTTGGACTATGTTTTCATTTGAATTCTGATGGACTAGTTAAGTTTCCAATACATGTATCATATAAGACTTATAAAATATATAAATACATTCCCTTATATAATATATCTGTATAGGTTGACCTTGGTTTAGAGATACAGGCTTAAGCCTAAGTTGTTAATATGAGTCATGTATCTTATGAGGGACCATGACTGATGTGTGTTTTATTTATTTATTAATTAACTCTTAGAATTACCTTCACACTACTCATTTTATATAAACAAATTAGATAGTTGTAGACACTATTGGTGGTGGACTACTAAGTATATCTCACACCATATTTGGACCGCATGTGGTGCTTGAACAAACTTCATGACTATAGGTATATAAAAAGGTAAGTGTCCACATTATGATGTTTTATTTTCAGTACTTGGATGGAGTATGGGAGGAGAGGACCAAAACTATGCTCTTGATGCTAGTGGAGGATGTTTTTTTGTTTTTTTGTCTTTCTGTTTAGCATGTTGTATATATATGCACCCCAGTATCTCATGCTCTTCCCTTTTTTCATATCATCATGGAATGATCATTATTTTTGTATCTGATATTGATTTAGCTTCTGCATATTTGTTTACTTGGATGTCTGATTTTTACACTGTTGATTATTTATTACTATTTATACCACTTATAATTCATAGTCACCACTATTTTTTACTCTTATCAGGTGCTAATAGTCTCCCCATAGACACACACTAGGGCCTTACTACTATTCAGAAACCTCTAACAGATTAGGAGTCATGCTTGATGTCATGTGGACAACTGGCTCAGGGGACCACTTAGTGGCTTCTAGGGAGGGATGCTAAAAATGTCACACCTTTTTCCATAGATATAATGCCTCTATATCTTAAATTAAAAAATTACCACATTTAACTCAAAATCATGAGTTGGGTAATTTTTTTCATGGATCTTAAATTGTAGTGAGGCGTTATCTATAATCATATTGTTCTAAAGGTGGACATATCATAGCCCCATATTTAATGCATCACTATAGATTACAAACCCTTTTATACTGTAGGGTAGTGTAATCACAGGCACACTAAATAGCCTTTTATTTAGTTCTTTAAAACATTCCTCACTTCTATTCATCCAAAGGAACTTGGATCCCTTCTAAGTTAACTTGGTCTGTGGATTCAATATCTATAAAACATTCTCCACAAATCATCGATAATAGCCATCAAAAATAAGAAAACTATAGAAATCAATCACAAGTGTGGTTTGAGATAATGTTCAATAACTTTTATATTTTAAAGTTTCCCTAATATACACTCAATTGAGGATATATGTCCCAAGAATGAAACTTTTGGAATCCAAAATCCACACTTGGTAATTTTTTCCTGAATCTCCTCCCTCTTTAGGGTCTTTAGTATAATACTTAAGTTATCTTCATGCTCTTACTTTCCCTTTGAATATATAATAATTTCATCTATAAAGACTACCACAATGTGATCAAGGTATTCTATAGAGAATCAATTCATTAAATCCATGAACATAGTAGGGGAATTAGTAAGAAAAAATAAAATCACTATAAATTCATAGTTTCCATACCTTGTATGGAATAGTGTCTTGGGTATATCCTCCTTATTAACCCTTAATTGATGATATCTATAATGAACACCAATCTTGGAAAAGTATTGATCTCTATAAAGTTGATAAAAAAAGTCATCAATATGAGGTAGAGGATATTTATTCTTGATAGCGATCTTGTTAATTTCTCAATAATAAATATAGAGATGCATTGATCCATTATTCTTATTAATAAATTGAATAGGTTAACCCTAAGGTGACGTACTTGGTTGAATGATTATCTTATCACAATTCTCTTAGAGTTTCTTATTCAGTTATTGCAGCTCAATCGAGACCATTCTATATGGAGTCTTAGAAATATATGTAGCACTCAGTATGAGTTCTACTGAAAAATCAACTTCATGATTCTATGGAAGACCAGGAAACACTTCCAAAAAGACATAAATAAACTCCATAACAATATTAATATATTTTAGGTTTATTTTCTCCTCAACCATCCGAGATAAGATCCTTTTTTTGGAATAAGGACCCTTTTGATGGATGCAATTTCCATCAAAAGTATTTTTTTTCATCACGTTTATTAGTAATCATAGGCTGGTTTAGAATATAAAATATAATTTCCCTTTCATAGAAATTTATGTGTGATTTATATAAAGGAATCCTATCCATTCCCAAAATTAAATTTAATTGAACTGGAGGAAGAATGAGGAGATTTGTAGGAAACACTTTCCCACAAACATAAACAAGGGAAGAATCATATAATTTTGATGTGACCATCATACCATTAGGGATTTTTACTTCTAACTCAACATTAATTTTTTCAGGTGGTATTGTAATACCCTAAGCAAAGTATTTAGAAATTAATGAGTGGATAGATTCACAATCAAATAACACATTAGCAATTCTAGAGTGGATAGTAAGTGTACCTTTCACAATATCATTACCATACCCCTCAGCATAAATAGTGATCACAAGAGATTTCCCTTTGTCTCTGGGATTAATAGGTTTTTGATGTTTATTATCATAATTATCATTTTGATTTGGGAAATAGTTAGAAAAATTTCTATGCTCCTTAAATTTGAAACACTAGAGTGTTGGTGGTGCATTATGTTGGTCTTCCACTCTATTCACATTATTAGATAGCTTCCCCCCATGAATTTGACATTCAATTTCTAGATGACCTTCCTTTACAAACTTGGAACATTTACCAAATAAATTAAGAAATCTTACCCTTGTTTCCTTCCACCCCTCAAGAATAAGGGAAGGTTTATATTCATCTCTATGTGGTTCTTATAATTGCCATGTAATTCTATTTTTATTTTCATATCAAAACCATGAGATTGATGGGTAAATGTAATATCCATTTCCATCTTGATAACACATCAAAAAAATATCTTAATAGCTACTCATTTACCTTATCGATAACACCCTTAGGGTACTTGGTTTTAAGACACTAAAGAATTGATCAACTATACTTTCATGTTTGATGATAATACTAAAATCATACATTGCAAGTCTTATAAGAATTTCCCCATAGGTAATAATAGATTTATTATCCTTCTATTTAAGCTTAATGAATTATATATCCATTATCATATGAATAATATGAGGAAAATAATTATTGATAAATAATATCTTAAACTCATCCCACTCCATGAGTCAATTTCATTATTTTTCTTCAGGTTCCTGATAATATTCCTCCATTGATATACTTTTCCATCCAAATGATAAATAACAAGAATGAATTTCTCATGTTTTTAACACTATAGAATATAAAATATATTTTTCAATGGTACCAATCCATTGATAAATGACATGTAAATTAGTGGACACACTAAAAGAAGGTGGATGTTGTCATATGAAGGACTCAACCAAATTTTGTTCCCTCCTTTTCTCATTTAGAAGATCAATATGATTCATATCTTGATACTTTTTTTGTGAGAATAGAAGTAATATTTTTTATTAAAACTCTCATAACATTAGGTTCATTAGGAAGAAAATTAATGATTTTCCATCTCATTCAGCATTATCATGATTCATTTGTGTGCCAACCATTGAATAAAATAAAAAAGAATAGTGAGAAACAATAATCATGGTAGAAAACCATATAATCATGAAAAATAATTTATAGCATGTCTAAATCGTGACACCTTGTTCTATGACACCTTAGGTTTATCCTAGGTCATACATGATTACTACATAAACATTATAATTTTATTATACACTTAGTTATATCCCTATATTTCTTACTAATGTTTTCTCATCCTAGTTTCCAAGGTTAACTAAACATTCCTCTAACAGTAACTACAGTGGCCCACACTATTCATACATAGATATTACATCTAAATAGATTAATATTCTTTAAATAACATAATTATACATGATGTAATCATATAGGTATAATATCTTTGTAAACTTGGAAATAAAAACAAATGGTTTACAATTGTTTACATCATCTCCCACTTAGATATTCATAACAATATACCTTTATATATATATATATAAATCATATATAAAACTATTATTCATTCCCTGGAAAGGAAACATAAGAAATGGTGATATATGATGCTCAATAAGGGAAAATAAGGGAGATATCAATGTTCATATAATCTTAACATGAGAAAAATGGTTTGAGGACATGATATTAACATTTGTGAACCATACCCTACATATAATTGATGATAATCTTGATAAATGGAATATATCATGGTAGTTAATAAGACATGAATCATAAATTAATCAAAGAACATGAGTCATGAGAGCATAATATAGGAATAAGACATTTAATTTTGGTATACACATAAGCATATAAAATCATTTCCTTGGTAGTCAAGTCCCAATTCCAAGAAAATCATAGTTGATAAAGTTCACTCCCAATACTATCATAGTAGTCAAGGATCCCTTCGAAGACTATAATAGTGGATATATCCCCTTAATGAATTGATTTCACTCTCCATTATAGTCCTATTTATCTCATGAGATATCAATATTTACCCAATTCATTGGAGGGCGATATAGGTCCAACAATTCGTATAATGAAAATCATAATTATGTGTGCCGCAAGATCCTAAAACATTCATTAAAATAGAATACATGAGAAGAAATGGGTTTCATATACATTTAATAATAGCATAACCCATTAAAAAGGAATAGGTTTCATAAAAATTTCATCATTTCATTATATCATAATGCATGGATAAGGAATGAGTTTGATAAAAATGTATTAATTTCATCATAGCATAACTCATGGAAAAGCAATTGGTTTCATAAACAACTTATCATAAAGATAAGATATTTGGATAAAGAATAATGGTGGTTTCATTGAATAATATACCCAGTAAATCATATGTAAAATCAAGGGTTTTTGTCTTTTATGAATTAAAATACCATTAAAATATCATTAAATTATTCTTGAGAAAAATTACATTTCCATTTTTAATTTAATAATTTAAAATAAAAAAATTTACAATATATTTTGGAAAAAAATTTCATTGAAAATAAACATGGAAACTTGGAAGGGAAGTTTCAAATCATTTAGTGGTCATGATGGAAGTAAATTCCATTCATACTGTATAAGTTAAAAGAAAAAATTCTTTTTACACTTTTGTAAAAAAATTCAAAAAGTACCTCATTTGAAAAATGACTAGAAGACTCATTTTGAAAACCTTAATAAAAATTAAAACATGGGTAAAAATGAATTTTTAAAAATTATAAGATAATAGTAGAAACATTCTTTAAAACATTTTTATTGAATTTGGATATGGAATAAAATGGTTTTTGACTGAATATAGAAATGAAGTCGATTTTTCTTAAAAAGATAGTTTTGTTATCTTGTGTACTTAAGGTGATGGAAGTTAAAAGAAAAAATTTATTTTCATGAAATAAAAATATTAGAATAAAATTAATTAATTTCTTGAGAGATATATCATAATGTTTCATCATTGTAAATTTAATCATAAAATGTCTAGATAAAGAGTGAGATTGTAACATAAAACCCTTACTTCAGGTTTGGATTCCTTCATATGTTTTTGAACCACCTATATAATTAATAGATGTTTATTATACATATTATTCTAAAACTATAATCATATATATAACAACATACATGATTTAATTTTATCCTTTTATCACATATTTATTATCATTTCTTTTTTAAAATCACTATTCTGAGTGATAATTGCTTTGTTTTTCATGCAAGTTTTGGTTTAGTAGTTTCAGTCCATGTAACTTGATAATAGTTATTTAAAATACAAAATATTAATTATGATATAAATATAATGTATATTTATTATATAAAAATTTATATTCATCCATAAAATTTATACATACAAAAATGAATTACACTATTCATGGAGACGATAGGCCGTACGTACGCATGAAATTTGTTTTCATTTTTTTAACAGATGGAAAAGAACAAAGGTAAATATTAATTAAACTTTAAAATATGGTTATTATATCATATATATTCATAAAATTCATACTAATTACAATTCAAATAAAATATAAATGAAAAAATGAATCACATCACTTCATAGAGGTGGTAGTCTGCACATATGCACGAGCGACATTATATTTTCCCAAAGGATTAGATGGTAAGAATGTATGAATGGTACTATCATTATATAATGGTGTCATAAATATCATATATAAATATTAAACCAATAAAAAAATTCATCCATAAAATATGGTGATGAAAAATGAATTTTAACACTAAGTGGAACGACAAGTCATACGTATACAAAAGCGATAATTTCAGTTTCCATTGGATGAGAGAGTGGGTGTATAATGGTGTTTCCATAATCAATATAAAAATCAAGATTATTTAATATAAAAAAGTTTTTATTTTATTATTAATACCATATATTTATAGAAGGTAAAAAATAGTAGAAAATAAAGTGATCAGTTAAGGCAATTATCTCTTATTTGAAACGCCTTCTTTAGATCTCCTCTAAAGGGATCTAGGGTTAGTATTTTGGGAAGACCCAAATATATAGAGTGTTTATAAGGAATTTTAGAAGCTAAATTAGTATATTATTGTCTATATAAAATACTCTAAGTTTTGTAAATAATTAAATCAAGAGTTTCCATTTTATAATTAAGGATAGGGTAACTTTTTAAATTTCACAAAATATTAAATTATAATTAGTTAACTCTCAATACAAATGCGTAAAATAGGATAGGGATTCAAATATAATGTAGTCTAAGTTTTTAATACCATAAATCAAGAAAATTTAGATATTTATAGGTGTCATTTTAAACTTTTTCATTTTTATTAACCCATAGTTAACCAATTTTAATTTTAACTATGGTAACAAATTTTTCAATATTATAGGGTTGTAATTTTTTATTATTATGTTAAAATTGGACCAAAAATATCATATAAAAATGCATTAACTATTAGGTCCAGTCATCCATTTTTCAAAATAATAAATTAATATGGATCCATCTCTACTCTTTTTGGATAATTGGGTGAAATAGGTATCAAATATTCACCATGACTAGGTGTACTTAAACAATTATAATAATTTTAATCATCGTTGCCTAGAGAAAAAGGGTATAGATTAATTGGAGCATTTTATAGGGAATTAATGTCTTTGGGAGGTTTAAATTTAAAATCTTGTTCCCCCTATCTAAAATAATTAAGGAAAACATATAACCTCATTCCTATGATCATCACTATATGAAGTAGTGAGATTAGGTCTAAAAATGTTTGATCCTGTGATATCCTCCCATAAAGTGTGACTACTCCATAAATGAGTCTTAAAAATATTTCAAATTTTAAATAATGGTAGATACTCTATAATTCGTCATAATCGCTCAAGGATTAATCATAATGGATAACTACTAAATCTTCTCCGATTTCATTAGAAAAATAATTAACCTCATTCGCTTCATCAGGTTCTAAACATGAATCCACTATATCCTTTGGTTTGTTTATATTTCTCACTGATTGTTCCTATATTTTATTTTCATCCTCAAAACATATTTTCTCCAATTTAGCCATAAAATAATCATACTTTTGATAGTGGTTTTGTTTAAACAAATATCACTAGAAATAGTATAATTTTAATCTATCGAAGGAACAAGTCACTTAAAATGTAAAAAAAGCTGAAATTAATTTAGGATATGGAAGGGAATTAAATTTGGATAATGTTTCTCTTAATTACTCAATATATATCATAATTTATATAGATAGTATTATCTTTCCTCTATGAACCATAAAATATATAAATAATGTGTATTAATCTCTAACAATTCTAAAATCATCCTTTGTAGTACAAATACTATATTGAATAAATTTAAGTAATAATCCGCACTCACCATTAAATTCAATAATATTTAGCCTTCAAGGATTTTTTTCACCAGTTACACCTATAGAGTTCTTTAAAACTAAAAATGGGGATGATTAGTAGGATAATAAATTTATAATAGTTATATTCCCCTTGATGTGGTACTTCAAAACTTATATCCACCAAAGTCGAAGAGAATACATGTTCTTGACCATCATTATTTGTTCTAAGGTGATCTCATATTTTACCAACATGGGAAAAATATTAACATTAAATTAATTTATCAACATGGGATTGAAGAATCAATTTTAGTTCTTAAACTAATCTTTCTATCCCTACTATTTCACATTTATCTTCTATAAAGATCAACCAAATATAAACCATTTAAAATCCTCTTCTTTTTCTAGGACAATTTCTCAAGCCATAAGATGTGAAGGGAATGCATTGTGTGTGAGTTGTATCTGTAGTCAATGGTATTTATTATTATTCATTAGTTGTTAATTAAATATAAGTATTTCATTGATTCTAATATACTGATGAATTTTTAAAGAAAATTTGTTAGAAAGATCAGTTGAAGTATCCAAGCTTGGATGAAGGAATGTAGAAGAAAAGAAGTTCTCAAGTCTTCTTATCTTAAGAAATATCTTTAAAGATATCGAGTACCACTTTTTATGATTGATGAGTTGTTCTTAATTATTGAAATTTTTTCTTTATTATTGTTATATAATATTTTATATAAATATTATGAAGTTTATGAATTTTTCTTAAGTAATTTTTGAAAGGAATATTACTATACAGGGAGGGAAGAGATAAAGGAATAAAGATAATGAGGATGATTAGACAGAGGTTAGTGTAACAAGGTGATTGGATAGAGTGTCCATCAGAGATATTTTTTATAAATTTATCATAATAGATTAAAAAATTTGAATCTTTCCAAAGACATATAAAAAATATTATTGTTCTAATAATTATGTAAAGTCCATCCGACAAAAGAATGATTGGGAGTTAACATAACGAACATTCATAATGACATCAGATTAATGTCAACAGAATGATTTGATCAGAAGAGAGGATGAGACAATTGTTTGAATAATTATATTCATAAAATATATCACACAGATATTGATTAGATAAATATATATCAAACATTTCCAAGTAATATGTTCCCAATTAATAAAATATCCCAATGAATTGTGTCTTTTATTCAAAATAATGATTATAAGAAGAGAAAAGTATCTAAAAGTGAGTTCAATCATCATTAATCCAAAGGGGAGATTGAGTAGTGGTTATGAAATGTTCAAGCCATTAATATATTTATGTTTTAGTAGAAATTAGTGGAACTATGGTTCTTGAACATTGTAAAGTGCTGATTGAAGTTGAGTGAAGTATTGTACGAATTCCATCTGGCGGACTTGTAAACCATTTTCGATGTGAAATGAATAATTTGTAGTGAACAAACAAATAAATTATTGGGAAGTCGATGAATAATGAAAGTAAGTATGATGTATGTCGCATGAACTTGTTAATTCATTATAAATACTCTATTAGATAGAATCTTATTATTGATTGGATGGATGTTTTCCTATCAAAGTCATCGGACAGAGGAAACATCTGATGATCATCAAACAGGGAGATTGTAAAATGACCACAAATGAGTTTATGATATTTTATATAGGAAATATTTTTCTAAAGAAGTTTTATTAGATAGAATAATGGCTGTGAAGTTATTAGATAAATAATTCTAATTTTTTTGATAGATGTTTCCTATCAATGTTAGCGGAAACACATGAAAATAATCAAATATAGGTTGTTGATGTTTCCAAACAGTTGTATTGGACATAATTATCCAATTTATTTCATTAAAAAAGGTTTTAAAATTATAAGAAGGTGATTATTAGAAATTCATCAGATGGAGTTCTACAAACTCATCATACATAAATCTCCATATAAATCCATCAGAAATAGGTTCTTAAGTAATGTTCATTAGACTAAAGCTTTCAAGTAGTTCTATTAGATAAATTTTTTTAAATAAAGAATAAAGGATTTTCATCCATTGAATGAGCACTTATATATTTATCATATAAATTTTCTCATATTATATTAATCATTCATAATATTTCCAAGATAAGAAAATAGATTATGATTTTTGAATCAATTCACTAGTTAGAGGATGTTTCTTGTGGAATATTTTTTCTTTATTAGATCAAATTTGTGATGGAACATCATGTGACATTTCACCAGATATAATAATTCTTAAAAATAGTACAAGATATAAGGTTCTAAGAACATTATGAAGTTTTCATAATGTATTTAACTATGGTGATTCTGAGTTGTGCATTAAATTTTTTAATAATCATGAAATGAATATTGGGATTCTAGTAAGATTTTAAGAATGTTGGAGAAGATAGATGACACTGAGATCTAAGGAAGTTTCTTATGTAGATTGGTTGACTCTTGTATTTTTGAATGTTTTAAAGTGGTAAAATATGTTTTGATATGTATTCTTAAAACAATAATAGTAAGTTAGAATTTGAAAGTATGTGCTACAACTTGAATATTTATAGAAGAAAATCCTATGTAAAGTGGTTTAGAGGAACTAAGAAATATGTGATGAGTTATTGCTGCTAGGATTTATGCTGAATAATTGATGTTCCATAAGTACTTTTTGACCATGAATCTAGGTAAATTATCATTTGGGTCAAAGAATCATAATAAGAAGTGCCAACTTGAGTAGGGTGTTCTATAAAAAGTGAATGCATCAACCAAAGAAATAAAGCATTGTATAATGAAGTGAGTAAGTAATCATATATATGGGTAGTAAACTGAGTAGAAGGTATTAGTTGGAGCAGAATCAAAAAATGAATAAGTTCCAAATGATCAAGAAAAAGAACAAGGGACTGTCTAGATATCATGTAGTGTTTTCTCAATAATTTCTAAATAGACAAACATGAATAATTAGAATGAAACATGTGAACTTACACTTGATAAATCCATATTATATGAACACGTATACAAGAATAATGATAAAAAGGTTTAGTTGAACTATCACTAGATGAATATATTTGGATGGAACATATTAGATGTAGAATCAAACTGATAGGTTCTAGATGATAGAATAAGGATGATATGTTATTGGTTATTTCTATGTAATTAAAAAGAAAATAAGAATTAAAAAAATCAATCACTATGACCACTATTAGATGTCTCAATAGGTGAAATGTTTTCTTGGGGTTCCAAAGTTATTTAATAAAATGGAAACTATTTAAATATAAATAACCAGTGATATGCTAAAAGTTATACAAGGTTATCACCAGTCTAGTAATTATGTATTATTTCTATCCCCCTCTTAAAGTTTAGGGAACCAAACATAGGATATGGATTTTTTTCTATCAAAAAAATTGTACAAGTTATTACATTATAGTAGAGAATCAAATTACTGGTCATCAAAATATGTAACTAGGACTAGCAACATTTATTTAGTAGGGAACCCTGTAAAAATATCATGTGACATATTTCACTAGTTTTCATGGACTTATATACGATAAGGAAATGAGAATAAGAGAATCAATATCTAAAAGGTCTAAGAGAATAAGAGATAAAATTTTATAATCACCAAAGAAGTTCCCAACCCTGATTTTCCTAACCTATCAGTGTTATGTATATCACGAATTAGTCCAATCAATTAGTATCAAAGGGCCGGTTCATATATGTTAGATTATCTAAATTGAATATATTCACAGTTTACTGTTTTAATTTATTTTAATTGTTAAAAATGATGAGTAGTTTTATTGAATATTTAGTTATCATTATGTAGAATTCTATTTTTACTAAGTCTATGATGAACCATAGAAATAAAGTTGAAAGAAAGATAAAGAATTTATCAATATTTCTTAAAGAATCGAATGTATGAGTTTACCCATTCCATGATAAAGAATAATAAAAATATATCTTGGAATGTGATTAGAATGTGTCTCAAGTTTCTACAAAGGAGAAAAAACATTCCTACCTCAAGTGAATCAATGATGTTAAGCAATAATGAGTTATGTCAAAATTATATTAAAAACTATTCTCAAGAATAAGATCCTAGAATAAGTGATGATTATGATCTATCCAAAACTTCAAAAGATATATCAATTAGTATATTTAAATATATTATGTATAGAATTAAAAAAATAAATTAACTCTCTTGTTTCTGGATTCTTTCAAATTATATAGGAAGATATCACTCAATTAGAAGAAGAAGCTAACAACATGGAGAAGGATTTGTTAGAAAAAGTTATAGCCATTAAATAAATAAAGGTGGATCTTGAAATAAGGTCCTAAAAGTTAAAATATAAATGGATAAAATAATGTGAATAGAAATATAGAGTTAATAAGAGTCTAAAATAAAATATCCATTCACTTGAAGAAAGTTGAAAAATAGCATCGATGTTAAGGATTTCAAATGAAAGTAAAATATAAGATGATCAAGGAAATTGAGTCTATTACAAAACAAATTTAAGTTACATGAAGGGGTTGTTTAATGAATTAAAATGGTTTGTAAAGATAATTTTTTTATTATTGAAGATACAAAACACCCTCAATATGAGATATCTATAATTGAATGTTTTGTTTCCTAATTTAGATAAGAAACATATTGAGATTTCACAAAGTAAGGAGAAATTAGTAGGTTATATAAAAACCACATTGGAGTATTCAAAGGATAAAATTATTCCGACATGTGATAATATGATCACGACCTCATTCAATGTTATGTATTAAGAAACTGTGAATCACTAGGTACCATCCATACAATCTTGTAATTATTATTCAAAATTTATTTTCACGAATAGTGCTAGTTGGAACCACTAAAAATTTGGATGAATAAAAGTGATAAAAATACAACCACTATGACTAGGGTGGATATAAAAAAGAGTGTTTAATATTGTTCCCCACAAATGGCCCCATAAGTTAAGAATAAGACATAAAAATTTCATATCAAGGATAAAAAAATAAAAAATTTTGTGATTCAATGTTGGTGATACAACAGATTAGATCATTGTGTATTATATTGTTGTTACAATACTCTAAATGAAAAAGAAAAAAGGAATCCCATGTCATGTGTGAGGGGTAATCTAAATATGAAGATGAAAAATACATAGGTTAATAAAAATGTATATAATTGAAACAAATTTTGAAATATTGAAAATACATGTGATGTTATCAACAATGGTGTTGAGAATAATGGTACATGATTAACTCAACATTTATTTAAGGATGATAATAAAATGAATCCACAAAAGTTGGTTAAGAAATAAGAATAATCCTTTGGAAATAAGTCGATTAATGATGTAAATAAATGTTCTCACAATAATATTTCAAGTAGTAAAAGTGAGAAGACCTTTTATTTAAAATACAGGAAGTTAAATAAAATTGAATCTTCTAAAAAAGATAACAAAATGTTTAGAACTCAGAAGAAGCCATGTGAAAAATCCAATCGTGTTGCAAAGTTTCCTAAGGATATGTTATTCATCTTGGAAAAATATTTGGTGATAATGAGTAGAATAGAAAAAAAAATGAAAAAAATGTATGAAAAGGAAAATAGAAGATTCCACATGAAGAATCATAAGTTATGGGTGTGAGGTGAAAAATGTTTGGACACACTCATAAAGATTATTCTTATATAATTCCAAGAAAATAATAATTCTTAAGGAAGAAAAAAGTTACACAAGGTGATACAGGTTCTTTAAAATATTTTGAGTAGAGAATGATCAGACACAAAGAAATTGAAGAATTAATAAGATCCATGCAACCCCAATCATAATTAAAGTTCCTATGTGAACACATGAAGAGTGGTGGATATGGAGAACCCAAGTTGTGAAAAATATCTCAACATTTTTATTCATATTAAGAAGTAAAGAAGATCCACCTTATTACCTTAACTTAAATGTATTGTATTTATTATTTCATAACAGGTAATTGAAGGTGAATTATAATATTTGGGGTAGAACCTGACAAGAAGGAATTACTACCAACATTAAATATTAAAGATAAAGTAGATTTTATCCTGTATTGTTTAATAAGTAAGTTAATTATAAAAAGTATAATAAGAACATTCATGATGATGTTCAAGTGGTTTCTTTCAATAAATGATAGTGAAGTGAAGATGATCCCATCTTATTTTTATCTTTCCATGATAATTCCAAAGGAATATATTAAAGAAATATCATCTATGATGAATATGTGAACATTTCCTAGTTTGGTGTATTATCAACATAATTCTTATCAATAATATCTATTTAATAGATTCATAATTATAAAGATAGTAAGAAAAGTCTCTATGAGGTGGACACAAATTGAGTTTGATGAAGTTTCTTCCAAAAATAATTATCTCATGAAAATTTAATTATTTTGGAATGTAATTAAAGGAATGTCATTGAAAAATTATAATTTTATTAAATATCTCATTATTTGTTACATAAAATCAGTATCTTAAAAAATTATGTTTAGATTTTATTAATCAATAAAATAAGAAAATTATAATTATAAAAGTTCTAAAACTTCTTATCATGCTTATTTCACTTGAATATTTTTAATCTGTTTTTAGAAGTGAGTATAGGAGTTTCAAGTTAATCTCTCTTACAATAACTTCATATATCAATTAGTGTCTTCATACTAGACTAAATTTGGACAACCCTTAGATAAAGGTTTATAATTTCTTATTCCATTTGGTTGTAAGATCAATTGGAAAAGGATATTTTTCATTCTAAATTGAATAAACTTTTGTTTCTGAGAAATACTGACATATAATTTTAGAGAAATGATGGATGATACATTTATTAAGAATGAACGAGTGCACTTTTCTAGTGAAATTTTTATTTGTTATCAATAAGGGGAATATAAAGTAAAATAAAAGAATGTTTGGAAAAGTAAAAGGTAGATAAAGATTCATATATTTACATATTAATTTGGAAATAACTTTAAAGGCATGACCAGAAAATGTAAGGAGGGAGACTGATGATCCATTTTATGCATGAGTTATATTTATTTTCAATGGTTGTTATTGGTTGTTAATGGTTGAAAAAAATATTTCATTAATGTTCATATATTGGATAATTTATAAAGAATAATTTTCTTGAATGTTCAATTGAAGTATCCAAGCTTGGATAAAGGGACATAGAAAAATGTAAGTTTATAAGTCTTATTATCTTCAAAAAGTTATTTGAAGGTGTTGAGTTTTTCTTAAGCCTATATATGGGATGATATTAATGTCTAAAAAATTTGATTGATGATTGGTGATTCATGTATTTTATCAATATTACGAAGTTTATGAAGTTTTTTAAGGAGTTTCCTTAAGAAATAATCAAACAGAATGCTACTGGATAGAAAAGGTAGATACACACAAATAGAAATAGTAATTATGATCAGATGAAGACTAATGTACCAAGGTGATTATATTTAGTTTATATTAGATATTTTTTTATAAAATTTTCATTAGAAATTCCAAAATATTAATATTTAAAAATACATATTATAATGCCAATCATTCAAACCAAGATATAAATTACATTAGACATAAGAATGATTGGAATTTCACCAAATGAATATTCACATTGACATCAGACTAATGTGAATGGACTGATTCAATAAAATGATAGTAGGAACCAATTTTTTGACTAATTATATAAAAAAGTTAGATCTCATAGGTAATAACCAAATAAACATATATAAAAAATTTCAATGTGATATGTTTTTCATTGTTCAAACATCATAATGACTTGTGGTTACGATTCAAGATAAAATTTATAGGATGTTCTATAAAAGATATTTCAATAAAATTAAATCTAAAGAAGATATTGAGGAGTGGATATTAAATATTCAAGCCAAGAAGATATTAATGTTGAAAAAAACATAATAGAAATTTTGTTATCAAACATTGTAAAATTATAATTTAATTTTAATGAAGTGTTGTAAAAAGTCTTTCAAATAGACTTATAAAAAGTTTGAGATACAATGTAAATAATTAATATAGAAAAGAAGAAAGTGTTGATGAGTCTATATCTGATTAAATAAAGTATGAAGTCTTTTTCATGAAATTACTGAATCATTAGATATAATATATCACACATAATCTTCTGAATGACCATATGAATATTTTTCTATTAAAGTTATTTGATAGAGGAACCATGTGATGATTATAGAATGAAGATATTTCTGAATGATCAGATTGTAGTTTCTAAATCATTATACAGAGAAGATGTTTTTGAGGTAGGTTTATTAGATAGAATAATGGTTTTGATGTTATCATATAAAGGTTTCTAAATGATCACACAAATATTTCTAGAACAAGTTAGTGGAAAAACATGAAGATCATTTGAAAGAGGTTGATGGGGTTTCTAAACAGCTACATTAGATTGAATTGTTCAAGAAATTCCCTCAGAAAAAGTGTTAAACATACATCAAGATAATAATGAAAATTTAATCTGATATATTTATATGAATTCATCATACATAAGTCTCCATATAAAGTTATTAAATAGAGGTTCCTGAGTGATGTTCATCAGACTAAAGTTTCTAAGAAGTTTTGTTGGACATAAATTTTTTAATGAATGTGGAAGGATTTATATCCCACAAAATGAGAACTTGTAAAGTAATTAGACAAATGGCCTCATATGACATTCATTTATTAGAGGATTTCTATGCTAAGAAAAATTATGAATATTAATTAGGTGCATCATCAATCATAGGATGTGTATTATGAAGGTTTTTTGAGTTATTACTATGCTGCTGTGAAGGAACATTAGGTGAAATTTCATTGGATGGATGAACTGTTACAAATATTACTATAAGTATCAAAAGTTTTTTTTTGTTTTTTGTAAATTCATTAATTGTGGTAATTTTGGTATGAACATTCAATATTTCAATAATCATGAATGGTAGATTTAGATTCTAGAAATAATTTAGTAAATTTGGAGAATATCATTGATTTCAAGATCTAAAAAAGTTTATTATAAATATTGGTTGATTACTTCCTTTTAGAAAATTTTAATGTAGTTAAACGAAGTTAGTTTTGAGCGATATTCTCAAATCGTAGTTAGGATGTTTGAATATGAATGTTCACACTTTAACCTGAATATTTAGAGAAGTTAATTCTATATAAATGGGTAAAAACTAGTAGAGAATTAGGTAATGAGTGATTAAAGATGGGTTTTATGCTAAATAATTTAATTATTATATCAATGTTCCAACCATAAGTCATACCGTCCAATACATGGGTACCAGATATATAAAAATAATTCATGGAAGAAATCAAGAACATAATGAATAAGGGAATACGTGATTTGACATACAAGTACCAAAATGATTACAAGATATCATATGGAGTAGATGAACCAGATGAATAACTACAAAATGATAAATAAGAATAATAATGGATCAACTAAATAAAAGATATAGTTTTCTTATCAATTATTGATAGAAAAATAGGAAGAAATTGAAGGAATGTGATGAATTTCTACTAGAAAAACTCAAATCAGATAGAAATCACCAGAAGAATAGGAATGTAAGAAGAAGGAGAATATGGTTTAGATGAATTTTAAGTTGGAATATTTATAATGGATGTATAATATCTGATTGAAAATTGGATGGAAAGGTTCTAGATGAAGTAAAAAATAAGAAATAAACTTTCTTACCCACTTTTATGCAAGTAACAAGTGATGAAGATATAAGAACGACTTAATTCTGTAAAAAAAACTTCATAAGTATAAATGTTTGGAATACTTTCTTGGTGTTATAAAGTTATTAAAAAAGTTAGAGACTATATACATAGGTGGTATAAAGAACAAATGATGAGATTCAATTTGGATGGTTTTATCGCCATTCCAAGTATTGAGGATTATTTCAATCTCCCTTCTCAAGTGTATGGATTCACACTGAAGGTAATGTTTTTTTCTAGATAAACCACTATAATAGGTACCTCATTATATTAGAGAATCCTTGAAATTCTTATTACCATACATAACAAGAACTAGATACTCTAATTGAGTAGTGAATTGTATTAAAATTTGGAGTTCCATCTTTTAATTTATTTTGTATAATTTCATATGACATGGAAAAGAGAATAGGAGAATAAAGATCCAAATATTTCTAATAGGTAATAGGGAAAAATTTGTAATCACTGAAAAAGTTTCCAAAACCGATCCACCCCCACTCAGTGTTGAGTATATCCAGAAATGGTCCTCTCTATATGCAGTTTTAAGGGTTTTACATATTCACTATAGATTTATTTCAATATATTATATGTACCTAAGGATTTGGAATATTATTCTTTTAGGGAAAACAGAATTTTGACAACTGTCGACCAAAATTCAAAATTTAGAAGTGTATGTTTTGATTAAAAAGGATAGTTCATGATAAGAGGAAATAGAATATGGCTTGGATTAGGGTTTGAGAGAATAAAATCGATTCATATTCTATTTTGTGATCTTTAAAAATCATTTATATATTAAAATGAAATAAAGTAAGAGAAATGAATAAAATTATCTTAAAATGACATAAAAAATATGGTATCTTGAGTTAAAGTGAAATAGAGTGATCTACCATATTACAAAAAGTATAAAGGCATGATCTAATTAATTGATTGTACATTAATCTTTATTAGCTGTACATTAAATAATTCAATATACTGTATGATTTTTTTCCATGGTGGATTAAAAACATACCTTTAGTAACATAATACTACCATATTAAATATAGAAACAATAAAAGATATTAGTACATTCATATAGATAATAGGACTTAGATTAATTCAGTAATTAAAAAAATTTATAAAAAATTAAATATAAAATAATTAAATATAATTAATTATTCCTAATTTGTGTCTGATATAATTAAATATATATACATTCAAAATCTTTATAAAGATATCAATTAGTTTTTTTATTTATTTTGAATCTAAGAGTGATAAAAACTTTTTGAAAATGATCCCTCATAACATGATTTCTTATAACAATATGTTTAGTCCTAGAATGAGATACAATATTTTTAGATATATTAATAGAACATGAATTGTGATAATCTAAGGGGAAATTTATAAATTGATATCTATAATCTAGAAATGTGTGTTTAATCTAGAGTATTTGTGAACAGATACTCTATGCAGATATGTATTCATCTTCATCAGTGGATAATGTATTAAAATTATGCTTTTTACTACACCAAGATACTATAGAATTTAATAAAAAGTTACAAATTTAGGGGTTCCATTTATATATAACTTATAGCCAGTAAAATTAGTATCAGTATGACTTTAAACTTAAAAATAATATCCTCTAGATTAAGATATTCTAAATTTAATTATATTCTTGAGGTATTTAAAATTTAATTTAACTAAATTTAGATGAGTTTACATGGGGAGATCATGAAAATAAGTACACATAAAAATAATATAGATAATATCAGGTTAGATAATAGTTAATTTTAGTAAACACCCAATCATACAACTGTATGTATTTTGGTCAACTAGTTTTTTAGTGTAATCTAATTATAATTTACATTCTGCACTTATAGAAGTGTCACTAATTTTTTTTACTATCCATGAAAAAGAACATTAAAATATTTCTCATTTATTCTATTTGATTTAAAAAAAACCATTCTTGTTTTAGAAAAACTAAAAGACAAAGAAGAACTTTAACTCACCCATTAAACTCAATTAAAATCCATTATACATAAGTTTAAAAAATTCAACAAACAATGAGTTTTTAGATAAAGTGAAAATATTATCATCAATATAGTTTTGAAACACTAAAGACTATTATTTTAAATCATTCTTTTAAATAGGGAATTATTAACTATTCATTTTGAAAAACCATTAAAAATTAAGAAAGATGTGAGCCTATCATACCATTGTCTGTGAATAGATTTGGATAATTTAAAACATCACTTGGATACTATTTATTTAAAAACCCAGGGGGTTCTTAATAAGTGCATCCTAAAAAATATAACAATTAATGAATTCAGTCTTTACATCCATTCGATATAATTTAAATTTTATATGAGATGCATAAGTAAGAATTATTTTAATGGAATTAAGTATAACTACTCATGAAATATTTTCTTCATAATCAATTACTTCATCTTGACTATTATATTTCATAACCAGTTTATTTAAACTTCTAACTATGGTTCAAGATTCATCAACATTATTTCTAAACCCCCATTTAGTTCCAATAGTTAGGCATTCTTTAGGTCTTTCAACTAGTTCCCAAAATTTTTTACTTTCAAAATTATTCAAATATTCTAACATATCCATGACCCAAAATTCCTCATTTATATATTTAGTAATGTTTTAGGTTCAATTTTTAATAATAAAGATTTATTTTCAATGCAGTTTCTAAGAAAATCCCTGATATGGGTACCTTAATCAAGATATACAATAATTAAATCTAAAATATGTTCTATATGGGTTCTAATGGTTTTAGGAATGTAGTTACATAGTTATTTTAAATACTTCCCAAGATAAGGTTGGTATTCCTTGTCTAAACTAGAATATTTGACATGAAAATATATAAATTTGTTAGGAGTAATTGAGGGATCATTTATATTTGGATTAAAAAATCATCCTAAATATATTTAAAATAAGTATCGGGATCATGTGGATTGGTTTCATAAAAATATACATGTATAAGTTATTCCAAAATAGTGGTTTTTTATGGATGACTTTATATGATTCTATTAAGGTTGAATAATGTGGGAAAATACCTTCATCACTCTTTGGAGAAAATTTATCTAAATTTTATTGTCTATTAAGAATAAATAATTTAGATCTAAACACTTGAAAGTAATTAAACTTATGATTCATAACATTCCATAATTCATAGTGGTTATTTTTTAAAATTGGTCTAATAAAAACCCTATTGATGAAATAAAAATCCTTATTGATAACTTTATCAAAGAATTAAATAGTTATTTCATATTCATCAAGCATAGTCCAATCATTATCTACAAGAGTTTAATTTATTCTTTCAACAACTATATTCTATTTTGGAGTTGTAGGAGTATAAAATTTATGATTATATCTATGTTTTGAGTATAATTTTTCAAAGTATTGATTTTCAAACTCACTTACATTATCATTTCTCAAAATATTTATGGTAATTCCACTAGGGATCTCTAAAGTCATAGCATATTTTGAAACACATTAAGAAAATTCAATTTTATGTGTTAGAAAATAAACCCATGTGAATATTGAATAATGATCAATAATAAAAAAATTATACTACCTTAAAATTAAACTAGAAACTCTAGATTTTCAAAATATATCAATGTGAGCCAACTGTAGGGGTTGATATGTAGAAACCTCTTTCTTTTGTTTAAAGGAAATTTTGTGTTATTTTTCATTTTAATAATTATTGTACACTTTGTCATTTGAAAATTTTAATTTAGGGAAATACATTACTAAAACTTTCATATTAATATTTATAAGTGAGTGTATATTAAATTTTCTTAGTCTTTTATTCCACAACAAAGACTCTTTATTAAAGACACTTAAGTAAGACTCATTTTAAGGAAACCAAGAGTCTAGATTAACAACATACACATTATCGTTAATGAAACAAATAATAAATCTTGATTAGAATCATTTATATTATAGGAATTATTCTCAATAGTATTATGAAAACAATCATCAAAAAATTGAGAAATGATAAGAAGGTTTTCTTTTAAACCATCAACATACAAAACTTTATAAATTAGACTAAATTAAGAGTTACTGATTTGTAAAAGACGAATTATTTTTCCTTTACCATTGTCACCAAAAGTGAAATATCTACAATCCAATTTTGAAAGATTCTTTAAAATTTATTATTCTCTAGTCATATGTCTAGAAAATACACTATTCAATTACTATAACTATTTACTAATACTCTTCTAGAATTTCACCTACACATAAATAATCTAGAAATAATTTTAGTGCCCACACTTTCTTGGGTGTATAAATGTTAACACATAAATATTTATGAATCAAAACATTTTTAACTGATCCATAAATAGTAAAATTAAGAGTTCTATAAAACATACCATCTTTGGGTTGAATGTACATGACTTTTTTCTAGAACTAGTTGATCTTGAACTAGGAGTAAAGTTATTTTCATGAACTTTCCTTTAACCAAGTTAGTATTCAATTCCGATTGTTTATCTAGGTGTAGTCTACTTACCTAAAACCATAATCAAATTATCTATTCCATTATTAATAATTTAATAGTTCTTATTAATATTCTCATTAGAAATTTTTTGTTCATTTATTTCCTTTAACAGTGAATCAATATTTTCGTATTCAAGAGTAAGAGTAGTTTTATCTCTTGCACACAAAACATGAAACCTTTTCATATTATTATATTTATCTTTAAGTTCATTCATGATGAATTATATAATATATTTGTTTTAAAATAATTTTTTTAAATAAATTAAAATAATAATGACATTAATTTTCATAAATGATTAATGCAGTAGGTGTTACATTAGTTACAAAATCCATAAAATAGATATTTTCTTTCTCAGTATCCTCATTGTTGGAACTATCTTCTAAAGAAATATAGGTAGATTGAATATATTTATTATTTTTTTCATTTATCTTCATAATTTATATTATATTTAATATTTGGATATTATAATTTAAGATTACCTTTTATTTTCACTCATAGTAGGTTAGTTCACGAAATTGGTCATCCTTTTTCTAGTTTAATTTCCTATCATACTTTCCCTTATATTGGAATTTCCTGAATAAATTTTTATTCCTATAAAATTTCTTAAACTTTCAATCTTGATAATCCATTTCTTTATCACTGACTAAATCATCTTCACTTCCAATAGTTTTTTTTGACTTTGATAACATACTTTGATTTTGATTGAGATGATTTAAGGCAATAAACATTTTAGGTTCAACACCCTTATTATTATTTACTTTTAATTCTTTAACATACATAATTAGTTTGATAATTAGCACATTTTTTTGGAACTTTAATAATATAAAATGACTCTCTAATAGATATAGAATCACTTTTTTAACATCAGTTTGGCATAACAAGATCCCCAACACTTAAGATTTGTCATCCACCATCTATCCAATTGATTTTTCTGAAATCTCATTAAACTTAAGATACATTTCATAGATATATTCCTCAAGTTTCATCTTAAATGTCTCATATTTAATATTATGGGTATTAACTATCATTTCTTTTACATTATAATTTCCTTCATCAGATATATAAAGAGCATCTTAGATTTGGAAAGTTGTATCATAAGAAGATACTCTATTGAAATCATTCTCCCCTAAAGATCAATATAAACAATTAATTGATTTGGAATTAAAATCATAAGTAGATTTATTGGAATCACTCTAGTCATGTCTAGGTTCTTTTGGTTTTTTCATATTTATCTTCTATAAAAATACATGTGTCAGCACACATACTTTCATGAGGTATTTTTATTTATAATTTCCACTGAATATTGTTCTTCACATTAAAGTAAGGAGGTCAATTTGTATTATGACATTTAGATCTATATTAATATATAAGTATATAATTCTTGTAATAATAAAAAATAAATATATTTTCCTAGTGAATTTATCAAGGTTTGATACATGGAATTAAAGAATAAAGGGAGATGAAGAGACTTACTTTGATACCGAATGTTGGTCAGAGTGGAGTGCTCAAGAGGGGGGGGGGATGAATTGAGCACCTAGTAATTTTTTAAAAAAAAGATAAATAAAAAACACTTAATTTAGAAAACAACCAACTAAATAATATAATAATTATTACTAATGTTATTTTTTACAATAACCTCTCATGTTTTGATATAAACCTAGTTGGGACAAATTGATATTATCCTAACTTTTGAGATTACTCTACTCACATAAAATAGTAGATATGAAACTTTTAAAAGTTAAATATTACTAATATTAATGTTTTATAAATATTAACATTATAATATATCACAATAAAGTAAGTAGAAACATAAATTAGAAATGAAAACATGAGGTTCATTCTCAAGCAAAGATGTAGTCCTCTCCACTTGACAGAAAACCACTTTCAGTCATATTTATTAAGATAAAATTGATGCTCCTCAAGCTAGATCAGGTATATAGAATACAATATCACACAATGTTTTCTAAGATATCTCCAATACTCTTCCACATTTTTTCAAGGAAATAAAAAATAGAATAAAATCAAATAAAGAGTATTAAAGTGATCTTCATTAAGGTACAAGTGTATGGGTTAAAAAATATTCAAATAAACTAATCACAAATCAAAAGTAAATTAAAATATATTGAGAGAATTAAGGTTTAATTAATTTTGACATCGAATGGGTTATTATTGATCAGTAAGGTTCTCTTCTATTTCCTAATTTTGTTCTTTAGTTTTAAGAGTATATGTAATGATCAGATGTGTTCTCATAGACATTCTAGTGATGAAAAGAATAAAAAAAGTGTCATAGATTTTTAAATCAAATTAATAGTACATGTTCTTATATGTTTTTCATTAAAAAAATTTCAATTTAAATAAATAAAACCATCTTCTAAATATGTGTTGAAAAATAATCATTGATAAATCTGTGTTTTCATATTTAAATCCAAAAGTCCTAAATGAGCTCACTTTGAATTTATATCAAAAAAATTATCAGTTGGAATTTATGAATTAAATATAATCCCAATTAGATATGTTCAATCCATTTATTCTACATCATGGTCATCTTATAATCCTCATGTAAGGGTAAAAATTTTACTATAAAGGGTAAAACTGTCACTAAGGAGAGGTAAACTCACTTTGTGCCTCTTCTAATTAATGGTAAGAGGCCTTCTCATGTCAAGGTAAGACACACAATATAATACTATAGGTTTATGGAATAATTTTAAATTTTATAAGAATTTTGAAATTATCAAAGAATTAAATTTATTATTTCAAAATATTAAATTATCAAAGTAGTAAATTATCAAAGTAGTTTGAAATTTCAGAATAAGTTTAAGAACAATACTCTAAAAGTTTATACCATTTAAAGGGGTTTTTTTGAATGATTATTTGGTGTTGTAAGGTGGTTTTAAGTAATGGGAAGCATGGGAGGATGATCTAGGGATACAAAATTCTATTATAGAACTACTATCTAGCTAGTATAGAGCCACAAACTAGATGGTGCAAGGGGCAGTATCCCTACTTTATATCTGGGATTTCTGATTGGATGGTGGCTTAAGAGTAACCAAACAATGGACCATTAACTAGCCGATAGATGCTATCAACCAACTAGTGGAGTCCACCGACAAGTAGGTGGACTCCCAAAGCCTTTTTAAATGAGTATTTGTCCCATAATTACACCAGTAACACCCCATAAACCCCTAACTAAGAATTTTTGGTTCATTTACCCCATAAGTAGACCACATTACACCTTACTCTTCAACTTTAGGTATGGGATATCTCCCTTGGTTCATGGTCATTAGAGATGCTATCAATTGCAATAAAGAGACTGCAGTAAGGTTCCAAATCGGTTTCCTTTCCCCAATGCTTTTATTAATTTATTTTTTTTCCAGTAAATTAATTTTAACATAAATTCTACTATAGAATGGTGTAATCATCCCAAGATTAGGGAACATCATTTTTTCCTTGTGAGAGGGTGTCCCTAGATGATGTCCTCATATCATATGCAGTCGTTTCATTGGAGGTAATTCACTATATTGGGGTTTATATGTTTTTTGTTTTAAATTAGATATCATAACTTATGATTTTGGTTCCATTTGATAGATATCTTACCCATATTAGTGATGGGGGGAAGGCTCGAATCTCCAGAATGTTGGTCTTGATTTTGTTATGACAGATGGATAAGGACCATGAATGGTCTGGGAATTGTCCATTAGTCTTTTACAATCTTAGTAAATGGGCTTTCTGGTGAGGAATTAAAATGTTAATGATTTCTTAAGGTATGTTCTCCTTAAATTAACTATAATATTGATTTAATTTGAAAGTGAATTAGTTGTGTGGTATCACTAGTTTCATACTTGAAGACGTTAGAATTAATTAAACCCCTTTTAAAATGTGTTAGAAGTCCTCTTGTATAAAGTTTTCAATGGGACAACATCATATAATGTGACCATATATTTTCCCTATTGAAAATTCCATGGAACCTAGGAATGGGTATGAGAGACTATAGAATCCCTTATCTTATTTTGTAATATGAGTAAGCCTTAATTAATTTATATGTTTGTTTTTACTAACTTAAATTACTTATAGAGGGGTCCATGAAGGGGACCATATGTTTTATATTTAAAAATGGTAATTATTGAATAAATAATAGGTGAATTGTTGAGTGATAATGTTGATCAAATAGAGATATGATAAGAAAACTAATTTTTTTTCCCCTTATAGCTTGTCAATGGTCCCCTTTTTAATCAAACCCTTGGAAAATGATATGGACCTTATGAGATGGATTAATGAATTGGGATATAGTAATGGTTATGGTTTCTTGGTAAATGAGTTTCCTATTATGAATTATTTCTTGGAGTGGAATGCCTTGGGTGTTATCCCTTAGAATTAGTTTGGGATAAGAAATGGGTGGAATTCCTTAAGTCTGTATTAATTCCATTATAGTACATTCTTGGATTCAATGAGAGGATGCTTAATTGGATCCAAGGATTTACAAATATAATTAATTTCATGATCTACCTTATATTATTCACATATTCATAAATATTAATGATTCATCTGGATCCCCCATAGCTTTAGGTAATGATTTATTAATTTAATACCATGGATTAATGCCATATATTCCCTTAGGGTTCCCATGTGAATGGCATACAATGAAATTACCAAATTTGGATTAATTTCACGAGATTTAATTCTATGGGTGATGAGATGAATTATAGTCAATATTGAAACTATGAATACATTGTATTGGTGGTTCCTTGGATTTAGTTTAGGGAATTCCAAGGTTGGGGTACTTAGATTCACTTGGTTGGTAGTTAGTGGGATGTCATAATAAGATTCCTCAGATTGTTTTATGCATCAATTATGTGGAAATGTATATTTTATCACTTTTAAATTTATATATTATCCTTAATCATGTCTTCCAAGATTTTATACCTTTAAACAAGTTGAACCATGAAATTTACCTCAATCAGTGACTCACTAATGAGGGTTAAAGTAGGTATAAACTGATGTAAGGTTCCACTATGAATCCCGAGCATCAACATGTGTTTTATTTCCTTTTTTTAATGGTGAAACTATTAGATACTAATTTTCAAACAAATAACTATTCATTTATATCACGCAGTCATGATCTTTATTATCAACTAGTTATTTTATGGACATAATTGGTTGTGTTATAGTGATTTATACTGACACCCTATTTTGGATTCCATGACACTTGGGTACTTGAGTAACAATTATTATGGAATTATAGGGATATGCTAGGGAAAGAGATTGATGATTTTTGACTTTATGGTTTATAGGATGGATAATGAGAGTTGGGACAAGGTTAAGACTTCATTTCATCTTGGTGGATGGTTTCATATTTTATCTGTTTACCTTTTAGGATTTTTGTGCATGTTTTTTGTTGTATGGATTCTTGTATGGTATATGGTACATTTCATATTAGCATATTTTATTTATTTTTTTATATTTTGGAACAGAACTAGATTTCATATCTATTTTATTTTATTCCCAATTTTACTTTATGTTGATATGCATGTATAGTGTCCCCATTGTACCACCTTGTACCTATGCTTCTAGTCAGCTGGCACTAGAATATCCGTAGAAACACTAGAGGCCATATGGTGACTATCAGTCTAGAAAAAAATTAGTGTCTTGAGGTAGAAAGGAATTTAACATTGGTATCAAAACCTTTTATTATTTTTTGGTAAATAAAAACAAGGGAATAGGAATGTGTCTAGACTTGGTATAAAACATGGTCATGGGGATGGAAACCCCACATTTTAGGATTTTACTTGTTTATAGGGATGGTATTGTAATTTATGGTATTAATTTTAGAATTTTTCTAATATCACCTTTAGTGATGAACATGATTATTAGGTTATTGATAGATGGGATTTATCTCTTGGTCCTCTATATAAATAGAGGAAGTGTTCATGCGTCATACTAGGAATGTAAGATTAACATTTGATTCTCATGATTTCCAAAATTTGATTATCTATCTTCTTATATTGTGACCTGGTCCAGTTATTTAAAATGTTTATAGCCATTTATATAGTGTGTCTATATTAGTTCATGGTGACATGTTATTTAAATTATCTTTTGAATTAATTACAGACATGAGTGATTATTTTGGTTTGATTTTTATGAGGCATAAATTAATTAAAATACCAATTATGAATTAAGGAATATTTTCCTCTATAACTTGAAATTAAAACTTTCTTTAATTGAGGCATATTTGTGAGAAATAATGGATAAGTTAATGGGTAAAAGTAAAATTTAAGGATGGTTTGTTCTGGTTTTTACATACCATTAGTTAAATAAAATTACATGCACAACATATAAATAATTTTTCATTATAACATTTACTTGAACTTTCATTTAAATGATCATTTTTTAAATAATATTAGATGATGTAAAATGAAAAAATAATAGAAATAATATGTTTTTTCAACCCCATGGTTTGTTTATGTAGAACCTATGTATGGGTACTTATGGACTTCAAGATTTCCCATGTTATGTGTTGTTCATGAGTTATGGATTCCTTACATTTTGATAGATTATGGTAGGTTTTGATGGATTGTGGTCCTCTTGGTGTATATATGAGAAGTGGGTAGATAAAAATTGGTTTGGAGACATATTTGAGACCTTATTGTGGGTGTTTGGTTGTCGGGTTTCATGTAATATTGGAACATAAGTGAATGTTATCCCAAGGGTTGTGACTATGTAAATCTTTACACGTAAGCTATGTAAGAGATCCTAATAACCCCCTCAACATGAATATAGGTTAAGGATTTGGTGCCTAGTGACCTTTATGGAAACCTATGAGAGGTTTCAGTTAAGTATTCTAGTTCCTTTGAGTACATGATACTCAGGTAGATCCCTTAGTGTATGATATTTATGCACTTTGGGACCTTGCAAGTTTGTGGTGTTTCCACATAAAACATTTTTGGAATTTTGTGTTATGAAATTCTCTTATAATGATTTTGGTTTTGAGGATAGTTTTAGAATGTACTACTCTTTCTAATTCCTAGAAATGTTGAATATTTTTTTTGTTCTCTGGTGGGTTGGTCAAGGAGAAACATGGGTGATAGGCTTAGAACCTCATTTTACAACTAACTTTCTTGTTGGATATCAAAGTATGGGTGGTTCTCAAGGGTGTGTGGTTTTAAAAATATTATATGCTTTAGGAATGATAATACATGTTAGGTATAAATAGTGACTATGAGGTTGTTCATGTGTGAGGTTCCTATAGATAAAGATATCCTCAAAAGTTTTTGGTGTGAGGCATGTAGTAATTTATGGTTCTCTTTGAAAGTAAATCACCCTCAGAGTCGGTGCTTTGACAATGAATACTATTTTCACAACCAGGACTTATTGGGGTCCTATCCCAACTAACTTAAGAAGTTGTTCCCTGAGCACTGTGAGATAATAATAGAATTACTATGGTATTCCACTATGACGTTCGTGTTATGAGAAGTTGTGTGAATGGTTTGGATTAGTGAGTTTTTTTGGTTTTGAAAGAACACCAAGGGTGCTCTACATCATGTGAAATTAGAATATGAGAGAGAAATAACATATGGATGGGGTTATAATCCATGTTTTAGTGAGTGTGACTCATAAGATTTGTGTTAGGTTCTCATTATTGAGTTCCAAAAAAGTAGGAAACTATTGATATTTTATGTACTAATGGAGGTAAGCACACACAGGTGATGCATTGCATCATTAACTTATGGGTCAGGTGATACAAAAGCATGTGACTGTAATGACTATGTTATTAAGAAATTGTTGGTGGAATTAAGACCTATGTGGGTGTGGATTTGTAAGGAGGCATGTAGATATGGAGGATCGAGTACACTAGGTAAGAGTTGTGTTGTTTTTGTGGTAAAGGATAAAAATCATAGTTGGATCCGGTGTAGTGGCATGGATAATATGGATTTGACCTCTAAAAGCAACATCAATGTTTGGCATGAACAATGTGGAATCATGGATTGGAAGGAGTGACACACATGTTTTTGGGAAAAAATCCCTCAAGGTATCATTGAAGCATTTTTGAGGTGATTGTGTTTGTTGACAAAGTGAACATCTGTGTTGTGATTGTTGACAATGCAAACCATGACATAGAAATTTGTTGAAAAAGGGGATTTCATGGTGGAATGTCTAGTTCAAGAGCTGTGTTCAATGATACATGTTTTATTGAAGAACTTCGACAAAGGAATGGATGATCTGGAGGCGGTATAAAAAGAACAGATACAAGGTGGCTTCGTTTTCCAGTGTTTGACAAATTTTTGGGCCTAAAAATCGACAAATGAAGAAAAGTGTTTTTGGAAAAGGGACTTGCGTGCCGAGGTCTTGGAGGATAGGAAACTTGCACGCCATATGTTTTTGAAGATCATATCATCAAAATATAGAAAAGGGATAAGTGACGTGTAAGTATTGGTGTGGTCACGCAGGTGACTTGCGTGCCGTGAAGAGACTTGCGCGCCGATGCGTTGGATTCTTGTTAACTTTCACTCCTGTTGTTTTTCAAGATCATAAGATCAAAATATGGCAAAGGAAAGAGGGTCGTGCAGGTTTTTGGTTTGGTCGCGCAAGTGACTTACAGGGGAAGAGACTTGCACTCCGAGACTTGCGCGCCGAGGGGAGACTAGTGCGCCGTCATGCAGGGTGTACAAAAGGTCTATAAATACTGGAACACCCCTCCTCATTTTCAGCGGAGTTCAACACTTTGAAAAATCAGAGATCCCGTTGCGTAGGTGTGGTGGTCGCACAAGTGGTGGTGTGTCACACAAGTGGGACTTGCACGCCAGATTTGATGAAGCAAAGTTGTTGATAGTTGCGCGCCAATATTGGTTTGGGCGTAAAGGGACGTGAGTCGCGCAAGTTTAGAATTGCAGAAGCCTATGTTGCACAAGTGGTTGAGAAAGACTTGCACGCCAGTTGTGACTTGTGCACCGATACTTGTATGCCAGATTAGACTTGCACGCCAAGTAAGGTTGATTCCCCGGCAGTGTTTCCGAGCTGTGTGGATGCTGGAAGCTTGCCCGATACCTTCGGTGTAAAGAGAGATTCATCTATGGGTGAAATTTGGACTTCAACAGAGCATCTACATACAGAGGAAGATGAATTTCTTCATGAAAATTAAGAGACCTACAGGTCTATAAACTATGAGTGGATCCTTTCCGGAGCAGTGAGCAAAGGAATAGGAAGAAGGTGATCCTCTCCACCAGTAGTGAGCCAGAGAGAGAGAAACAGGGAGTGACCCTTGGGAAAGTAGTGTGCTGACCCTAAACCTTGTAAAGGCAGTGATCCTGGGACAGAGTGACTGTGCCCAATCCTTGTAATCCACAGCTAGTAAAGTTTAGTGGAATTTGGTACGACCGACAACCTATCGGTGTATGCTCCTTGGACGTAGCCCTTAGCGGTGAACCAAGTAAAAATTGGTGTGTCCTGTGCTTGCTTTAATTTCTGATTATATCATGCAAAAGGAAAGAGATAGAAGAGTGTTTTTCTTAACAACAAAATAAGATCAGAACATGCTTTGATTTTAATTAAGTCACACCCTGATTCACCCCCCCTCTCAGGGTATTCAGCCTTGTGGACCTAACAATTTGTATTAGAGGAAAAGGTTGATATTAGTTCCTCTCTCAATGGAGGTCACTAATCATAAAGGGATTCCGATTGTCGACAGATGTAATTTTCATATATGAAATAATCGAATGCAACACTATTTCCGATCATTGGGAATGGATGTGTTTTCA
Organism: Viscum album; assembly: GCA_963277665.1. NCBI lineage: Eukaryota > Viridiplantae > Streptophyta > Magnoliopsida > Santalales > Viscaceae > Viscum > Viscum album. Next base: position 338,376,001 of record OY728126.1, read on the forward strand.
GTAGCTATGCATGGTATCACATCTGATATTAATAGTGGTGCATTATCAGAAGCTGAGCATAAAGAGTTGGATGTTGATGAAAAATCAATCAATGCCTTAGGGGGATCCCTTTCCAATCCCATCTATAAAAAGGTGATGTCATGAAAAACGTCACATACCATGTGGGAAAAACTATTTAATATATATGAAGAAGATAAAAAGGTCAAAGAGGCAAAGCTGCAAGTGCTATGGAATAAGCATGAAGATCTGAATATGAACCCGAATGAGTCTGTTGATGAATTCCTTGATAGGGTAAATATTGTTATGGAAGATATGTGAGGACTTGGTGAAGTCATTGAAGACATAAAGATCGTAAAGCGCATATTGAGGAAGCTTCTACCTTGGTTCAATCCGAAAGTTTTAGTACTAGAAGATAAAGATCTCAAAGAGCTGACACTGGAAAATTTGCACAGTACCTTTGTTGAATATGAGATGAGGAATGATGATAACGAGGCTATGTAAAAGGGGAAATCCAAATAGATGGCATTTAAGGCCATGAAGAATCTCACCATTAAAGATTCTTAGGAAGAAGAAGAGATAGATGAGGTTATGTCATTCCTTTCCTCAAATCTTCAAAGAGGAAAAGGAAAGTTCAAATGGAAACTTCCACTTGTTTGCTTTAGATGTGGTAAAGTTGGTCATCTTGCTGCAAGATGCCCGAATAAGTTTCAAGAAGAAAATGGTGAAGATGAAGTTGAAAATCCCAAGAAGAAATCTTCAGCCTATGTGAAAGGGAAGAACCAGTTCAAGAGAAATTTCTTCAAGAAAAAGAATCTTCTTTCACAAGAAATTGACAGTTCAGATGAGTCTGGGGGTGAAGAGGTTGAGGAGTTTGAAAATTGTAAAGATTATGGACAAAATGAAATGGTGGCTATTGTCGGTAGTGCTCAAGAAAAGGAAGAAACCGAAACTGATGAAGAAGAAGAATAAATTGAAGGGAGAGTTGACTTGGAAGCTGAATTAGAAGCCTCTCTTGAAGAGACAGATATTTAGAGAGAAAAAAAAAGAAATCCAACAAGGTGGTACATGATTCCAAACTCTACATTCAACAGTAGGAAGAAGAGAAGTCTGAGCTAGTAAAAGAAATAGAAAACCTTAAGTCTTCGAGGCCAGAGAGCACAAAAAAGGTGGATGAGCATAAGCTCAAGATTGAATAATAGAAAAGGGAGATCAATGGATTGAATGGAAAATTGAAAGATCACGTCAAGTGTATCGAAGATCTTGAAAAGGAAGTTGTCAGTCTATGGAGAAAAGTCAAAGACTAGGAAAAACCTTTGATTCCTAACACATTCTTGGGAAATCAGGTTATTATGAAGACTGAAATGATGAAAGAGGAGCCTAGTAGGATAGCAGGGAAGAAGCATCAATTGAGCTAAGACATTAAGGATGTTTCAGGGCTTAATAAAAAACAAAAATCTGTGATAATTGAAGTTAGACCGCAAGCACCAGTCCCAAGATTGAAGGTTGATTTAGGCACAAAGCAAAATCATAATATTAAAATATTCCAAGGGGAAACTCGTAGTTCTAAAGTACCATGAAAAAATGAACCATATATCAGTTGTTATTGTTACGGGAAGATGATACATTCATAGTATGTGTGTTCCATAGCCAAGAGATATCAAAGGGAACAAGAACAAAGGTGGCATTCAAATAGAGAATGGTTCTCCAGAACATACTTTGAAGGACACTATTTTTGGTGCGGAGGATTTGGGAACATGGATAGATATTGCACATCATTTATACAAAATAATGTGCTAGAGGAAAACTCGAGCAGTCATAAGCAGCAAGTTAGGGAATCATCAAGTGAGATGAAAACAAAAAATTGATTTGCAACTCTATAAGAAGAAGCTGGTCCATCATACTCTGGGAACAAACAAAAGTCTCAATCCATGCTGAGTGTGAAGACAAATGTATGGACCAAGAAGAAGAAAAATGAGAAGGCTGTGGTGGCAGAAATTTCTCTTAAGGTATCAGATCGCTCTAGTGTATGGATCCTTGATAGTGGTTGCACATCTTACATGACAGGTAATAAGGATCTTGTTACAGGCATAAAATATGACAAAGAAGGAGTTTTCAAATTTGGAAACAATTAAGGCCTGAAGATTGTTGGCTCAAGAAAAGCCAAGTTTGGGGGAAAAGAAATGAGACATTCTGATGTATTGGTAGTAGAGGGTCTTAGTCATAACTTGCTTAGTGTTAGTCAACTATGTGACTTTGGGCACTCTATCCAATTGACCAAGAAGATGTGTGTTGTGAAAGAAAAATATAGAGCAGTTGTTCTACAAGGAAAAAGGACAAAGGGAAATATTTACCTTGTAAGTGGGGAAGAAGATATGCACCTTTTATCCAGAGAGGAAGAAAACCAGCTGTGGCCTAAGAGACTTGGTCACCAATGCCAACCATCCATGGAAGATCTGGTAAAATATGATGCTGCTAAAGATATTCCCAAACTATCACGTGATCGTAATCATACATGCGATTATTGTCAACAAGGGATGATCATTAAAAAGACATATAGGCCAAAGGAACCGAAATCAACCAGAGTGCTTGAATTGGTGCATGTTAATGTATGTGGACCTATCTCACCACGAGCCATAAGTGGGAAAAGGTACTATGTCCTTTTCATTGATGATTATAGAAGAATGGGTTGGGTATTTGTCATTACCCATAAGACAGAAGTGTTTAGTTGTATCAAGCAGTATATGAGGGAATCAGAAAGGATGCTTGGGCAGAAAATTTTGAAGTTTCATTCAGATAACGATATAGAATTCACAGACAGTCAAGTGGGAGACTATCTCGAGAAACACGTGATAAGGCATCATGTTTCATCAGTGAGAACTCGCCAACAGAATGGAGTTGTTGAAAGGAGAAATCAGATCATCAACAACATGGCTAGAATAATGATTATTGAAGAGGACCTACCAGAGAAATTTTGGAAGGAAGCAGTTTTGACATTGGTCTACATTTCGAACAGGTCTCTATTGTGTATGAAGCAAGGAAAGACTCCGTATGAAATGTGGTACGGAAAGAAGACAACATTGAAATACTTTTTAATCTTTGTAAATAAGTGTTTCATTCTCAACAAAGAAAATCACAGGAAGTTTGAGTCATGAGGAGATGAGGGAATAGTCCTTGGATACTCAGGAAAAAGCAAAGAATATAAATGATTCAACAAAAGGCTGGGAAAAATTGTTGAGAGAAATGATGTCACTATAGTTGAAAATGAACAGAATACTCAACAACCTAGTGACCAGTTTATGGATGAAAGTGATGAGGAGGTAAGTAACACAAGGGGAGTAGAAGTGGTAGAAGATGACTCAGAAGAAGATACTGATGATGAGCAAGAGGAAACAAAGTTTTTATCTTCAAGGAAGCTAAAGAGTTGAGCTGAAATTGATAAGCAGAATATCATTGGTGATCAGACAGCTCCAGTTCAGACAAGAAGAATGAATTCATTGAAAAATACATCTTTCTTATCTCAGGTAGATCGGAAATGTTTTTCTAATGCAGCTGAAGATGAAAATTGGGTTCAGGCTATGAATGAAGATCTTGATCAGATTTAGAAGAACCAGACGTGGGAGATTGTTTCGAGACCAGTAGATAAAAATGTCATCGAGACTAAATGGGTCTATCACAACAAGATGAATGAAGATGGTGCAGTGGTTCGAAACAAAGCACGACTACTGTACAAAGGGTACTCCTAGATAGAGGGAATTGATGTGGATAATACATTTGCACCGGTTGCAAGGCTGGAGACAATCTGATTATTTCTAGCCATAGCAGTGCAAAGAAAGATCAAAGTGTTCCAGATGGATGTCAAATCTGCATTCTTGAATGGGGTTCTAGAGGAGGAAGTGTATATTGAGCAGCTAGATGGGTTTCTCATTCATGAGGATGAGAACAATATTTGTAGACTAAAGAAGGTATTGTATGGGCTGAAACAAGCACCAAGGGCATGGTACTCAAGGCTTGATCAGTACTTGAAAAAGATTGCTTTCTAGTGTGGAGGAGTTGATTACAATCTCTATTTCAGAAATGATAGTAATCAGAGGATGATGGTGCTGGTGTATGTCAATGACATAATTTTTGGCGGATCAGATGAAGCTCATTGCATAAAGTTTTCCGAATTCATGAAAAATGAGTTTGAAATGTCAGTGATTGGAGAGCTAACGTTTTCCTTGGTCTACAGGTGACACAAGGAAGGAATGGAACATTCATTTCTCAATCTAAATATTCAAAGGAGGTTCTGAGAAGGTTTGGAATGGAGAATTCCATGGAAATGAGGACTCTGGCTGCTACTCGGTTGAAATTATCAAAACATGAGAATGACAAGGTATTTAATATCACAGAATACAGGCAAATTATTAGAATTTTGCTGTACTTGACTGAAACAAGGCCTGATATTGTTTTCTACACATGCCAAGCAGCAAGATATCAGAGTAATCCTAAGGAAATCCCCATGCTTGTAGTGAAAATAATACTTTGGTATATCAAAGGCACATTTGATTTTGGTCTGATGTATAATGAAAAATCTCAATCGGTGTTATTGGGTTACACAGATGCAGATTGGGCCGGATCAGCAGATGACATAAAATCAATGTTAGGAGGTGCATTCTATCTTGGTGGATTGTGTATTTCTTGGCTAAGAAAGAAGAAATATTTCCTTTCATTTAGCACCACAGAGGCTGAGTATATTGCGGCCACTCAAGCTTGCACACAGTTATTGTGGATGAAGCAGCAGCTTGAAGACATGGGAGTTGAAGTGAAGTCTTCGATCGGAATCTAGTGTGATAACTCAAGTGCTATAAATCTCATCAAAAATCCCATCCATCAGTCAAGGACATGCAAATTGAGATAAAGTATCATTTTATCAAGGAGAAAGTTGACTAGGGAATCATGAAGTTAGAGTATGTGCCTACAGAGCTACAGGTTGCAGACATTCAGACAAATGCTTACTCAAGGAAGCATTTTAAAGGCATCGACTGGCTCTGGGAGTTCAGTCAACTCCCTGCACTTGAAATAGTGTGGATGTGCAACCCCCCCTCTCCCCGAGGTATGATGTGTTTTTCCCTAATGTGCTGATATTATTTCTCTACTATGTTACAGAATGCAAAGGAGTGACCTTTGGGTTCGTTGACAAAGGGGGAGAAAATAGTGATTGCTCAAGGGGGAGACAATGTGGCTATTTGAGAGATCTTGGAAGATACGGGGTGAAGATGACAAGTGGAGCAACCAGATAGGGGGAGTTGAATGTGCTTTGACAGATCTTAGCTTGGACAACATAGGAAATAGGGCTAAAGAGGTTTTGAAGCTGACAAGGGTTGAAGCTATGAACAGAAAGGGGGAGAGTATTAAATCTGACGATGCTAGAAGTGATCGATAAAAGAATAGATATCATGACAGCTGAGGATCGTGATGAAAGCAGAAGAGTAATGTTGGAATGTGGTAAGAATATTTCCAACAGTTGGTATCAGTTTGGTAAAAATTAGTATCAGTTTGGTGTCAACAGTGGATGTTAGAGATGAAGTGATTCATTGATGAAATTTTCATTTACTCTTGTTTCTCATGCCGAGCATTGCTCATGTGGGCTTAGAGTATGTGCTGAGTAAATCATTGATCGCTATCGGAATCATAATAGGCAAGTGGTGGCTGAAGTGTTAACATTGTATCTTTTTATGAAAGAGTTTTCAACAAACCCAAAGGGGGATATTGTTGGGAAAAAATCCCTCAAGGTATCATTGAAGCATTTTTGAGGTGATTGTGTTTGTTGAAAAAGTGAACATCTGTGTTGTGATTGTTGACAATGCAAACCGTGAAATGCAAATTTGTTGAAAAAGGGAATTTCATGGTGGAATGTCTAGTTCAAGAGATGTGGTCAACGATCCATGTTTGATTCCAGAACTTTGACAAAGGAATGGATGATCTGGAGGTGGCATAAAAAGAATAGATACAAGGTGGCGTCGTTTTCCAGTGTTTTCCAAATTTTTGGGCCTAAAAATCGACAAATGAAGAAAAGTATTTTGGGAAAAGGGACTTGCGCGCCGAGGTCTTGGAGGATAGGAAACTTGCGTGCCATATGTTTTTGAAGATCAGATCATCAAAATATGGCAAAGGGATAAGGGTCGCGCAAGTATTGGTGTGGTCGCGCAGGTGACTTGCGCGCCATGAAGAGACTTGCGTGCCGATGCGTTGGATGCTTGAGAACTTGCACGCCTATTTTTTTCAAGATCAAAAGATCAAAATATGGCAAAGGAAAGAGGGTCACGCTGGTTTTTCGTTTGGTCGTGCAAGTGACTTACAGGGGAAGAGACTTGCGTACCGAGACTTGTGCGCTGAGGGGAGACTTGCATTCCATCACGCAGGGTGTCCAAAATGCCTATAAATACTGGACCACCCCTCCTCATTTTCAATGGAGTTCAACACTTTGAAAAATTAGAGCTCCCGTCGCACAGGTGTGGTGGTCGTACAAGTGGTGTTGTGTCATGCAAGTGGGACTTGCGTGCCAGATTTGAAGAAGCGCGGTTGTTGATAGTTTCATGTCAATATTGGTTTGGGTGTAAAGGGAAGTGAGTCGCGCAAGTTTGGAGTTGCAGAAGCTTGTTTCGTGCAATTGGTTGAGGAAGACTTGCGCACCAGTTGTGAATTGCACGCCAATACTTGCGCGCCAGATTATACTTGCGCACCAAGTAAGGTTGATTCCCCGGTAGTGTTTTCGAGCTGCGTGGAAGCTGGAAGTTTGCCTGATACCTTCGGTGCAAAGATAGATTCATCTACGGGTGAAAGTTTGACTTCAATAGAGCATCTACATACACAGGAAGATGCATTTCTTCATTCAAATGAAGAGACCTACAGGTCTATAAACTGTGAGTGGATCCTTTCTAGAGCAGTGAGCAAAGGAAGAAGAAGATGGTGATACTCTCCACCGGTAGTGAGCCAGAGAGAGATAAACAGGGAGTGACCCTTGGGAAAGTAGTGTTATGACCCTAAATCTTGTAAAGGTAGTGATCCTGGGACAGAGTGACTGTGCCCGAACCTTGTAATCCACAACTAGTGAATTTTAGTGGAATTTGGTATGAATGAAAACCTGTCGATGTATGCTCCTTGGACGTAGCCCTTAGTAGTGAACCAAATAAAAATTGGTGTGTCCTCTGCTTGCTTTACTTTCTGATTATATCGTGCAATAGGAAAGAGATAGAAGAGTGTTTTTCTTAAAAATGAAACAAAATCAAAACGAGATTTAATTTTAAATAAGTCATACCATGATTCACCCCCCACTTAGGGTATTCAACCTTGTGGACCTAACACATGTGGTTCCAATGAGACCCATTTGGGTTGGTACTTTTGGAGTGATAATGGGAGATCTATTTAGGGTAGATTAAACCACCAATCATTTTAGTCTGTGACCTTTTTTGTTGTTGGATTTTTTGGTGAAATCCTTGGGAAATGTACCTATGAGATGGGAGTTAGAATTATTTTACCTTTCATGTTAGTGCTCATGGATGAGAAGCTTCAGCCCCATCGAACCATCATATTTAGTGATTGAAAAAGCCTAGGTAGTGGAGATTAGAAATGGCTCAGTGATGTGATACTAAGGATTCATCTATGGTGGGTAGTGAGACATTGGTATTTTTGGTTTTAACCTTATAAAAGGGGGAAACATGAAAATATAGAGAATATTGGTAGGAAACTATTATATAATTTTGATGTTGGTGGAATAATGTGGAAAAATTAATGAGTCCTTCAGAGAGTGCCTGATTTAGACTTGGGGTGGTGTTGGTTTGGGTATGAGAATTATCCTCGGGACCAAAGTGGTTTGAGGTGATCTAATCAAGAATAAAGTATATGGTGCATAAGTTCTTGTGGTATAACATGATGATAGAAATGGACAATTATTGGTTTGACCCTAGAATGTCACAAAAATTCAGGTGTGGGCTTCAGTGATCATTTTTGGATGATCACATGATTCCCTGGAGGTTTAAAACATCATGATCAAGTAGTTTAATGGCATGTTAGTGGGTGAAACCAAGTGCTTTGGGAAAAGTTATATGAAGTAATTTTTACTTAGTTCTTTTATTAATTTCGATGTGGTGGGATAAAAAATATAGCAGGTGCATCATTTGGATCACGATGAGTATGTTTTGGAGGCTAGATGAGGCCTTTCAAGGAAAAAAACTCACTTGTTGGAGTTGTTCTTAGATGATGTAGGATTTTCTTTTTGTTTTTTGGATTTGAGAAATACATGGTGTACCTATGTTTGATTGATATTTCCATGATCATTGGGTGTGGAGGATTGGGAACTACATTGAGGGCTTTGCTGGAATGCTAGGATCAAGATCCATTTGGTAATTTTAATGGTGGGAGTGTTATGGATTAGAATTAGCCTCTATTAGCTCAGTATTATGGTGGGAAGTTACAAAATTTGGGTGACCTATTGGATGAAGACACCCCAAATTTATTTGGGTATAAAATCATGATCAAGTGTTATATTTGTGTTTTGGGGTTCAATTCAAAAACCAAATTAGGAATTTAAATGTTTTAAGTTCTTAAATTCAATGTGTAATATAGAATTGGATTGATCATTTTGGGTTTTAATATGATATTATCATGGTATTTAATCACTTATATGGTTCAGAAGGTCCTTTGGATGGCAGTTGGGAATTCTCAAGTATGAGAAGTGTTATTCTGGGGAGTTTGAAATACCCCGGGTGTATGTATGATTTTGAAATTTCTAGAAAATTTTGAAATTATCAAATTAGTGAAAAGTTAATTTAATGAAATTTGGTTTATAATCGCATTAAAAAGGATTATAACCCTTAATTTTATGATTTTGAATAGGGTTTTGGAGTCAGAAGGTGTCTAGAAGTAATGGCAAACACTATAGGAAGAGTCGAGGTTGCAAAATTATACTACAACACCACCAGATTTCCAATACAAGGAAATGGGGTATCTTTTGGTAGGGCAAGTAGTCATTATTAGTTTTTGGGATCATATTTTCGTCTATGTCCTAGAATTTTATATTTGGTGGCCTCTTAGAGCCTTTTTAAATGGGGTGAAGACTGATAATTTCACATAATATACCCCTTAACCCCCTTTCCACTCAAGATTTTGTGTTTCACTTCTCTCAGAAGTATCCCCCAATCAACATTCTTATTCTCTTTGAGATATGGGATATAAACCATGGTTCATGGATGTTTAATATATCAAATCTTTTTATTAAGAGCCTCTGTTGACTCTATAAAATATTTTTATTCCCACTATAATTTCAATAATTTCTTGATTATTTTATGTAGGTATTTGAGTGATGCTTCCAGCATAAAATTGTAGAATCATCTCAAACTAAAGAAATTTTCTTTTCTCTAAGTGAGATGGTGTCGTAAGATGATGTAGGAATTCGCTAGTTTTTTCATTAGAGGTAAGTCACCATATGAGTTTTATAGATTTTTGTGTTAAGTTAAATATCATTGTTTATGGTTTTGGTTCTCGTTGATTTGGAATTGGACCAGATTAGTGTTGGGGGGAATGGAATAGATCTCAAAAGGATATTGGTCTCATTTTAGTTAAAAAAAATTTATCTAGACCATGTATTTTTTGGGAGTTTCCCATTGACCTTTGATGAGATCATACAATGGGTTTTTAGGATAAGAATTAAAATGTAATTGATTCATTGAGGTAGATGGTCCCTTAAATTAACCATAGTCTGTTTTAATTTTAAAATAATTTTTTTTATGTAGACTCATCTATTTACTTGGTGAATACCTTGAAATTATTTTAAACCTTTTAAAATGTGTCAGATGAACTTTCAGAGGAAGGTTTTGATGGGACCTCCTCATATGATTTGACCATATCTTTTCCCTAATGAAAATCACATGTCACCTAGGAATGGGAATATGAGACTATAGAATGCATTATATTATTTTGTAAAATGGATTCTCCATGTTTAATTGATATATTGGATTTTTCCTAACTTAAATAATTTCTATAGTGGTCCATGAAAGGGTCCATAGGTGTTATGTGTAGAAATAATAATTATTGAATAATTAAGGAATGAATTTTTTAGTGATAGTGTTGATTAAATAGAGATTTATTAAGAAACCAAAAATGTTTTTCCCTTATATTTTGTGAATGGTCCCATATTTAATCAAACCCCTGGTAAATGATAAGGCATCTGTGAGATAGATTAATGACTTGTGATATAGTAATGATTATGGTTTTTGGTAAATGAGTATCTTTTCATGAATTATTATTAGTAGTGGAATTATTTGGGTTTTATCCTTTATATTCAGCTTTGGATATGAAATGGGATTAATTCCTTGGGTGAGTGTATATTTTGTTTAGGGATTCTCTTAAGTTTCATTAGAGGATTCCTTATTGGATCCAAGGACTTCCAGGGCTAAGGAATATCATGATCTCCCATGGATTCCTTATTTATTCATTACTATGAATTCATTGGTGGTGGTTCACCTTGGATTTAGGTATATTAAAATTTATTAAATTCCATTAAATAATGTCATGGATTCCCTTAGGTAACCCTTATGAATGTAATGGGATGAGCTCCCTAGATTTGGCATGATTATATGATATAGAATGCTATGGTTTGGGACCTAAATTCTGGTCAATCCAGATACACTAAATTATCTGTACTAGAGTTTCCTTAGATTCAATGCATGGAATTCCATAAATGGGTTCCATGGACTTACTTGGTTAGTGATGAGTTGGATTTCATGGAAAGATTCCTAATATTATGTTTAATAATTTTTAGATGGTAATGTCTAGTGGATCTTGGGTGGTTTTCGATGTGATTCTCCACCATGGTTTCCTTGGATGTATACATTGGAAGCAGTTGAGTGATGATGTGTACCATGATTATAGAATTATTGGTATTAAATGTAATAGATATATACTGTTTTTGGGTGTAACCACAGATTCTGGGAATCAGTGGGTGTTTTATATCCTTTATATTTAATTGTTAAACTAATAAATATTAATTTATTAAATGATAACTATCCCTTTATAACACACCTGCATGAATTTAATTATATAATTTTAAATTTAGGGATTTCATTATTGGTGGCCTACTGAGTTATACTCACACACTCCCTAGGCCGCCATGGCACTTTGGTACCCAATAAGATATTATTATGTCATTGTTGGGACATGTATGAGAAAGCTCCTGGTGATTTTTGGTAGTTTGGTTTCTAGAGAAGAGTATGAGATTTCTAGCTGGGTTAGGACTCATTTAGATTTTGGTGGATGGTTTAGTATTTTATGTTTTGTCCTTTTTGGATTTTTCTTCATGTTTTCTATTGTATGTCCACCTATATGGTGTATGGTACATTTCATTTTAACACGTATTATTTATTTTGTTTATTTCTTGGAACGAACCTAGAAGATACAATTGTTTAATTTTATTTCCACTATAACATTAATATGATATGTAGGTATAGTCTCCCCAGTGTACCACCTTAGAACCGTACTACTAGTCGGTAGCATCTAGCGTATGAGGAGGCGTACTTGAGGCCATGTAGAAACCATCGGTCTGAACACAAATTAGTGGTCTGAGGTGGTAGGAAGTTACACCCAATTCCTATTCCACATAAAGATTTTTTTTTCAGTGTCTATGTAATCCATTACTACCATCAGATTATCTCTCCTAGTAAAGTAACTTCACTTGATCATGTGGTAGATTGAATTGATTTTGTATTAGTTCTTTTGAAATTGCGTCTGATTCATTTCAATGTCTTATCTTTTTAATTCATCATACAATTTAGTTTTTACTTTTTCATATTTATAACTATTTTATACAGTCTCTTGGTCTCACATTATACTCAATCAATCATTACTTGAAGTTGCTAAGATACTCTTTCATTTAATCAATATAGCTTATTGGATATAATGTGAAGTTGATTCATTTAATCTTGTACTCACATAAGAACTTTGTGATATTTTCATCATTTTCAATCAATCATTCATATGGTCGATCCATTTATCCATGAAGCCACTTCTATACATTGGGATAATTTTCTTATTTCCATATTTCTTTATGCAGTCAATTTATGGCCTTACGATCACTTGAAAACTTTGTAAAATTATAATAATTATCAAGAAATACAAAAAAAATTAATTATAAAAAAGTTAAACATGATTTTGACCATTAAAATAAGGAATTTTTGAACTAATATAACAAATATAAAGTAAAATACATTTCCACATTGGATAAAATTATTGATTTTCCAACCAAGGCTATGTTAAGGGACATATTTGAAAAATTAAGACAGAAAATGGGGTCTTAGATTTTCCATATCACTTATAGAATTTGGTCATTACTCAAAATAATTTGGATTCTATTGTTATATGGGGAGAATAGAATATAAATTTTATGATACCTATTTATGGAATCTAAGGCTAGTTTTACATCAAAATGTTTGAGGATCTATTTACATGAGTATAGAGAAGAGATTCAAGATCCGTAGATAATTTTTTTAATAGAGAGATAAAATTCTCTAAAAAATATTTTTTAATCTAGAAGTATTATGTCATGATATTTCTTTTTGGGAAAGGCTTATATATCATGAGTTTATGGGAATTAGTGTTTTGTTAAAGTTGACAACAAATCTAAAGGGGAATATTTAATAACCTATGGAATTTTTTGGAGGATTCCTATATTTATTTGCAACATCATATGAGAAGCATTAGAAGTTTTGAGATTGTTTTTGATTTTTATTGATAATTTTGGAGATAGATTTCCATGGTTTTAAATTAATTTTAATATTCTTAGATTTCATAACTCTTAGTTCACATAAAAATAGAAAATATTTATATATGATATCTCCATAATAATTGGAAAAGAGATAAAAAATTTAAACTATGATATGTAAGATTAATTTTTAGATACATAAAATATCATTGATGATACATAAGATCAATTTCTTTATATGTAATATCTCATAGAGTACATGTATAATATTTTAGATAATACATTAGTGTAACTTAAAGAATACATAAGAATATTTTTTGATACATATGATTAAGTCCAAGATTCCTCTATGTATGAAAGATAAAAATTTAGGATACTAAAGATTAAATTTAAGGATATAATGAGTATTCTATGGTTTAAAATAATATGTATGATCTTTTAAAGGTTTAGTAGGATTAAAAGGTTTTCTCAAAAACACATAATATCTAACCTAAGATAGTTGTGTTGTTCTCAAATGAGTAAATATCATGATTCTGTGAAGATTTATTAATGATTCAATATGATATTGGTACTTAGATCTTATTAAAGTGATTTTGTAATGAGAAGCTCCATACTATAATTATATTATTGCATGTGTTCAAGCATATGTGGAAGGTTGTTTTGGGTGTTCATGGAAGTTCAATTGAAAATTTATCTATGATTTTTTGGATAATTAGATGAGAATATTTTAAAATATTATTATGTTATGTTTCTATATATTCAAATATAAAAATTTAGAATCTATTTGTAATGATTAATGACTGATGGAATTTTCAATTATTATGTTATTATCATGAAAAATATAAAGATTGAATTTCCAAAAATCATGGAGTTTCTATATTTAAATTATTGAAAATATTCATGTTATCCATATGGAAATATGTAGAAGAAAATGATTCATGAAAATATATGTTGAGATAGAAGATAATTGAGAAACAATTGATTTTATAATTTAATACTAATAATATACTCATACTATAGAAATTATGGATTTTGATATGCTATAAAAGAGGAATCGTAATTCAAGAAAATTATTATAAAGTATTTAAGAGAATATTTTTCATCAGTGATGAAGCATATAGTGGCCTGAGAAGATCTTTTCAATTCTTATTTGAACATTAAATTTTAAAAATATAGGGATCCTGCATAAATAATAGTTGTCAGAAATTTACTATTGGGAAATATCTTCTTAGGTTACATATGATAACATAAAATTTTAATCACATTATGGAATTATTGAAACTTATACGTATCATACTTTACCTAAACACAGTAAGGACACAGTCACCCACACTATTGGTGAAACTTGTAAAAATTCCATGTGATTTTGTATACTTATTTTTTTGAATATAGGTAATTGTGAAATTTTAATATTGAGAGTATGGTGTTTATAATATACCACAGAGGATGATTTATTAGGAAATAAATTGTAAAATGAAGACATTGATTCACCCATAACTTTCTCAGTGTTTCACCATAGATCACTAGGGAACTTCAGCATGACTTATTTGAGGTGGGAATTTAGGGTCAAAATCATATTCATTGCTAATAAAGGTGGGTTTCTAGTGGGGGTAGATCATGACATTACATGTATATTTTCATATACCCTTAGTGCTAGTCACCAACCCATATACTACTATTGGTGGATTTTGGGGGTTATACACATCTTCACTACTGGTATAAGAGGGAATATAGTTTAGGTAAGACACATCATTATTGAACATTAAATTAACCATATGATACTACTATTAGAACTCAAATTAAGGCTTATATTAAATTAATTACATTTTAGAATCTGATTATAATATTATTTTAAAATATATGATAGTTTATATAAATATTTTTTAATACTAAATTAGATCATAACCCTAAATAAATAATCTTGAGAATAACATAAAATATCAATTTTTTTATCAATTTTCCTTTAAAATTAATTTAATTCCATCTGTGTGAATAGAAAAACCAAAATTTAATGAAAAAACAATATCAAATGGTTCCTTTTATTTAATAATATAACCAATGGTTTTATATGAGTTATAACATACACATTATAAGAAAGAATAGAAAAAATTATAACCAAAATGTGATAAATGATCATGCTTCAGTGAACATAACCCATGTCTGGAGAATTTCTTTTATAACACATCAATTTAGTAGGAGGACTGATATACTAAAGAAATCAAATATAATGATTAAATGTATGGGTGATCTGGTAGATATTATATTGAGTAGAATATTATTATATTTTAATCACATGTTCAATTTAGTTTAAACAATACACGATCACATACAATCAATTTTAGAACATATTGGGATGATATATAGTGAAGAAAAAGAACATGAATATTTAATAATTAAATAATTAGTTCAAATTATAGAAAATAATATATTAATGGAAATTTCATCTTATTTTGGAAATCATAAATCTAATAAATTATGAAAATTATCTTCATGATTTATTGGGTTATTTGAAGATATTATCTGAGTTAGTGGGGTTTATCATAGATCTTTGATTCCTATATAACTATAGAAACAATGATCTATTTCATGTATCCTAGTTTTTTAATACATTCATGTTTTAGTAGAACATGATAAGGGGACCGCCTTAGATGATTTTTATATACCTAGTTTGGAAACCTAATCTCCAAAGACCCAAATTCAATGGTTATTTATTATAATTGAAATAGAACACTTAGATCATAATACATATGATCAAAATGTTCTGTACTCTTACAAAACTAGATACATAATTTCTCATTATATTACATTAGATACTTAATGTGTATCATATGAACATATGGAAAATTATTAATCCTCTCTATTTATTTTTATATCATACATATCATACTTTATGTATTCCTTTAGAAATGGGGTAACAAAATAAATTATAAGCTCATATGTACAGTAATGGGTGGCATACATCCGATGCTAATATAAAGAAAATAATATGATATGAAAAAATAGTTAAATGATGTCATATAAATTATAATTTGAGAGAAAAATATAATTAGTTGGGATAAAAATAGAATAATTGTATGGGTTCCCACTTAACCTTATATTTTTTTATTTTAAAAATACCAAAAAAATAAGTTTGAGTGGAGTGAGTGGATAATAAGAGAAATAAAATAATCACATGGATAACGGTAATAAATTATCTCATAATGATGTAATTCATAATTTCAGATATAATAAACACATCATAAATTCCTCATGTTAATAAATCATATATAAAAGGGTATGAATACACCGAATACTTATGAAGAATTCCCCCTAAGTCCTAGTTATAAAATTAGGGGCTATATAATTTTGAGATATACCTGTCACTTAATAAGTATATTGCATTCATTATATAACATAAATGGATAAATAATAGATATCATAATGTTCTCAAAGTGACATATTATAATAACATATACAAGTAATTAATAGTTATCCCTATATAAATAATAGTTACATATAATTTCTAGATTTCCCAAAACATGTGAATGGTATGAATATCTAGTTAGATACCCTTCAATCATAATAATAATGTATTTGTTATTAAAACCACATAAAATTATACTATATAAGTTCATGTCAAAATATTTACTTAATTAATCAAATGAAATATCAGTCTATATAAATAACCTTCAATAAAAATAGTAAATTGTAGGGTATTCATACAATATATAGTTAACGTCATATAATAATTGCAATAGTTTTCCATTGTCAATAAAATATTATGGAATTAATTTTAAACAAAATTTAGAAAAAATTATGGAATATAGGTAGTGAATTTGTATTATATACCCAAATTATAAAAATTAATAAATACTATAACTTTATTAAAGTAAATTTTGTGGTTAGATACTTTATAAAAAGGGGGTGTTTATGGAATATAAAATAACAACTCGATAGTTATGTAAAATTTTTTACTCCAATAAATCAAATTATATGGTTGTATAAATGAATACACTTAAATATGATGGATGTTGAATAAGGAATTCATAATGGAAAGGAAATGATATGATCATAAGGAATGTTCCCCACATTGATAGGGGTGAATCAGTGTTGGTGTACTTTTATCCAATTTTCATGTTTTCCCTTATTACTTATTCACATGTTTAGTGAATAGATTTATCTCCCAAATTACCTCTCACTATTTCTTTATATCATCCATGAATGGAAGGATAAAATATAAACAAGAATGCACATAAATAGAACACCATGATTTGTTTACATAATTTGACTCCCAAAGGATAACTATGTCCTTATTGTATAGTGTTTGTTATCCAACTTTCTCACATCATCATATTTACTAACACATGAATCTTAGAAAAGGGTATGTACTTGGACAAATTATATTTTCCTAATCCTGTTATAATGAATGAACCTACTTACTATTATATAAATGGTTATAAAATACATGTGTTGGCCTGCACCATGTGAAGTAGAACATTAATAGAGCTCTTATATCCCTCTAGGACAATGTGAATTGTCTTATATATAGAATGTATTAATTAGGAGGGATACCTCAAATATATTTGGACTTTAATAAAAAAATATTTTAAACGAGATTTCTCATTTTCTTTGGCGTAGAAATAATCACCAGTGGTAAAGGTCTGATACTTCTCTAGTTTTTCTTCTTATCCTTATTCTTATTATTTAGTGTATAATAATATCATTAGATATCTCTTCATATATTTGATTTATATGATATATAACTGGACATTGTATTGAGACTCCATCTTATCCATCATGAATTTCATATTATGAAAAAATTTAGTAGTCAAACTCTCCTATTTCATTATTCAATTTCTCAAATATATTTATAAAAAAAATGTGGACATATTTCCCATAATAATATATTTTAATTCCATGAATCTTAAGTCTATAAATATTTTTCATTTATGTTCTATAATTTCCTAAAATATTTTCTTTCAAAAGCTTCCATAATATTTGGATTTTATTTTTTCCTATGATCTATAAATTAATTATTTCTTTTTCTATCACCATAAAAATTTAAAAAATATTATATATATATAATATATCATAACTACATGTGATAATGTATCAAAATATACCTGGCATATATCCCATACAGGTTGTGAAAAACTCTTTATAATCATGTCCATTTATATCCTTCATTATCACATGATGTTGTGTGAAGATATCCATTATTTTCATTCACTCTTTATTTCAATTCTCAAAAAAATCATCAATATATAAACTCCCTGAAATATATTTGAGATAATTTTTTTCATTTTTCTTCATCATGAAATTACAGCATGGAATACTCATCATAGTACAATAGTTATGCAAAGTATCAAACCTCAAAAATATATATCATATTTATATCTTTTAGAGTTGAACCTTTGGAAAACTTCTACCATCCTAACCAAACTATAATATTATATATATATATATATCCTCACAAATGAATATTACTCAATTATTCATACAAATTCTTGAAAAATTACTCATATGTACATTCTAACAAATTTAATGACTCTTATAAAAAAATTCCTATAACAACTTTCTGAACCCATGATATTATTCATTTAGCATTCTTCATGGATTTCGTCTCACTGTTATTCTAAAACTTTAATATCAAAACTATTTTCCAATTGAAAATGATATATCTCCATTATTATTGTGGTATTTTGATATTTTAAATCTTAGTGAGGCATTATAATATTTAAACATATTTCTTTATAATATTTTACATTTTGGATATCTCAAATACTTGGTATTTAGATAATTAAATGTTTCATAAATTAATTTAATCTTCTAAGTGGAGACTCTTTCAAAGTTGATCATCTAAAATGGTACTCATCCAAAAATCTCTAATGATTCATCCAAACTTTAAGAGACACATCTGATTTCAAGTATGACTCATCTGAAATCACATGTTACTCATTTAAAGTGAGATTTAATCATATAAACTCTTACTTTACTTATATTATGTTAAATATAGATCATCCAAAATTCAGTATGAATCATCAAAAGTTAATAAGTACTCATAAAAAGTCTTATTATATTCATTATAAGTATATAACTAAATCATTTGAATTTAGGAATTATCCATTTTCTCTTCCAAACTATATATTCTAGATTTCACTCAAACTTAATTGAAACCTCTTAAAATCAACTCAATTCCTTCTCTAACACCTAAAATAATATTCTTAAATCATAAAAAAGTATTCCTTTACATGATACATTGGTTATATTTCTTCGTTATTTATGGATACTTCCTCTTCTATTTAGCTAGTTTCTTTAGGGATAATCTATTCATCATGTTCTACACTAGTTAGCCTTATTCAGACCTCTTCAGAATCGTGTTTATAAGAATTACTCTAATAAATAAACACTTTTCATTCACTTTAAGATCATTACATCAATCTTGGAATATGATCATCAAAAAGGTTATGCTTAACTAAGCATAGTATCCTTAAATATTACAATTTTTAGGTAGTTTCTCAATTCAAGATATCTTTAATATCATCCACGTGTATCTCCATATAAATTATAAGACTTAAAATATAAGAATTTAACTCCATATGTGTTATTCATAGATCATTAATATAGATAAATAATCTAATATTAACCTCACTAGATGGATCAAACTCTTCTTCTTCATCAAATCTAGTTGAACCTTAAAATATTTTTTCTATCATGTGATTTTATCTTTATCAACGTAATAGAAGCATATTTTATTTTCTTATAAATATGAATTCATATTACAATACTTAAAATCCTTCTTCATCAACACATATTTTTGAGGTGAAACTTTCAGACATGCTCATTGGTATTTCTTAACAATAAATATAGATCAACACAAAGTGGATTCAACAGTCTCTCCCTTTTTATTTTTTACAAATACTAACTAAAAATGGATTGTAAATATAGATGGATCCATTTTCTTATACTTTCACTTATTTTTCATTTATTAATATCTCTCTTTTAATTTAAAATAAATAAATAGTGTAATATATATTATGGTATCACTCCATACTTAAGAAATGTTCTATCAATTATCCTACGCAAAGTCTTTGTTATCCATAATTGGTATAGAAAATGCGAGGGATCGATTTAGACATAAATATTGTAAATTAGTTATCTACCAAATCAAAAAAGTTAACATAATTTATTCATTGGTTATCTAAATGTATTTTGGATAGAAAAAATGATTCTAAATGATAAATTTATTTTCCTTAGCATAACAACCTAATTTCCTATACTTATCTCAACTCACATGCAAAAAACATTCAAGTTAATGAAAAAGTTTTTTGAAATAATACCTAACATCTCCATAAACATTATTATTCTCTTGAAATTATTTAAATTAATATCTCCTTAATATTATAATTTATTCTTGAGAAATCAAGGGTGAGATAGTATACTTACATACCTTATTAATGATAGTTTTTAAACCACCTTCTAGAATTCAAATTTGTATGAGTTATAACTCCGATAGCTTCTAAAGATTTTTATTCCCTTGCATCCCCCACAAGGACACACTCCTTATAGTATTTTTCAAGGTATTATTTTTCTTAAAATTTTATTTTAAATAAAAATTGATAAATCAGGCCAACATGGTGATTTATTTAGATCTATAAAATTTATTTCTTCTTACTTAACATCCTTAGTTATCCATTTAAGAATTATCATCACCTTAAATTCCATATATTAAAAAACATAAAAACAAAAACAAAAACAATATTTTTATCCTTAATGTGTGAAACACATGTCATAATATCTTCATAATTTTTAAACTCTCTTCTTTTTAGATTTAATGTTATGAAAATTATTTATGTTAACTTTTTCATAGAAATCTTGGATACCATGGATTATTTTATTCACACATAGTGAGAGATATTATTTTGAAAAAGATCTATCATGGAACACATATCACTTAGTTCATACCACATATTATTCAAGATTTCATCTCTAGACTTGGTAATTTATAAATAATCCTTTGAGTTGGGTCTATCCATCTTGCACTCCCCACACATTTCTTTGGAAAATTTTTCCCTATCATTTATTAATAAACATTCCGAATTTCAATATATTTAATTTTAATAATTTATTTCAATTTTCACTATAATTTTTTATACTTATTGAATTCTTATTAATTTTATTAAATCAATGGGACAAATGATCAATCATTCATTTGGTATGTGCTTAGATTTTTTTTTGATTTTTCCACATGGATTATCACATGTTCTCCTCACCATCCCAATCCTTTTATTTTTCACTTATAATGTTCTTATAATATATTCTATATTTTTTATTTAAACTCAATTTCTCATGGAATGTTTATTAGTGTCCATGATTTTTCATATTCTTCCATAAAATAGATATATATTCCTTTTTTATATTGTAATCCACTTGGTCATCTTGTGTTCTCTTTGAGAATATTTCTACTTTTCTTCACTTCCCATGTATAACTATGTTTACTTATTTAATTTATATTTTCTCTGAAATTTGTGGTCTTATTTCATTAGTGGAAATTGACACAATATTTTTTGATATATACCATAATACCTCCCCTATCAAACTGTTATGATTGAATGTTTTACAAATATTTTTAGTGATTTTAAATCAATTTGGG
This sequence comes from Viscum album, assembly GCA_963277665.1. Classification (NCBI taxonomy): domain Eukaryota; kingdom Viridiplantae; phylum Streptophyta; class Magnoliopsida; order Santalales; family Viscaceae; genus Viscum; species Viscum album. The sequence continues at coordinate 338,397,366 of OY728126.1, forward strand.
AATAATAGATCTTTCTTGTACTTAAGTGTTCTTTTCCATATCTTGGACTTGACCTCCTTAACATATTCTCGTATTTTATCAAAATTATTAAAAAATTATACCAAAAGTAAAAAAACATATAACCATACATAATTAAACAAATCAATTATCCCACAAAGCATGTTATTTTAGTTTTAGGTCCAATCTGTCTATAATTATATGCATATTGTTTTTGTGATTTTTTTATTCATAAGATTTTATCCATTGAGAAAAAAAATCCTTATACTTTTCATTTAATCCAAAATTGATGTAGTGATAGGTTCCTCATCATTTTTAAAGAACCCATTTTTTACTGAATTGGGTTTTTAACCTATACTATACATAAAATTAGATATTTCCAAAAAAAATTATTTTCAGAAGTGGATGAAACCTTTTCTTCGGAGGTAGAAAAATATTGTTGAATGAATAATATCAAATTATTTTTTCACCATTTGGAAATATTTTAGCTTAATAATATCCCATGGAACTGTTTGTGTCATCATCACTTCTTTTGGCTTATTGTGAGGTCCCAAATTACCTCTTTATCATGTTTTTCAACTTAATTTATAGTTCTAGACAATTCATGTTGGGACTGAATTTATTATCCTGAGTTGATCTCACCTTTTACTCAAGACCTGTTCTAATTTTATAAACACTATATTTTTGTAAATGAACTTCATTTTTCATGGACATTTCAGGTTCCTCAGTCATGTTGGTTGTGATTTTAATTTGCATATACTTAACAACTGTTACTTATTTTAGTACATGGATTTTTTCTTCAAGAATTTTCTTAAATTAATCATTATATTTGGTAGTGTTGATCCATTAATTTTAAAATATGCAACATATTTCCTCAATATCCATATTAATTACTTTTTGGATCCATATTTCTTGGAGTGATTTACACATGATAACACTCAATTTTCAAAATACTTTTTAAAATGTTCCTATTCTTCTTCAAGATCCATGATCCAATCATAAAAACTTTTAAGGAAACCATAAATACAAATGACAATTTCTCTGAAAAAATTAAATATAATATATATTAAATAACTAATTTATTCCTCTTTTTTGAGTCCTCAAAATTATAATTTTCTCCACTGATACTTGGTTCTTTAATTTGAAAATTTGGGAAAGAATATTATAATTACAATTTATCACAAAAACAATTTGGTAATTTTGAGGTATAATGGTTTTCCACCTCCTTGGTGGTTTATTTATCTACTATATATCCTTCTTCCATTCTATATTTATATTCTTCAAAATTAAAACATGGGGGGAAATATTTCCTCCATCTTTAAAAATGAGGTAAATATTCTTATTTATGTTTTTCAAATCATTATTCCTTCTGTTTTTTGGAGTCTTAAATGATATTGAAATATTATTACAAATAGAAAATTCTTATACGTGTCTGAAATTCATGATATCTTTTGAAGACAAACATAAAAAGGTCTCAAATTTATGATAGTTGAAAATCTAAAAAGATTCAAAACCTACTGTTTTGATACCAATTAATGGAATTATAAGGAATGTTACGAAAAATAATAGGGGAGATGATTCAGTATTAATATAATTTTATCTAATCTTAACTTTTTCTTTTATTTCCTCCTTAATGTTTTGGTAAATTTTTTTCACTCAAAAACTTTTCTCTCATTGTTTCTTTATCTCATCCTTGAATTAAAACATAAAATGTAAATAGGAATGTACACAATACTAAAACCAATATTTGTTGATGAGGTTTACCTCCCTAAGGATAAATATATCCCTAGTATACAATTGTTGTTATCCCTCACACACAAACCTTCCTATTTATTATAACAGGAAGTGTGGTAAAGGCTTAATACGTAGACCTATTATCCCAACACCAACCAAGTATAAAGTAAGCACCTACTTTTTTGGTAAATTGTTACATAATATAAGATTTGAACTATACCTTATGATGTAAATTATAAATAGAGACCCTATTCATTTCATTGAAAATGTAAAATATCTTCTTCCTCACTTGAAATAGTTAGGTTGGTAGCCTCAAAATTCTTCATATTTATATAGATAAATAAAGTAGGTTGGATATCTCAATATCTTTATACTGAATGTAATTATTAGTGGTAATGTTTAGTTTCTTATATCATCCTTCTTATTCTTATACTTATTATTATTTGTATTATTCTTTAGTCTATAGTTATAACAGTGAGTATCTTTTTCTATCATCAATACAGTAACTTCAACTATATGTGGTATTGAAACTCCATATTCTCTCTTTATACTTATAAAATATACAAAAATATATCAGAAAAAATATCCTCTTCATTATTATCTCTATCATATATATATGTATATATTTATAGAAAAATATGTGAATATATTTCTTGTAATAATATATATTTATTCCATGAATCACAATCATCAAAATATCCTACATTTATGGTCTGCGATTTCCTAAAATATAGACAATCAAAATATTCCTTCATCTTTAGATTTTATTTTTTCCCGTGATTTATAAATTAATTATAGATTATTCTACAACCTTAAAACATCAAAAAATACCACATATATAAAAGATATAATAACTGTATATGAAAATACATCAAAATAGATAAAAAAGAAAGCTCATCGCACCTCTTCTTTGAAAGCGTGTGGGCACAACTTGTGTGGAAGGTGTTTGGTGACTTCATAGGTGTTTTGGTTGAATCTTTGAGGGACCTCCCATTTCTAGTTCAATGGTTCCATGGTGCTGGGGATGTTGGGTCAGAGAGGAAATCCCATGGAATCATTCTTGCTTCAGGTTGGTGGTGCATCTGGATGGCTTAGAACAAAGCTAGATATGAGGGCCATCCGACCTCTGGGAGGGCCTTGGTGGCTAGGATAAAATTCATTCTTATAGACATGGTTCATGATTTCAACAAGTGGCATGAGGCCCCCTCCCTCAGAACCCTGCATGTGGCATCCCTGGTGGCCCACCCCTCTCGTGTTGGCCAATGGGTTCAGTGGCTTCCCCACCCAGCTGGTTTGAATCTCAACTTTGATGGCACCTATTCGATGAATGAGAGGGAGGGCGGTGGTGTAGTTCAGAATCCATTGGGTCGGGTGGTTCTCTCTTTTTATGTTCACCTTGGTAGATTCCACTCCCTTCTATCCAAGGATATAGAAATGTTGATGGGTCTCCATCTTTTTAAATGTCACAATATTGCTCTTTCCACGGTTGAGACTGACTCCCTCATCGTACATGACTCCATGCATGGCAAGCAAAGTGTACCCTGGTCCATCCACTATATCCTGAGAAGGTCCAAGAGGCTCATCTACAATGGCACTATCCTCTCCCACACTTGGAGGGATGGTAATAAGGTTGCTGATCATCTTGCCACCATGGCTCTGTAAGGAATTTAGGTCTTTCTCCCTGAGGAAGTTCTCTCCTTTCTTATTGAAGCAAAGAACCTGATCAGTTGCGACGCCCTAGGTCTACACCACTTTAGGCCTCTATAGTCTCTTTTATGGCCTCCCTAGGTTTCCCTAGTTTTCCTGTGATTTTTATGTCTTTTATGTTTTTCCCCTCTTGGGTTTTTCATAATAAAAATAAAAATTATGATGATGATGTTTCTTCTATAAACGTGATGCCGAACTCTTTAAAGTTATCTATATTATCTCATACTTCATCACACAGTGTTGTGTGAAGATCTCCTTTATTTTCCTCCACTATTATTTTTAATTATATAAAAATAAACATAATTTAAACTCAGAAAAATATATATGCATGTATGTATTTACTTTTTCTTAATTATGTGATTTTAGTTTGGTAACCACATCATTGTAAATAAATCACACGAAAGACCGAAACTCACAAATATATATCTTTGTAATGGTTTTTAAAGTTGATAAATACACTAAAATCCACCATAATTTTGAATATATTATTTGATCCTTATTAATATACTTATAAATATTATAATTATTGATATTCCATGATGATTATAACATATTCATGAAAAATTAATGATAAGAAAATTCTTACAAACTGAATGACTCTTATGCACACTTTACTACATCAACATTGTGAACCTGAGATTTTAATCATTTCTAAGTCATTATTGGTTATTGTGCACTGTTATTATCACTCTTCAATATAAGAAATAACCTATACTTAAACTGTGTCTGATCATCATTATTACCTTGGTATTTTATCCTTTGAAAGGACATGGGATATTTATCACATTTAAACACATTTATTTATAATATTTAATATTATGAATATCCTAAATATTATATCTTCATGGAATTAATCGTTTCAAAAAAAATTACTACTCTAACTGGATAATCTAATAAAGTTACTCTTCTAAAATTATACTCTTTTGAACTCTCTAATGACTCATTCAAACTCCGAGGGACTCAACCATAGTTGAGGTTAACTCATTTAAACTCCCCTATTAATCAACCAAAGTGGGAGTTTACTCACATGAGATCACAATTTACATATCTAAATTAAAATATAACTCATTAAAAGTTTAAAATTACTCAATTTAAGTAACTAAGGACTCATAAAAAGCCTTATTTTACTGATCTAATGTATGGAAATTTCTCATTCAATTTTATGACTTAGCCATTTTATACTCTAAACTTTATGTTCCAGATTTCACTCAAACTTTGTTAGAACCTCCTGAAATCAAAATGATACATTCTATATAACATAAAATAATATTGAAACATCATCCAAAAGTATTAATTTACCTTATATATCAATTGGTAAGATTGTTTTTCCATGGATGGATCATTTTCTCTTCATCTAGTTCTTTCTTACAAGCATAAACAATTATTTGAGTTCTTCACTAGTTGGACCTTTTGATACGTATTAAAAACATTTATTATAGATAGTTATATAATACATCATAACTTATAATTCAATTGAAAATCAGAACACAAAACATCACAAATTATTTAATTACTCAATATTTCACTTCACATTTTACTTAAATAAATAATGCGTTCGGTAGCATGTTTCACATGCAAAAACAAAGTAATACAAAACCATGATATGTTTTGACCATTAAAAACTAGACATTAAATTATTATGTGTGAATAGGAGAAACCATATTCTGAAATGTATTTATAAATAATATAAATTTTACTTTTAATCTTATTAAATTTATTTAACATATCTAAAATAATAGATAATATCATTTTATGCTTGAAAATGTATTTTTCAAAAAAATTATTTTTTATATAATAATAATTTATAATTCAAGAAAATATCGATTAATTTATGATAGAATGATAAAAAAATTAATACTAATATAATTATTAAATGATTATAAATAAGAAAAAGCATAGCTAGTATTCTAAAAAGTCATTTTTTCCAATAAAAAGTTTTTCATTACATTTTGTGATTTTATAAGAAAAGTAAAATTTATGATTTTTAGAATTTAAATTTTAAAAGATCAACTATATTTTTGGATTTATAATTTCAATATTAGTTTTAGATTCATTTTTTATATTTTTCTAAGAAAATTTCTTTTTAGGCAAATAGTGAAAAATACTATTTTTAAAAATAATGTGACTTTTCTGACATTATTAGTATATAAGAATGAATTTTAAAACCATGAAACCTATTTATAATAAAAAATAAATATATTATAAGTGACATAATAATTTAATATTTTTATTTAAGATCCTATATTTGAAATTTTAGAACTTAAGTTCTATTTTTCATAAAATTCTTTTAAGTACATTTTACAATTAGTATTTTAAAAATAATTTTTATAACATTTAAAAATTGAATAAAAAATATGGTTTTAAATTTTTAAATAAATTTAACCTAAATATATTTTAAGTACCATTTTTTAAAGACACATTTTCTAGGTCAAGAGAAGTTACCATGGTGAAATCCAAAATGAATAAAATTTTGTAACCTAAGAGATAAAGGGCCTAACATGAAAAAATAAAGTTTAAATTGACTGAATGACATATAAATCAACTTTATATCTCACATAATAAATTATTTATAAATTTTTAATCCACTTTACTTGAGATTGACTTCCCATTATTGAAATTGTTTGCGTATTTACAAAAATGACATCTCAGTGAACTTATAAAACATACTCTCCTTTCCTCACTTATCCTTATACTAAACCAACTATTTTTCCCCATATCTACCCATAAATGTTATAAAACCTCCTAAAACACCTTAAATTGGTTCTTTAATTCTCAAAATACCATCTCTCAAAGGATTAACCTCCTATTGTAATGGAAATAATACAAGAAGTGAGGTGAAGATTTCTAACCACTCCTTTCTCATTTCTATTTCATTATCTTCATTTTTTCTTCAAAAAATTAAATTAAATGATATTAAAATTATAAAATATTTATAATTAGTATACTGGTATTTTATTATAATTATTTTATAGTAATTAACCACCTTTTTTTTCTATCAAATAAAATTGAACTCTCATTCAGGTGTTGTGTGGACTACCGCCTCCACAATGCAATATGTTTTGTTTTCCATAAAAATATTACAAGTATGGTCCTAATATGAAATTTATAATATAATTATGATATTTATTAAATAATTTATATTCCTAAATAATAAAATATACTACTCATTTTCCCCATTATATGGAAAATGAAACCATCATCGATGTGTATGTGAGGACTACCCCCTTCATTAAATAACCAATTTTATTTTTTTCATTTCATCACCACCATACATGGGTGGTCATGAGAATAGTTTAAATTTTTAAATATGATATTAATTAAATATTTATAGTTCTATAAATATATATTCATAATTATATTAACAATATGGTCAATAAAAAAACATGGTAAATGCACTCATCTAATTAGTTTTCTAAGAGAAAAAATGATTTCTTTGTACTATGAAATAACATAATATAGGTTTTATTAATTTTTTAATTCTTTAAAATTAAGATATAACAGACTAATAAATAGTAAATAATATATTTATTATTATTTAATAATGATATTACAACTAAATCACTTCATAATCATCTATTAACTATGGTATATTCTTATTTGGGTTGGTTTAACCACCAACTTGAACATTTTTATAAATTTATATCATATATGAATATAAGAATTTATATATGGTTATATATTATATAAATAAATAAATAATTTTTTTTCCTTTTTAATGGTAATATAAAAATTTAACTCATTATTTAAGAAAACAATTTTTCGTTCATTAAGAATCATCAAAACATGTTAATTGCCAAATACATTTTTAAGGATCATTACCAAAACTCCCATATAATGAAATTATAGCATTATAAATAATTAAAAATCATCAATTCAATTACCCTTATGATATTGTAATGATGAAATTTCATATATGTATAAATAAAAAGAAACAGCTTTTATGAAACTAGTTCAAAATGATCAAGATCACCCACACATGATATTGAAAATAGATTACAACGAACTAATATAAATATTTATAATAACTATAAATTAAGTTTATAAAAGTTATTTATATGAATAAGTTTCTAAAATATGTTATTAATGTATTTATATTTGTCTTACAAGAGTTTATATTTCACTCTACTATGTGGGGAAACAAGGTAAGAGTTTTTCTTGGACTCAATTATGATTCTTTGAGATATGTTATATGTTATGAATTTTTTTACTTTGTATAGTGTTCAATTGATTAAATATACCATGAATGTTATATAATTTATTTACTTGTAATTCTTGTTATATACTGAACAAAACAACTTTCTTTTCATTAAATGTGTTTTGACCCAAGTGTTACCCTAATACTAAGAATTTTTGGTAACTCAACTTTTATTCATTGAGTTTTGATCATTATATTGATATTATTTCATATAAGTTGGGTAAATTATTTCATTTGATTATATTATGTGATATTTTATCATTTTTTACATTTTTAACACCTAAACCCCTTTTCAAATATTTCACGCCTCGTGGAGTATGTTACCGACAAGGCATATTATTAACTCAAATATTCTTTCCTTCAGTAATAATGTTTTATCTTTAATTTTTTCTCAATGCTTGGGTTATACCACCCTGATATTTTATTATATGTTATTTTATAATACTCATTGTGAAAATTATGTTTTAATACAAATAAGGTTTTCTTAATATTTTTACAATTTCATTTTTGAAAAAATGTATTTTAAATGTATTGAAAAGTTTCATTTCATTTCATTATCAAATTTTTAATCTTTGGGTCCACATTTCCTATATAAAACTTTATGATTTTTTCACAGTTCTATTATTGAATTTTATTTTTTAATATTAAATATTTTAAAAATATTTCACTTCACCTTGTTAAATATTACCCTATAAAGTGACATATAGGTTTGTATTTTATGTCAATGATAAAAATGATTTCTAAAAGATCATTTAAGTTTAGACTTCCATTTTTATTTTCATATTCAAAAGGATTAACACTAATAGGATTGATGTTACAAGATTTATTCTCTAATAAATATATATATTTATATTTTTGGGGATTGGACTCATGGTATCAAATAATAAGATTCTTGATCCCTTCTTGGGTGATATTGTTAAAATCATTCTTTTGAAAGGATGTTTTCTATCTATGCCAATATCAATTTGAGTTTCCTTTATTACCAAAATGATATTATCTTTTTAAACCATCCACCTTCTTTCTAAAGATGTATTATGTGATTACCTTCTCTTTAGGAGTAATGATCCATCATCACCTATATCTTTACTAATATTCATCAGTGTATAACTGTAATTTTTTTTTCCAATTCCTTTCCTCTATAAATACATTATTTTTTATTAATTTAATTGAAGTGTGTTCAATTAGGTTACATATATTGAATGATTTATGAAATTATTTTATTAACCATATACCCATTATCTATATGGTGTAAAATCTATATGCTCTATTTTATTGATTTAATGGTGTTTACTTAGAATGTTACTTGATACCCATTTTTATTCCATGTGTTAATTGGGATGTTTTATATGAAATCCCATTTAATTTTCATGGGTTCTTTATGACATGATTTTATGTGGAACACATGTGTATAGTTAATCACTAAGTTATGGGTAGACACTATATTTACCTCTAATTATTTGGTTAAAGCTTTACGTCACATGAAGAACTGGTGAAATGAGTAGTGATACTCGATCCACTATGAGAAATAGGTTATTGAAGCATGATACATGAAGTGAAATTGATGAGTGAATCATGATATACTAAGTTAAATAGGTCATGTCACCTGATCCACAATGTTATAATTTATATGCTTACGTTTTTACAATATTTCGAAATTATATTGATGTTATTCTCTTAGGACTCATGTTTATTAGATAATGTTTCCACACTCATTAATTTAATTAAATATTTATATGTAATAATTTATTATATATTATATGTTGGGTATAACTTTCTTATGTATCATGATTATACTCATATTTTCATCTTATGCTCACGCATGATATTTTTTTATCACCTATATTTACTCTTACTGAGAATCTCAACTCGCCCCTTTCATATGTTTCTTTTTACACTAGTCGTGTAAGATGTATCTATAAGGGTATCATATATGAATAAATTTTTGTATATGTTAAATAATATGTAGTTTTATATATAGTGAAAAAATTTACATTAGTTGAAAAATACATGTGGTTTTTTAGTTAATGTTTTTCCTATTTCTATTAAAATATTAACCTAAAAGGTATTAGGAATGTATTGTAATGAGATAATTTCTTTAATTCATGTAATATAGATGGAAACATCTATGGGATTCTATAGTTGGTATCAGAGTAGGGCTTATAAAACTTTCAAGATTACGATGATCTCATTTGAGGATAAATTTGGAGTTAGAAATGTCATCAAATATCAATAAGTAATGTTTGATTATAATTTCAAAGGTATAGATTACCCTTTATTTTGTTTAAGATAATATTTTATGTATTTGGTTAAGAGAAATTTAGTAAAAATAACCCTAGGGGAAAGTTGAAGGGATAAGTCTATATAGAGGTTAATATCCTGTAATTTTAGTAAATTAGTGATTGTATAGTTTTCCTGAAAGAAAACACTATCTAGATTATAAAATTGGATGTTGGATCTAGATCAGATATACTTAGGGGTAATAAACCTAAAAAAGGATGTATTGATTAATAACAAAATCATCACCTAGTAGAAAAAAATTATTAACTACACACATTGCTTGACACTCTCAGGGGATATTCTTTGGTCCATTACATTATATTTATAAACCATTAAGAAGGATTAATTTTCTTTTTTTGGTATAATGAGATCCTATCCAAGTGGGAAAGCTTCTTTTATTGAATCAAAATAAATCTACAAAAGTTGGAAATACGAATTCTTTACAATAATTCATTTACCGATGAGGTAGGAGTTCTTTAATGACATAATTAATCCATGAAAATTCTAGAGCAGTGATCCCTTTATTAGCAAGACCATATGCCAAGTAATTATACTCTTGATATGTATTCATAATAATGTTTATCATGGATTCAAAATCATATATATAGTTACTCCATGCATTAGTCAGCTTCCATGTGAGATGAATAGTACCTTTTCTAATAGCTTACACCATGGTAGTCTAATCATATTCAAGCCACAAATTAAATTATCATAATTGATTTGAAAATTTTACCACATTAATAACCCCAATAATTTCAGCATCAGGGGATATGTTAACACATCAAGAATCATAAAAGCATCTGAACACATCACCACTATCATTTATAAAAATTTCACCATAACCATAAGGGTCAGGATTTCTCCTTGACTCTCCATCAGTGTTGCACTAGACCCACATTTGGAGATGAGGGGTCCACATGAATTCCAAGGTTCTAGAATGAGAATGATATTTTCCTAAAAAATAAAAGTTGTTAAGGATAGTGAAATCCTGAATCTATTTATCACAATAACCATTTTGTATTTTATTAGAATATTGCACAACAACAAGAATATTCGACAAAGTTTACTACATATTGAAGGAAGAACCACCATGAACTATCATGTTACTATTTGTCTAGATCATGTGGATAACTTATAAACAATCCATAGGGAAGATATGAATAATATTTTGTGAAAGATATTGATCAATGAAAGAAAGTAGGTGTACCCTAACTCTTATTGTATAGGGAATCATGGTTTCAAAAAAATTAGTAGTAGCAGTCCAAAGAGTAGTGGTTTTAAAATAGTTAAGAAATAATTGATAAATTTATTCTCTGTGTTGGTTGAAAAGAGAACATATATAACATATATTATTGACAACACCCTATATGAAATCATCATTGGGAAGCTTATAGAATATAATACACCAAGAAGGGCAGGATCTAGAAGGATATATCTAGTCTTTATTCAGACCCCTGTTCCATATGCTTGGATACCCTTGAACTTCTTCATGATAGAATGATTTTGTGGAGATTTTCCCATTTGAGGTAGGTTACTAATAATAATGTCATCACCATGAATAAATTCATAATTCCAAACATGATATTTAATTTCAGTAAAAATCATTTTCAGAGGATGCTCGATTTGTTCCTTGATTGACCACTTGTATCTACTGATGAATCATAAGAATTAATCATATCAAGAAGAGGCATACCTATTCAATTGTTTAACTATAAATTCATGGATAAATTTATTTTGTCCCACCAATGATAATTCACTAAAATAATAAATAGGTAATTCATGAGAGTATGCCTAATGGAAGAATCTTCATAATTTAAATTTCCAAATGTTAGCTTTCTTAGGAACCTAGATCTCAGAAAAGAAAGAGCCTATAACTTGTCACTAATAAGCCTCCACAAGAAATTTTCTTGTAATTATTCATTGAATTTATATAGATTATTTAGACCAATTCCACTATAATCTATTAGTTAACAATATTTCTTCCATAATACAGTCATAAGTATCCTTCAGAGGATACATACACTCCTAAAAATGTTTTTAATAGGGGTATTGATGCTCTTGATAAGAGCAGAAAAATATTTTTAGATCTTGAAAGAATCGAGAGGGAGTCTTTCCTTTATAGGAGGCCAACTGAAATCTTACCAGACTCACAATATGATAAAAATTTCAACATTAGGTTTAACCTATAACATAGAAATATGAAGGTCGGTGAAAGGGATTACACCTTATCTGATTCCCAACTCATTGTTAATGTCAAATTTTCAATCTACAAGGATATTTCTTCCAAAGTATAAGAAAGATCTATTCTAGATTACTTCCTAAAATAATAATTTCTCATAATGAAGTATTTATTATTTGATTTTTTTTCTTTCAACATCTTGAGTAAAGATAATGATTTCATTAGCATAAACCAAATGAGTAAGATCATTCAGACCCCTATCAGCTCTGATAGATTTAATTTTGTTATCATTGGACATGTTGAGAAGGAATATACTTAAATAATATTTAGAAATTAGAAAAAATTATGGATGATAGAGGATCACCTTTCCTAACACCTTTTGATAAGGTGAAATATCCCTCAAGAGATCTATTGATATAGATTATGATATTCATGGAGCCCAGGAGATTTATAACCCATTTAATAAAGATGTCATAAATCCAATATTACTTAATACCTTTCAAATAAAGCCCCAGTCCAAATTATCAAAGGATTTTTTGACATCAATCTTGATAGAAATATTTCCTCCTCTGGTAGTTTTGTTAAGAAAATTAATGCAATATGAAGTAGTAATAATAAAATCTTGAATATTTTTACCTTTGATAAATCTAAACTCATTAAAAGAAACAATATTGTTGGAAATATTAGAAAAATTGTTGGAAATAATTTTCCCAACAATTTTGTAAATAGTGTTGAAAAGGGAAACTAGTCTGAAGAGATGAATCTCATTCACATTCTTCACCTTTGGAATTAGATAAGGGAACTGAGAATTAATTCCCTCAGTCAAATTACCACCCATGAAAAAATGACTGAAAATTCTGAAAAAATAATATTGAATAATCACCAAATATTCTTGAAAAAAATAATTTTTGAAACTAACTGAACAAGGAGAGAAACAAAGATTAAGACCAAAAAATAAAATATTTGATCTCAAAGTCAAACTCTGGAGTAATAAGGCTTGGATTATCCTCCTTAGTATCAATCCTAGGGATAACATCCGCCATAAGATCAATATTATTGTTAGTTCCATCAAATAGGTTCTTGTATAAAGAGACAACATGGGTAGCCATATCCTCTATTTTCTCAAGAACCATTTCATTACCATTGAGAATATACAGTGGCTTATTGATCTTAACAGCTTTGTGCAAACTATTAAAAACATTTGTATTTATTTACCACATCCTTAATTAATTTCACTTTAAAATATTCTGTTTGTCTATATTCCATGAGATTCAAAAGATTATTGAGATCCAAAATAGTTACATTTTTCTACTGAAGACCATTGAAAAAGTTATAACTAGTTTTATTATCTTTAATTGCATGAAACCTAGATTTATACTGCACAATATTTTCCTCAAGGTGGCTAAATTTTTCTAGAATGAAAATTTTAAATTTTTCATAAGAAATTTAAGACTATACACACAATACAAGGCATCATTCTGATAGTTTAATAAATTACAAGTACCTTGTATCACTTTTTTACACTAAGTATTCAAATTCCAGCCATTATTAAATCTAAACGGAAAATGGGGTTTGATATCTCTATTGACACGACTTGTCAAAATCAGATGATGATCATAATTTTATCTTGATAAACTAGATAAATAAATGGAGGACCAAATATCAAGGTCAACACCATTGAAAAAATCATTATCAAGTTTACTAGACACCACTTTGTTAAGGTACTTCCTATACTAAGTATATTTATCACATAATAGATTGAATTCATGTAGATTTATATTTTCAATTCAAGTATATAATTCTCTAGTAGAAGCAGAGAAGTTTATCATACCTATCCTCTCATCATGATTAATAATTTCATTAAAGTCTTGAAGGATAATCCAAGAGTCATTTATTGTGCTTCTTAGAGCCTTGATGTTCAACCATAACTATATCATTTTCTAATATCCATTGAAAGCATATATAAAGGGGAAGAATTATGTTCTTCCCATAAAATTATAACATACATTGACCATATGATCTACATAACTAATGTATTACACCCCATCCAATATTGAGTGATCTAAAATAAAAATCTATTTTATATAATTTATAGATTTTTTAGAATTTATTTGTTATTATCACATCCAATAAAGAGAAGAAATATTCTCAGAAAAAATATTATTCAGTTCTGAAAGAACAAGAATATCAATATTTTTCCTAGAAATAAAAATCCAAAGAGATATAATTTTTTAGGGTTATCCATCCCCTGATAGTTTTAGAATATGATCCTTATTTAAAATTGCACTTAGGGCTATGGTCCCATTTTCTTCTTCCCAATAGAATGTTTATTTCATGTTGATTTTATAACAGTAATAGTTGTTTTCCTATATTTTTTTGGAGTTTTGAGGTTTATTATTGAATTGAGTGACAATGATAAAACATATTATATTAAATTTATGATCCATAATGTCACACATTATAGGGAAATAACCATTTTTTAAGTATTCCTAGATTTTTGATAGAACCACAATATTATCACTCTTGCTGAAAAAATGAGTAGAAACTGACCTTTCATCATTATTCTCATCTCTTAAAGATATTATTTTTACCAAAGTAGTGTTTTAAACAATAATATCTTTTCAAGTGATTATGGTATTTAAACCATCCATATTTTCTAATCTAATAGGTATATCAAAAGTTCCAAAATAAATAGGAATATTAAAATTTCCTTATCTTGTGAATCATTGTTATCTTGATAAAGGCCAGAGTTGATCACATCTTTTGAAAGGATCCAAGAATAATGATAATTTCCTTTGATATTTTCTTCACTATATTTAACTGGATTTCATTTTGATGGAGCATACAGCAGTTCTTCAATATGTCTAGAATCATGGATACTACCAGGAATATATTGGGACACTCTAGATTTAATGAGACCTATATAATCCTTTGATGTGCCTTAAATAGATTTCCTTTGAATCCTTATTGATGTAACATCTAGCAGGCCATCAACATAAGTAATAATAGAAGAATGGGTACTCCTAAGTATAGAGTGGTGTTGTCCAGCCTTAGGGAGACTTGTAAAATCTATGATTGTACTTTCAAATGATTTCATGGGGTTCCCTTTTGAAGTATCAATGAGTAGGACTTCAGAACGTGTAAGGATATAAGCATTTGTAATGCTAGGAAAATAATTGGAAAATCTATATTTAATGAGACCTAAATAATACATGAAAGTTCCTTCCACAAATTTCATTGTGTGCCCTTTCAATTCATCCTCTAGTAGGCCTTCAATATAAATAAGCATAGATGAAAGTATGCTTCCAGGAATAGAATGAGAATTTTCAGTTTTGGTGAGACATTAATAATTAGTAATATATATTTGTACATCATCAATCTAAGAAGTAGAGACCTCTTTCTATTTTTCATAAGTTCTGTTGAGATGTTCAACATGTAGAGAGCTAATTAACATCATGATATCTTGATAAATTTAAAGACAAATGTCTTTATCCACAATTTCCATAATTCCATACTCATCTAGGATACCCCTATTATGATCATCTATATCATTAAAATGTGAGGGAGATTTATCCTATTCTTCAAAAAGGAAAAACTAGGATTTATCACTATTACACTTTGAATCAAAGGAAGTGGATTGTTTTTCACCCATTTCACAGGATCAACCTTTCTTATAGGTTCAATTTTTTCAATTATAACAGGATTTATTTTCTTATTCCTACTAAAATTATTTAATTCACTTGGATCAGATGGATCTTTCCCCTATTATTGAACAATTCTGTAATTTTTTATGGCATGTCTATCAATCCTACAAAATTCAAAAAAAGTTGGGACATATTCATATTCAATACTTACCATATATTTTTAGTCATTATGAAATAATTTTATCAAATCCGGGAGTGGTGTGTAAAAGTTAAAATCAATTAATACTATAGATTATAGACGCAATTCCCCATTTGGAGTGAGATTATCTATCTTCATAGGAACACTAATGGAAGTATCAAGATCATTATGAATTTTAAGATTCCAAAAAACCCAATTTAAACCTTAATTTCTAACCTATATCTGATTAGTTAAATTCCTTTGATTTAAAGGATTAAAATTGATATCCCATTCTATGATCCTAAAAATTATAGGTTTTATATGAATGTTCCCAATAATTCATACTTAATCATGATCATTTTGATTCCCCCTAATGATATGAAGGAATTTTATTCCAATTAGAATCATCCTTAATTCATTTCCTCCAAATAAATATGCAATTATATATATTAGGTTAGTGTAAAATCATGTTTTATCTCCCTTTGAGTACATGAAATGCCCAAGAATAAAGAATCTACATAAATCAAGCCATTGTTGTCAGGCCTCCAGATCAATAACAACTGACAAGCCTCCATCATATAATTTCTTGAAAATAGGCGGCATAAGAATTTCTACCTTGGAAGAATCCACACCATGAAGCGATTCCATAAAGTAAATTCCCTTTCTTTTAAAATTCCACGAAGCCTCACCATGAATTATATATTTATACAGATTTTTTCATACTTTATGAAGATTCATGAACCATGTCCTTGAAAGAATGCTCATAATCTGGGTGAAATGATTAAATTATTCAAGAGATTACATTGAGGAAGAATCAGATTTGAGTTTTAACAACATGCACATAGAGATTCATAGGGAGATATTCTTCACCCTGATAGCGAGAGAAAGATCCATCATAAAAACATGTTATTGTCTAACGAGGTATATGTGGGTGTCACACCATGTCTGTCCTTGGACCAAACCACCACATATGAACCACAAGACCAAAACTAAATTCAAGTGTGGAAGGACTCGAACCTGCACTGGTTACATTACCAAGGAGTGGCTGCCTTACACGATACCACTTAACCAACCCTCAGTTTGAGAAATGTGTGTATGTGTAATGCTTGAATCCCATGGAGGGGAACCAACCAATCCCGGAGCACCCAAAACATTCCAAAGAAGACATATTAGGATTAATATTTCATATTCATGTGCTCTGATTATTTTTGATATTATCATAACCATTTTTTTAAGTTTTTGGTTGATAAAAGATCTCAAAAATAATGTAAAAAAAGGTATGTATCTATAAACCACTGTGATGTATAAATAAATAAGGGAGCATAAATAAATGGTTAAGAATTTTAATATATTCCATTTATAATGTAAAATTTGAGTATATTAGTTATACATATGGTAGGTATGGTGATATCTTAAAATATATTAATTCTTGATAAATTTATATATTTTCATTAGTGATTGATATTTATCAATAATATTCTGGTATATTCTAAAATTGATGTGGATTATGTGAAATATATAAGGATTTTTCTTCAATAGTTTTTCATCAAAGGTATGGAAATATATATTAAATGATATTAATAACAATGAAAAGTAATTTTATGACAAGGTTATATTTTTGGGGATAACTATTGAAGAACAGATGATTGAGATATGGATAATTCATATGTTTAATATATTCTTTACTTTGAAGTAATAAAGGGTTGATGTTTTTATAATTTTGAGTTATATATTATTTATTTCCTTGGAATTGATTAGTGATTCAATTAAAATTGATTAGTGGTATTTTTAGTGAAGTTTTTCACATTTTTTTGGATTACGATACATATATTTAGTAGTGTGCGAATTTGTGAACTTGCAATAAATAACTTTTAGTATTAACGATAGAGTTGATTTTTGAAGGAATATATATTCTCATTATGGTTTAATATATTAGATATTTTGATGGTTTTGAAAGGTATGTTATAGAGAAATTATGTTATGACATATACATACATGGTTATTTGAATGTATGAAACATTAACATTATATGATAAATGATAAGTAACTTGATATAGCCTAAAAGTGTATGGTAGATTTCATATTACAAGTTATATACTAAATAATTAATATTTTAAGAATACCCTCACATACATTCATTAGTGAATAATAATTAAAATTGAGAGGATGTAATTTATTTAATGGGGGATATGTAATAAACTGAGATTTAGCTGTGCATTTTTCTTAAATAAATAATTTGTTTAAAATCTTATTCGATATGTAATATAGAACTAAAATGAATCCATGATATGTTTTGACCATTAAAACCAGACCATTGAATTAGTGGTTGTGATTAGGTGTAACCGTATTATGAAATATATTTATAAGGAATGTAAACCTAACTTTTAATCCCTATGAAATTTAATTTATATATCTAAAACAAATAAAAAGATCATTTTATACTAGAAAATGTATTTTCAAAAAAAATTCGTTTTTATGTGACAAGAATGTATATTTTAAGAAGATTTTGATTAATTGATGAAAAATTGAAAAAAAACAATGTTAATTTATTTATTAAATGATAAGAAATAATAAGAAGTATAATTATTATTCTAAAAAAATAGGATTCCCTATAAAAACAGATTTTCAATATATTTAGTAATTTTATTAAAAAAATTAAATCTATAATTTTTATAATTTTAATTTGAAAAAATTAAATTAATTGTTAGATTTATAATTCCAATATAATTTCAAGATTAAGTTTTAGTATTTCTTTTTAAAATTTTATAGGTGAATAGTGAAAAATAACATTTTTACAATTAACATGAATTGTTTGAAATTATTAGTATATAAATATGAGTTTAAATTCATAAAAACATTTTATGATAAAAAATATGTATTTTATAAGTGAATTTATAATTTTAAAAGTTTTTTTTAAAATTTATGAATGCATATTTTACATTTTAAAACTTAAGTTATAATTTTGAAAAATTGTCTTTAATGCATTATATAATAAATATTTTAAAGATGATTTTTATAACTTTTTAAAACTAAATAAAACAAATTATATTTATAAATTGGAATAATTATATAGAAATTATATAATAAATATTATTTTTTATTAAAGGATAAATTACTTAGGTCAAAACAGGTTACCATAGAGAAAACCAAAATGGTAAAAATGAGTAACCTAAGAGGTAAAGGATGTAACATGTTAAAAACATATTTTTAATTGCATTTATGAGGTGTGTATCAACCTTATCTATCGTAAAATCTATTATATATCAATTTTATAGCCACTTTTCTTTAGAGTGATTTCCCATTATTGAATAGTTTTGGGTATTTATAAAAATGTCATCCATTTTCACTTATAAAAGGGGATCTCCCCCCTCACTTAACCTCATAAAAAACCACCTAATATCGATAAAAAATCTTCCCAAACCTCTCATCACCCTTCATGAAACATTAAATTGGTTTTTTTATTCTAAAAATACCATACCTCAAAGGTTTAACCACCTTTTCAAGGGAAATAATCCAAGAAGTGAGATTTAAATTTATAATCACTCCTTTCTCATTTATATTTCTTTATATAAATTTCATCCTTATAAAATTACATTAAAACTTCTTAAAATAATAAAATCAGTATCATTTTTATAATATTATGTTATTATAATAATGGTTCAAAAATAAACCACCTTGGATTTTCTATTAATAGAAATGAAACTATCATTCATGTGTTGTGCAGACTATAGCCGGAATGACACAACATGATTTGTTTTCCTTAACCAACTTACAAGGATGGAAAAAATTGGGAATTTAATATATAAGTATAATATATATAATATATATTATTTTATTAAATTATAAACTATACTACTTCTTTTCTCAATTCTTTATAAAATGGAATTAGTATCCAATCATACTTGTGGAATACCGCCTCCTGGGAATGATCGATTTCTATTTTTATCTTCATTACCTAATTAAATGGTTAGTAATGAGAATGATTTAAATGGATAAATATTAATTTTATTAAATTAATAAGATTATTTAAATACAATTTTGGTAATATGTTAACAATATTAGTGACAAACAATCATGATAAATTCACTCATCCAAAAGAGTGTTCTAAGAGAAAAAATGATTTTTTCACACTATGAAATAACTTCATATAGGTTATATTATTTTAATAATTATTTAAAAAGATACTATAACACATAAATAAACACTAATTAATATCACAGTTCTTCTATTATAAAAGTATTACAACTAAATCACTTCATAATCATCCATTAATTATAGTATGTCGTTGTTTGGGTTGGTTTAACTATCTATTTGAACAATGAAATAAATTTATAGATTGGATGTCCAAGAGAATTTAATTTATAGAATTATATGATATAAATAATTAAATAAATAGTTTTTTTATTTTTTAATTTTAATATAAAAATTTAACACATTATTTAAGAAAACAGCCTTTGTTCATTAAGAATCATCAGAACAACATCATTTCCAAATTCATCTATAAAGATCATAACCAAAATACCCATTGAATGAAACTGTAACATTATAAATAATTAAAAATAATAAATCCCATTTCCTTTAGTATTTTTTAATGATTTATTTTTTGAGAATAATTAATAACAAAATTTCTTTTATGAAACTAGTTCAAAACAATCAAGACTACTGACACTCGATATTGAAAATAGATAATAACTAACAAATATAAATATTTAGAATAATTATAAATTAATTTTAAAAAATATTGCATATATTAATATTTTATAAAATAGTTTATTAAAGTATTTATGTTTCTATACAGGATATTAGAGTGTATTTAACTAAGTAGGGAACCAAGGTAAGAGTTTTTCTTAGTCTCAACTATAATTCTTTGAGACATGTTTCATGTAATTTACTACATTTCCTTTGTATGGTTTTATATTGATTAACTATCCCATGAATTTTATATTCTATATTTCCTTATAATTATTTTTATATACTAATATAAATAAATTTATTTTCTACAAATACCTTTTGACTCAAGTGTTACCTAAATCGTAATAGTTTTTAGTAAATCAATTTTCATTCATTAAGTTGTGATCATTCTGTTGAAGCTGTATAATATAAGTTGGGTAAATTAAACCCTTTTATTATATTATGTGGAATTATTTCATTGTTTATATTTTTTCATATAAACCCATTTTCAAATATTTTATGACTCATGGAGTATGTTTCCCATAAAAGATATTGATAACTTAAATATATTTTCCTTCAATAATAATATTTCACTAAGAAATTTTATTTTTCATTCTTGGGTTCTCACACAATAATATTTTATCATATGGTATATTAAAATAATATTTTGGTAAAACATTTTTTAATACAAATATGTTTTAATTACTCTTTTTATAACTCGGGTTTTCAACAAAGTTATTTTCAAAGTATTAAAAAGCTACATTTCCTTTCATTATCATAAGCTTTATCTTTGGATTCACATTTCCAATAGAAAAATTTATTTCATTTTCAAGGGTCCATATTTTGGAGATTCCTTTTAAAAGTAAAAGTTTTAAAAATATTTCATATCTCATTTTAAAGATTTTCTGTTGAATTTGACTTGTAGGTTTGTATTTATGTCAATGTAGAAATTGTTTTCTAAAATCTCATTTAAGTTTTCCCCTCAATTTTTAATTTCATATTCAAATGGATTTACACTAATGGGATTTATATTAGATGACTTTTTTTCTAATATATATATATATATAATTTAGGGTATTAAACTCTTGATATAATATAACTAAATTCTTGATCCATTCTTGGGTGATATCATTCAAATCATTATATTAAAAGTATTTTTTCATCTATATAAACAACCTTCTGAGTTTCCTTTTTTAAATTAGAGTTATGTTTTGGTGAAACCATCCAATTTATTTATCTAGATATATTATGAAATTCCCTTCTATTTTTGATCAATTATCTATCCCCACCCTTATCTTTCCTAATCATATTCAATGTATGATATAATGTTTTTCCCAATTACTTTCCTCTGTGGTTACACTATTTTTTTCATTTGATTAAAAGTTTTTCACTTAGGTTCCATAAATTTATTGATTGGGTAAGTTATTTCCTTAACCATATTGACATTATCTATATATTATAAATAACATATTCTCTCTTATCTTGATTTAATTATATTTATGTATAAAGTTACTTGATGCCCATTTTCATTCCATGGGTAGCTTATTTTTGTTATATAAAAACCAATTTTCTTTCCATGGGGTCATTATGATATAATTTTATATGGAAGGCATGTGTATTTTTAATCATTAAGTGATGGGTGGGACCTATATATCCTTCCAATACATTGGGTAAATCTTTATATCTCATGAGATACTAGTGAAAGATAAGAGATTATCTATTCACTATGGGAAATAGGTTAATATAGCATGGTCCAACAAGGGAAATATCACAAACCAACCCAAGTCGACCCTTAACCGATCACTCGAGCCAATCCTTGGTAAGGACCGAGAGGCATTCTTGATCCTCCTAGGCTAGCGACAAGTGCCAGGGCATCAACAAAGAGAAAGTGGGAATGATTCTCCAAATGAAAATAAATGAAGCAGCAGAAAAAGGTAGAACATCGCATAATAAATAGATGACACAGAAAAACAAGAATGACCAAAAACAAAAACTAACCTGACCATGACCAAAACTCCTCGTGACCCCAAGAGTAACTCTCAAATCCACAACTAACTCTCACCCACAACAAACAAGATCAAGTCGAACCTACAACAGAAAGTAAAAACAAGAAAACAATCTAAGCATGAGTATAAAAAATTAGTAGGAATGTCCAACAATCTATTCCCAAAGCACTAACTTTAAATACATAATTTACTAATTCTATGTTTGAAATACATTATATAAAATATGGGTTTTCACACACACTTTTCATTTCTAAAACAAGTAACAACCCATTTCACTTTTTAATTATAAACGTGTTTATGGTTTGAAGGAAAAAGATACATTATGTTTTAAGTAGATTTCGACAAACAATTTAACATCCTATTTTTTTTTAAACCATAGGAAAACCATACTCACACAAAACACACAATTAGGGAAATGAAGAAAGTGGCACACGGGGGAAACAACCAAACTAAACACCAAAATCATCTTCCACATACAAATAAGTGCTAAAGAAAACATGGGTCTAACATAGGAGCTCGTGAACAATACAAAACGTACTATACATGTGACTCATCCTGAAGGCATGAAATACTCAATGACGTCATAACTCTCTAACCCTTGACTCTCACCCAACCTATCCTAGTTGATGTTCCCAATACTATAACAACAATAATAAAAGAGTATCCCCTTCTATGGGCCACTAGCCAGTGCATAATATAAACTAGTATAACAATCGTTCATAGAAATTCACTTACTATGCTGGGTTCCCATGCTAATTACTAAAATAAAATAGGGGTGAGTCAGAGAAGTCAATCAATTAACCAATCATGATGCAAAAAAATCACACACAATAACTCACACCATCAACATACATAATAAGATCACCCCTGAGTAACTCCAAAGAGAGTTTTCAAAATAATTTATTTAATTAAAGTGCCAAAAATGCCTTATGTAACTTAAAAAAATAGAGAAAACATCATTTATCAAAATAAACCAATGAATTTTCTCACACATGAGAAGAAAACATTTAACATCAAACCAGAACCACACTTAAAATTCATGAATTATATTCAAAGTTCAAACTGACATTCTTTCATAATTGTGCATCAATTCATCAGGAAAGTAATTCAAGTGGCATGCATAAAATAAACACATTCATTTAAATAAATTAATTATTCCAAAAATAATTATCCAATATTATTTATCATTTATCAAAAATCAATGAAATATCAATTAATTACTAAATTCTAAATTTAAAGGTGAGTGTAGTGGGGAACCTACCTCAAAGAAGAACCAAGATGAACATTCCACATCTTGATGCTTTCTAACCAGAAGATACTGCCACCTGCTTTCACACACATACTTTCACACACACACACACACACCCATCCTTAATCCAATTCACCTATTCCCCATGCCATGAGGGAATACGTACATGGAGGACAGACAGACAGACAGACACACACACACACACAGACACACACACACAGATATATATATGTGTGTGTGTGTATGTGTGTACATACCTAAGAATATGAGTGTGTGCCCTAGAAGACGTTAAAAACCCACTACAATAAAAATTAAAGACTCAAAAACACCACAGTAAGGTTAACACGCTTACAATAAAATACCAAGAACTCAAAATTAATTACCAGAGACTCACAAACTACAAAACTCCAATTATAAACTAAGAAAAGATTAAAAAAAAGGGGAAACTACCCAAAGCAGTATGATAAGGGTCTAACACACTATAAAAAAAATACTAGAGCATTAAAACAAACAAAGACCCTAAATAAAGGGTGAAAAACATTATAGAAATATAAAACCTTACCTCAAATCAATGATGGAGAATCCAAACTGGTTCAAAATATCTAACGCACATAAAAATACTTCCAAAACATAATATTCTCCACATATAATATTTAATAAACTATTTAGAAGTTTATGAAACAATTTTAAATAACACCGCAAGGATTTTACGTCAAAACACGCCCAACGATCCACTCTTTAAGTATAACCACATACCAAGACTATTTCAAATTACGATTCGCAAAAGTTTCTTAATTTAATAATTTATTCAAACTTATAAACTAATTTTAGTTAATATAAAGAAAAACATTGGACAGATACAATATACCAAATTTTGAAATATAAAACTCATTTCCAACCAACTTCACATAAAGTAAATTATTTTAGACATTGAAAGTCACCAATTAGTTATCACAAACATAGAAAAATACCTGAAAGATGTGAATCCAAAATCAATAAGATTTGTGTAAGGAGAAACCCACCTCAACATCCTGGTGGAAAGAAAATGCACGCCTGAGACAACTACATGATATCATTCACACCTCAAACACATGCTTCAAAATCTTAATTTAACCATGCACAAACAAGATTGATCCCAAATTGAAGGATAGACTCAATAGAACAACCCAAAACATATAGGATTTGGAAAAAACAAAAAACTCATCAAGAAAACCCAATACCAAGGGGGAGTTCGGGTCACACCGTAGAGGAGGAGTCTGGCTGGAGAGATGCTGACAAGGGGGAGGCGGCGTCGACAGCAGGGGGTATGCAAAGAGTGTGCGCTGTGGGCCTAGTTTCTTGGAAGGCATAAGGGCCGCAGATTGGGGGTGTTCTATAGCTAAGATGGGTGCAGTGATGGGAGGGAAGACAACTTTGGGGGCGCTGTGCTGTTGCTGGACGGACGTCGTGCTGGATGGAGGTCACGCTGTTGGGGATGGTCAGAGGGGAGGCGGCCTGCGGGAGACTGGGGCAGGGAAGGGGGATCCGGCAGGAGGCTGGTGCATCGAAGGGGGAAGACAACGTCAGGGTTCCACTGGCCGGACATAGCAGGGATGGGGGGATGACATGCTCATGATGGAGAAGGAGAGGGGGAGTGGGGGGGGGCATTAGGGTTCCACATTTTTTTTAATTTCATTTTTTTCATTATTTCAATAAAAAAAACTAAAAGAAATAATAATAATAATAATAATAATAATAATAATAATAATAATAATAATAATAATATTGTAAAAATAAAAATATTAAAATTATTCCTGTCATTCTTATAATAATTAATGTTCTTTTAAAAAATAAAAATTATAAATGATGCAACAAATTTCAAAATTTACCATTTTAATTTTCTGAAGACAGGCGGATCATGCCAATCCTGGGCGAAGTCGCGCGGGGTTTCCAAACCGCGCTCCACCCATGTGCCCAATGACATTAACTCAAGAATGAACACCTTTTGAAATAACTCAAAATTTTTGTTCGGGATTCAACCCAGGCCTCGATTTTTTTTTTAAAATCCAATGAAATAATAAAATAAAAATAAATGGAAAACTCAGGGTGTGACAATTCTCCCCACCATAATGATTTCCACCCTCGAAAAGCCACAACTAGATCTAGAACCAAATATAAAATTTCTTAAGTGTCACCCACCTCTAAAAGTTTAAGAACCTCATGTTGATCGATCCAAACAGACACTAAAATCCCATGACACAGAACTCATCCTTAAAACACAAACAACTTAACCACTAACAAATAGAACCCAGACTATCCCTTTCAACCAAGGAATGAATGAACTTAAACTACCTCTAACACATATTCCCATAATATTATTCCAACGACACCATTGGGTGCAATCTAATCCCAAAATTTACTCAAGAGGAAGAACTTAAAATTGGATAGTTCTGCACGAGACCACCTACCACTTAAAATAATACCCTAAACGAAACTCTGATTCTGACATGGGGATTCCCGAATAGACTCCACACTATAACGATTGGTCTAACACTAAATTACTTCAGGTGTAACTCTATGGGACCCACTGTGGGTCTCCCCACCATAATAAATGACCAGATTAATTGAATTTGAAAACATCCCATATCGACAAAAAAACCCCACCATGAGGGGGGGGGGGGAGAAGGGAAGGGCCCAACTGATAAAGCATCAAAAATACCATCATCGCTATATCAACTACATCACTCCCTTAGAAGAACCCAAACCATGACACACTAATGAAAAATATTAAACCAATGACCCTTTTCACTACTGGGGTTCTCCTGACTACACGCCAGTTTCACTCTAGAGCCTATGGATGGAGCTCTTATGATTGAAGAATTTCCTTCCTCGCAGTCGGCTTCAAAAATTCCCAAACATAACACATAAACCAGAATTTTACCAAACACACTTCCAATAAAATAAAG
The DNA here is from genome assembly GCA_963277665.1 of Viscum album. Taxonomy (NCBI): domain Eukaryota; kingdom Viridiplantae; phylum Streptophyta; class Magnoliopsida; order Santalales; family Viscaceae; genus Viscum; species Viscum album. The sequence goes on from OY728126.1 coordinate 338,424,148, forward strand.
GTTTCAAAGAGGTTTGACAATAACCATTCTAGTAACTGAAAGAAAGAAACAATACATGATACATCATGAGATGACCACTAATTCCAGGTAACTCTATAAAGAGAAACCCCAAATTGATCCCAAACATTGTCCTACTCCTATTGATAGGATGAGGTGACCTTCGACGAGCCAGGTTTGGATTCTATGTGATTCTTAGAAATACCTCGGCAGAACCACTACAAGTGACCCAAGCGCCCACAAGTGTGGTAGAGTTTTATATTACTCTACCACATCAGCTTTTTTATGACCCTACTTACCACAATGGTGATAGATCACAACATTGTGCTATGAACAAGATTACTGATGGTCTGAAGGCATCTCAATTCCTCTATTAGAGACACCAACATTAGCCCACCTCCCATTATTTATATCAACATCCTCTACATTGCTTCCCATGGTCGGGGAAGGATTTTCCACCTCAGGTCCTCCTGTTAACTAAGCTTCAACAAGAATGGATTTCCCCACAACATCTAAAAAGGTGGTTAGGTTGAGCTCTTCAACTTTCGATTGTAGTTCAGAATGAAACCCAAGATCTAAATGCCAAGCTTTCATGATATCATTTCTAACAAACCCTAGTTCATATGGGGCTATGTCCAGAATATAATGAAAGGATTCCAACACAGATCCAATAGCTTGCTGAAGACTGCACAACTCCATCCTCTTCCTCACATTTTTTCACCTCATAGAAATACTATTGGATGAATGAAGACATAAAGAACTCACAGGTGAGATATTCTCGAGGCTTGCTTCGAGACACAGACTTCCACCATTTCCATGCTGGACCTTCAAGCATAAAGGTTACCAATTTCACCTTCAATGACTTAAGCGGTGTGAGAAAACAGAAGTTTCTCTCAATCTACCACAACCACTCATCCTCCTCAAGAGGATATTATTGACCCTAAAATAGGTGAGGGTTTAACCTCTAAAAATTGATGACATAGTCTATGGGCTAACCAACCAGAGGATTTTCTAAGGGCGCACTACCCGAAGCTGCACCTTGGGCATTCATCAAATCTTTATGGGGGAGAACACTAAGGAACAATTAAACAAAGGACTTAATCAAAACATGGTCATTTCCATTTTAAATTCAAAATTTCACAATATCCAAAATAAAACATTACATAACAATTCTTATAATTTATGAAGACCCAAAGGATTCACTAGGGGAAACTAGTACCGATGGGTGACTCGGACATATGGTTGGTGGCCATACACCAGTCACACCACCGTCACATAGAGTAGTCTAGGGAAATATCCTTGGCTCCACATGGCTTGCCAGGTCCTGAAGGATCACGAGGATACTTTCCCAACTCACTTTTCAGTTCCCAACATAAAACAATTCAATGGAACCAAAAATACACTAAAAACCCAGACATCCTATAGTAACCCGAGGTTCAGAACGAGCAAGGGTTCATGATGTCCTTCCTGCACCTACATATCAAGTCCAAACAATTATAGTCCTTCTACCATGACAAACCCAAATAAAAATGGGCATCTGAAAGACAATGTCCACTCAAGAGACAACCTACTATGATACCATTTTTTCACGAACCAACCCAAGTCGACCATGAAACGGTCACCCAAGTCGATCCGCATTAAGGCCCGAGAGGAATTCCTGATCCTCCTAGGTTGGAATCAAGTGTCAGGGAATCAACAGAGGGAAAGTGGGAACAATTCTATCAATGAAAACAAATAAAGCAGTGAAAAGAGGTAGAACAATGAATAGTAAATAAATAACACAGAAAATCAAGAACGACCAACAACAACACACTAACCCGACCACAAAAAAAATCCTCATGACCCCAAGAGTTACTCTCTAATCCACAACCAACTATTTCCCATAAAAAACACGCTCAAGCCGAACTTGCAAAAGAAAATGAAAACCAGAAAACACTATATGCATGAGTATTAAAACTCGGTAGGAATTCCCAACAATCTATTCCCAAAGAACTATCTTTAAATAAAGAATTTAATAATTCCATTTTTGAACTACATTATATAAAATATTGGTTTGCACACACACTTTTCATTTATAAAACAAGTAATAGCCCATTTCTATATTTAATTTAAAAGAGATTTTAAGGTTTGAAGGAAAAAGATGCACTAAATTTTAAAAAAATTTCTGCAAAAAATTTAAAATAAAAATTTTTGTTGTTAAACTAGAGGAAAACCATAAGCACACATAACACACAATAAGGTAAATAGAGAAATTGGCACATGGGGGCTAGCAATAAAACTAAGCACAACAGTTGTCCACCATGTAACGTCCCGGTTCCAGAAGTCACCCAGAGGTGCCCCATACCTGGTTGGTCACATGGCCTCAAGAACATTTCCCTGAACACTAGAGGCTTCTGACTAGCAGCAAGGGCCTTGGGTGTGATAGTGGGGAAACTATTCCCTCATTGGCAGAGTAAAACAGTAGAAGTAAAATAGATATACAATAGAGGAAGATGTAATAATACTATACAGTAGTAAACAACAGAAGACTAAAATTAAGAACAACTAGAGCACATATATAAATGATGTACAATACATATGTCTAAAAATACAACCAAACATTTTAGAATACTTAAATATAGTACTATACCAATGTACAAGAAAAATAGGTAAACAACCCCCCAACATCACAAGCCATATCTTGGTACCATGCTCTCCAGATCCAAAGCAGTCAAGTACTTGAAGTACAAGGGCGCTTTCCCTTATCTATACCTACAAAAATATAATATATTTAGGACCAGAAGCATGGCCCAAATAGGGTGTGAGACTAAATCCCAGTAGGCAACCACCACAAGATCTGTGGCTAACAGTCAGTGAATATATATGACAGACAATAATGTAAGCGAAGCAGTAAACAGGGAAGTACTCAAAAGTAAACAATTCCATGGTTTCAAAGCATTCAGTTCCACATAGAAAGTAAATAGATAATCAAAATAGTTAACCCTCCTGGTATTATTCATAGCCTAACCCCTCTGGTTCAACCAAACAAGTACAAGAAAGCAGCTAAAATCAAATGGTAACCCTCTGGGAAGTACTCACAACCTAACCCCTCAGGTTCAACCAAACAAGTACAAGCAAGCAGCTAAACACAAATGGTAACCCTCTGGGAAGTACTCACAGCCTAACCCATCTGGTTCAACCAAACAAGTACAATCAAGAAGCTAGAAACAAATGGTAACCCTTTGGGAATTACTCACAGCCTTACCCCTCTGGTTCAACCAAATAAGAAAAGAATGTAACTAAACAAAAATGGTAACCCTCTTGTAAGTAATCACAACCTAACCCCTCTTGTTCAACCAAACAAGAAAAGAAACCCTCTGGGAAATACACTCAGTCTAACCCCTCTAGTTTAGCTTAAGCATAGACTCTCTAAGGAAGCACTCGCTTTCAATTCCTCATATAGTCTCGTATCGGTAACTAAAGGAACTCCGGGAAAGCACTTACATCACATTACCCCTGTGGCCTGCATTGAGGAACTACAAACAGTATCAAGAATCACTTACATCAATTACCCCTATGGTATCGCATCATAACAGTAAAACATACACTCTGTAGAAGCCCTTACATCCATTCTCCCTATGTTCCACTACACCAGGTTCTCACGGCCCTGTGTAAGTCAAGCAAGCATAGAAATGTGTATTGGCCAAAGTAAACCTCAAGAACTACTTGGATAGCAGTCTATAACATATCAGCATGTCAGACAAAGAAATCACTCCATCCTTCAATACTAGGCATGGTAAAAAACAAGGCATCTTAACAGGCTAAGCAGGACCAAACAGTCATAAACCAACATGCATGGGAAACCACTTCCAAAGCATAAAATTTTACCCAATTCACATTCAATTAGCCTCTATTATAACATACAAGTATAGTAGGCAACTAATAGGGCTAAAACTGTAAACACGTAATACCTCATTCAAGGGTATTGGGAAATTTTGCACATATAACTTAAAGAATTTCTACAGAATGGCACAAACCACCTACCTTGGTGTTGCAGGATCATTATACATGAACCTCAAGCCTTGAATTTCCCATTAACTCCGTAGATCTACAAAAACATCTAACAAATTCAACCAAGGATAACTCTTGAATGAGAAGGAATCAGGAAACAAAGCTCTAATAGAAGGAAGAGCTTACTGAGGTGGTTCTAATGCAATCGACGATGATAAATTTGGAGAACAGACGCATGATCGCAGGCTTATAGAAAGATCATGGTCGTGTGGACACTCTCAGATGAACCGGAACTAGAAGGAGGGATTTATTACAATTAGACGCGACCCTGGTCCATTTAATAAAAAAATACATGGTGTGTACTTTGTAAGTACACAACGTGTACTTTCCCTTACCGATCCCTGCTTTAGGTGGCCTCTAAGTCACCATACACGGTTGTGTGCATGACCGCTACACGGCCAGCACACAGCTACCCACATTAACCGAGTACAAGAAGTGCACTTCAAAAATTTCAATTAACTCCTATTTTCCTAAAAAACATCAGAAAAAGGAAACAAATACCCGAAAAGAAGATCCGGTTCATACAAACTTCCACCCTTAAAGTAATTCGTCCCCAAATTTCCCTAGAAAGGCGACCTAGAAGAAGAATCCCCAAACGACTCTGACCACTGAGATCGTACATCAGCCTTCCTCTCCCAAGTCGCGTTCTATACTCGCCCGTGCTACCATAACAACCGTACCAGAGGAACATACCGACCACTGAGAACCTTCGTACTTCAATAAACAATCCAGATAAGATTCTACTCGAACAATGCATCCACCTCAAACTCGAATTCCTTCGGTTGGAAATCATGAGACAAGTCTGAGAAATAACGTCGAAGTTGAGAAATGTGGAAAATGTCATGCATAGCCTGACACCTCTGAGTTAACTATAACCGATAGGCAGCCGACCCTACTCTCTCCAAAACCTCAAACGGCCCGACGTACCTCGGTGAAAGTTTACCCTATCTCCTAATCCTCATGTGTCCCAACCTTAGTGTGACATGCATGAAAACCGGATTTATGACCTCAAACTCTAGAGGTCATCTCTGTTGATCAGCATAAGACTGCTGTCGAGACTGTCCAGTAGCCATCCTCTTTCAAATCAACTCTATCTGCTCTGTGGTCTTTTGGAAAAGATGAGGTCCCAACATAGCTACCTATCCTGCCTCCAAACAACACAAAGGTGATCGGCATGGACTACCATACAAATCCTCATAAGGTGTCATCTGAATAGTTCCTTGAAAACTATTTTTGTAGGAAAACTCCAAAAGAGGTATGTGATTCTTCCACGAACCTCCAAAATCAATGATGCATGCTCACAGCATATCCTCAAGAACCGGAATCATATGTTCAAAATAACCATCTGTCTGAGGGTGGTAAGCTATACTCAAAAGTACCTGTGTACCCAAAGCCTTCTGAAGCCCCTTCCAGATCCGAGAAGTAAAACATGAATACTTTTCTGAAATAATGGAGTGTGGAACTCCATGTAAACATAAAATCTCATGGATCTACAATCATCCCAGCTCATCAACACTGAAGGCCTCCTTTATCAGCAAGAAGTGAGAAACCTTCATGAATCTGTCAATGAAAACCCATACAACATCATTCCCTCGAGGAGACCTTGGTAAACCTATCACGAAATCCATCACGACATCATTCCACTTCCACTCGATAATAGTTAACTGATGCAAAAGCCCCACAGGTCACTGATGCTCCGCTTTCACCAGCTGATAGGTGGAACACCTCATAACAAACCCAACAACATATTTCTTCATACTTGGCCACCAATACTGACAATGTAGATCATGATACATCTTGGTGACACCAAGATGAACTGCCCAAACCGAGGAATGAAAGTCCCGCATCAACTCCTGGAATATGTCTATCGAAATCCATACGCCACTGGAAATGCAAGATCTCATCCTTGCCTATGGTCCATCCAGGAATAGGGTCCTCTCCTGAAACACTCTCCCATAGGACTAGGCCTTTAGAATCTTATAGCTACCTCATTCACACTCGATCAAGAAGAGTAGAGGTAACTGCTATAGAAGAATGAAACGTCCACCCCTGTCTATCATGCACCTCCAAATGCATCTCAGAGAATAGAGCAATAAGTTGCCACTCACTGCTGGCCTCCTGAACTACCTGTATCTAAGTCCTCCTGCTCATCGCATTTGCCACTACGTTGCCTTTCCCAGGCGTAAAGGTAAGATTGAAATCAAAGGACTAAAGGTACTCAACCCACCTTTGCTGTCTTAAATTCAGATCACGCTGAGTGAAGATATACTTGAGACTCTCGTGGTTGGTGAAAAACACAAAATTCTCTCCCGGAAGATAATGTCTCCAAAATTGTCAGGCGTGAACAAATGCTTCCAACTCAGGATTGTGTGTTGGGTAAATCCTCTCATGTGGCCTCAACTTCCAAGACCTGTATGCGACAACTCCTTCTCCCTGTATAAGAACTGCTCCCAGCCCGATACCTGAACCATCACAATAAACAATGTAGCTCTTTCCCAGCTCTAGAAATTCTAGTATCGGTGCTGATGTCAACCTCCCTTTCAGTTCATGAAAGGATGATTGAAAAGAATCTGACCATAATAACTTTTCACCCTTCTTAGTCAGGCCTATCAGTGGAACTTCTAAGCATGAAAAGTTATGTATGAAGCACATGTAGTATCCAGCCAGTCCTAGAAAACTTCATACCTCAAAGATGTTCTTCAGATGCTCCCAGGAAACTACTGCTCTCACTTTCTCTAGTTCAACTTATACTACTTTCTCTAAGATAACATGACCTATGAAGTGAATTTGGTCTATCCAAAAGTGGAATTTTGAGATCTTATCATATAACTAATGATCTCTCGGTGTACTCAAAATGATCTCAAGATGTGTAGCATGGTCATGTCAAGTGTGATAGTACACCAATATATCGTCCACGAAAACAACCATGAAAGAATCCAAGTATGGATGGAACACTCAGTTCATCAGTTCCAGGAAAACTGTTGGTGCGTTCTTGAGACCTAACGACAAAACCACATACTCGTATAGACTATACCAGCTCTGAAAGGTTGTAAGAGGTATATCAGATGGTCTAACGCGCAACTGATGATAAATGGATTTCAAGTCAATCTTCAAGAACACCTATTCTCCTCGAAGCTAATCAAAGAGATCATAAATCCTTGGAAAGGGATATCTGTTATTCACCGTCAACTAGTTCAAATTCCAATAATCCACACAAATTATGAGGGTACCATCCACCTTCTTTGTAAACAGGATAGACGAACCCCAAGGAGAAGTACTGGGTTGGACAAAAACCTTATCCTGTAACTCCTCCAACTGCCTCTTGAGCTCCTAAAACTCTGGTGTATCCATCCTATAAGGAGGAATGGACACCGGTGCCACTCCACGTACAAGATCAATAGAAAACTCTACCTCTTGCTCTAGAGGAAAACCTAAAAAGTCCTCTAGAAAGACATCTCTGAAATGATCCGCCATCAGAGGAAAGTCCATCTGTGAAGTCCCCTGGTCATCTAGATATAGACTAGAAATCTGGGCTGTAACTCCTCCCAACCCATGATGCTCAGGTCCCACTCTGCTCGTCTGGACATCCCATTCACCCTTATGAAGAAACGATCTTTCCTCTGGTGATGTGAAACTCACCCTACGGTGATAGCAATTGACAATATCCTGGAAGGGAACTAACCAGTCCATTCTGATGATGAGATAATAGCCTGTCATCTATAAGACATAGAGGTCCCATAAGAAGTGACACCCACCAACCTCTAGAGGGAACTACTTACACTATCTTACACTAACCATTATTGTCCCAACGGTGTGTATAGAATCAATATTTCAGCATAAGAAAAGACACAAAGGCCAAGGCTCTCCATAACAGCAAAAAATATAATGCTATGGGAAGCTCCTATATCGAAAAGAGCAGAAGCTAAAACTGTGGTAATAAGAATTGTACCTCGAACTATAGAGGGTCTGGGATCTAGATCCTGCTAGGTCTACTCCACTGCAAAAGTCTGGCCTATACCGCGGCCCTGTGACCCTGTATGACCACTTTGAGCTGATCCACCATGCGGTCACTGAAAGCCCGGTGACTGACTACCATGGTCGCGACCTCCACCTCAGCCTGAATGGCCAGAAGAACTCCAGTTCCCATACTGATGAGAAACTGGCAGCGCTGGTCCTAGACGTAGAATAAGGTCCTAGCCTTAAACCATACTTAATCTTGAGTTATTACAAGATTACACATTGAGGATCTTTTCAGGTTTAGAGTTTTAAAGAATTAGATCATAAAACTTGCATTACATTCCACATTTAAACAAAGTGGTTACATAAAAGATATTATTCATTTTTCCCATCAACGGAAACATATTTAAAAATAAATCATGGATTCTTTCATGACACTTCCTTGACACTATCATCATATCATTTACCTTTCCCTTGACCTGTGAAAAACATTTCAAAAAAAAAACTTGGGATGAGCATAAAAAGCTCAGTAAGGGTTATAAAAATATGGAAAGGAAACATGAGTTCATATATACATAAGAATGAAATCATACTTTACCCATAAAACATAGGCATATCAAAACATGAATAAATCATAGAAATCATAAGACATAAAAGGTAACTTGACGCATTCATAACATTCTTATGTAGGGAGTAACCCTCTTGGTTACGTTTGGAATACCCACCACAGTATATTCTATAAATCTATTCCGATAAACCTTAACGTTTCACTCCTTCGCATTACCCAATGCATTGGAGAGCTATATCAGGATCACCCACCCTTAGTTTATCACGGAACCACCCGTCTTCATAACAATACCCAAGAACCATAATATAATCTTATCACATAAATCATGTATAAAGGAAACATAACATTTCCACCTTTCAATAACAAGATTTCAATACAACACATTTATATAAAAACATTATGAAAACCATTTTCAATACCAAAATAAAATAAAAGTAAAACATGGTATTTATTTTTCTTTTAAAAAGAAGGTATGGCTTGTAGAGGAAGCCGAAACTCAAATAATGGTCACATCGGTGGAGAAGTCGTTGTTGCCACATACGTATGACAAAAACATTCCCTTTTTGTCGTTTAGTAAACGCTTCGTAGAAAAAGATTCCTTTTGAATAAACGTAAAAGTCAAAGGGGTTTATACACCGTATAAAATAAAGTTGTGTATAAAACAAAATATGCCTCAATGAAAGGATATTGAGACAAAGTCCCATACAAAGATGGTATCCTTGGATTAAGGATAAATCAGTTACATAATTATGTGTGAAAATCGAATACACGAAATATAAGTGGGTATTAAGTGTAAAACAATTAGAGGACATTCACACATAATCATAGAATGACATATTCAAGGTGTACATGTTTATCCCAAACAATCAAAATTGGGTTAAGAAGTTCCCTTGCAAAAATTTGACAGCCTAACGACGTCACTTCCAAATTTAGAAAAAGAGTTGATGAGAGATAAAAAGGGCATCTCATCACTTGGTCATAAAATTTAAATCAATAAGGATATATAAGAACATATCCCAACATAATAGTATGTGAATTAAAGGAAATAACAAAATAAGTCTTTTAAAAAGAGGAGGGTGAAAGGTTCCCTTACCAACTTGGGTAACTTTCAAAACGTACACCCCATTGAAGAAGGGTCATAAAATAAATATGTAAATACCTGTAAATGAAATTATATTAAAAAAAGAGTATAATAATGGGAAGCACATACACCAATCAAAGGAAATGGTGGGAAATGTAGCATAAATCTCACGGGACTAAAAGTGAGATGAAAAATCCCTTACAAAAACTCGACAGCCTAATGACGCCACTTACAACTTCCAAAATGGATTTATGATATCAAATAGTGTCTCTCATAATATGTACATAAAATTAAAGTATGAGGAATATAAAATAACAACCTCAAACATAAGAAAGATGAGCTTAAAAGAAATGACATAAAAGAGAGTACTTAAAAAGAAAGAAAGAGGTTGGATCCCATACCTCGTGTCCGACTTGACTCGATCATTATTTAATCTCTTGAATAATAAACTTGAGTAAATTTCTACTTCCTTAAGAACCTTTTTCAAGTTCATTATTCCTTTTATATCACTTATTACCATTTCATGAACACTATGTTTTTATTTAAGTTAATAATGGTCGTTTTAACGATCATTGGTACTTGAGAAAAAAAACTCTTTATAATTACAAGTTGTTCATGTGGTAAAATATCCATTATATCAAGAATTTTAATTATGATGTAGATATCATATATATCATATATATCCAGTATATTCATGCATTTATAATATTACATAACATTTAGAGTTAAGAAATGAAATGCACCGTTCATGGAGACGGTAAGCCGTACGTATGCATGAACGCTACTTCCATTTCTATTTCATATTTAATGGAATTAAAACATAATGATACATAATAGAATTTTAATTCCAGTATGGTATCATATATAATATCATTAAATATATCCTTTATATGTACCGCATATGGTATTAACGAATCAAATTACTTTGAGGGGGCGGTAGTCCGCACTTCCTAAAATGAAGATATCGCGTATAGCCATAATGGAAGCCATAAAGGTATGCCATAAATGAAAAATACAGAAGCTTAAGGAAAACATAAACATATTATATATCATATATAAATGTCGTGACATCATAATGGCCACTATGAAAGGTGTTAAGAGAAGATTGAACAATCATCATTTCGTGAGGCAGCAATTCTCCATCCACAGAAACAATATGTTCTTTAACCGTTAGACGAAGGTGTGTATAAGTGTAGCTTGAATAATTAATATAAAAACATCCTAGTATATTGAAGATACTGGTGTTGTAACAAAATAAAGGAATAAAAATAGTTTATGGGGGTTGAGAAGCAAAATAAAACAAAAGGACTCAAGTGAAGACATTACCTTAAAATCGGGTAACTCCCTTTGGTTTGAGCTCAAAGGCTTCCTTGGGAAGACTTCTGACCAAAGTGAGGCTTCTAAGAGTTAGATAGAGATGTGGAAAGACAAAATGGGAAGGGGTTGGCTGAGCCAAAGGCTTTGGAAGTGTGGGTAAGGAGGTAGAGGTGGGAGCCTTTTATAAGAGGACAGGAGGGGCACTCTTGGATAGTAAAGAAATGTTACTTTATTTTAGAATGAGTTTCGGATTTTAATGGTCCCAAATTGATGTGTTTCGAGGATAAGGTGATAAGGGTTCGAAATCCACCCATACAATAGGTTTTGGACATGTATAGGTCTTATATTTTACATTATCTTTCCATTTTATTTAAATCGTTAAATAATGAGGTCATCGCTGCATTATCATGATGTCATAAATAATTTAATTTTTTTAATGTCTAAAAATTATAAAAAAATACTATGATGTATGAAATATTTTCATATTTCCAATGACTGTTTATAGTAAAAAATCTGACTTGTATAACCCCATTTAAAAATTGTTTTAGTAAAACAACTCATGTTTGTGTCATTTTAATTTTAACATTAAATAAAAAGGTATTTATGTCATTTTCAAACCAAAGTGGCTCCATGGGGTCCCCAAGCTGACCCATGGATTGTCTTGGTCATCCATGACTCATCCAATGAGGGTAGGACATGTGTCTAGGTCATTTCATATTATTAAAACATTATTTTTACCTTAAACTATACTAATTACCTCTAATCGCGATTAAAAACTTAATAAGTTAATATTCACCAAAAAATTATTTTAATCCCATTGAACCAAATTTTACTTCTTAATGACAACCATGTATTTCGGATTTTTGAAATTCAAAACACAAAGGTGGCAGAATTTCATTTAAACGGAAAATCAGTTTTTATAAGTACCACTTAGTGGTTTCACTATTCATCAAAAATTGAAGTTTTTTCAGAAAATTACCAAAAATTTACCTTAGGCTATATTTGATATTCCAAATTCAAAAATTATTTCTATTTTACAAAATTAAAAACATATAATTTGCATTAATTAATTTAATAATTAATTCCCGCTGTCAAAACAAATAGCGTGTTTTTAAGAAACAATATCTATTAAAAGATTGACACTAGTTTAAGTCCAATTTCAAAGTGAAATTAATTCCAATGACCACCATTGGATTTAATGGTAAAAATATATTCTAATTTCAATTTAAAACCAATTGAAAAGATAATCTAATCATATAAATAAATTAGATTAAAAAGAGGTTTTGAATTAAAATACAACATTTTTCACTATTCATTAAAAAATGTACTTTATCGGAAAAATACCAAAAATCTACACAAAGTAAATTTTGATGTCCCGATTATAAAAAAGAATTTTATTTTTTCAAATATAACACATAAAATTATCAAAAAGTGGATTTAAAAGAGGTTCTCCATTAAAAGGCGGTTAATCGACCTTTTAAAGAATATTAGAATGTTTACGCTTAAAATTGGATTCATTCGCATTTTTAATCCTATAACATTTATTGTAAAAAGTAAAAATATTTGAAAAACATATATAATCATTTTGTAGTTAGTTCTATTCATTCCCGCCATCACAACAACTAGGCGTTAACTACCATTTAAAATAATATTAATTTATTATTAGAGTGCAACGTAAGATTCCCAAGAAACTTGTTGTTGCGTGTTGGGTACGCCATCGACCATAGCGTCCCCTTTAAAGTTATATTAATATTTTATTCACAAATATGGATAAATGTGAAAATGTTATACTCTTTATTTACCTGGGGTGTTACATTGTTCCCTTCTTTAGGGAATTGCGTCCTCGCAATTTTAAAATTGGGCTTGGAAACTTCATTGAAAATCCCACATCGGAACAAGAGTCAGTAAAACAATCACTTTAAAATAAAGAAAAACAAGTACAAAGGTCACCCGAGTTAACCCATACGATGATTCCAAGTATGAAAATATGGACATGGAAGAAAAAACAAAGGGTCTTGTTCTGATGGAGAGTGATAGTAAACATGTCTAGGAGAAAGTTAACCATAAGAAAATCACAAACTTGTGATGGGTCAAACGGTCTTCGATTCCCCAGTAGAAAAATTTAACAGACAACACTTTTGTTTTAAGTTACTCTTCATTGAGGAATTTATTTTTGATCTTAAGGAAACATACTTACTTGTCATGTTGACTTTCAACTTTTACTAGATTTCTTACACAGACTCATACTTTCCCCAAAAGACAAGTATTTAGGAAGACTTGTTCACATTAAGAGTACTATAATCAACTTCTAGAGAATCACCTAATCCGCAAAAGAGAACTATATACTTCCCATATCTTTAGACCTTAACCAAAACCAAAACCAAAAAGGTTAGTACAATATCAGATAATCCAGAAAAGGATAACCCTTTATAAAAAGAAAATCTATTCTTAATCTCCATAATTTGTCCAACAAAACCCAGAGTTCAACGAGGACCATTCGATAAACAATTTGTCCATAAAATTCTTCAAAGTAAACTAAACTAAGATTGAAACCCAAATATTTGAAGGATTTAGTCACATATTCTTCCAAGTTAAATCGTAACATTTATCTCCAAACAACATCAGTTGCTCCTAAAGTCTCGTATTGAAAAGTAATTAACCTAATCACATATCCTCCATGATAGGTTAATCATTTTCATAAATAAACCAAAATCAACTTACTCTTAATTCATAAAGTCACCTAACTAAAAAGAATAAGTCATACTAACCAGGGACTTCACGTAGTCCAGTGGTAGGCATAAATACCAGTTGCACTTTGGTTGTGGGTTCGATTCCAACAGCTTTGTCTGGCGTGACAGGTTGTCACACGGACTGCGTGTTGTCCTTTTTGAAAAACTATATAATTCTAAAATCATTCCCCCAAAAGAGATAAAATCATCAAAAATAACCATAACATAATTTAACCTCAATTTTATCTCATGCCTTTCACTTCCATCATAACATATAGTAACCCATAATTACCTCAAAAGTAAGGATCATATAAACCCAAATGGTTCTTTATAACTACGTCTACAAAAGAATAGATAACTATTCCTTGAATAAAATTTTCATATATTAAACATCAGGGTTACACATACTATAAAAAGTCTTCTAATGTAACCCCATCATCAAAAGAGACTTAATACTCTTAAGAATTTCACCATAACTCTTGAAGCCCTTATATGTTGACTTCTTACTCATTCAACATTCTTCATGATCCATTAACCATTCCTTTCCAACTTATTATGAAATACTTCTTTCCTACAAACAAAATCATGAATCATATCCTAATATTCCAAAATAGGAAAACAAAAGTTATGAAATAATCCATACCTTTGATTGGTCATTGCCAGTTTCTTCATCCTCAATCGGAATGGAAATAGGTATTGGTAAAAGAATATTTGTACGATCTTGGTGATCCCATTCACGAAACTTCTTCATAGGACATGTGTTTGCATAATGACTATGCACACCACATTTAAAACATTTAATTGATCCCTCAGAAAGAACTTCTTTCCCTTTCCTCGAGTCAACTGGATGCTTCCTTTTTCCATGGCAGGTTCTTGCTTTATGACCTTCATTTCCACATCTATAGCATATTTCTGTCCCTTTGAAACATTTTCCTTGGTGTTTCTTTCCACATCTTTGACACATAGGTTTTTTAACACACTTAACTTTATGATTATTACCTGTAGTTCCATAGGGATTTGTTTCTTGCATATATGATGCCTTAGAGAAATCACCAAGGTTTAGGTGGTCAATCATGACTCCAGATAGTTGGTTGAAGATAAACACAAGAGTTCTCATTGCAGCTCCCATATCATTCAGTTGCTTGCTCAGAAAACTGTCACAGTTTCCTTCACATCCACTGTTACTTTGGTGCCTGCTAGATCCAGTCATTTACTAAAACCAAAAAGGTCAGTGTGAGTATATCAACAAAACCATCATGTACTAATGAGGAAGATAAACACTAAGATATACATACTCATTCACTTTATCTAAAACTAGGACTCTTTCTGAAATCCTAACCATTATGGTAATGTCACTTATGCTTAAAGAATACCCTAACCTCTAAAGATATCTAAACAGACCTCTGATACCAACTATAAGGCCCCAGCCTTAAACCTTACTTAATCTTGAGTTATTACAAGATTACACATTGAGGATCTTTTCAGGTTTAGAGTTTTAGAGAATTAGATCATAAAACTTGGATTACATTCCACATTTAAACAAAGTGGTTACATAAAAGATAGTATTCATTTTTTCCCATCAACGGAAACATATTTAAAAATAAAGCATGGATTCTTTCATGAAACTTCCTTGACACTATCATTATGTCATGTACATTTCCCTTGAACTATGAAAAAAATTTCAAAAAAAAATTGGGATGATCATAAAAAGCTCAGTAAGGGTTATAAAAATATGGAAAGGAAACATGTGTTCATATATACATAAGAATGAAATCATACTTTACCCATAAAACATAGGCATATCAAAACATGAATAAATCATAGAAATCATAAGACATAAAAGGTAACTTGAGGCATTCATAACATTCTTACGTAGGGAGTAACCCACTTGGTTACGTTTGGAATACCCACCATAGTATATTCCCTAAATCTCTTCGAAGAAACCTTAACGTTTCACTCCTTCACGTTACCCAATGCATTGGAGAGCTATATCGGGATCACCTGCCCTTATTTTATCATAGAACCACCCGTCTTCATAACAATTCCCAAGAACCATAATATAATCTTATCACATAAAACATGCATAAAGGAAACATAACATTCCCACCTTTCAATAACAAGATATCAATACAAAACATTGATATAAAAACATTATGAAAAACATTTTCAATACCAAAATAAAATTAAAGTAAAACATGGTATTTATTTTTCTTTTAAAAAGAAGTTATGGCTTGTAGAGGAAGCCGAAACTCAAATAATGGTCACGGCGACGGAGAAGTCGTTGTCGCCGCATACGTATGACAAAAACGTTGCCTTTTGTCATTTAGTAAAAGCTTCTTAGAAAAAGATTCCTTTTGAATAAATGTAAAAGTCAAATGGGTTTATACACCGTATAAAAGAATGTTGTGTATAAAACAAAATATGCCTCAATGAAAGGAGATTGAGACGAAGTCCCATACAAAGACGGTATCCTTGGATTAAGGATAAATCAGTTACATAATTATGTGTGACAAATGAATACACGAAATATAAGTGGGTATTAAGTGTAAAACAATCATAGGAAATTCACACATAATCATAGAACGACATATTCAAGGTGTACAGTTTTATCCCAAATAATCAAAATTGGGTTAAAAAGTTCCCTTGTAAAAATTCAACAGCCTAACGGCGTCACTTCCAAATTCATAAAGAGAGTTGATGAGAGATAAAAAGGGTATCTCATCACTTAGTCATAAAATTTAAATCAATAAGGATATATAAGAACATATCCCAACATAATAGTATCTGAATTAAAAGACATAACAAAATAAGTCTTTTAAAAAGAGGAGGGTGAAAGGTTCCCTTACCGACTTGGGTAACTTTCGAAACATACACCCCATTGAAGAAGGGTCATAAAATAAATATGTAAATACCCATAAATGAAATTATATTACATAAAGAGTATAATAATGGGAAGTACATACACCACTCAAAGGAAATGGTGGCAAATGTAGCATAAATCTCACGGGACTAAAAGTGAGATGAAAAATCCATTACAAAAACTCGGCAGCCTAATGACGCCACTTAAAACTTCCAAAATGGATTTATGATATCAAAGATTGTCTCTAATAATATGTAAATAAAATTACACTATTAGGAATATAAAATAACAACCTCAAACATAAGAAATATGAGCTTAAAAGAAATGACATAAAAGAGAGTACTTAAAAAGAAATAAAGAGGTTGGATCCCTTACCTCGGGTCCGACTTGACTCGATCGTTCTTTAATCTCTTGAATAATAAACTTGAGTAAATTTATAATTCCTTAAGAACCTTTTTCAAGTTCATTATTCCTTTTATATCACTTATTACCATTTCATGAACACTATGTTATTATTTAAGTTAATAATGGTCATTTTAACGATCATTGGTACTTGAGAAAAAAAATAAACTCTTTATAATTACAAGTTGTTCATGTGGTAAAATATCCATTATATCAAGAATTTTATTCATGATTTAGATATCATATATATCATATATATCCAGTATATTCATGCATTTATAATATTACATAACATTTAGAGTTAAGAAATGAAATGCACCGTTCATGGAGACGGTAAGCCGTACGTACGCATGAACGCTACTTCCATTTCTATTTCATATTTAATGTAATTGAAACATAATGATACATAATAGCATTTTAATTCCAGTATTGTATCATATATAATATCATTAAATATATCCTTTATACGTACCACATATGGTATTAATGAATCAAATTACTTTGAGGGTGAGGTAGTCCACACTTCCTAAAATGAAGATATCGCGTATACCCATAATGGAAGCCATAAAGGTATGACATAAATGAAAAATACAGAAGCTTAAAGAAAACATAAACATATTATATATCATATATAAATGTAGTGACATCATAATGGACACCATGAAAGGTGTTAAGAGAAGATTGAACAATCATCGTTTCGTGAGGTAGTAATTCGCCATCCACAGAAATAGTATGTTCTTTAACCATTAGACTAAGGTGTGTGTAAGTGTAGCTCGAATACTTAATATTAAAACATCCTAGTATATTTAATATACTGATGTTGTTACAAAAGAACTGAATAAAAATAGTTTAGGGGGGTGGATAAGCAAAATAAAACAAAAGGACTCAAGTGAAGACATTACCTTAAAATCGGGCAACTCCCTTTGGTTTGAGCTCAAATGCTTCCTTGGGAAGACTTCTGACCAAAGTTAGGCTTCTAATAGTTATAGAGAGATGTGGAGAGACCAAATATGCAGGGGTTGGGCGATCCAAAGGCTTTTGAAGTGTGGGTAAGGAGGTATAGGTGAGGGCCTTTTATAAGAGGAGCAGAGGGGCACTCTTGGAAAGTAAAGAAATGTTACTTTATTTTAGAATGAGTTTCGGATTTTAATGGTCCCAAATTGATGTGTTTCAAGGATAAGGTGATAAGGGTTCTAAATCCATGCATACAATAGGTTTTGGACATGTGTAGGTCTTAGATTTTACATTATCTTTCCATTTTATTTAAATCATTAAATAATGAGGTCATCGCTGCATCATCATGATGTCATAAATAATTTAATTTATTTAATGTCTAAAAATTATAAAAAAAAATACTATGATGTAGTAAATCCTTTTATCTTTCCAATGACTATTTATAGTCAAAAATCTGACTTGTATAACCCCATTTAAAAATTGTTTTAGTAAAACAACTCATGTTTGTGTCATTTTAATTTTAACATTAAATAAAAAGGTATTTATGTCATTTTCCAACCAAAGTGGCTCCATGGGGTCCCCAAGTTGACCCATGGATTGTCTTGGTCGGCCATGACTCATACAATGAGGGTAGGACATGTGTCTAGGTCATTTCATATTATTAAAACAATATTTTTACCTTAAACTACACTAATTACCTCTAATCGTGATTAAAAACTTAATAAGTTACTATTCACCAAAAAATTATTTTAATCCCATTGAACCACATTTTACTTCTTAATGACAACAATGTATGTCATATTTTTGAAATTCAAAACACAAAGGTGGCAAAATTTCATTTAAACAGAAAATCAGTTTTTATAAGTACCACTTAGTGGTTTCACTATTCATCAAAAATTGAAGTTTTTCAGAAAATTACCAAAAATTCACCCTAGGATATATTTGATATTCTGAATTCAAAAATGATGTCTATTTTACAAAATTAAAAACATATAATTTGCATTAATTAATTTAATAATTAATTCCCGCTGTCAAAACAAATAGCGTGTTTTAAGAAACAATATCTATTAAAAGATTGACACTAGTTTCAGTCCAATTTCAAAGTGAAATTAATTCCAATGACCACCATTGGATTTAATAGTAAAAATATATTCTAAATTAACTTTAAAACCAATTTAAAAGATAATCTAACCATATAAATAAATTAGATTAAAAAGAGGTTTTGAATTAAAATACAACATTTTTTACTATTCATTAAAAAAATGTACTTTATTGGAAAAATACCAAAAATCTACACAAAGTAAATTTTTATGTCCCGATTATAAAGAAGAATTTTATTTTGTCAAATATAACACATAAAATTATCAAAAAGTGGATTTAAAAGAGGTTCGCCATCAAAAGGCGGTTAATCGACCTTTTAAAGAATATTAGAATGTTTACGCTTAAAATTGGATTCATTTGCATTTTTAATCCTCTAACATTTATTGTAAAAACTAAAAATATTTGACAAACATATATAATCATTTTGTAGTTAGTTCTATTCATTCCCGCCATCACAACAGCTAGGCGTTTACTACCATTTAAAATAATATTATTTTATCATTAGAGTGCAACGTAAGATTCCCAAGAAACTTATTGTTTCGTGATGGGTACGCCATCGAGCATAGCATCCCCTTTAAATTTATATTAATATTTTATTCACAAATATGGATAAATGTGAAAATTTCATACTCTTTATTTACCTAGGGTGTTACACGTAGAGTCATAGAAGAACCCCTATCACCAGCTACTAGTGAAAAGATATGACAGAAGCACTGAAGATAACCTACGTTTCTACAATATCGGTAGTACACTAGATCTATCAGGGAATGTGGCCTCGTATGCCCACTCTTCCTGCACTGGTAGCACACCACCTGGATACCAGAAGAAGTATGTCGCCTCCTTGGATCACCATGCGAAGACCCCCTGTGGTGCTTCCTACTGTCTGTAAGAGGGATACTAACTCTGGATGTCGAACCGCCCTAGCTCATAAATCCAAAATCCCTCATATTACGCTCTGTGATTAGTGCCTGGTTGACGATAGAAGTGATGGAAGTCAACCTGAAGATGTTCACCTGAGATCAGATGTCGTGCCTGAGACCATCCTCAAACTTCCTTGCCAGGAATAACTCATCACCTCCTGGAATAGGTGTGAAGCACTGAAACTCAGTGAATCGAGAAGAATACTCCATAACTAAAAGAGTACCCTACTCTAGACTCATAAACTCTCAGGCTATATCATCCCTCAAAGTCTCTAGTTAAAAGTAGTCATAAAAGACACATTAGAACTCATCCCAGACCATGACCTACTGGATTCCCGCCTGTGAGATCACATCCCACCATCTCTTGGAAAAGTACCAAAGCATGTACATAGAGAGCTTCACCCTCCTATCTGGAGGCATATCTAGATGATCTAAGATAGACATAAAGGCCACTAACCATGACTCTACAGCCTGAGGTCCTCCTTCCGCAGTGAATGTGGGAGGATACTGCTACTGAAAAACCCACATCAGCTCTGCCATCGACGAGGTAGGAAGCGGTACTCCTTGGAAGGCCCGCATGATCCTCATGAAGCCCTATTGGAACTGTGCATCATCACATGTGTCTAGAATGATAGCTGGTGCCAAGACTGGCACAACTAGAGGATTTGCTGGAAGTCCTTAATCAGCCATGTCTGGTGTCTGATCGTTACCTTGAAACTGGCGTACAACTAGAGGATGTCTTAGTGACATAAATCTGCAAGGTCAAACTCACACCTTTGATCAAGATTAATAGGGACTAAAACATATAAGTATAAGAATGGAACAGGAGAAGTAAAGCATTCATGTTTTTCAAAATATGGATACACGACATGTTTAATGCCTATACGATGTGTTCCCTGAAGCCTTACACATGGCGTGTAGTCCTACTACAACTGGCCGTGTAACACCCCAAACACGCGGTGTGTACTTGAATTCTCTTCCCCTTACCAAGTTGTTCTACATGGCTAAGCCACACAGTTCTCCTAGAAGAAGACTACACAACGTGTTTGTTCCAGACACGGTGTTTACTAGAAAAGCTTCACTGACCCATGTTGTAAGTGACACAACTTGATACATGGCTCACACTACACGGCATCTTCCAGATGGATACGGTGTGTATTAAAGGACTACACCGACCCGTGTTGTTAGTGACATGGCCGGTTACACGGATCACACCACACGGCGTGTTCCACCAAGGTTTTTCCCCAACTCTGTGTCTCTACCCTCACTACCAGCGAGACGGTCAGAGACTACATGAAATGTACATAGAGTACACAACATGTACTTAAGAAAAATAGTTTCTTTCCGAACAGAAGAACACAAGGAGTGTATTCAAAACTACACGGCTTGTATTCTGGGTTTTTCCAAACAGTAAGCCTCAAAAACAACTCCGCAGCCCGGAAAAACACTAAAATGAACATTAAAGTGCCAAATTTTGATTCGTTAGGGCCTATACTCCCCATGAATCAAAGCTTGGAATATCTTACATGTTATATACAAGAAAAACAAGGAAATGATCCACCAAATTTCGATACATGAGGGACCATAAGACCTCAAGAACCAAAGTTTGGCATTCATTCAATCAAAACCTTACACAATAAATACCCTATTAAACAATAGGTATTTTATCATGGAATCTATCACAACATCATGAATATCTAGCACAACATCTATCACAACAGCATGCAATCACTAATTCACCCTAAATGGCATAACAAGAATGCATGATATGTGATTCCTAGCAAGTGTGTATATGATGCTTGAGATGACATACCCTCATCTCATTAGGTTGCAACATAAATAGAACCTTAATAATATCAACAGTAACAACACAAAATATGTGAATCACCCAATGGTGAAATCAAATCAACTATAAAATTGAAAAACTAAAAAATTACAATAAACGAGTTAAATTGGTTTTTCCCTATACACGGGTTAACTACTCCTGGGTACAACTTATTACCAAGTACCCATTCTTTCCTATCCCTGTCTATAGGCTCTAAATAGTAAGTCAAGAAGAAAATAAATCCTCTGATACAACTTTGTAACATCCCGGTTCCGAAAGCCGCCTAGAGGCGCCCCGTACCCAGTTGGTCACAAGGCCTCAAGCACATTTCCTTGAATGCCAGAGGCTGCGAACTAGTAGTGAAGGCCTTGGGTGTGATAGTGGGGAAACTATTCCCTCATTGGAAGAGTAACACAATGAAATTAAAATAGATATACAATAGTAGAAGCAGTAATAATACCATACAATAGTAAACAACAGAAGAGTAAAAGTAAGAACAACTGAAGCACATATATAAATGATACATGATACATATGTCTAGGAAAACATACAAACATGTCACAATGATGAAATATAGTACTAAAATAATTTACAAGAAAAATATGTAAACAACTCCTCAGCATCACAATCCATAGCTTGGTCCCATTCTCTGCAACTCAAAAGCATTCAAGTACCTAAAGTAGAAGGGCACTTTCCCTTATCTATACCTACAACAATATAATCTGTTTAGGACCAAAAGCATGACCCAAACAAGGTGTGAGACTAAATACCAGTAGTCAAACACCACAAGATCCATGCCTAACAGTCAGTGAATATATATAACATGCAATAATCAAAGAGAAGCAGTAAACAAGGAAGTACTCAAAAGTAAACAATTCCATGGGTTAAAAGCATTCAGTTCCACAAAGCATGTAAATAGATAATCAAAGCAGGTAACCCTGTAGGTAGTATTTATAGCCTAACCCCTCTGGTTCAACCATAAAAGTACAAGAAAGTAGCTAAACACATATGGTAACCCTATGGGAATTACTCATAGCCTAACCCCTCTGGTTCAACCAAACAAGTACAAGAAAGAAGCTAAACACAAATGGTAACCCTCTAGGAAGTAATCATAGCATAACTCCTCTGGTTCAACCAAAAAAGTACATGAAAGCAACTAAACACAAATGGTAACCCTTTGGGAAGTACTCACATCCTAACCCCTCAGGTTCAACCAAACAAGAAAAGCAAGCAGCTAAACACAAATGTTAACCCTCTGGGAAGTACTTACAGCCTAACCCCACTGGTTCAACCAAATA
Organism: Viscum album; assembly: GCA_963277665.1. NCBI lineage: Eukaryota > Viridiplantae > Streptophyta > Magnoliopsida > Santalales > Viscaceae > Viscum > Viscum album. The sequence goes on from OY728126.1 coordinate 338,447,207, forward strand.
ATACAAGAAAACCTTTGGATAGTACACTCAGCCTAACCCCTCTGATTCAGCTTAAGCATAAAGTCTCTGAGGAAGCACTCACCTTCAATTCCTCCTATAGTCTCATATCGATAACTAAAGGAGCTCTAGGGAAGCACTTATGTCACATTCCCCCTGTGGCCCACATCGAGGAACTACATACACTTTGAGTAAGAAATTATGTCAATTCCCCCTATGGTCTCACATCATAATAGTAAAACATACACTCTGGAGAAGCCCTTACATCCATTCTCTCTATGGTCTACCACACTTGGTTCTCATGGACCTGTGTAAGTGAGGCAAGCATAGAAATGCTTATCAGCCAAAGTAAAACTCAAGAACTACTTTTCTAGGAGTCTACAACATATCAAAATATTATATAAACAAATCACTCCATCCTAAAATACTACGCATGGTAAAAAACAAGGCATCCTAACAGGTTATGTAGGACCAAATAGTCATAAAAAAACATGTATGGGAAACCACTTACAAATAATAGTAATTTACCATATTCACATTCAATTAGCCTCTATTATATCATACAAGCATAACATGAAATTAATAGGGCTAAAATAGTAAAGACACAATACCCCGTTCAAGGGTATTGGGAAATTTTTCACATATAACTCAAATACTTTCTACAGAGAGGCACAAACCACCTATCGCGGTGTTACAGGATCATTATACATGAACCTCAAGCCTTGAATCTCCCAATAACACCGTAGATCTACAAAAACATATAAAACATTCAACCGAGGATAACTCTTGAAAGAGAAGGAATTAGGAAATGAATCTCTAGCAGAAGGAAGAGCTTGGCATGGTGATCCCAACGTAATCGACGATGGTCGATTCAGAGAACAGATGCTCGATCGGGGGCTTGGAGAATAATTGTGGTCATGAAGACTCTCTCGAATGAACCATACCCAGAAGGAGGGCTTTCTGCCAATTAGATGCGACCCTGGTCCATTTAATGAAAAATAGAAAATACATGGCCTGCACTTTATAAGTACATGACGTGTACTTTCCCTTACCGAGACTTTCTTTAGTCGTCCTCCAAGTCACGACACACGGCCGTGTACACGACCACTACACGTCCAACATAAGGTTACCCACAGTAACTGAGTACAGGATGTGTACTCATAAAGTACACGGCGTGCACTTCAAAAATTTCCAGAAACTCCACTTTTCCTCAAAAAAACTAGAAAAAGGAAAACATACCTAAAAAGAAGATCCAAGTTCTTACATAGCACATACAAATAAGCACTAAAGAAAACATCGGTCAAACCTAGGATCTTGTGAACAATCCAGAATGTACTATATATATGACTCATCCTGAAGGCATGCCCTACTCAATGACATCATAATGACCGACCATCTCCCTACCTGGCCTAGTCTAGGGGCCTAATCTCGTAGTAATAATAAGAATAGAGTGTCCCCTACTATGGACCACTAACGAGTGCATAATCTAAACTAGTGCAACAATAATTCATAGGAAATTCACTTACAATGCCAGGTTCCCATGATAAGTACTAAAAGAAAAGAATGGCGAGTCAGCAACATTAATCAAGTAACGAATCACGATACACAAACATCACACACAACAACTCACACCATCAACGTTCAGAATAATATGACCCCTGAGTCACTCCAAATTGAGTTTTCAAAATAATTTATTTTATTAAAGTTCCAAACAAACCTAATGTAAATTTAAAAATAAAAGAGAAAAACATCATTTATCAAAATAAACCAATACATTTTCCCATGCGTCAGAAGAAAACATTTCACATCAAACCAAAACCACACTTTAAAGTTCATGAATAATGTTCAAATTTTAAATAGAAATTCTTTCACTATTGTGAGTCAATTCTTTGAAAAAATAATTCAAGTTCCATGAATAAAATAAATAGCTTCATTTAAATCAAGTAAATATTCTAAAAATAATTATCTAATATTATTTCTCATTTATAAAAAATAAATTAAATATCAAGTAATTAATAAATTCTAAATTTAAAGGTGAGTGGAGTGGGGGCCTACCTCAAAGGAGAACGAAGCTGAACATTCCACCTCTTGATGCTTTCTAACCAGAAGATGTTGTTACCCGCTTGAATGCACATACTTATATATTTATATCCTTAATCCAATAAGAATATTCTCTTTTCCATGATGGAATATTCATGTGGAGGATATATATACCTAAGAATATGTGTGCACGGCCTAGAAGATGTTCAAAACCCACTATAATAAAAATTAGAGTCTCAGAAACACCATGAAAAGGTTAACATAGTTACAATAAAATACCAAGAACTCAAAATTAATTACCAAAGACTCAAAAACTACTAACCCCTAATTTTAAATTGAGAAAATATTAACAACAAAGGGAAAACTACCCGAGGCGGCACAGTAAGGGTCCAACACACTATAAATCAAATACTAGAGCACTAAAACAAACAAAGACCCTAAATAAAAGGTGTGAAACAATATAGAGATATAAAACCTTACCTAAAATCAACTACGGTGGATCAAAACCAATGAAAAAAATCTCTAATACACCTCAAAATATTTCCAGAACATAATCCGCACCACATATAATGTTTAATAAACTAGTTAAAATTTTATAAAACAATTTTAAATAACACCACAAGGATTTTACGTCATAACATACCCAAAAACACTCTCTTTAAGTCTAAATTGATTCCAAGAGAATTTAAAATTGTAATTTACAACAGTTTCTTAATTTAATACTTTATTCAAACTTATAAACTACATGTTGGAAATACAAAGAAAAACTTTTCACACACACAATAAACCAACTTTTGACATGAAAAACTCATTTCCAACCAACTATACATAAAGTAAATTATTTTAGACATTGAAAGTCACCAATTAATTATCAAAAACAAATAGAAATACATGAAACACATGAATCTTCAATCAAGAATATTTTTCAAGGGGAAACCCACCTTAACTCCAAGGAAAAAAGAAAACTCACACCTGAGAACACTGCACGATCTCGTTCGTACCTCAACTGCATTCAATGGAAGCTTAATTTAATGCTAAAAAAACAATATTGAACCCAAATTGAAGGATCAAATAAAAAAGATCAACCCCCAAAATTTAGGTTTTGTAAAAAACACAAAAATCATCAAGAAAACCCTATACCAAGGGGGAGTTCGGGTTGTACTGTGGAGAAGGAGGCTGGCCGAAGAGATGCCAGCAAGGGGGAGGCGACACCGATAGTAGGGGGTGCACAAAGAGTGTGCGCTCCGGGTCTAGTTTCCTAGAGGGAATAGGGGTTGTGGGTTGGGGGTGTGCTGCGGCCGAGTAGGGTGTGGTGACAAGAGGGTGGAAGACGCTGGGGATGCTACACTATTGTTGGTTGGATGATGTGCCATCTGGAGGTCGCACGAATGATGCTGGTTAGAGGGGAGGTGGCTAGTTAGAGATCGGTGTAGGGTAGGTGAATCAAGTGGGAGGCCGATGCGGTAAAGGGGGAAGACTGCGTTGGGGTGCTTATGGCTAGACGAAGCAGGGAAGTGGGGTCGACCTGCTCGCAATGAGGAATAAACAGGGGGGATTTGGGGGGGGGCTATTAGGGTTCCACTTTTTTTTCAATTTCATTTTTTTCCTTCCTTGAATGAAATAAAAAAACTTAAAGAACTAATAATAATAATAATATGATGGTAAAAATAAAAATAATAAAAGTATTCCTATCATTTTAATAATAATGAAATTTCTATAACAAGAATAAAAATTATAAATGTCGCAAACAATTACAAAATTTATCCATTTTAATTTCTTGAATACAGGAAGATCATGCCGATGCTTGGGCGAAGTTTCATGGGGTTTACAAAATTTCCTCTGCCAATACGCCTAATGACGCCAACTGAAAAACGTGCACCTTTAAACATAACTCAAAAGTTTTGTTTAGGATTTAACCTTAGATTCAACACAAAATTTTTAAAAGCCAAGTAAATAATAAAATAAAAATAACTGGATAAGTCGGGGTGTGAAAGGTAATAAGTGGGTGAAGCCTAGTCCAAAAAGTTAAATAGTTTGTGTTACCTAATCTGCTATTTTTTTTATTTTAATTTGTTAGTTTCTTCCATATTTCTAAGGTATATTGATGTAATGTTCTCATGTATCATGTTTATTGGATAATGTTTCCACACTATTTCATTTCATGAAATTTTATTTATTCCATGATTTATTATATATGTAATTTTGAGTATAATTTTCTTATATATCAGGATTATACCCATATTCTCATCTTATTATCACTTATGATCTTTTATTTTTATCTCTAATGTTTACCCTTATAGATAATATGAGATCATACCTTTTTTATATTTATTTTTTCCTAGGTTACATAATATGTATCCAAATGGTATCTTATGTGAACAATTTATAGGAGATATTGAACAATAAGTAATTGTATATTTACTGGGAAAACTTTCCATTGGTAGAAAATATATCAGTTATGTTAGTTGATGTTTTTTACTAATTATCTAAAAATCTAATCCTAAATTCTAATGGTAATGTATTGTAAATAAATTTTTTTATTTATTTATTGCAATTTAGATGGTCACATCTTTAGGATTCTATATATGATCTTCCAAAGAAGTCATACTTAACTATTCACAACAACCTTGAATATTTGAATTATTTGGATGGTTTCTAAATTTGAAATTACTTTATCATCATCCATTGGTATCTCCATATGAATTTTTAACTTATAAAAACAAGTTTGGAACTCCAAAATTATCATTAATATCTCATTTATAGTAATATACAATTCAACGTTCACCTCGCTCCATGGAACAACCTCTTCTACTTCATCAAATCTCTATAAACCATCCTACATCATTTCTATCATGTGAATGTATCTTTATCAACCCAATGGAAGCATATCTCATTATCATATAAATGTGAAATTTGATTAAAAAACTTTAAATAATTCTTAATCAATACTTATTTACATAGTGAAACTTTCCATCATTCTCATTTATCTTTATTGAAAAAAAATACAACACGACATATAGTGGATTCAATAGGTATTAAAAAAATTATTTTCATATATAGTTGACTATAATGAAAAAAAATTTGAATTATGAACCAATTAAATTATAGATTATGAAAATGAAATTTAACTCCCTATAAAATATTTCGAAATAATATAGAAGATAGTTAAAGGGTAGAATATACGTAACTTAAGGAAGAGTATAACTCAATCAAATGAAATTTAGTCATGAAACCCCTACCAACATTGGTAATGTATAAATGAAAATCTAATGAGAAAGATAATATGAATTATAATTTTAAATTACATGAAATAAAATTGAATTTCAGTTAAAGGTGACTAACGGGTGGCCTATACCTAGTATGATAGAAAATAGATTGATATAAGGGAACATTTCTCAATGAAATAAGGTTTAGATGCGAATCCATTGTGAACAAAATTAGGTATGAAATATGAATATATCATAGAGGTAAGGACATAATTAATCCCACAAAAAATAAAATAAATATAGTAAAGAAAAAATTATGTACATTTGAAATTATATATAGCAATTAAAGTAGGAAATATAGAAAGAATACATAAAATTAATAACAATTTTAATAGGGAACACTTTGTTTGACATAATAATGATTTATCAAAAAGTTTGGATGAAAGGTAATGATAATATAAAATTGATACTAAATCAAAATATGGAAAAAACTATATTAATTATTATCATGGACAAAATATCAAAATAATGATTGAGATATATTATAACAAAAGAATTGATAAAAAAGTTGAAAAATTAGAAACCCTTACCTTGGGTCCTAAATCATTTCATATAGCCTATATCAAAATAAATACTCAAATTTTATATACTAATTACTTAACTCATAACCTTTTTAATATATATTTAATTATTATTTTATTAATTTATTCTTTAAATGTAAGTTCTATGTTGTTTTTTGATCATTTGGTGATCTTCAATCTATAGTTCCAAAACTACTTTAATAAAATAGTAATAATAATATATATATTTCCACTCGTTTCACAAGTTTTACAAGTATCATTGTATATATTTTATTATCATTCAAGTTGCATAAAATCTCATTGTTTGATATATAACCCAAAATGGTTGTAGATTATGAAATATATATCAATATGATCATTTTGGCAGTTCAAATGTCTATGAATATTTATCATTAATATCATTAACATGATGATAATTTAATAATTAAAACATATTAAAAAGGAGTTAATTTTATTATTAATTTGATTACTATATAGGAAAATCATTTGAAATTTACCCATGAAATATATAAAAAAAAGTAAAATCTCATTATTCAGTTTGGTAGTATAATCTTATGCTGTTTAATGTATTTAAAATAAGAGGAAAATGACCAATATTTTATTTTTAAAAATATATTTGAGTATAATTGTAATTATGTTAATTATGGATTACTTATATTGTGTAATGGTAAAGAGAATAAAGAAAAAGAAAATTCATTGTTCTTGGAAACCGTTACCATAATTTTTGAGATATATCTTTTAGAGTGATCCTTGATCCTTTATAGGTTGGTCAAGTATTTAGGAAATGGCCTCAATAATGTGTCTACTATGGTTTATTGGGTAATTTTGGTAATTTTTTTGTAAATGAAGAAGCTATGGGGGTGAGGATAAATACGTGTAGAAGGAAAGTTTTATAGACAAGGGAGAGGTGTATCATTGGATACAATATTGACTAAATTATTATTTGTACAGAATATTATGAATAATGATGATTATTTTTACTATTAATTTAAAAAAAATTAAAGGCACTAAAAGTAAAATATAACATTTGAGATATTTTATTCATGTTAAAAAAATCAAAAATAGTAATTTGTTATTTTAAAATATAACTTAGGATTTGAAAATTTATTTATAGGTTCAGAAATTATGTTTAAAATTTTTATATAGAATATATTATTCTTTCAACATAGTTTAATTCATGAATTATATATATATATATATATATATATATTATTAAGTTACATTTACATCATAATGATGACAAAAAACTAATTGTATATGGAAAAAATTTATTTTCCACAAATCACTTAAAATTAAATTTTTTCCAAAAAAATCCATTAATTAATACTTTCTAGTTTTTTTCTAATTAAAAAAATGATAACCAACTATAAAAAATTAAATAAATTAATTTTAATATTTAACATTTAATATAAAAATTAACATTTTACTAATTAAGTTAAAATATACCTTATTTAAATCTACAATCAAAATATTTATGTCATGTAATTTCAGAAATCCTAGTAACATATTATAATAACTATATTTAATGATTTTCTTTATCGTAAATGTTAATTATTAGTCACTTTATTACTCATAACATCGAGGTTACTATTTCATTGGTCTATTACTATTTTAATGGTCATATAAACCTTATAACACCTATAAGTACCCTTTATTCCATTCATTATTCATTCTCTCCATTTTATGCCAAATTTCATTATATTTGATTTACAAAATTCTCATCTCATTTAAAATATATTTTTTCCTATCACACTGTCGTTCTCTACTATAGAATTTTTAAAATTCCATATATCAATTTATTTTCTTATTCTAGACTGGTCTTTTATTTTTTTCTTTTAAATTGTTTTATTCATAATTTAAGGGAATATATTTATCCTATATAGGAAATTTTATAAATGAAAAATAATGATTTTAACTTTAGGCATTTGAATTTATTTATTTATGGTATTCCATTATACTTGAATATATCTTTTAAAAACAATAATATCTTGTTTAAAGGAAACTAATTTAGTTGTACATATGTATATAAATTCTATGTTCACATAATTGAAAAAATGAAAAATAAATATATTTAACATTTAAATATATAATTCATGGGAAATAATTTGTAAAATAATCCCTATGAAATTTACAATGTCACATTCTACCCCCTAAATAGATAACGTTTTTATAATTTGTAAATCACTATTAAGTAAATAAAGGATTTCTACTTAATAGCTTTAAATTTGGAAAGTTCTAGTTTGTTGATTTATATTTATGAGATTTATTACTCTATATTTTTTTAAATAATTAATCTAAGTTCATTAAATCAATAATAAACATCATAATAAATAGAGTTTAATGTTATATTCTAACCTTAAATATTTAAACTTGAATGAGTTATCTATATCTTAATTTATATCTTTAAATTTGATAACATTTTTTATTTCTTTTTACACCTCTTAAAATAACTAAAATCTATTAATTATATCAAACCTTGAATCATTAGGAAAATGACTATGATAACAAAAATTATTGACAAATTTTTCATTTAATCATGTTGGTGCCATTATCTAACATTTTTAATTATAGACTCTAGTATTGAATAACACTTTTAATTATAATATGTGTATTTTAATTCAAATCATTTTATGAAAAATGAATATTATTTTTTCTATACATTATAAAATATTTCCAAAAAATTACTGTAAGTTCAATGCAATGTATTTTATTTGACTCTGTTCATCTAAATTTAGTTTCAGAGGTTTAAAATAAACTTTATCTGATACCAACTATAACAAACCCAACTCTAGTAACCTAGAGAAATTGATCATTTATTTCACAAGTTAAAGAATACATATATAAAAATATTAGGGATCTAAATATTTAGTAATATTTGGAAACGAGATACAAACATGATTAATATATTATATTGAAACATAAATTACATCATAAGAAGAAATTTATCTTCATTATTCCTCCATGTCTATCCTTAGATAATATATATCAATCATCTTGGTTCCATTTGGAAATGGGAAAAAAATGAAATGATAAACATATATTTTCAACAAGGGGTATCATACAATAAAATACAACAAGATATAAATAATATGAAAAGAACAATTTATTGAATATAAATGATAATAAGTGGAAAAAATATCAATGGATGAGACAAAAATGTAAATAAAATAATCACTTGGATAAAAATAATAAATTATTTCATAATGATTGAATTCATAAAGTAATACATTATAACCATATCATCAGGGCCTCATACCATGAAATCATATATAAATGGGTAGTCATAAAACCAATACCCAAGTTTATTTGTCTCAGGTAATATATTGATTCATCAAGGGTCAATATAGTTTTGGTTCCCACTAATCACTTAATATGTCTAATGTATTCCCTCTATGAAAATAATATCTAGGTAATATATATCGAAACTATTTAAAATGAACATATTTTATAAAAAAATAAAAATAATCAATATTTAGTTATATGAAAATAATATTTAAGTGTAATTTCATGATTTCCCTAATGAAATTAATTATTTGATTATCTAGGAAAATACCCTTCAACCAGAATAATATAATACTGATTATTCACACAATTTATAATAAAATAAAATATGATCATGTAAATAGATTTCCCTAGTTAATATAAATTTATGTATTTTTCTATAATATTATTCTATCAAAATAATTAATTATATGGTATTTACAACATATAATATAAGCCCCCAACCCTAAACATTACTTATTCTTGAGTTATTTCAAGAATACACGTTGAGGATCTTTTCAGGTTTAGAGTTTTAGAGAATTAGATCATAAATCTGGCATTACATTCCACATTTAAACAAAGCGGTTACATAAAATATAGTATTCATTTTTCCCATCAACATAATAATATTTAAAATAAAACATGGATTCTATCTTGACACTTACTTGACACTATCATCATATCATGTACCTTTCCCTTGACCTGTGAATAACATTTAAAAAAAACTTGGGATGATCATAAAAATCTCAGTAAGGGATATAAAAATACGGAAAGGAAACATTAATACATGTATACATAAGAATCAATGAAATATTACTTTACTCATAAAACATAAGCACGTTAACATAACTCATGAAATCATAATATTTATGAATAGCTCATAGAAATCATAAGACATAAAAGTAACTTGAGGCATTTATAACATTCTTACTTAGGGAGTAACCCTCATGGTTACGTTTGGAATAACCATCACAGTGTATTCCCTAAATCTCTTCAGAGAAACCTTAACGTTTAACCCCTTTGTGTTACCCAATGCATTGGAGAGCTATATTGGGCTCACCCACCCTTAGTTTATCACCAAACCACCCGTATTCATAAACATTGTCCAGGAACCATAACATAATCATATCACATAAAACATGCATAAAGGAAACATAACATTTCCACATTTCAATCAAAAGATATCAATACAACACATTAATACAAAAAATATCAAAACCATTTTCAATACCAAAATAAAAGAGAAGTAAAACATGGTAAAAAAAGTTATGGCTTGTAGAGGAAGCCGAAACTTGAATAATGGTCACGGCGATAGAGAAGTCATTGTCGCCGCATACGTACGACAAAATATTCCCTTTTGTTGTTTAGTAAAATTCTTCATATAAAAAAAGATTCCTTTTGAATAACGTAAAAGTCAAAGGGGTTTATACACCGTATAAAAGAATGTTGTGTATAAAACAAAATATGCCTCAATGAAAGGAGATTGAGACAAAGTCCCTTACCTTGGGTCCGACTTGACTCGATCATTCTTTAACTTCCTGAATAATAAACTTTAGTTAATTTCTACTTTCTTAAGAACCATTTTCAAGTTCATTATTCCTTTTTATATTACTTATTCTATGAACACTATGTAATTATTTAAATTAATAATTGTCGTTTTGTTGATCATTGGTACTTGAGTCAAAAATAAACTCTTTATAATTACAAGTTGTTCATGTATCCATTATATACAGAGTTATATTCATGATGTAGATATCATATATATCACATATATCCAGTATATACATGCATTTATAATATTACATAACATTTAGAGGTAAGAAATGAAATGAACCGTTCATGGAGACGGTAAGCCGTACGTACGCATGAACGCTACTTTCATTTCTATTTTGTATTTTATGGAATGGAATCATAATGAAATAAAGGTATATTATAATTATATTATAATTAATATATAATATCATTAACTACATCCTTTATACATCCCACATATGGCATTAACGAATCAAATCACTTTGAGGGGGTGATAGTCTGCACTTCCTAAAATAAAGATATCGCATTTACCCATAATGGACACCATAAAGGTATGCCATAAATGAAAAATAAAAAAGCTTAAGGAAAACATAAAAATATTATATATAATATATAAATATAGTGACATATTAATGTCCACCTTTGAAGGTGTTAGAATAATATTGAACAATCATTGTTTCGTGAGGCAGAAATTCTCCATCCACGGAAACAGTATGCTCTTTATCCATTAGATGAAGGTGTGTGTATGTGTAGCTCGAATCATTATTATAAAAAAATCCAAGTATATTGAATATACTGGTGTTTTCACAATATAAATGAATAAAAAGAGTTTATGGGGTTGGAGAAGCAAAATAAAACAAAAGAACATTAGAGAAGACTTTACCTTTAAATCAGGTAACTCTTCTTGGTTTGAACCAAAATGGTTTCTTGAAGAGATTTATGCCTAAGGTAAGGATTATAGGATGAAGAGAGGTATGTGGAGAGATAAAATGAGAAGATATTGGCAGATCCAAAGGCTTGAGAAGTGTGGGTAAGGAGGAAGAGGTGGGGGCCTTTTATAAGAGGAGAGGAGGGGCACTCTTGGAAAGTTATAAAATGTTACTTTATATTAAAATGAGTTTCAGATTTTAAAGGTCCCACATTGATATATTTCGAGGATAAGGTGATAAGGGTTTTAAATATACTCATCCAATAGGTCTTTGACAAGTTTAAGTCTCAGATTTTACATTATCCTTTCATTTTATTTAAATCGTTCATTAATGAGGTAATCGCTGCATCATCATGATGTCATAAATAATTTAATTTATTTAATGTCCAAAAATTATAAAAAAATACTATGATGTAGGAAATATTTTTAGCTTTCCAATTACTATTTATATTCTAAGAGATAATTTATGAAGTCAAAATTAAAAATGTTTTACTCCAGGTGATACATTCTTTAGTGATATTCTCCTTTCTTTAAAAATAAAAAGATAAAGTGTCACTTTCACCCAAAAGTGATCCCATGGAGTCCCTAAGTTTGGCACAAGGAATCTCATGGTCGGCCATGACACAACCAGTAGCATTAGGACACATGTTGGGGTAATTTTTTATTGTTGTGATATTATTTTATTATCCTTAACTACCTGATTACTAATTAATCAAGATAATTAAAGATAATTACCGTCGTTACTATTCATAATGTCCAAAAACAAAAGAGTCTTAATTACATAATTTGGACCTTATGATTCCAAATATGGAATCCATTTTACCAAATTCCAAACATATAAATTGAAATAATGAATTTAAAAAATAATTCCTGTTGTCAACACAAATAGCAGGTTTTTTAAACAATATCTATGAAAAGTTTGGCACTTGTTTATGCCAAATTACAAAGTGAATTTAATTATAATGAACACCATTGTATTAAATGGTAAAAATATATTCTAATTACACTTTAAAACCAATTACAAAGACAATATAACCATATAATTAAATTAGATTAAAAATCAATTTTGATGTAAAATGTAGTATTTTTCACTATTCATTAAAAAAATGAACATTGTCAAATTAATACCAAAAATTTATCCAATGTAAATTTCAATATCCCAATCATAAAGAATAAGTTTATTTTTACAAATAGAGCTTATAAAATTTTCAAAAGATATATTTAAAAATGGTTCGCCATCAAAAGGCGGTAAAATAATCTTTTAAAAATATTAGAGAATTATATGCTTAAGATTGGATTTATTCTCATTTTAAGCCTCTAAAACACTATCTAATTCATAAATATACATAGATAAGAATATCTATTATTAATTACTTACTTGGGATGTTACATCCTTCCCCCCTTTAGAAAATTGTGTCCCCGTAATTTATTTACTTATCAAATTAGTGGGGGTATTTATCCCTCATAGCATTTTCAGATTCCCATGTTGCCTCTTCAATAATGTGGTTTTTTCCACAAAACCTTTACTTGATGAATCACCTTATTCTGCAACACTTGATCCCTATGATAAATAATCTGGACTGGTTGCTCCTCATAAAATAGATTCTCTTCCAGTTGAACTACCTCTGGACTCAAAACATGAGATGGATTTGGCATGTACTTCCTTAACATTGAAACATGAAAAACATTGTGTACCTGAGATAAACTCATACGTAAAGCCACTCGGTATGCAACTGATCCAACTCTCTACAGAATTTCATATGGTCCAATGAACCTTGGACTCATCTTTCCTTTCTTACCAAATCGCATCACACTTTTACATGGTGATACTTTGAGAAAAACATGATCACCTACCTCAAAAGAGAGATCCTTTCTCCTATTATCCGCATAACTCTTCTGCCTGCTCTGAGCTTTTCTCATGTGTTTCTGTATCAGCTGAACTTTTTCTGCCAACTCTTCTACCAATTCCGGTCCCATCAACTTCCTTTCACCCACTTCATCCCATAAATCATGAGTTCAACACCGCTTCTCATATAATGCCTCAAATGGTTCTATCTGTATACTGGAATGAAAACTGTTATTATAAGAAAACTCAACCAAAGAAAGATGTTGGTCCCAAATTCCCTGATAATCCATTGAACAAGCACGTAGCATATCCTCCAAAGTCTGAATCATTCATTCTGACTTCCCATTTTATTGAGGATGAAAAGCTGTACTAAAATTTAATTCAGTACCCAATGACTTTTGAAGGCCTTTCCAAAAGTTAGAAGTTAACCTGAGATCACAGTTAGATACAATGGAGAGAGGAACTCCATGTAACCTGACTATCTCTTTAAGATACAAATGGTAATGTTGATCTAGGGAAAAAGTATCTCTTATAGCAAGGAAATGAGCAGATTTAGTCAAGAGATCAACAATAACCCAGATTACATTATTACCTCGAGGTGTCTTCGGTAATCCCACAACGAAGTCCATGGATATATTCTCTCATTTCCACTCTGGCACTGTTAAAGGCTGAATCATCTCTTTTGGTAACTACCGCTCTACTTTAACCTGTTGACAAGTTAAACACCTCACAGTAAAATCAGCAATATCTCTTTTCATTCCATCCCACCAGTAATACTCCCGAAGATCTCTATACATCTTAGTACTACCTGGCTGAACTGAAAACGGAGAACTATGAGCTTCACATAACAAATCTCTCTTCAACTGTGAATCACATGACACACACAAACTCTTCCCAAATCTCAAAACATAGTCATTATCAATGTTGAATTTAGGCAACTTACCCTTCTGAACCAGCTCTACCTTTTTCTACAACTCACTGTCTTGCTTCTGTGCTTGCTTAATTCTATCTGATAGAGAAGATTTCACTGATACCTAAAACAAAACAGAAGAACATCCTGCACCAACAAATTATATGCCAAAGTTCATCAAATCCTTAACCAAAGTATTACGTTCCAAATGCAACATTGTTAATGAAGAATTACTTTTTCGACTCAAAGCATCAGCCACTTTATTTTCTTTTACTGGATGGTAATGAATTGTACAATCATAATCTTTGATTAATTCTATCCATCTCCTCTGTCTCATGTTCAATTCTTTCTGAGTGACTATATACTTTAAACTTTTGTGATCAGTATATATTTCACACTTTACACCATACAAATGATGCCTCCAAATTTTTAAAGCGAAAACAATAGCTGCTAATTCCAAATCATGTGTAGGGTAATTTACCTCATGTGTTTTCAATTGATGTGAAGCATAAGAAATTACCTGGTCATTCTGTATTAGGACTCAACCAAGTCCTTTCAATAAAGCATCACTGTAGATAACAAACTCCCCATTCCTGGAAGGTAGTGCCAAAACTGGAGCATTCACCAATTTTCTTTTCAGTTCCTAAAAACAATCATCACATTCTTTTGTCCAGATAAACATAACACCCCTCCGAGTTAGCTTAGTTATTGGACTAGATAACCGTGAAAAATTTCTAACAACCCTTCAGTAATATCCTGCCAAACCAAGGAAGCTACGAATCTCAGTTACATTTGTGGGCCTTGTCCATTCTTCCACAACCTTTTTTACAGGATCAACAATTATTCCATCTTTATAAATAATATGACCATGGAAAGAAATTTGTTTCAAACAAAACTCACACTTGCTGAATTTTCCATAAAATTTCTTTTCTTTCAAGGTTTTCAAAATAACCCTTAAATGACATTCATGATCCTATTTAATTTTAGAAAACACCAAAATATCATCAATGAAAAAAACCAAAAACTTATCCAAGAACTCATGGAAAATTCTATTCATAAGGTCCATGAATACAGCAGGTGCATTGGTTATCCCAAAAGGCATAACTAAAAATTCATAATGGCCATATCTTGTATGAAACTTGGTCTTCGGAATATCTGCTTCCTTTACCTTCAACTGATGTTACCCTGATCTCAGGTCAATATTTGAAAAATACTGAGCTCCCTGGAGCTGATCAAACAAATCATCGATATGAGGAAAAGGATATTTGTTCTTAACAATGATGCTATTCAAGGCTCTATAATCAATGAAAAGCCTCATTGAACCATATTTCTTTTTAACAAATAAAACAGGAGCACCCCATGGTGATGTTCTAGGTCGAATAAATCCTTTCTATAATAAATCTTGCAATTGATTTTCAACTCTAAAAGTTCAATTTGAGCCCTTCGATAAGGGGGATTTGAAATTGGATTAGCATGAGGAACTAAGTCAATAGTATATTCTACTTCTCGGTCTGGTATTATTCCAGGAAACTCATCAGGAAAAAAATAAGGATACTCATTTACCACTGGCGCATCATTAATCTGAACAATTCCTTTGTTTTCAACAATATGTGCAAGGTAACATTCATTTCCATCTTTTATAAGTTTCTCGGCCTCTTGATATGTTATCAATAGTAAGGGTTCATTCTTGCACACAAACTGAATGTATTGCTGAAAAGAAACTTCTTTAGCTCTATAGTCAATCTTAGCATGGTAAATAGAGAGTCAATCCATACCCAGGATAACATCAAACTCTACTAGAGGTAAAACAATAAGGTTTGCAAGTAGGTTCATTCCATAGATAAGGATAGGAAGATTCTTATAAATTCTTTTTACCTCAAAATTTCCCCCAGGAATTTTTACCACAAGTTCAGGAGTCATTTCTTGAAATGGAATTCTTAATTTACTAGAAAAGTTTTCAGAGATGAAATAATGTGTAGAACCCGAATCAAACAACACACTGGCATAATCTGAAAAAACAAAGTACCTGATACCACTTCATTTGATGGCCCAACATTTGCTGAAGTAGTTGCAAAGGATTTCACCACCCCTTTCTGCTTGTAGTCTAACTGATTCCCATCACTCGAGCTCTTTTTCGGACACTCATTTGCATAGTGACCCATCTCCTTGCACTTAAAAATTTCACTAAATATAAATCAAATTTGGTCTTCCCATCACCCTGATCTTTTTCAGTGCAATCACGAGCCTTATGTCCCATCTTACCACATCGGTAGCACTTTCCAGAATTCAGAAGACATTCCCCAGCATGCCTTTTACAACATTTATCACAAACTGGAATCTTAGTTTTCTTACCATCAGACCTTTTTGAAGAATTCGTCCCTTTCTCCTGCCACCTCAATCTCTTCTTCTATTGGTTGTTATAGAACACTTGATCATCGGAAAACTCCATTTCCACGTTCTCAGCACATCGAACAAGATTTTCATAACTTTTGAACTCACAGGAAGCCAATGACCTCTGATATTTTGGCTTTAATCCTGAGTAAAAACAATTGATTTTACTATCAAGGTCTCAGATAAAATTTGGAGCATACCTTGCCAATCGAGGGAACCTCTCTTCATAAGCAGCCACTGAGTCGTCCTCTTTCCTCAATTCCAAGAATTGGTTTTCCATCCAAAGTCGAACATCCTTAGGAAAATACTTCTCAAGAAACATACATTTGAATTCATCCTAGTCGAGAGCATCAATCTCATAAGCGTCCCTGATATTTTTAACCATCGACCACCACTGATCTGCTTCACCCTCCAAATGGTAAATAGAAAGACTAACCTTTTGATTGTCTGAACACCCCATGATATCGAAAATCTTCTCCGGTGCTTTAATCCACCCTTCAGATAGCACATGGTTAGATGATCCTCTGAATGATCGAGGATGTTGCCTCATGAAATGTTCCACCACTGACATGTTCCTTTGCGGTTGATCTGGCTGATCTCGTGTATGGATACCACCACCATTTATCGCTTTAGTCAACTGCGCCATTACTGCAACAAACTGTTCAGTTCCAATTCCGACCATCTCAGGATGCTGATTCGGAAGGTCATTTCCTTCTGTATGCCTTCCTAGCACTGCTTCCCGGTTTCCTCTAGGGAAAACCATTCTGAACAAACATGTCTTAGATAAAGAAACATGATAATCTTCAAATGCTATATAATATCTATTTGACTATAAAAAAAATATTTTTGGATAATCATTTAATAGAATTATAACTCCTAAAGTTATCTAAACCTCCATTTGATACCAACTATAAGGCCCTGAACATAAACATTACTTATTCTTGAGTTATTTCAAGAATGCACGTTCGGGATCTTTTTAGGTTTAGAGTTTTAGAGAATTAGACCATAAATCACGCATTACATTCCAAATTTAAACAAAGCGGTTACATAAAGGATAGAATTAATTTTTCCCATCAACAGAATCATATTTGAAATAAAACATAGATTCTATCTTGACACTTCCTTGACACTATCATCATATCATGTACCTTCCCCTTGACCTGGGAAAAACATTTAAAAAAAACTTGGGATGAGCATAAAAAGATCAGTAAGGGATATAAAAATACAGAAAGGAAACATTAGTACATGTATACATAAAAATCAATGAAATCTTACTTTACTTATAAAACATAAGCACGTTAACATACCTCATGAAATCATATGATTTAGGAATAACTCATAGAAATCATAAGACATGAAGGTAACTTGAGGAATTCATAACATTCTTACGTAGGGATTAACCCTCATGGTTACGTTTGGAATACCCATCACAATATATTCCCTAAAGCTCTTCTGAGAAACCGTAACATTTAACCCCTTCGTGTTACCCAATGCATTGGAGATATATATCGGGCTCACCTGCCCTTAGTTTATCACGGAACCACCCATATTCATAAACAATGCCCAAGAACCATAACATAATCATATCACATAAACCATGCATAAAGGAAACATAACATTTCCACATTTCAATCACAAGATATCAATAAAACACATTGATATAAAAAATATCAAAACCATTTTCAATACCAAAATAAAAGAGAAGTAAAACATAGTAAAAAAAGTTATTGCTTGTAGAGGAAGCCGAAACTTGAATAATGGTCACGAAGATGGAGAAGTCGTTGTCGCCGCATACGTACGACAAAACATTCCCTTTTGTCATTTAGTAAAATGCTTCGTATAAAAAATATTCCTTTTGAATAACGTAAAAGTCAAAGGGGTTTATACACTGTATAAGTGAAAGTTGTGTATAAAACAAAATATGCCTCAATGAAAGGAGATTGAGACAAAGTCCCTTACCTCGTGTCTGACTTGACTCGATCGTTCTTTAACCTCCTGAATAATAAACTTGAGTTAATTTCTACTTTCTTAATAACCTTTTTTAAGTTCATTATTCCTTTTTATATCACTTATGTTATGAACACTATGTAATTATTTAAATTAATAATGGTCGTTTTGTCAATCATTGGTACTTGAGTAAAAAATAAACTCTTTACAATTACAATTTTTTCATGTATCCATCATATCCAGAGTTATATTCATGATGTAGATATCATATATATCATATATATCCAGTATATACATGCATTTATAATATTACATAACATTTAGAGGTAATAAATGAAATGCACCGTTCATGGAGACGGTAAGCCGTACGTACGCATGAACGCTACTTTCGTTTATATTTCGTATTTTATGGAATTGAATCATAATGAAATAAAGGTATATTATAATTACAGTATAATTTCATATATAATATCATTAACTCCATCCTTTATACATCCCACATATGGCATTAACTAATCAAATCACTTTGAGGGGCGGTAGTCCGCACTTCCTAAAATGAAGATATCACAATACCCATAATGGAAACCATAAAGGTATGCCATAAATGAAAAATACAGAATATTAAGGAAAAAATAAAAATATTATATATCATATATAAATATAGCGACATCTTAATGTCCACCTTTGAAGTTGTTAGAAGAATATTGAACAATCATCGTTTCGTGAGGAAGAAATTCGCCATCCACAGAAACAGTTTGCTCTTTAACCATTAGATGAAGGTGTGTGTAAGTGTAGCTCGAATACTTCTTATAACAACATACTAGTATATTTAAGATATTGGTGTCGTAACAAAATAAATTAATAACAAGAGTTTAGGGGGTTGGAGTAGCAAAATAAAACAAAATAACATTAGAGAAGACTTTACCTTCAAATCGGGTAACTCTTCTTAGTTTGAACCAAAATGGTTTCTTGAAGAGCTTTCTGCCTAAGGTAAGGCTTCTAGGATGAAGAGAGGGATGTGGAGAGATAAAATGAGCAGATATTGTCCAATCCAAAGGCTTGAGAAGTGTGGGTAATGAGGTAGAGGTGGGGGCCTTTTATAAGAGGAGAGGAGGGGCACTCTTGAAAAGTTATAAAATGTTACTTTATATTAAAATGAGTTCCAGATTTTAAAGGTCCCAAATTGATGTATTTCTAGGATAAGTTGATAAGGGTTTGAAATATACTCATCCAATTGATCTTTGACAAGTTTATGTCTTAAATTTTACATTATCGTTTCATTTTATTTAAACCGTTCATTAATGAGGTAATCGCTGCATCATCATGATGTCAAAAATAATTTAATTTATTTAATGTCCAAAAATTATAAAAAAAATACTATGATGTAGGAAATATTTTTATATTTCGAATGACTATTTATAGTCCAAGAGATAATTTAATTATACAAAATTAAAAATGTTTTACTCAGGTGATACATTCTTTAGTGATATTCTTCTTTCTTTAAAAATAAAAAGATAAAGTGTCACTTTCACCAAAAAGTGATTCCATGGGTTCTCTAAGTTTGGAACAAGGCATCCCATGGTAGGACATGACACAAACAGTAGAATTAGGACAAATTTTGGGGTCATTTTTTATTATTATGATATTATTTTATTATCCTTAACTACCCGATTACTAATTAATCAAGATAATTAAAGATAATTACCGTCGTTACTATTCATAATGTCCTAAAACAAAAGAGTCTTAATTAAATAATTTGGACCATATTATTCAAAATATGGAATCAATTTTACCAAATTACAAACATAGAAATTGTAATAATGAATTTAAAAAATAATTCCTGTTGTCAAAACAAATAGCTGGTTTTTTGAAACAATATCTATGAAAAGTTTGGCACTTGTTTATGCCAAATTACAAAGTGAAATTAATTATAATGAACATCATTGGATTAAATGGTAACAATATATTCTAATTACACTTTAAAACCAATTAAAAAGATAATCTAACCATATAATTAAATTAGATGAAAAAGCAGTTTTGATGTAAAATGCAGTATTTTTCACTATTCATTAAAAAATGAACATGGTCAGAAAAATACCAAAAATTTATCCATATTAAATTTAAATGTCCCAATAATAAAGAAAAAGTTTATTTTGACAAATAGAGCTTATAAAATTGCCAAAAGATAGATTTAAAAATGGTTCGCCATCAAAAGGCGGTAAAACATTCTTATAAAAATATTAGAGAAGTTTTTGATTAAGATTGGATTTATTCTCATTTTAAGCCTCTAAAACACTATCTAATTCATAGATTGAAATAGATAAGAATATATATTATTAATTACTTACTTGGTATGTTACATAAAATTAACTAATATTTTGTAATTTCAATAGGTTTCATAGACCTACTTAAGATACCCCTAATATGGGTACTCGAGTTGGCCTAGGAACTGACTTAAATGGATTTCTTGATCCACATGGGCTTGAAAATAGTTAATAAGCATCAAAATACACTCAAGTGGGAATGATTTAACATGGTTAAAGATGTTTAAACATTTAACTCCCCTCATAAGTCCAACATGATGACCTTGTAAGTTAGATTATCACTCATATTAAAAAAATAATTTTTAAAAATAAGTAAAACCAATATTGTGATAAGAATAAAACATAAAACATAAATTATAGAAAAATACAATGAAGAAGTATAGTATATCCCAATGATAATACAACTCAACATTTAATACAAGATTTATTAGATACTAAATAAACTAATGAAACGAAATATGAAATTTCATGATAATTGAGAAGAATAAAATACCATAAATAAGAATAAGGGAAACATCCACCAATCTATGTACACAATGTGAATTCTTTTCACTTAACACCTTTAACATACCTTAATTTTAAAATAAACAACTAACAACAATGTCTAATAAAAACTTGTACTGAACCTATAATATGAAATACATGGGAATGTATTCCAAGGAGGTATCCTCCCCACACCCCATGTATAAAATTTAAAATTAAATTTATTTGATTCTAGTTTTAAATAAAAATGTAATAATTACCTTTTTATAATAAAATTAACAAGATTCAATTACCCAAAACCAATCCTTTCATGATGTTTAGCATTCAATATTTCAAAAAACAAACCTTTTTGATTTTCATGAACACCCAACGATTTTAATAGGGGAATATTTCAAAATCTTAATTTGAAAATAGTTGAGTTAAAAGGAATATAGTAGAAAATAAAAAGTTTTAATAAGATTTTAAATTTAAAAAAATATAGTCAGTGAGTTATATTATACTTTTTAAAAAGTAAAAGAAAAAAAGATACTAACCAAAAAAACTGTAATAAGAGATAATAATAAGGTAATTGCATGAAAAAATCTATGAGACTTGGGGATAATATAATATAAAACTAAAATAGAATACATTTAATTGGTTTCTAAATCATTTTAATAGAAAAAAACATGGTTATACCCAACTATGCTTGACTAAGGTAAAAATACCCTAAGGTATGATACTAACTAGGGTCCACTAGATAGAAAGGATATAACAACCCAAGATTAATGTACATAGATATTAAATAATTCATTGAATAATACAAAAATACATTCCCAAAGACCCTATTATTTTAGTGCCTTTGTAATCAAGGAACACAAACTTCTAGTCTAGTGAAATATCTTCAATGTTTCACACAAAGATCTTATATTTTTTCCCCTTACCTAAAACCTTTAATTATAGCATGGGGAAAAGAAAATAGAAGAAAAGGGAAAGATAGGATGTTAAATAAGGGTAAAAAAGGAAGGTATAAATAATTATATAATCACATGGCATAAGTACGTAAACAAAAAATTTGAAAAAATTGTATCCTTTATGTCAAAGACTATGATATGATGTCATGGAATAAATCATAGAAGTTCATAAATAATCATATAAAATATTCTATCATAGAATATTTTTAAAATTAATTAATTTTATTATTTTCTTGCATTTGGATATTTTTATGGAGGTTCAGGTTGGGTTTCATGTTTAAATTTTCAAGTTTTTAAGCTTTTAGGAGGCATTTTGGTTTCTTCATGGTTTGGATGAACGTTTTGAGAAACTCTACACCCCTTCCTAGGAAACCATACATCTTATTTTGGGGTCTATGAGTAGGGTTCATGGAATGAGCATGGTTTGGGAAACCATGAGACAACCATGTGTGAGTTTCTATCCATTTGGATAGAGTAGAATACATAGTTTGTGCACAATTTGTCAAACTTTGCGGCCTAATCGTGCGAGATTCCAAGTTTCTTAAATATTTTAAATTCCAAGTTTCCCCCTTTAGGTTTTCAATATTAAATTGGGGTTTCCTCTCCACCTACAACCTAGTAGTACCAACAGATTCTCCAAAACCCTCTCCATTTCTTCCCAACCTTCATTAATGCTCTATGATGGTTCCTAAGGTTAGTTAATTTAGTTTTAAGTTTATTTCCCTGATTCTCCCTCCCTTATATTTCAAGTTCTTGTTGTTTTATGGTGGGTTTTCTCACTTGAAAAAACCCGAATGTCTAAGGTTTATGTTTGTTTTTATTTCTTTGTATCTAGGTTGTTTAGATTGTTCCTTGGGGACTATTATTTGTTCCCCTGAAATTTCTTAGCATCCGCACTCTACTGAGGTATATGTTTCAATAATTTTCCTTTTTTTATTCATTCCATTGATGATTATGGATTTTTTAATTGTTTAAAAATATGTTTATCATTCTTGTGATGTGTTTTTTTGTTTTTGGTGGTTCGTTGGTGTTGGTAGAATTTTTTAAAAATGGGTTTCAAAGTGATTATTCAAATATCGATATATATATATACCCAATATGTTTTATAAATTTTCAATTGTTATTTTAATGAAAAATCAGATGATTTGAATTATTATTTAACTTAGATATGTTTTATCCAATTGTTTGGATTGTGAATTGGGATTTGTATATGGAACGTGGTGATTTTTCTTGTGTGGATTGATGTGTTTATTGGAAGGCATGTGATGTTTTTTTGAAAATGGTTTTGGGAAATTTCATGGATTCTTGTGGTATTCTATTATATATGGGAACATCCATGTGTGCAATAAGTGAACAAATTGATGGTCACACAAATTATGATGGTTTTAGATAAATTTTATCAAATTAAAAAATTGTATTTTAAAACAGTTTCTCCCTCTCTTATTTCTTCTTCAAACTCTTATTTTCATTACTAATTGTCCCTTGGTTATCAATGACGTGAAAGTGGTTTAAAAATTGTATTTGATGTTTTGGATTGTATGGAATTTTGAGAAAAGGTTAACTTCAAAATGGTACAAAATCCCATTTGGCATCATTGATTATTTGGTGTGTTTTCTTCTTTGTTTTGAAATGGTGTTAGAAGGGGAATTTGGATTTGGAACTTAAAGGCTCATTTGGTATTATGCTTGTAAAAGTGGAATTTAATGTTTTTTTAGAAATGTTTTAGAGAATATTGATGATATATTATAATTTAAAGAGTGTATGGTCTGATTGTCACTTTATGATGTTTGGAAATGAATTCTGGATTTGAAATTACAAATTCCCAGCCGTCATCTTAGTGCATTTTGAGAAATGATTTGAAAGCTTGTGTGATATGACAACTAGGTTGGCACCTGTGTATGGCTTGTTGTATTTCGGGCACCCCTATGGAGGATTTTCCAATATTGGTTATCATGTTGGTGGTGTCAATGTTGGGGGTAGGCAAGTGGAGTGGTGTCCTGAAAGGTGAGTCACATGTGTGGGGGCCTCCAACTTACACAATGTACTATTACTATGGGTTTACTAGGATTATTTTAGTGGGTCAAGTGATGTTTTATTTTTAACCCCGATTAAATGGGTTGGTACCCCATTGAATTGATAGGAAATGGTGGGATGTTCCACTGTATTGGCCCATTTAGGGTAGCCAGTTGGTTATAGACTTTGGAGCTTCACCATATGTCGGTAGGTGAGTACAACTTGAGTACGTTCAGGGATATCAGTAGGTATTTTTAGAAAATTCCCATGGTTTTCATCAGTATTTTATTATTTAAATTTTGATGCACTTGGTTTTATAATTAGACTTCTTGTTCATTTTCAACATACCTTGTTATTTCATTGGTCAGGGTTATGATTTTAAATGGTAATCCCCTTTGAGAACTAATTATATGGTGTGTAGTGTTTTAAAAAGGAAATTTTTTGTTTGTTTATTAAAATTAGAAAAAAATATTTTTATATATGTATTTAAAACTAGTGTTTATGGAATATGTTTTTGGGAAAGGAAATGTATGGATTCTATGGTGGTTGCCTACTGATTTATTAAGCTCACACCCTACTTGTACCATTCTGTGTCAGTAGACCTGAGTTGTTTTGTGGGTTCAGGTTTTCTGATTTGAGTGCCCATGGTTGGAGTTGGTTGGTCTTGTGGAGGGTTAATTTGTGGATAGAGGTGACCAAAAGGTCACATGGAGATCATGTAGGCATGTTTGGTATTAGTTTTTATTTACTTTTCTTTTGTTTCGATGTTTTATCTGAATTAGTTTATTTATATTAATTTTTGACTCTGTTTTTGTTCGTTATGTTTTTCATTTTTTTATTAATTTAATCTTAGATTATGGGGAAAAATTGTTCCAGTAATGATTCATTTGATACCAACACCAATTTCCAGCCCATGGTGATTGGGAACTCCCTTTGGGCCATGTCTTAGACCGGGTCACATCCTTAGTTAGACGACACTCTGGTTTGGTTTGTGATAAAATGGTATCAGAGTAGGACCTTTCTATTTGGTGCGTCAGATAGATTAGAGATTATAACTGTTAGGACTCGAGAGTTAGGCATGGGAAGAGAATCACGAACACTTTCTCATTCTGATCCTCGATTTTCTAGGAGTTGTCTAGTATTTGAGTCTTTGTTTTGGTTTTTGGATTGTTTTTGGTGAGGAATGAAAATGGAGGCAATCCAGTGTTACGCCGTAGTCAAACAAAGAGTAGCGACTCATGTGGAATCTGAGTACATGGTTTAATTGAGAAGATCTAAAGACACTCTCAGCTTTCTCGAGCCACTCCATTTTCTCTAATGGACCTTGATCAACATAAAATATAGGTAACAAATAAGAAGAACTAGAAACTGGGCATGACTCATTCGAAACTTTTGGGACCATTCTAGGAGGTATATTATGAATAAAAAAAAGAACACCAATTCAAACCCCACATCAATCCAAAGCATAATAAATAAGAACATCCCCTGCCAAAACAATATACTCACAAACCAAACACATTCAAAAACAACAAAAAACACTCTTTTCAAAAATCACCAATACCATTTTTATTTCAAAACTTCCTTTTTCCAAGGACACTTTAAAAAAAATCCATTTTCACATGAAAAACCCCACTTTTTCAAGGAAAACTCAAAACCAAATCATTGTTTTCCTCAAAACCCATTTTGGAAAACCAAATTTAAACCATTAATTTCAAATACTTACCCATTTAATCCTAGGAAACATCATATATGTGTCTATCCATTCCCACTTGCATCATCCATTCACATTTTCCAACATGC
Organism: Viscum album; assembly: GCA_963277665.1. NCBI lineage: Eukaryota > Viridiplantae > Streptophyta > Magnoliopsida > Santalales > Viscaceae > Viscum > Viscum album. The sequence continues at coordinate 338,473,417 of OY728126.1, forward strand.
ACTTTCTATACATACCCACACATATTTGAACATCCATAAAGAATACCAAGGACCACACTTACAATTTCATTATCAAAACCCAATAACTTACCAAATTTTTAATCTAAAACACATTCTTTTCAAACCCATTCTTCCAACCCAAAAAAATTTGAAATAATTCATTTTCATTTTTAAAAACCATTTTCATTTTAAAATCTTACTTGCATCATCCAAGAAAAAAAACCTAACTCATGCCAAACCACCAAAGTGTGGAAATGGTAGCCATCCCTAACCTATAAACATGGTTAGTGGGCCATTCCCCAAGTAAGCATAAACTACTTTGTGGATAATGAACCATGTACTTAGAATCCACATTATTCACTACACCAAGTGAGACCATGATGTTACACTAGATCGCCTCCATTTTCGTTCCTCAACCAAAAAAAAAAATACAAAAACCAAAACAAAGAATCCAATCCTAGACTACCCCCAGAAATTTGAGGATCCGAATGGGAAAGTGTTCTTGATGCTCTCCCCATACCTACCTCTCAAGTCTCGATAGTTTTAATCTCTAATCTACATGACACACCAAACAACAAGGACCTGCTCTAATACAATTTTGTCACAAACCATACTGGAGTGCCATCTAACTCAGTATGTGACCCAGTTTGAGACATGGCACAATTGGAGTTCCCAATCCCCATGAGCGAGAAACTCGTGTCGGGTATCAAAGTAATCACTTTGGGAATAATTTTTCCCCATAATCCAAGATCAAAATTTTCATGACCCATCCTCGGGGCCCGTTCCGTGACTACCCCAAGCCCGCCTTCCATAGGCAAGGGGCTGGCGACTAGCACCAAAGGCGTAAATCCTGATAACTGGGAAGACATTGCCTTTATAAAAGTAAACAAAACACCAAAGAGTACAAGCAGAAGTGAAACACTAAGTATAAAAGAAAGTTCTAAAAAGTAAATGGGCCAGAATAGAAACCCAACTAAAAGTACAACTACAACTGAACAAATGTACAACATAAAAAGACAACAGCTGGAAGAACGGAAGAAACTCATAGGTTTTCCTCCTCAGATCCTACATGAAGGGTAGGTATATAAGGATCAACTCCTGGATCATCCACCACAGATCCTACCTGAAGGGTAGGTATAGATAGCCTCCATAACACTCTCACCCGTCAACCTACTCCGTGTGTCGTCTCGTCGTGAAGTCCACCTCTAGATACTGACTCATCGTGTGGTCCATCTCTGGGTACTGAATCGTCGTGTGGTCCACCTCCGGGTACCATCCAGGCCTCGAACACTCGGCCTCTGTCAGCACTTCCCGTCATCTATAACCAACACAACAAGGTGCGGGCATATCCCGTGCATGGGTGAGTATAACGATACTCAGTAGGGACCCCAAGACCCTCAATGTCTCACTAAAACCAATATGGATAACCACAAAGAATATCTCAACAGATAAACTCTACTTAGGTATATGCCCATACATATATCTAAGTTATCAAGTAACCCATGTCAATCATGAGGAAACACAAATATTATGAAATCAACAGATAACCACTACCCAGGTATATTCCCATATATACAGCTAAGTTATCAAGTGACCCATCTCAAACATGAGGTATACATAAAGATCAAAGATTCAGCTCAAACCAGGATTTTCATTATCAAAATCGTAACTGCTGAAGAGCCTTGTCTCTGGAGTGTACAGTGGTCCTGTCACGACTCTGAGGTACTGCTCACTAACCTAAGAATGCTGAGGTACTCCTCCTGTCGAGTACCGCGGGTCAGCCACCCAAACATAGTAGTGCTTCCCGCCGGGGTATGCCACCCAAACACAGTAGTGTACACCCCCTAGTAGCCTGCAGAGGTACTCTCCAGATGAGTACCGCAGGTCTGCACTGTCGCACAGGTAGTGCTCCGTCCGCCATGGATCTGCACCCAAACAAAGTAGTGCTCCGTCCACTGGGCTAGTCGACTCACTCCAAGTCAAGTCAGTCAAGCAGTCATCAGGTCTCAGCCAGCTACATGGTCTCCGTACTCCGCATGCTCGTCTCTGGGAGGGTCCACTCCTTGAGCTACAGGTCGATACTCCGAGTATCTAAAAGTCCAAAGAAGAAGTATCTCAAAGGACCGCCTCGTCATAGGGGTATCAACGTAACAGACGACGCATCAATCGGACGCCCGGTCTGTGAGTTACTAGCTTTTTCATCCCAGGGGCCCGGTTGGTTTTGTGTGTGAACCAACCCGGACATATCTCAACTGTACCCTGAACTCTCATAGGGTATACTCATATGGACCGTTTCTTCACGTGATCACCAACGCCGCAGACGGTTCGTCAAACGGACGTCCGGTCTGAAAGTTATCAGCTTTTCCGTTCCAGGGGCCCGGTTGGATTTCGGGTACAATCCAACCTGGCCATTATCCAACTGCATCCAAAAATTAGGCTAAGTATGCCAAAAGTTCCATCTCATCAAGAGGAATTCAACGAGACAGATGGCGCATCAATCGGACGCCCTGTCTGTGAGTTATTGGCTTTTTTTCGTTCCAGGGGCCCGGTTGGTTTTGTGAGCGAACCAACCCAACCGCACTACGACGGCGTCCAAACCTCAAGCAGTGTAAGCCAAAAGTTCCGTCCCATCAAGAGTAATCCAACAAAGTCAACGGCACGTCAATCGGACGTCCGAAGCTCAAGATATAAGCGTTTCCGCTCTAAGGGCCCGGTTAGTTTCATATCCGAACCAACCCGGACGGACCCAAAGTTCTCCAAAACCTTGAGTATAATATACCGAAACGACCGACTCGATCCAAGGATCTCTACAGAACTGATAGTGCCTCGACCGGAGGTCCGTAGCCCATGTTATGGGAAAAATACCGAAAGAGGTCCGGAAGTGGGGGTTTCGGGCCCGGGCCGACCCGAACCGGGTCGACCCGACCCGGGTTCGGGTCCGGCCCGCTTGGTCGCGGCCCGGAACAGCTGGCATTGCCTGGCCCAGCCTGGGCGCGGCCCGGCCTGGCGGTCCGGTCCGGCCGCGCGGCGCGCTGGCGCACCGACCAGGAGGCTCGGCCGAACCGGCCGAGCGTTGAGACGCGAGGGGGGGGGGGGGCTGCCCCTCGCTTGCTTCGCTAACCGCGGCCCTGCGTGGGGCCGCCCCTTTCCCTCAGACGCATCTGAGTGCTGCGTCCCGCCTCTCCGGTCCCGCGCGGTCGCGGGACCAGTGGCCTGTCGCCGCGGCTTCAGCCACGGTGGCCCTCCCCGACGGCACGCCGGGGGCCGCCACTGCCTTCGTCCGCCGGCGCCGTTGTGCCGACGACGCACACCGGCAGTATTTTCTGTGGACCACCGTACGCGCTCCGATGCTCCTTTTTTTCTCGCCGCCTTCGCCAATGGTCCTCCCGGGACCCGACCATCACTGCAGAGGATTCAAAATTACCTTGCGGCCTCGTTTGTCATCGCCCGTCAATCCGCGCTCAATGTTCAAAATCAAGCTGCGGCCTCTTCGTGGTTTTCTGGAGCGGCGCGACGGCGCCGCGACTTGTTCGACTTCAATGGCGCAACGCTTTTTCGCCCCTTCTCAAAGTTTTGGCCCGGTGAAACCGCACCGCGCCGCCTTTCATGTGCCGCAACAAATTCAAACAAACAAGGGGGGAGGAGGGTCGACCGTGTTCGTGCGGTCCGACCTCCTCCCGTTATTACGATAACAGGCGGCCCAATTGAAACCAAGAAAGGAAACATATGAGATCACGGTCAATAATAAAAATAAACCCCCACAACTTCCCGCAACAATTTTTTCCAAACCCGCAAGGAAAACATTCGCGGATAAACTAGATAATAAGTTGATCCGTGTTCATTGTTTTCTTTAGAATAAATGAAACAAGGGAATAAAATCATTCTCAAATCAATTCTCTACCTCAAGCATTGTCGTCGAACGAGAGTTCGTCGCGGAATTAACCGTCGCGGAAGAAGAGGATCATTGCGGAAGAAAGCGTCACGGAAGGAACATTGTTGGCGTTAGGTGATCTCCGAGGGAGGCATCTCTCCCCATCTTCCGCCATCGGAGGTCAGTGTTCTTCATCGGCGGCGGTGCGTTCTTCGCGTTCTTCGTCGAAGAACGAAGAATCCTCAAGACCTCTCCTTTTCTACCAAAAGTCTTAACACAACAAAAACCCAACCATAATAAAATAAGTCCTTCCCTTATTTTATTATCATAACATAAGAATTTTAAATTCAAAAGAAAAGAAATGAATAATTAATTAAATGAATTAATTGTAACTATTTAACCGCCCAATTTAATGAGGCGTTTCTTAACCAGAATAAACGCACGATTGACATCATTAAAAAGGGGGGTGCAGGTGCGTTACTTAGAAGGAAAGAAATGGTGGGGCTCGTGCGGGCCCCACCTCACAAATATCCTACCAAGCGGGTAGGATATTGTGGGTCCCATCTTATCTGCTTTACTTAGGTTAAGCCGCTTTAAGTGAAATAAAATAAAATTGTCGCACCACTCTTATTTTATTTTTAACTTTACCCCAAAAATTATAAACCACACCTGAAAAAACGCAACTCCGGAAAAGGTGTTTCCAAGAAAATACCGGCGTTGCGATTCCATTGGTGCCCTCAGAATTAGATTACAAGCACCGGTTCAAAAGTTAGAAAAACCCGCTCGTTCGTTCACTAAACGTACCTGAGCTAAACTTCGGAAAATGATTCCGGGCACACCAGGCCTCTGAATCAGGTTCCGTCAGAAACTGCGTTCTTTTAAAATCCAAAAGAAAATTTAGAAAAATTTCCCATGAATTTTACAGGTCTTTACATTACTCCCACCTTAGGGCTTTACGTCCTCGTAAAGCTTTAACGCAGACTAGGGATACAAAAGTGGTATTGAGCACACATCTGAGCCTTCTGCTCCCATGTGCTTACCTGGAGGTTCCCATACTGCCAAAGAAAGTGCACCCAAGGAATCAACCATCCTCGTAGGATCTGCTCCGGTCGATCCTCGATCCCCACTGGAACCTCCGTGAAAGTCACCCCATCACCATCGTCCAGCTCCTCATGGTCGAGGATATGCCAAGGGTCGAGCACGTATCTCCTCAGTTGGGATACGTGGAAATCGTCGTGCACCAGGTGAAATTGAGGTGGATGGGTCAAGTGGTAAACCACCATGCCAACCCAGCCGAGGACCTAAGAAGGTCTGCTGAACCTCGGAGATAACTTGACGCCTTGGCCACATCTCCGTGAACCTCATCGAGGTGAGACCCATATAAAGACGTGATCATTATCCTCGAACTCTAGAGGTCTCCAATTCCTATTAGAACTGAAACTCAAAACAACTGCTACCATGAGGGTAAGGTTGACCGACTCAAGAGTGATCGGACACACCCTCCTGTGCATGAGTTATCCTATGCTGCCTAGGGTTTCCTTTTCACCGAACAAGGAAAACCCACCCCGACATCGTAGTTAAACCACAACCTTTTGCCTAATACCGTCAATTTGTGTATGAACTGTGATTGCCTAGTCCATACTCAAACCAACGTCATAAGGCCTCGACGCTTCCACCAAGAGATTCCAACCGAAACTCTCACCTCGAGGGTCTTACCACACCGTCGGCATAAGTGTGATTATCGAGTCTTTTCCCAAGGTATCTTCAGACGTGAGGGTCAAGTCCACAGATTACCAGAAACTCTAGGTCTGGGACAAGATTTGTGGATGGAATGAATGATTCATATCAACGTCTGTTACTATGATAGCTAGTAGTGGACACAGACTATCCCTTGAATCATTCCTAGAGCCATTGGGTCACTCTCCCTGACCGCAAGCAGCTACTCTCTTCCCCTGCCCTCCAGCTCCCTATGCCTGGCGGGGACAACTAAGGTGGGTGGTTGTAGTATGTTAAAACGTACACCACCACATGCTGCTCTCCTAGCTCTGCCTCCACGTCTGCTACTTCGCAGACTCATATCTCCTTTAAGCTTCCTCTTATGGAAACATTTAACATGCCTGAGTCTCTAAGACTTGCGCCAGTTTCCAATTTCTACTTCACTGTGCAGTCTTCATCCACTCTAGGATGATTTGCACCTTCTTTGCCTACGATTTGAAAGAGCTGCTAAAATTTATCCTTTGCCGAAAAGGGAATCTCGGTCTCATCCGCTGGATGAACCACGCCCATTGCCTAATATAGTCAATCCTGACATGAATGATGTATTCATTCCATGGATGACGTCGTAAGGCCTCGACGTAACTACCAAGAGATCCAACTGTCACTCTCGCCTCCAAGGGTCGAGTGACACTTTCGGGATCAGTGTGAGGTCACTGGGTCTCCTCCAGTAGAAATCTTGAAAGTGAGGGTCAAGTCAACAGTTTTAACCGGAACCTCTCAGTTTCAACCAAACAAAAGTATAGGAAAGCAAAAATCACAAAGATAAGTGTCTTTTTATTATTGCAGCTCATAGTACAAAGACACAAATAAAACAGAAATATGGAACTAGAAGTACAAGGGATGTATCCACTAGTTCTGCTCCTATCCACCTGCTCCCAGAGCTCTACTACCTTGTCCACTGCTCGGCTGTTGCTCAAGAACCTGACGCTGCTTCTGCCTCGGTGGATCCTCTAAAGCCTGCAGATCGACTATGGGGGGGGGGGGGGGTCGGACAGTCACGTGCCAGGTGAACCTTCCTGCCGCATTCATTACACTTCCTGCTCCTCGTACGACTGGATCTGGTCATCTTGAACCTCTGTATCATCTGTCTACTGCCCAAAGATGACTTAGCTACTGATCGAAAATCCTGCGGCAAAGGCAGCAACTCCTGTACAGGCTCGGGGTGTAGAGCTACTGGCACAAAATCCACCCTGAAGAAGGTCTATAAGTCTTCCCATGTGAAGGTCATCCCTTCACAAAACTGAAACAAGTGGCTCCACCACCTGTCTACTACTACATGAAGAAGGCTGGCAGCAAAGATCACCATGAAGTCTGTAGGCGTCCCCACTAGCCCGAAAAATCTCATCCCTGCCTACAGCCAATCCTCAGCCGCCTGCGGGTCCATCTCTCCCTGCAACCTGGGTGGCCTCTGGCGCTGGAACCCGTGCAGCGCACTCAAGTGGCGTGCATCGCCTACTGCTGGGGCTGGTGGCATCGGTGGCCCAACGTATGGTAGTACCGCTGGTGCCTCAACTGCAAGAGGGCCCTGTACCGAAGCCTCATCGCTCGGCAGGCTATCAGTACGAACATCCCTCTGGGCTCTCTCTGGTCGTCCATGGAAAGGCATCCAAAAATAAACAACGTGACACGGTCAAATGATTATACCTGGTGAGTTGACATGGTTTGAGCTGACTTTTAAAAACTTCTGGAAACACACACGCAATCTATGTTTTTGTGCAAAAAGTCAGAAATCAGTTGTCAGGGTCATGGTGTATGGATACGTCGGCCACCCGCACCAACAATGGACTCCCTGAACTAAAGACCACACTCGGTACCCTTAACACTATTGTTTCACAAAAAGAAAATATCAGAGTTATATGTTCTGCGGTAGAACTGACTCCTCTGATACCAATTTGTCACGACCCATCCTTGGGGCCCGTGCTGTGACTACCCCAAGCTCACCTTCCATAGGCCAGGGGCTGGCGACTAGCACCAAAGGTGTAAATCCCGATAACTGGGAAGGAATTGCCTTTATAAAAGTAAAGAAAACACCACAGAGTACAAGCGGAAGTAAAAGACTAAGTACAAAAGAAAGTGATGAAAAGTAAATGGGCCAGAATACAAACCCAACTGAAAGTACAACTACCACTGAACAAAAGTAAAACAGAAAAAGACAACATCTGGAAGAATGGAAGCGGCTCCTAGGTCATCCTCCTCGGATCCTACCTGAAGGGTAGGTACAGATGGCGCAGCTCCTGGATCTTCCACCACGGATCCTACCTGAAGGGTAGGTACAGATAGCCTCCACAACGCTCTCTCCTTTCAACCTCTTCCGTGTGTCATCTCATCGTGAAGTCCACCTCCGGATACTGACTCTTCGTGTGGTCCACCTCCGGGTACTGACTCGTCGTGTGGTCCACCTCCGTGTACCGTTTAGTCCTCGAACACTCGGCCTCCGTCAGCACTGCCCGTCATCTGCAACCAACACAATGAGGTGCAGGCATAGGCCGTGTAGGGGTGAGTATAACGATACTCAGTAGGGACCCCGAGACCCTCAAGGTCTCACTAAAACCAACATAGATAACCACAAAAGAATATCTCAACAGATAACCTCTACTTAGGTATATGCCCATAGATATACCTAAGTTATCAAGTAACACATCTCAATCATGAGGAAACACAAAGATTATGAAATCAACGGATAACCACTACCCAGTTATATGATCATACATACACCTATGTTATCAAGCGACCCATCTCAAACATGAGGTATACACAAAGATCAAAGACTCAGCTCAAACCGGGATTTTCATTATCGAAATCGTAACAGCTGAAGAGCCCTGTATCTGGAGTGTATAGTGGTCCTGTCACGACTCTAAGGTACTGCTCACTAACCTACGACTGCTGAGATACTCCTCCTGTCGAGTACCGCGGGTCAGCCACCCAAACACAGTATTGCTTCCCACCGGGGTATGCCACCCAAACACAGTAGTGCACACCCCATAGTAGCCTGCAGAGGTACTCTCCGGACGAGTACCGCGGGTCTGCACTGTTACACAGGTAGTGCTCCGTCCGCCATGGGTCTGCACCCAAACAAAGTAGTGCTCCGTCCACTGGGCTAGTCGACTCAGTCCAAGTCGAGTCGGTCAAGTAGTCGTCAGGTCTCAGAAGACTACACTGTCTCCGTACTCCGCACGCTCGTCTCTGGGAGGGTCGGATCCACGAGCTATAGGTCGATACTACAAGTATCTAAAAGTCCCACAAAGAAGTATCTCAAAGGACCGCCTCGTCATAGGGGTCTCAACGCAACAGATGGCGCGTCAATCGGACGCCCGGTCTGTGAGTTACTAGTTTTTTCGTCCCAGGGGCCCGGTTGGATTCGTGTGTGAACCAACCCGGCCGTATCTCAACTGTACCCTGAACTCTCATAGGGTATACTCATAGGGACCGTTTCTCCACGTGATCACCAACACCGCTGACGGTTCGTCAAATGGACGTCCGGTCTGAAAGTTATCAGCTTTTCCGTTCCAGGGGCCCTGTTGGATTTCGGGTACAATCCAACCCGGACACTATCCAACTGCATCCAAAAGTCAGGAAATGTATTCCAAAAGTTCCGTCTCATCAAGAGGAATTCAACGAGACAGACGATGCGTCAATCGGATGCCCGATCTGTGAATCATTGGCTTTTTTTCATTCTAGGTGCTCGGTTGGTTTCGTGAGTGAACCAAGACGACTGCACTCCGACGGCATCCAAACCTCGAGCGGAGTAAGCCAAAAGTTCCGTCTCATCAAGAGGAATCCAACAAAGTCGACGGCACGTCAATCGGACGTCCGGAGCTCAAGATATAAGCGTTTCAGCTCTGAGGGCCCGGTTGGTTTCGTATCTGAACCAACCCAGCCGAACCCAAAGTTCTCCGAAACCATGAGTATAATATACCGAAACGACCGTCTCGATCCAAGGATCTCTACGCAACTGACAGTGCATCGATCAGAAGTCCATAGCCCATGCTATGGGCAAAAGACCGAAAGAGGTTCGGAAGTTGGGGTTTCGGGCCCGGGCCGACCCGGCCCGAGACCCCCCATGGGTCGGCCCGAACCGGGTCCACCCGACCCGGGTCCGGGTTTGGCCCGCTTGGGCGCGGCCCAACCTGAATGGCGCATCCCGGCCCGGCCTGGGAGCGGCCCGGCCTGACAGTCCGGTCTGGCCGCGCGGCGTGCTGGCGCACCGACCAGGAGGCTCGACCGAACTGGCCGACCGTTGAGACGCGGGGGGGGGGGGGGGGGGGGGGGGGGGTGCTGCCCCCTCTTGCTTCGCTAACCGCGGCCCCGCGTGGGGACGCTCCTTCCCACCGGACGCGGCTGAGCGCCACGTCCCGCCTCTCCGGTCCCACGCGGTTGCGGGACCAGCGGCCTGCCGCCGCAGCTTCAGCCGCGACGGCCCTCCCCGGCGGTGCGCTAGGTGCCGCCGCCTCCGGTCGCCGGCGCCGCCGTGCCGACGGTATTTTCCGCGGACCCCCGGACGCACTTCGGTGGTCCGTTCTGCTCGTCGCCTTCGCCAATGGTCCTCCCAGGACCCGAACTTCACTACGGAGGTTTCAAAATTACCTTGCAGCCTCGTTTGTCGTCGCCCGTCAATCCACACTCAATGTTCAAAATCAAACTACGGCCTCTTCGTGGTTTTCCGGTGGGGTGCGACGGCGCCGCGCTTCTTCGCCCCTTCTCAATGTGTCCGCGCGGTGCAACCGCACCGCGCCGCCTTTCACGTGCCGCAAAAAATTCAAACAAACAAGTAGGGAAGAGGGTCGGCCGTGTTCATGCGGTCCGACCTCCTCCCATTATTATGATAACAGGCGGCCCAATTGAAACCAGGAAAGACGATAGATGAGATCATAGTCAACAATAAAAATAAACCCCCACATCTTCCCACAACAATTTATTCCCAAACCGCAAGGAAAACATTCGCGGATCAACTAGATAATAAGTTGATCCGTGTTATTTGTTTTCTTTAGAATGAATGAAACAAGGGAATGAAATCATTCTCAAATCAATTCCCTACCTCAAGCGTTGTCGTCGAACGAGAGTTCGTCGCAGAATTAACCGTCGCGGAAGAAGAGGATCGTCGTGGAAGAAAATGTCATGGAAGGAACGTCGTTGGCGTTAGGTGATCTCCTAGGGAGGCGTCTCTCGCCATCGTCCGCCGTCGGAGGTCGACGTTCTTCGTCGGCGACGGTGCATTCTTCGCGTTCTTTGTCGAAGAACGAAGAATCCTCAAGACCTCTCCTTTTCTCCCAAAAGTCTTAACACAACAAAAACCCAACAATAATAAAATAAGTCCTTCCCTTATTTTATTATCATAACATAAGAATTTGAAATTCAAAAGAAAATAAATGAACAATTAATTCAATGAATTAATTGTAACGATTTAACCGCCCAATTTAATGAGGTGTTTCTTAACCAGAATAAATTCACGGTTGAATTCATTAAAAAGGGGGGTGCGTGTGCATTACTTAGAAGGAAAGAAACGGTGGGGCTCGTGCGGGCCCCACCTCACAAATATCCTACCAAGGGGGTAGGATATTGTGGGTCGCACCTTATCTGCTTAACTTAGGTTAAGCCGCTTTAAGTGAAATAAAATAAAATTGTCGCACCACTCTTATTTTATTTCTTAAGTTAACCCCAAATATTATAAACCACACCCGAGCAAACGCAACTCCGGAAAATGTGTTTCTAAGCAAATACCGGCACTGCGATTCCATCGGTGCCCTCAGAATTCGATTCCGAGCACCGGTTCAAAAGTTAGAAAAACACGCTCGTTCGTTCACTAAACGTACCCAAGCTAAACTTCGGAAAATGATTCCGGGCACACCGGGGCTCGGAATCAGGTGCCGTCAGAAACTGCGTTCTTGTAAAATCCCAAAGAAAATTTAGAAAAATTTCCCTTGAATTTTACGGGTCTTTAAAAAATTAAAAAACTAAATACAAAACAAAACTAACAACAACTGAGTCACAAATAAATATATATAAATATATTTAGATAGAAATGCCGAAAAAAAGAATAACTAAATAAAAATTGATACAAAACATGCCGACATGATCTCCATGCAACCTTTCGGTGACCTAAATACTCAAACAAACCCACCACATAACCAACCTGCTCCTACCAAGTGCACTCAAACTAGAAAAAATGAACCTGTAAAACAACTCGGGTCTACTAACACGGAATGGTATAAGTAGGATGTGAGATTAATAGCTTAGTGGGAAACCACTATAGAATCCATACATTTCCTTTTCCTGGAAAAAAGTCCATAAAAACTAGTTTGAAATACATATATAAAAATATTTTTTTTCTCATTTTAATAAACAAACTCATATTTTCCTTTTTAAAACACTACACACCATATAACTAGTTTTCAAAGGGGATTTCCTTTTTTAAATTATAACCTAGACCAAGGAAATAACAAAGTATGCAGAAAATGATAAATAAGTCTAAATAGAAAACTAAGTGCATAAAAATTTAAAAAATAAAATAATGATAGTAACCATGGTAATTTTCTAAAAATACCTAGAGATATCCCTAGATGTTCTCGAGTTCTACTCACCTACCGACATATGGTGCAACTCCATAGTCTATAACCAAATGGCCACCCTAAACATACCAATCCAGTGGAACATCCCACCAAGTCCTATAAAATCATGGGTTACAAATCCGTCTAATCTGGGTTGACAAGAAACCATCACTATACCATCTAAAATATCCCTAGGAAACTTCTAGTAATAGTACACTGTGTAAGTTGGAGGCCCTTAAACATGTGACTCACCTTTCATGTCGGCACCACACTTGCCCACCCCAAAAACTGACACCACCCACACGATAACCCATATTAAGAAATCCTCCATAGGGGTTCCTGACATACAACAAGACATATACTAGTGCCAACCTGGTAGCCATATCACACAAGCTTTCAAATCATTTCTCAAAATGCACTAAGATTCCAACTAGGCATTTGTACTTTCAAATCCAGAATTCATTTCTAAACATCATAAAGTGACAACCAAAACATCCACTCTTTAAATTAAAATATATCACAAAGATTCTTTAAAAAATTTATAAAACATCATTAAACACTAATTTTACATTCATAATGAAAACAATCCTTTAAGTTCCAAATCCAAATTCCACTTCTAACACCATTTCAAAACCCAAAAGAAAACACACAAAATAATCAAAAATGCCAAATGGGATTTTGTACCATTTTGAAGTTAACATTTTTTAAAAATTAACATGGTACAAAAAATAAAATACAATTTTAGAACCAATTTCATGTCATTGAGAACCATGGGACCATTTGTAAGGAAAATAAGAGTTTGAAGAAGAAATGAATGAGTGAGAAAAATGTTTTAAAATCTAGGTTTTTAATTTGATAAAATTTATCCAGAACCATCATCATTTGTGTGACCATCCATGTGTACACCTATTTCACACATGGATGTTCCCACATACAATGGAATAGCATAAGAATCCATGAAATTACCCAAAACCATTTTCAAAGAAACATCACTTTCCTTCCAACATACACATCAAACCACATAAGAAAAATCACCACATTCTACATACAACCCCAATTCACAATCCAACTAATTTGATAAAAAATATCTAAGTTAAATAAATATTCAAATCATATTTTCTTATTGAAATGATAAATTAAAAATTTATTAAACACGTTAGGTGTATATATACATAGGCATATTTGAAGAATCAATTCAAAAACCATTTTTATGAAATTCTACCAAGACCAAAGAACCACAAAAAACCAAAAAAACACATCAAAAGCATGGAAAACATATTTTGAAACTTTTTAAAAACCACAATCATAAATGGAATGAATAAAAAAGTAAAATAATTGAAACATCTACTTCAATAGAGTGCAGATGCAACGAAACATCAAGGGAACAAAGAATAGGACCCAAAGAACAATCTACACACCATAGATTCAAAGAAATCAAAAAAAAAACATAAACCCTAGAGATTAGGGTTATTCCAATAGATAAAACCCACAAAAAACACCAATAACTAGAGAGATAATTGAGGGAGAATGAGAAATCAAATAAAAACTAAAGGAACTCACCTTAGGAACCTTCATGGAGCATCAATGGATGTTGGGAAGAAAGGGAGAGGGTTTTGGAGAATCCCTTGGTGTTAATAGTTTGGAGGAGGAGAAGAAGAATAGATTTAGTGTTGAAAACATAGAGGGGAAACATGGAATTTTGAATATTTAAGAAACCGGGCATCTCACACAGTTAGACCGCACGATTTGACAAACTATGCACAAACTGTGTAGTCGCCACGGTCCAAAGGGATAGAAACTCACGCATAGTTGTCGCATGGTTACCCAAACCGTGCTCATCCCATGAAACATACTTGTGGACCCAAAAATTGGATTCATGGTTACCTGAGCAGGGGTATACAGTTTCTCAAAACATGTATCCAAACCGTGAACAAGATAAAATGCCACTCAAAAACTTAAAATATGAAGATCTAAACTGGGAACCCAACCTTAACCTCCACAAAAATATCCAAATTGATGAAAATAATAAAATTAATAATTTCAAATGTCAGGATGTGGAATAATATTTTCTATGATTATTTATGAAATTTTATGATTTTTTCTGAGACATGATATATCATAATATTTGACATAAAGGATATGATTTTTTAAATGTTTTGTTTAGATGTTTATGCCTTATGATTATATAAGGGTTGATATCTTCCTTGTTTACCCTTAATGAGAATCTGAGATCATCCTTTTATTCTATTTTCTTTTCCCCATGCTATAAAGTAAGGTTTTAGGTAAGGGTAATAAAAGGGGAGATATTTGTGAGAAACATTGAATATATTTCACTATACATGAATTTTGTGTTCCTTGATTTTAAATGAACTAAAATAATATGGTCTTTGGGCATGTGTTTTTGTATTCTTCAAAAAATGATGTAATATATATGTACATTAATTATGGGTTGTTATATATTTTCTATCTAGTGTCCCCAATTTAGGATCATACCTTAGGGTTTTTTTACCTTAGTCAAGCTTAATTGGGTATAACCATGTGTTTGTGCTATTCAAATTCTTTAGAAACAAAATAAATTTATTCTATTATGGTTTTATATTATATTATCTCCAGATATTATAGGTGTTCACATGCAATTACCTTATTCTTATCTCTTATTATATTTTATATGGTTAGTATATTTTGTTTTTTACTTTTTAAAAAGTATAATATAACTCACCGACTATATTTATTTTACTTTAAAATATTATTAAAACTTTTTATTTCTCCTATATTCCCTTTAAATCAACTAGTTTTAAAGTAAGATTTTAAAATATTCCCCCTATTACAATTTTTTGGTGTTCATGAAAATTAGAAAGGTTTGCTTTTTTGAAATATTAAATGCTAAACATCATGAAAGGATGGGTTTTGGGTAATTAAATATTGTTACTTGTATTATAAAAAGGTTATTATCACCTTTTTAATATATTTCAAACTATAATGAAATAGATTTAATTTTAAATTTTATATATGGGGTGTGGAGAGGATACCTCCTTAGAATATATTCCCATTTCTATCATATTATAGGTTTAGTAAAAGTTTTTATTAGACATTGTTGTTAGTTTTCCGTTTTATAATTCAGGTATGTTAAAGGTGGTAAGTGAAAATAATTCACATTATGTATAAAGATGGGTGCATTTGTCCCTTATTCGAATTTATGGTATTTTATTCTTCTCAATTATCATGAAATTTCATATTTCATTTCAATATTTTCTTTAGTATCTTATCGATCTTTTATTTAAGGTCGAGTTTTTTATCATTGGGTACACTAGAATTTTTCAATGGATTTGTCTATGGTTTATGTTTTATGTTTTATTCTTATCACAATATTATTTTTACTTATTGTTAAAACTTAATTTTTTAATATGTGTAATAATCAAATTTATAGGGTCTCCATATTGGTCTAATAAGGGGAGTTAAATGTTTTAACTTCTTTCATCATGTGAAATTATTCCAACTTGAGTGTATTTTGATGCCCATTCACTAGTTTCTAGCCCATGTGGATCAATAATTCCATTTAATTCATGTCGTAGGACAACTCGAGTACCCATATCATGGGTATCCCAAGTAGGTCCATGAAACCCCTTTAAATTATTAAATATCAATTAATTATATGGTTTGAATACCATATAATTAATTACTTTGGTAGAATATAATTTATATCAAAATACATAAAAGTTTAATAACTAGGGAAATCTATTTACATGATCATATTTCATTTTATTATATTTTTATATAACATATTAATTTTAAAGAATTGTGATTATAAATTGTGAGAATAACCAATACTACATTATTTGGGTTATATTGAGCATTTTCTTCTTGGTTTTGAAATGGTGTTAGAAGTATAATTTGTATTTGGAACTTAAAGGCACATTTGGTATTGTGAATTTAAAAGTAGTGTTTAATGTTTTATAAATGTTTTGGATTATCTTTTTGATTTATTTGAATTTAAAGAGTGGAAGATCAGGTCGGTTCTTCATGATGTTCGGAAATGAATTTCGACTTTGAAAGTACAAATGTTTGAATGACATCTTAGTGCATTTGGAGAAATTATTTGAATTATTGTGCGATATTATGGCCAGTTTGGAACCTATGTATGGATTTTTGTTTTTTGGAACCCCCTATGGAGGATTTCACAATACGGGTTATCACATGGGTGGTGTCAATGTTTGGGGTAGGCAAGTGTGGTGAAGGTGGGTATGGTGAGTCACCTATGCGAGGGCCTCTAAATTACATAGTATACTATTAAGATGGGTTTGATGGGCATCTTATAAAGTTTCGAGTGATGGTTTTTTTTTCAACCCCAATTATACAGATTGGTACCCCCTAGAATTGATAGGGCTTTGTGGGATGATCCATTAGATTGGTTAGTTTAGGGAAACCAATTGGTTATAAACTATGGAGATACACCATATGCCGACCGGTGAGTCTGACTCGAGTATGTCCAATAATCACTCTAGGGATTTTCAGAAAATTACCATGGTTAACATCTTTATTTACTTGTTTAAATTATACTATAATTTATTTTCTATTTATATTGCTTATTCATTTTCACCATGGCATTGTATTGACTTGGTTTGGGTTTGGATTTTAAAATGGAAATCCCCTTTGAAAACTAGTGATATGATGTGTAGTTTTATAAAAGGGAAGATATTCATTTTTTATTAAAATGAGAATTTTTTATATATATGTATTTAAAACTAATTTTTATGGATTGTTTTTTGGGAAAGGAAATGTATGGATTCTATGGTGATTTTTTACTGAGCTGTTAAGGTAACACCTAACTTTTACCATTCGGTGTCGGTAGACTCCAACTGTTTTGTAGGTTCAGGTTTTCAAGTTTGAGTGGTCATTGTTTGAGCAGGTTGGTATTGTGGTGGGTTGGTTTGTAGATTAAGGTGACCAAAAGGTCACATGGAGATCATGTTGGCATGTCTAGCCACAGTTTATATTTAATATTTTATTTCAGTAGTTGTATCTAGATCAGTTTATATATATATATATATATATTTATTTATTTTTGACTCAATTATTGTAAGTTCTATTTCAAATTTAGTTTATTAATTTTACCCAAGTTTATTGGGAAAAATCATTCCCATAGTGATTACTTTGATTCCCGACACCAGTTTCCAGCCCATGGAGAATGAGAATTCCCTTCGGGCCATGTCTTGGACTGGGTTGGATTCCATGTTGGATGGCACTCCACTCTGGTTCATTACATCTTCCATGTGATCATGACATATGACCTGAAATTTTGGCATATAAATAAGCATAGAAAATAATTTAAATATTATTCAAGGCTGATTTCCAATACAATCATAGTGGAAAAAGTCCTTTACTGAATTGGGTTCACTCCCCATTCAATCCTTGTACTTCCGAACTAAGTTTACTCCTAGTTCCAATCCTTTTTATCTCATTAGATATAAATCTTTAACCAATACTCTATAAAATCATATAGTTCCCTATTACCACATAATGAAAACTATACATCTGTGTTCCATAAGAACATAATTCATTATTCACATTAGAAACCATTAAAAATGGGTTTCAGAAACATAATTCCATCATAACACAACCCATGGAAAAGAATTGGGATTCATAAATATCACTCCATCATAAAAATAAAGCAACCATATAAATAATATAGATTGTTTCTATGAAAAATATCCCCAGTAAAATATAATTAGCATCAAATAATGTTCTCTTATATGGAAAATAATTTTGAGAGATCACATGAAATAATTATTGAGGAAAATATCCTTTCTAATTTGAAAACATTTATTTTTCTTAAAATTATTTAAAATTCTAAAATAAAACATTTTCTTTCAATATAAAATTATAAAATTATAATAGAATCTTCAAGGAATTAAGGAATCATGAAATTGTGAAAATGTTCTTATTCATTATAAGTTAAAAGACATTCCTTTCATACTTTTGTCAGATAAGTCAAAAAGTACCTTATTTGAAAATAAAAAAAAGATTCACTTCAACCCATCTAACAAAAATTCAAACATGGGTAAAAATTAATTTAAATTTTTTTATAAGAAATGAAAAAATATTTTAGATTTTTTATGAAGAAACACGTACATGGAATATAACTATTCCCAAGTAAATACTTATGTATAAACAATTCCGAATAATAATGAGATGGTAAAATTAACCCGTACGATTTTATAATGAGTAGAATCATATTACCCTTGAAAGAAATATAATTATATTGATATGAAAATACTGTAATAATCAGAATAATACTCATAAAATACATTCATGGGTAGTATATACACCACACAAAAGAAACAAGAAGTGTATAAGGCATGTGTCCCATAGAAATAAAAGTTAGACAAAAAACCCTTACCTTAAGTCTTAAATACCTCTGTATACATTAAAAACTATTGTATAATAAATATAAGTTTATTATACATCTACCAAAGAACCATATTACTATATATAATACCTTATATTATTTACTTATGACTTTATATTAATTTTTTATTAGTAATTCCATGATAAATTTATATTTCAGGTAATAATCACTTTGTTTTTAATTCATGCTTTGTCTTGTCATTCTTGGTCCTCTTATATATATAATTATTTAATTATATAAAGAAACAAAATATAACTAATATATAGATAAATATATATATATATATATATATATATATATTCAGTATATATAGTTATTCAAAAAAGTTAGTGATATAAAATAAAATACACCGTTAATGGAGATGGTATGTCGTACGTACACATGAATGTTGTTTTCATTTTCTTTTCATTTTAATGGAAGGATAAGTATATGATATATTATCATTAAAAAATAATTTTTTTTATATATGTATTATATTTTAATAATATATATCCTTATTATAATTCATATGATATAAATATATAAAAAAATAACTATATCGCATCGTGGAGATGGTATGTATACGTACGAACAAGCGGCGTTATCATTTCCCAAAAGATTAGGTGGTAGAGAGGTATATATAATATTATCATTCTAGAAGTATAATTATCACATAAATATCATGTATAAATATTAAACCCCTCATAATTCACACTCATAAAATATGGTGATGGAAAATGAGTTGTATTGCTAAATGGAAATGGTAAGCCATACATAAGCATGAGTGATATTTTCATTTCTTGTTCAATTGGAAAGGGGATGTATAATGGTGTTTTCATAATTATAATAAAATTTAAGAATATTTATTTTTATGAAGTTATTATTTTATGATATATATCACATATTTTTTTAAGGAATAGAAGAGTAGAAAAAGAGAGTGATCGGTGGGAGTGGTTACCTCTTTTTCAGAACAACTCTTTTAGATATCGTATGAAGAACTTTAGAGTTGGTATTTTGTGAAGACTAGAACCTCTAGAATGTGTATAGGGAAGTGTATAAGATAATATTTCCCATTTTGGTCGATATATAAGGCTAAAAGTGAGGTGAATAGGTGAGGGAAAATGTTCCTTTTATATTTTAGGTGAGGGGCACTTTTGGGATTAATAAAAATTAATTTATAATAGATTCAATATTAATCTAAATTACTCATAAATTACATAGATTAAAATATGATATTATAAAAGGTTCTAATATCATTAACCAATAGTTTTTATACATGTTTTGGTATTATTTTAAACCTTATCATTTTGATTAACCCTTAATTAATATATTTTAATTTTAACTAAGGTAATAGCTTGTTTTAATATAAAAAGGTTTCAATTTTTACTTATGTGGTGTTAATTAGACCACAAATGAACAATTTATAAAATTTTAGACTATATTATAATAAATTTTCTATTTTTAATAATGTTTTATTACTTTTAAATAATTTTATAAAATATTATTATTGTAAAATATCATTAGTGGAAATTTTGATAGTAATCATTACATGGGCTTTTGAAAATATCAATATGAAAATTTAACTTCAAAAAAATATTTTATTATATCCTGAAGTTGTCAAGGTGATCTAGAAAATTATTTGATCACATTAATTATCACAAATTATATTTATTTTAATATTTTGAATAAAATTTATTTGGTATTTCTATTAATAAAATAATTACTACGTCAACGTTGTGTAATTATACAATATTCGTATTTTTTTAATAAAAATTAAAATTAAAATACCAATATGAATATAAATATTTTATTTTTCATAATAATATTTATAGTTGAATATATCTCTTGGGTAGACTAATATTAAAAATGATATAATATTTAAAACATGAATGTGACATCTTTAAATATTTATTAAATAAAATACAATAAATATGGTAATATCATCTAATTGGCCCAAAAAGTCAAATTTAAATTTTTATCATGAAAATATTTTTATTAATTTAAAAATTTACATTTAGATTCATTCATAAGAAATTTTTTTCCTATATGGATATATAAGGGATATTTAAGATAAAGAAAGTATTTTTTTTACTTTCTCTAATTTAAATATTATATAAGTAATTTTCATGGAAAAGTGTCCATTAAAAAAATTAATTTAAATACTTAGGTGTTAAGGGTCAGATTATATTCATCAAATAAAATATTTTCATGTGTTATATTCATTTTATAGTCTTTAAAATTTTATTTTTAACCAAAAATATCAAATTTACCCTTTACAATTGTAACAAAATTTACCAAGGTTTTTATTCACATAAGAAAAAAATAAAAAGTCATATTCAAAAAATTTAGTCCATATTAATATAAATTTTTTATCTATTTTTCAAAATTCAAAACTCATAATTTTAGAATTAAATTTAAAATAAAACCGGTAAAACGCCATGAAAACATTTCTTTTGAAAAGATGCTATTTTTAAACATAAAATATTTTATAATATATTCACATATAAAATATTTTTATAAAAATATAATTTTATTATTTTAAATTAAAAATTAATATTAATAAAAAATAATTTTATCATGAAAAAAATTGAGATAAAATATAGTTTTCAATAAAAATTAGTATTTTAACAATTCCTTAAAAATAAATGTTTTTAGAAAAAAGTAATTTTAAGATAATTTTGACATTCATAAATTAATTTTCTTAAATAAATTTTCTAAAACTTCTAAAAATTAATATTCACTCATAAAAATAAAATAATCTAATTTTTGAAGAAAACACATTTTTGAAGAATAAATTGATTTTATTAAAAATTGTGTGATTATTTTCTAAGCACTTAACAATAAATTAATGTTGATTTGTACCTATATTTATATTTTATAAATTATTTATTCATATTTATTCCCGTGAATTTAATATCTACATTATAATGATCATTTTATATTAATAGTGTATCACGATTCGTTTAAACTCACAGTTGCGTGCAACGTAAGCTATTGAGGAATTAAAATTATTTAAAGAAATATTTATTAATATATAAGGGTGTTATAGTAGAATCATAAACTAGTATACTATGTGTAGTGAGATTTCCCACCAAGCTACTTGTTAATTCCAATGAAATAAAATTGAGTTATGAAAAAAATATGAATCAAATTGTTTTAATGGTACTAATAATAATCATTTTACACACTCGTCTCTAATTACCTTGCTCGAAGGCAGCCCATTTTTCAAAAATAACAATATAATTACCACACAACCAAACTAGGATAATCCAATGAACATTACATAATATAAAAATCACATTATATTTTTAAAAACAACATGAAAGTGGTTCACTTAAAGAAATTACTTACATAAAATAAATCCATTTAATTAAGTGATAATTGTTCACTAAGAGTATATTTATAGAAACCAAGTTATAAAACAATTTTTGGAAATTAAATCAT
Organism: Viscum album; assembly: GCA_963277665.1. Taxonomy (NCBI): domain Eukaryota; kingdom Viridiplantae; phylum Streptophyta; class Magnoliopsida; order Santalales; family Viscaceae; genus Viscum; species Viscum album. The sequence goes on from OY728126.1 coordinate 338,495,438, forward strand.
CTAAAAATTCTCAAGATATATAATAAAAGACTATAAGAAAAAACACACACACTTTTATTATTATAATTATTTGAAAATAGTATATAAGTCATTAAAAAAGTACTTATGCATAGTTTGTTAAGAAATTATTTTTTGATCATTTAAATATTATAGATGTGAAGACTTGAACCTAGTTACCCGAAGCTAGTGAATTATTTTATTAAATTTTCATGATTATAAGAATGTTATATCTCGAAGAACCGGGTAGCTTAGTAGTTTTGGAAAACAAGATACATACATAAGTTCAACATTACAACTTAAAATGAAATAAAATATAACAGATCCATTAGTAACTCCCATAAATTATAGATTATCCCTATAATTAATTAATAATACACTTTGTTGCATCCTGGGGAACTATAAAACATAATGAAGGGTGATCTCAGATTCTCTGTATGGGTAAATATTACAGTGGATGTAATCATAAACATAAACACTACGCATTATGAATAACTGAAAACACATGCCTTTAAAAATAAACATGAGAATAATATGAATGAAATATAAACTGATTAAATAATTACATAAAACATAAACATGAATATTATACTAGTCTAATAATCACATGGACTATCAATATCTAGTTTGATAATGACAGAAATGACTAATTTCAGACATCATAATCATTTTGTCAAGGCCTCATGGAAAAACCATGCATAAACATGTAAAAACCCAAACTAGTTTGTCTCATGAGACCTAAAAATGCATCAAGGGGATATATAAGGTCCTACCCATAACATACTAATTCTAATATATTCCTCATATGAAAAAGGTGAAACATAAACAACATAAACATTCATATTGAAAAACTAGCTTATGAAATGTGAATACTTTAACTATAACCCATGAAGGGTATCAAATTAGCACATACATAGTCAAAATGATCATAAAACCTTCCAAAACATATCTTAGATGATATATTAAGAAACATAACTCAATTAACTACAATATTTAACAAATTATGTTTACCTAGATGAAGATACATTTAAATGAGATAATTGAAAAGTTAATGAGGAAATATTATTTAAACATTCCAAAGTGTCCCATACCACTTTGAAACATTCAAATCATAATCAATTAGAATATTAGGATATTAAGGAGACTCTTGATATTATATATAAAGGGGTATTACATAAACCATATTCAAGGAATAAGTGGTTAACAAGGAATATATCCCATAAAAGTTAAAGTTAGATGAGAAAAATCAATTTTTTTACTTTGGAAAGAAGAGTTCTTTTGGAAAATCATTAGTATTTGTCATAAAATCACATTTTAAACATTTATATAAAAAAATTAAAGGTAAGTACCTTTAAATTATATTTTAGTCATAAATCATGTCCCACTAAAGTTAATTCTTGTAAAAAGAGTTTTAAGAAACATTAGAAATAAAACATTTTAGTGTTGTTTAAGGGAAATATTAAAGTTATTTTAATGGAGAAAGACATATTGGATTTCATAAAACCAAAAATTAAAAAATATATTTTATAATGATAAAATGTTTGAATTTATAAATATAATTATGGATTAAAATATATTATATAGTGTAGTTGAAAATTGGTTGAACTTAAGAAGTTCCCTTGAATCAGGCTTGTTTATCGGAAAGAATTGAAAAGGGAACCATTTTAAGACATAAAATTCCCATAAAAGAAATATGAAATGATAAAAATATATTATTTTGGAACATATAAACATAATATATAGTAAATACACAAAAATAAATAAATATTACCTTTGGGTAAGGATAGTGAAAGAATAACCCAATAGAGAAATGAAGGTTTGGGTGAAATCCCTTAGTAGTCAGTAATCAATCGAAACATATGCCCCAAAATTAATATTCATCAAATGATACATTTAATAAAATGAATATAAAGATATTAATAAAATTTCACATCAATGGAAATTATACATACACTATAAATAAGAAATAGCGGTGAATAAAGAATATCTCACAAAAAATGGAAGTGAGATGAGAAAACCCTTACTACTTTGTAATCAATTTAATTGTATGTCCAAAAATAAAAAATCATCCAATGAATAATTTAATACCTTGAATATAAATAGATTAATGGTATTATATATCAAATTTTAGTATACATACACTACATACAAGAAATAAGTGGGGAATAATGAAAAACTCATGAAAAAAAGTGAGATGAGAAATCCCTTACCTTATGTCCTAACGTGTTCTGCACCGGAACTTAACAAACTGGATAATAAAATTAAATAGACTAATTAATTAATTAAGAAACTTTTCTAAATTTATTTAATTTAATATAATTTTATTATGTCCATTTATGGCCTTTTGGATGGGTTATAAGATACAAATTTATCACGTGGGAGCGTTGTTTCCTTGGTTTTCACGATCAACATACTTGTATATGAGTATAAAAGATCATGTGGAATGGATATAATTCTTGAGAATTAAATTTATATATTATTAATGAAAATATATAATTTTAAATGGTTATATATATCACTTAGTTATATTATATGAGGATGAATCATTAGATAATTCATTTAGTGATAATCATTTAGATTATTATGAAGGTTTTTGATCATAATGAACTCATTTTGTTTTATCGTTTAGTATTATGAAAATATGTTATATATAGAACATAAAAGGATTATATTATAAAATTTTCAATCTGTCTCAACCATTAAAATGTTTTCAGGAATATATTTGAATAATAATTTCATAAATGAAACTTCATCGTCCATGAAAGTTGTAAATTGGCCCCTCCAAGATGGTGATTTCATTTATAAAATAAAATAGGGAGAGTAATGAGATTGATAATGGTTATTACATTAACATGATATAATTTCAGTATATATATGATACTAGAGTTATCGTGATCAATTTTATATAAGAGGTTATGATATAATAAGAAAAGAGGATAAATTATAATGAAATTAAATGAAAAAGGAAGAGAACTTACCTCTTAAAAAAACCTCCTTGAGAACCTCCATAAGGGAAAGTGTTTTGGTCTTTTGGAAAGACCAAGGGATCATGTATGTTGGGAGGGACTAGGGAAGAGTATTTTGGTAGAACATTGAGAAGCTTCAAGGCTAAGAGGAGTGAAGAGAATATGGAGTGAGGGGTGGTTTTTATAGCGGAGGAGAGAAGGTTTTTTTCAAGTATTTCAGAAAAATTCAAAAAATTCACCCTGACCATTTTTCAATGTGTAGAATTCAAAAAAATGGACTCCATTTTATCAAAATAACTTTCTAAATATGTGAAATTTAATTTTTAAATACAATCATTATTTACTTGAAAAATAAATTTTTTTAATTTGAAACTGATTTTATAATAATTTGCAAAATTAATTAAGGTCTCATAAAATTATCCAAAATTCATAGGGAAAAAATATTTATTTAGGAATACATTTTATGAAAATTAATTTTATTTTAAATAAATTTATTAATTTAAAATTTTAATTAAATATTAATTACTCACAAAAATACCAACACTTAATTATTAATTTTTAAAACATTCCCTCTCATTTATAGGGTGCCTAAATTTTATTTATATTTTCATGGATGATTTTACTATTAATAAGGGTAAATTTACTATTTATATGGGTAACATTACTATTTATAAGGGTATATTATTATTTATAAGTGTCAAGTTACTATTCACCAAAAAATTTAGTTGATCCTATTATACTCTAATAATATACTAATCATAATGGTGTATGTATATTTTTCAAAATTAGAATCATAAAAATGAAAAAACAATGTTTCATGGCTAGGTTATTACAATCTTGTGTAAATAATTATAATAACAAATTATTTTTTAACAGATACTCTGTGTTGTGTGTATTATATGTAATATTTATTTTTAAATTCTTAGGGTATTTCATTCTCCCCTCCAACAATAAATTATGTCCTCACAATTTAAAATTGCACTCGTAATGTTAAAGGTTGATACTTAAAAATTCCTTTTTTTGAAAACCCATGTCGAAAATCGGGTTAATAAAATATCCTGTTAATAAGAGGGGGAGGCAAATTTATAGGTTACGACAAAACTATGAATTTGAATTTGGTATCATTAGTGTGAAGTGAAAATATGTACACAGAAGAATAATATAGAGATCATGTTCTGATGGAGAGTGATGGAGAACATGGTAATTAGAATGTTAACCATCACAGATCCGTAAACATTGGGATCAGTTAAAATAACATTGATTTCTCTAAAATAAAACATCATGGATAACATTTTTGATACATAATATTTTTCCTCGAATTGAGGGATTCATTTATTATCTAGATAAAAACATAATAAATTAAAAATACTTGATTGCTTTCCAAGTCATAAGAATAACATCATCCTTTGGTTATGCTTTCTTTTTTTCACTTCATTGCATATACAAGGTAATGAATGCTCTAGATTATTTTTCATGACTAAAGAATTCAAATTAACTTCTATATATCATAGATCCCACAAAATTATAATTACATATTTCTCTTGTCTCTATACATCAACTGAATCCAAAATGGTTAGGATAATATAAGATAATTCCCCCAAAATAATAAACCTTTATATGATGAAAACCAACATTAATCTCCAAAATTCAAATGTAAAGCTCAAGGTTCAACATATATCATTTTAAAAATTACTATCATTCTTAAAAAAAATATTCTCGACCATGATACAAAAATCAAAAGGACTTGTTCATATAGTCTTAAAAATGATATCGATAACTCTTAGTCTCTTAAACCAAATATTTAATTTTCACTATCACATAATCTCTAAGATATTCTATCCATTAATATAAATAACCTAGATCAAAATATATCCACAATAAAATCATATTTTACTCCAAAATAAAATTCAATATTTATTACTAAAAATATTAAATTTACTAAAGTCTTATAGGATTCCCAAAATTATGAAGATCTTCAAAAATAAAATTAATAACATAACCACAAAATAATTTTCAAATTGAAAAGTTTTCTATTTGATAAAAAAAAAGTCCCTAAAATAAATAAAACATTTAATCATTAGATGTTTTAACTAAAAAAATAGTCCTAATAACCAATACTTCATATAGGATAGTGGTAGGCGTTGCACCCTTTTCTCCCTTCAGTTATGGTTTTAAGCACCGCGGCCTTACCGAACACAATTAGTTGTCACCTGATATATGAGATGTTTTTTTTATAAAACCATATATCTTCCAAAATAAATATGATATATATCTTGAAATAAGATCAATTAATAATCATTCTTTTATTTAGGATTTTCCATATAACCTCCATAAAAAAACATAATACATTTTTTTTCCACATATGGATTTAGATGGTCTAGATGTTATCCTATAGAATAGTGAATTGAATCAGGTAATTCCTAGGTCCCTTACATTTATAGAAAATAACTACACATAGATTCTTAGGATTAGTTTTATTTCCATCCGTTTTACTCTTCATTTTTCTTCAGTAATTAATTTCCTTATGACATTCCTTACCACACATAAAGCATTTCTCCATTCCTCCGAGACACTTCCCTAGGGGTTTTTTCCACATTCCATTCATGCTGGCAGTCAAGCCTTATTTTCTCCATGGTATGAACTACCATATCTCTTAGAAAACTCCATTAATCTATTCTTTGGTGGGTTTAGGTGTTGGTTAAGGTATATGTTGTTAATAATATTTTGGGAAAAGTGGTTAGGAATAAACACTATATCTTTCACTCCTATTAATATCCCATTTTTCCTCATCAGAACCACCTTTTCCATTATGTTCAATGTTAACATGATTTCATTGGATTATAGATATCGACTAAAACTAGAAAGAATAGTGTGAGAAACAATAGTAATAGCGAGTAAAATGTATAATCATTTATAGAATATCATGAAAACATATTTTTAACATAAAACAACTTAGGTTTAACCTAGGTTACTAATTTTACTTATAAATTAAAATCCATAATGATGGTTTGTAAAGAAAATGTGAATTATCCCAAGAATATGCCTCAGGAGTGTCAAACCAGGTGATCATTTAGGCCCATTGTCATGTACCAGGTTACCTAGAGTCAATCTGGGAACACCTTGTCAGAGTTGTTACTCCTAGGAACATCTATGTCAGAACTAAATCCACTTGTAGTATCTAGATAGTGATTTATTTTATAGGAATATCCTCATAATATATACCTTTAAAAAATTCTAGGATGTTCTTTAATGCTTATCCTCAAAGTTCATCTTAGGGTTTTATTCACTAGTCAATGTTTTATAAATCTAGTTTTTCAAGGATTATACAAAACTTCCCCTAATACCAAATATAACATCCCAACCCTAGATTCTTGATGACGGTGCATTATTTTATTACATTGGAATGATTACAAGATAGTTGTATCCCGAAGGACCAAGTAGTTTAGTAGTTTTTGAAAACTAGATACATACATAAGTTCAACATTACAAATTGAAATAAAATGCCATATTATAGATCCACTAGTAACTCCCATAACTCCTAGATTATCCCTACAATATATTCATAATACACTTCTTCACATCTTAGGGAAATATAAAAAAATAAGGGGTGAGATAAGGTGCTCTATAAGGGTAAATATTACAGCAGAAGTAACGATAGACAAAAACTCTAGGAATGATGAATAACTAAAAACACATGCCTTTAAAAATAAACTTGAGCATAATATAGAAGTAATATAAACTAATTAAATAATGACATAAAACATAACCATGTATATTATACTAGTCAAATAATCACAAGTATTATCAATCTCTAGTTTCATAATAAGGGAATGTTTAATACTGGACATCATAATCATTCTGACAAGGCCTCACAGAAAGACCATGCATAAACATGTAAAACCCCAAACTAGTTTTCCTCATGAGAACCACCGATGTATCAAGGGGATATAGCTGGCTTCAAACTTCAATTAATAAGTCTAATAAATTCCTCATATAAAAAGGGTGAAACATAATCAACATAAACATTCTAATGGAAGAACTAGCATACAAAATTTGAATACTTTAAATATAACCCATGAGTGGTATCAAATTAGAACATCCATAGTCAAACTGATAATAAAAACTTAAATAACATATGGTATATGATATCATAAGATATATACATAAATTAAGTAAAATAATAAATAAATTATGTTGACATAGATGAAAATAATTTTAAATAATACCATTGAAATGTTTATGAGGAAATATTCTTTAAACATTCCAAAGTTCCCCATGACACTTTGAAACATTCAAATAATAATCCATTAGAATATTAGTATAATAAGTAGACCATTGATATGATATATCAAATGGAAGTACATACACCACATTTAAGTAATAAGGGGTGAATAAGGCATATATCTCATAAAAGATAAAGTGAGGTGAGAAAAATCCTTTTTACTTTGGAAAGAAGATTTCTTTTAGAAAATCCATTTTATTTGTCATGAAATCATATTGTAAAATTGTATATCCAAAAAATAAATAGTAAGTACATTGAAATTATATTTTATTAATAAATGATGTCCCAGTGAAGTGAAATCATGTAAAACGAGTTTTTAAGAAACTTTAGAAATAATACATTTTAGTGCGGTGTAAGGGAAATATTAAAGAGATTTCAAAGCGAAAAAGAATGTCTGATTTCAGAAAACCAAAAAATGAAAAATTATATTTTTTTCATGATAAAATGAGTACTTTTATAAATTTAATTATGAGTTAAAAAATATTATATAGTGTAGTTAAAAATGGGTAATAATTCCAGAAGTTCCCTTGAATTAGGCATTTTTATCGGGAGGAATTGAGAAGGAACCATTTTAAAACATAAAATTCCAATAAAATAAAGATGAAATGATCAGAATATATTACTTTGGAACATATAAACATAATATATATAAAAAATAAACATTACATTGGGGTAAGGATAGTGAAAGAATAACCCGATGGAAAATGAAGGTTCGGGTGAAATCCATTAGTAGTTCGTAATCAATAGAAACATATGAACCGAAATAAATAATCATCAAATGATACATTGAATACCATGGAAAAAATATATTAATTATTTGTGACATTTATGGGCAGTGCACATACACCATACATAATAAATATTGGTGAATAATAAATATCTCATAAAAATGGAAGTAAAATGAGAAAACCCTTACTACTTTTTAATCAATTGAATCACATGTACAAAAATTAACAATAATCCAACTAATAATTTAATACCATGAATATAAAGTGATTAATAATATTATATATAAAATTTCAGTATACATTCAAAACATAAAAGAAATAAGTGGTGAATAATGGAAACCTCATAGAAATAAAAGTGAGATAAGAACCCCCTTACCTTTTTTATAAACATGTTCTGCACTTTACCTTAACATCCTAGATAATTAAAATAATTCCATTAATTAATTAATTAATAGACTTTTATATATTTATTTAATTTAATTTAATTTTATTAAGTTCATTTATGACCTTTTTAAGAGTTGTAAGATACAAATCTATCACTTGGGATCATTTGTTTTTTTGATTTTCACGATCAACATACTTGTATATGAGTATAGAAGTTCATGTGGAATGGATATAATTATCCAAAATTGAATTTATATATTATTAATGAACATATATATGTTTAAATGGTTATATATATAGTTTGGTGACATTTTATGCAGATGAATAATTAGATAAGTCACTTAGTGATAATCATTTATATTATTATGACAATTATTGATCATAATGAACTCATTTTGTTTTATCGTTTAGTATTATTTTAAATATGTTACTTGTAGAAAATAAAAAGGGTTATATGATAAATTTTAAAATCTGTCTCAACCATTAAAATCATTTCATGAAGATATTTGGAGAATAATTTTAAGAATGAAACTTCATCATTCATGAAGGTTGTAAAATTGAAACCTCATAGGGAATGATTTCATTTATAATATAAAAGAGGGAGAGTAAGAAGATTGATAATGGTTTTTAAATTAAAATGATATAATTCTAGTATGTAGATGATACTAGTGTTATCATGATAAATTGGAAATATGAGGTTATAAGAGAATAAGAAAATAAGATAAATTGAAATGAAATTAAATGAAAAAGGAAGAGGATTTACCTTTTGGAAAACACCTCCTTGAGAACATCCTTAAGGGAAAGGGTTTTGGTATATTAAAAAGACCAAGGACTCCTAGAAATGGGGAGGGACTAGGTAAGAGTATTTAGATAGAACTTTTAGAAGATTCAAGTCTTAGAGGAGTGAAGAGAAGAGAGAGTGAGGGGTGGTTTTTATTGAAGAGGAGAGAAGGAGTTTTCTATAATTTTAATCATTATTTTATTATTTTGGGTTAAGAATGTGTATAATATTGATTATTGTGACTAAATATAGTAATAAGTTCATTGTATTTCTGAAAAATGTCTATTTACATAATCAATGACTCAATCATGATGCAAAGATTCAGTTATTTAGCATATTTCGTAAATTATTGAATTTTACTATTCACAAAAATTCATGTATTTCAAAAAAATCCAAAAAAATTACCCTAACAATTTATGGATGTGTAGAATTAAAAAATGCAATCCATTTTATCAAAATAATTTTCTATAAATTTTAAATTTAATTTATAAATAAAATCATTATTTACTTGAAAAATACAGATTTTAAATTTAAAACTGATTTTATAATACTTTCAAAAATTAGAAGAGGTATCATAAAATTATCCTGAAATCATAGGGAAAATATATTTATATAGGAATAAATTTTATGAAAATGAATTTTAGTTTAAATGAATTTATTAATTTAAAATTCTAATTAAATTTGTATTACTCACAAAAATACCAACACTTAATTATTATTTTTTAAAACATTCACTCTCATTTATAAGGTTCCTAAATTTTATTTATACTTTTATGGGTGATGTTACTATTCATAAGGGTAGAATTAATATTCATAAGGGAACATTACTTTTCAAAAGGGTTATGTTATTATTCACCAAAAATTTATGTTGATCCAATTAGACTCTAAAAAACTTATTGATCACAATGGTGTATGTCTGTTTTTCAAAATTTAAATCACAGAAGTGGAAAATTTATTTTTCAAGGATAGGTTATAACTATATTGTTTAAATAATTATAATAAAAAACTATTTTTTCATAGATACTCAGGGTTGTGTGCATTACATTATATATTAATTTTTGAATTCTTGGGGTGTAACAATAGAACCCTTTTATTAATGAATGTAGAGAGAGAAAAATCTTTACTTTAGAAAAATATAAATATATTTACATAGTAGAGGATTTAAACCATAGAATAACATTGCATGAAAATTATATATAATTGATGGATTTAATTTTAATGATCTACTCATAGAGAAAGCTACCTTATACTCATAGATAACCTATTGTATAATTTTCATCTCTGATCCAGGTTCATATGGAATAAATCAATGGATTTTAAAAAACCATAAAATAGGGTGTAAACATCCATAACTGGAACAATACTATGAAATAAATATAGAAACTATGAAATAATTGAAGAGGAATGATAAAATAACCTTAAGAAATCATTTGTATTAGGAATCATGGAAATCAATCATGAAAAAAGAGAGAACACATCCCAAAAAATAAAAAACAAGATGAAATAGAGGGAAGTGGTGCATCACTGGAATAAAGGAGGAACCCTCATTTATTATCATTCAATATTATAACCATTTATTAAATTAATGTTTATAAAAAATTATCAGGTCTTTATTTATGACTTGACTATATTGGTTGAGGAATTATGTATCTCCCCTTTAAAGAACTAAGGATCTTTCAACCTAGGTCTTCATGTTGTGGTATTACTTCTTCATGGAATGAATCACTTTCCCACCTTATCCTCATGGTAAGACACACTTTCAAAATATTTCTCCCCCACCTAGATTCATACTGTAAACTATTGGTCATGATATGACCAACCTACCATGTGGAATTTCCCAAAGAAAATGCATAAGTATTTTTAAGGGGATATATAATGATTTGTAATAAATAAGAAATTTTAGATAAAATATAAGGGCCATTAACATGTAATTATTGCCAACTCTATAGAGTTATTCTCCTATAACCCAATTATTTAAAAATTTCAAAACACTTAGGTGTCATCCAACCCTTACTTATGGTAATGGAATCACCTACCCCCATTAAAACATAAATAATCTTCTCCATCCCATCACATCCTAAATATTTACTATTTTTGGGGTTCTTATGTATGAGAAAAAACCATTATATAAGTTTAAAACATTATAAATAGTTACCTTTTTGTATGGGATAAAGCTATTTTATAACATTCCTAGACACCTACCGCACAATGATTCTCCTTTTCCATGGTGTGACTTTTTCCAAACCAAAATAAAAACCATCTTTTATACTAAGATTCCTTATAACTAAAACATGGCTTACAACCTACCAAAATAAAAAAAATACGAAAAAACCAGAAACACCTCAATAAGTTAAAAAGTTTCACAACTTATTCAATATCTAAAACATTTAATAAAATATTAATAATAAATAACGAAATAATAAGGAAAAGTTAGTTTTAGTTGTAATAATTCATCACACAATTTAATTTTTACCACATAATATTATCATAAGAGAAATAAATGGTTAGTAAAAGAAAATATGAGATTCAATTTCTTATTAGAAACATAACTATGAATGAAAGGAACTCTAAGAAACTCACTATGGTAAGTCTTGAAACACTGACTTGATACAATCCCTAGTGAACATATGAACTTGTATCCAAAGACTAATGTATTTATCATAAATATAGAGTTAGAGTGTACAATCTTCACTTGAAACTATATTACATAGGTGATCACAAGAGGATATAAATTTTAATAATAAAAAACTCAAGGAAATGAGGACACAATCATCCATGGTGGTCCCCAACCATATTAAGAATTACCCTAGTTCATTGATCCTCTAAATATATTTCTTACACCCAATGATATTTTTTTTGAGTAAATGAATCAATATAATAGAGGTTCTAGAGAAAAGTTCCACTGACTAGGCTTTCAAATAACCGAGGTAAGAAACCATCATCAACATAGATAATTCTCAAATGTTATTAGTAATGATTCATAAACACTAAAATACCTTACTAATTACAATGAGTTTTTAAAAATTTCATAAACACTAATATAATGAGAATTATATTTATTAAAAAAAATGAAAAATATGATAAATTAGGTAGTATAAGAAAAAATATAACCATATATGACTCTTGTAGACTCTATATTAACATCTGGTTTAACTTTTTCAACCTAGGAATATTTTTATGGGATAGATATTTAATGATATATTTTACATGAATCTTCTCTAAAAAAATATTTATAATGAATCAAATGGTAACAATAATTAATGGTATACAAAGATTCATAACAATAATTATTCTTTTAACATTTCATACCATACTGATAGTATACCAGGGACATACTTGCAGAAGAAGTTTACGAGAAAAAATGTGATGGCATATTAATACCACAACCCATATTATCATACTTTTACCATTTCAATTTTCATCTACTCATGTTTCCTTCACCACCCACAAGAATAGAGTAAATTTTAGCCTCTTTATACATCCCATCCAAGCCATCCTCAATCCTGATGAACTACTTTACCACTTCAACAGAAGATATTTTTTTCAAATGAGGAAACTTTCATCTAAAAATTAGAACCAAAATCTCATCTAAAATCTTTTTCCTTTAATGAAAACTCTAATTATAGCTTAAGAATATAGATTATTAACTCAATTAAATGATAAGTATACTCCAAAACTTACTATTAATTCTAATTGAGAAAATAAAATTTCACCCCCTTCAATACTTTAATGATTAAAAGGAAGTAAGATTATACAAGCAATACCTTAAAATAAATCCATGAATTACCCTTCTATGGTTTAGTTAGAATTTTAAACTTCTACCACATATATTATGTATCTTATCTAACCATTTTTACACTTTATGGGTATCTAGCTTCCCATGAAAAAAAGTTGGACTCATTTTTTGAAGATCATTAATTTAGTCTCTATATTGAGCTATATATGAAGAAAAATCTGACAAATATTTTTAGAAAATACAAAAAATAACTCAAATATACTTTCTTTAACCAAATTTTTTACTTGTGGAGAAACACCCTTAGTTCCCTCTTTAGGATCCATAAATAAATGATGGGGGAATACTCTAAAAAAAATTGAATTATCACTCAAAATCCAAAATTCCATAAATACAAATTAATAAAAAATTAATATGTCTCATTAATTTAAGAGAAATATATTTATAAAAAAAATAATACCCAATATTTATCCATTTTTAAAATCTAAAACATATTAGAACAACTAAATTATTTTTGAAAAATTATTTAAAATAATTTTTAGTACTTTAAAATATTATGAATCAACTTTTGAAAAATTTTAAAAAATAAATCACTAAACAAATCTAAAAAACGCCATACCAAACTTTATATCAATGTTTTGGAAATAGTTTAAACCCAATAAATGAAATCATTTTATAAAACCCCATGAAAAGATATATTCAACCAAGATAAATACAATAAAAACACACAAATAACACCTTAATTCATCATAAATAAATTATATAGGAGAATAAAGACAATAAAAACCACATGGAACCACAAACATAGATATTTGAAAGCCTAACAACCATATATTCTTTGATCTCAGATTCTGTAAAATCATTCACTAATCACGTTAAGTTTACTAGATATCACCCCAAATGGGATACATGGTCTAAACGTGGTTTTCAGGAATTTTAACTATAACCATATGACAAAGAGTATCTTCTTATTTTTAATCTAAGTTCTATAACCTCTTAATAAATCTATTAAAATCTAAAAATAAATCCTGAATACTCTAATAATGACTAAAAATATTGATTTAATTTTATAAAAACACATTATTTTGAGACCCACACATCATGAACACCCCTAGAAACTCAATGTTTAGTATGAAAAGTATTGTACAGACACTTACTTATGCCCACATATTTAACATCAATGATTTTATCTTCTCTCTAGCATGACTCTCTAAATAATAATCAGGATATGTTTCATTTTTTTATGATCCAACTCATGATAATCCTGATCCTCTTACATGATTCGAACTATGGCATTTCCCAAAGGTAATTCCCAATTCCTACTTGATAGAATGCCTGTGCATCAGAATACACTCATCTAGGAATGATTTATCATGGATAAACAAGATTAAACATTAAATCCAACCACAAAGTCAAGAATTACCATTTTATAAGTTTTTTACTCACAAATATAAAGTCCTAAATTTCTATAATAAGAAAAACCAAATGATGCATATAAATTTAACATAACTCATAATACATAGATAAATCCAATAGATAAGTCCAACATGTCCCAAGAAAAACAATACTCATCATTAAATATAATACCAAAAATAAAAAAAAATAAAAAAAAGAAAGGAATATCGAGTGACACAATATACTTGAAGAAAAAAATACCAAAAAAGAGAACAAGGTTCACAACCACCCATCTTCACGTTCTATGTGATATGTATTTACCTTCCTCCTATAACATATCCAAAATATAAAACCAATGACCAATCACTATATCCCAGAATAACCTATCTAAACCTATAATATAATACATATAAGAAAATAATTCCTTCTAGGTATCCTCCCCACACCCCATGGATAACCTTTAAATGAAAATACATTTAAATATATTTTGAAATATAATATAAATCTAATATTTTAATTTTTTATTAAATAATTAATATGTATCAATTTAAAAAAATCAATCCTTTCATAATTTATATCATTCATTATTTCTAAATATAACATATTCTTAATCTTTTCTTGAAAACATGATAATTGTGATAGGGGAATGAGTTCTAAATATTATTTTGAAAATAAAAAAATTATAGAGAGTTAAGGATACAATTATTGTCTTAATTAACATTTGGAGTTAAATATATCTAGAACATTTGATATACTATTATTTTTAAAAAGGAAAACACTCAGTTTTACCCTAGCTTGCCTAACTGAGGAGGAAGATCCCCATATAAGGTCATGAATCTAACATGGGGACACTATCTAGAGAAGATTAAACAACATAAATTATCAATAATTAATAGTAATAATTAAAATCACAATACACCATAACCTCTAATCACACTCCATAGAAACAAAACCTTTAAAATAATAACAATATATTAACCATATCTTCTAACTATGATAACCCAAGGAACATTCCATAACATCAACATCACATTAATTTTTTTTACAATAACATGAATGGGGAATACTTAAACAGAATAATAATATCATGAAATACCTTTTTATTAAGTGGAAACTGGTCCTTTGGAAGATAATTAGATAATCCATGATACAATACCATTTTTGATAACTAAATACAAGAATTTTCCTCCGAGAATGTAAGAAATATCTCATAGAATACAAACACACCATTTTAATTTATATTTGGGGTCAAATCCTATTTTTAATTATTAAACAAAGGAACCAATATTTATTTTCACGGGTAGAGGGAAACCCATTACATGGCTCTTGAAGGGATAAGACCCATAAGCCTAATTAAAAGGTCCAAAGGACCTCCCATGGTTACTAATATGATGCTTCCATAAACAGGAGTTGCCTCCCACCAGTGCATGTGATAGTGCCACCATAATCATAATCTACCCCACTACTATGATCTTTCATAATACCACTGCCCCTAGTGCACTCGAGGAATAATCATTGGGATCCAATGATCTCCATTGAATATATTTTACAATCATCAGGAAATTCCACCCTTGAGTGAACCTATTTCACCATCATTAAGAGTCACCACTCCCCTATGTTCCAGAGATACTATTTTTAGGACCCACTAGCCCTTAATGTGTCTTTAATATTACCATCAAGAGATACCGATACCATTTTCACCCAAGTCACTATCATCAGGAGTCACTAATATTGCATCATTGTACACCCCTACATCTTTCCCTCACCATTGTCATACTACCCATGAAATTCATACCCAAAATGGGGTTATTCTGGATTAAACCCCCAATCATAATAAGTCTCAGGAGGCTGACTTACCACTTAGATAACACCCCAGTTTCAAAACAAACTCACCATTTTATTATTTAAATACTTCGGTAAATGAATATATAGAGTGTTAAAATACACCAAGTGTTCATAGTTTCTATATAAAATGATTCTTGATTATTTAAATATATGTGAAACATTTTTATTAGTAAAATATAATTAGGAAAAAAAATTCCATTTGAAACAAATCAATAGAGGTACTTGATGTTGCCTTGAAAACATTGAAAAACATAGAAAGGAAACAAGAAATGATTCATTGATTTATTTTAAAATATTTATAAATGGACCCACCAAATTTTTGTTCATAGAGAAAATTCCATCTAATGTCATCACATAATTCGATCTTAGATGGAATAAATATATGAATTTAAAGAAAAAACCTAAGATATGGTGTAAAAAACCATAACCGGTGTAAGACCACAAAATAGTGAGAGAATTTGAGAAAGAAATGGAGAGTAATGATAGATTCACCTTATCTATTATTCATATCAAATATTATTAAAATAAGGAATGAAACAACTGAGAACACATCCAAAATAGAAAAATCATGAATAAATAGGGGAAGAGGAAGGTTAGTGGAATAAATGAGGAACACAAATTTATTATCCCTTAATATTAAAACCATTTTATTAAATTAATTTTTTATATAAATTCTTCAGGTCCTAAGTCCTGGCATGACAATACAGGACATGGAATAACACACCTCTCCTAGGTAGAACTAACGATCCCAAACCTAGGCCATCTTGGTGTTTCCATATTCCTTTAAAAAATTAAGTGCTTTCCTAGTCTGGACTCTTATAATGACATGATAAGGAGACAGGTTTGGGGTATATTCAACAACGAGTGTGGGGTTGATTCAATGTCGATCACTTTTAAATGAGTTTATTCATTTTATCTCTTTTAATTTTAAAATTGACACGTTTTAAGGTGAAAGGTTATATTTTTATCTATTCTCACTTTTTAACTATCATATAACACATATGAACATACCCACACATGAAGAATAACAAATTTAAACTGCTCTATTTTCAAAATGATATCTAGTCCTTGATGTGGTATAGATTACTCCAAAATCACACGACCCGTTAATATCAATTTGTAAGCTACAAATTAGTAGGTATTATAAAACACTTATCTTATGCATCTCTCAATAGTGTATAGTGAATCTCGTACTTGAACAACACCTCACTAAATCTTTATAAATCCATCCTAGAAGTTTACAATAGAGTAGGATAATTAAAAATTGATCTCCTCCATTTGAGAACCCTAAAAAGTTGTTGATGTCTTACTTAGTATTCTTATTAGTATTCACTTAATATCATAATATCATACACGAAACTTCTTCCCTTATTCACAGTAATAAAATGGTGAGGCTGCTATGATCTCTTCCTCTTCTTATTTTCTGTTACTATAGAAAGACATTCTTTTATGTGAACTAGACTACACAAGACTTTTATTATTCCCTATTTCTATTCTTCTAATTCTTCTTCATTCCATAAAAATTGGAATGTATTTGATCTCTCCCTATTATATTTGAATATTTATAAGGTATATAATATAATATTTATTTCTCCTTATATATTTAATAATCAAATATTTTTATTTCTATATAGTATAATTTCTCTCAATTACACACTTCTTTTCATTGACCTAATATATATATTTATATATGTGTGTGTGTGTATTTAATCATACATCATCATTTCCTTCATTTACACTAATTCATACTTTTTCTTTTTTAATAGAAACTAGGTTAATTTGTAGATTCAAATCTCCAAATTAATCATTATTTTAATAATCCTTATAATTTAATCTTCTAATTATTTGAAATTCATGAGGACTTAGAATTAAAAATTATCTTCATTTCCCTTTTAAAATATCTAAAAAATTTATATAGGAATGTAAAATCATCATGATCCCTCTACCATTACCTTATTTGAAAACTACTTTAACAAAAACTCAATATATACATGAATTCATTAATATAACAATGGATGATGTTCCTTGTTTATAGATTTAATTATTCCATGTATATTCCTATTCATTATTCTTTATCATCAATAATGAATCAAAATAAACCATATCTTTATAATTATATCTTCAAATTATAGATTACCTAGGATCAAATTATTTTGTTTAAATCCTCAAGATTATACATAGTCAAAATTTTGAAAGACCCTTAAATGCCAGTTTAATCTCAATATTACCTTTAACTATACCCTAGGTTATATTTATATGGAATTTAGGAAACCCATGTTGTAAGGAATTGACCTTATATGTTACATATTTTAGTGACATTAGACAATAATTCACTTTATTTTCTGAATGATCTTTTGGGTTTATATTTTTAGAGAATTATGTCAAAACTAATAAATAAAAACCTTATACATTACAATTGGATACCTATACTCAGTATCCATTTTTTTAAATAAAAATATTTTAAAATAAAATAAGAGTTTTCATCGTGAGAAATATTTTTTTATTTTTAACTGAATAAATTATTTTTCCTTACCCATCCTTAAACCCCTATGAAAAACATTTTAAAAATGTGGGATGAGAACAAAAAGATTAGTAAGGGACATAAAAATAAGAAATATATTAGTCCAATAATAATAATGAAACCCCATGAAATGTTTACTATTATCTCAATGTTCATTGAGAGAATAAAATTAATAATTTCCACATGAAAAAAACTCAAAAAAGTTTCTCAAATAAAATCATTAAAATTCATATAATGTAAATAAAACCCATTTTTGGAAACATAAAGAATCACCTTCATTTGTTATTTTAAACACATGTCAAAAATAACTGGATCCTAGATAAATTCATAAGAGAAACCCTCCAATAAGTCCCTCCTCATTTATTCAAATACAAGATACATTACCCAATGAATTGGAGAACTATATGGGTTCACCCATTGTATAATCTATATCAGTATCCCTAGATTCTCTTTAGGAACACCCAACATATAAGTTGTATTTGGATCACCCTCGAGCTATAATGGGGATAAAACATTTGTATAAGTTGTATCAGGCTCACATATTTCATATATAATTCATAATTACCATATACAAAATTTTATTCTTGTTAATTTTCATCATAAAAAATTTTAAAAACTCATTTAAACCCATATGAAAAATACTTTTGGATGTCAAAATATAATTTTCTTCTAAAACCCCATTTTTAATACAAAAAATACCCAGAATAAAGTAAAGAGGGTTTTTATTTGAATCAAAAATGAAATATTATAAAGAATAAAACATCAAATAATATCAAAGGATGTAATATTATATGGAAAATGATTTTGTAAAATCACATGGAATATTTCTTATGGAAAATATGCTTTCTATTTTTAACTCACTTTTTTTAAAAAATTGCACAATTATTAAGAAAAAAATTTTCCCTGAAAGGAACCTTGTAAAAATTTTGGGGAAGATACAAAGAAAGGATTATTCATGATGGTGGTAAAATACATTCCTTAAATATAATTTTAAAAACATTCATTTCACACTGTTTAAATAAAAGTTAAAAAGTACATTATTCTGAAGAAAACAAGAATATTTATTTCAAAAAAAATTAAAAAAAAACTATATATTGTTAAAAATGAAATTAAAAATAATTACATTATATTAGGAAAACTTATTTAATTTTTTTTATAAAATAAGGATATGGAGGAAAAAGTGAGTTTTAAGAGAAACATCAGATGATGTTTTTTTAAATAAATCCCCTTTCCTTGAGACTGACTTGTCACATATATTCTTTATCTTCCTAAATAAATAACATATGTTAATTTTCAACATTATTAAGAACCATTTTCAAGGTAATTATTCATTTTTTAATACTCTGTTTCATATAGTTATATAATCAATTAAATTCACTTTGGGTACTTATTATGATATTTGATTCATATGTCATAAATGAAACTTGTAGGTTGAAAATTGTTAAAGAGGTCATTATTCCACCATCTCATGAACACATGAGTAACATTTCCATTTTTCAGTGATTATAAAAAGAAGATAAGTATTATTGTATCTTTCTAAAATGATAATAATATAAAAATTAACATATAAATTCTTTACATATACTTATATACATCGTCCATGTGATGTAGTGATGAAAAAAATCACATTGCTTCATAGAGGTGGTAGTCCACATGTACGCACGAATGACATAATCATTTTTCAATGAATGGAAAGGTAAGAAATTGAATGATGTATTTTATTTTTAGAATGGTAAATATGTTAAGAATATCATATAAAAAACTAACTATATAATTATAATCCACTTATGATATATGGTGATAGAAAATTAATTATATTGGTTCGCGAGGCGGTAGTCCGCTCTACACAGATATGATGGTTTTGTTTCCCATTTGATGGGAGAGAAGATATATATATAAGTCTTTCCAGTAAAATTAAAACAACTAATTATATTTAATATATGTTTTTATTATATATTCTTGTGTAAAAAATATTTTAATTATTTAGAATAAAAAATAAAACTAAAACATGTGGTTAACAACTACACCCCTTCTTTAGAAAGTCTCCTTTTATTAACACCTTAAGTCCTCTAGGGTTCGTATTCAACCTAAAAAAAGACCTACAGAATGAGGATATATATTATAAGAATGGAATTTTCCTAGGATCATAAAATAAAATGTTTATTGAAGTGTGAAGTAAAGGTAAGAAGAGATACCTTTTTATAAGAGTGGGGAGGGGTACTCTTGGAATTTCAAAAAATATTAAATTAATATAAATAAATTTTAAATTCAAAATGGATCAAAACTGACCTATTTAAAGTATAAGATTAATATAGAATGAAATAATCTCATATAATAAAAATTACACATGTTTTTATCACATTTTTTACCCTTATAATTTTTTTTAAACACCTTATTAACACAATTCACACTTGCTATGAAAACAAGGATTTTTACACTTTGAGGGTATATATAGTTATTATAAATTAAAAAATGAACTAAAAATGGAACATGGTTGATATTATAAACTATATAATAATTAATTATCTGAATATAGTATTTTTATAAATTTCATATAATTTAATAAAATAAAATTTATTAAAAAAATATAAATAAATTCAATTTTAATAACTATTCATTAATTTGATTTTAAAATATCAATAAAAGAATTAAAATTATAAAAAACATTATTATATAAATTAAATATTATGTTAATATTTAAAATTCATTTATCATTTTAATTTTCTTAAATTATATTTCTTTAAAAAAAATTAGTATCATTTATCTAATATTTCCATTAATTGAACAATTACTGTGTTACCGTTGGGTAAATATTTAAGGAAATTATTTCTTCACTAGAAATTAAAAATAAATTACCATGATAAATATAAAACCTTTATATTTCATAATAATATTTATTTATGAACATATATTCTGTTTATCTCTATGTTAAAAATATTATAGTTATTAAATACAAGAGTGTGAATTTTTTTACTTTTCTTGAAATAAATTCTTATAAAAGTAATAATCTCATTTAAATGCTCAAAAAATTCTATAGAACTAAATATTATAGTTAATTTTATTCACATTGATTCAAAATATGGAATAAAATTTTCAAAATTCATAAAATATAATTTACTGAATTTAATTTAAAATTAAACCAGCATAACACAACAAAAAATAATTTTTCATAAAAATGTCTGTTGAATATAAAATGTTTTTATAATTAATTAATGTATAAAATAAATTTAAATAAATATATATATATTATTTAAAAAAAATAAACAAATTAATTTTTAAAATTAATCTAAAATATAATTTTACTTTATAAATACTTTAAAAGAAAATACAGGTTTCTATTAAAAAATAAATATTTTTTACTATTCATTGAAAAATTAATCTTTCCATAAAATCCTAAAAAATTGATCCAAAGACAATCATTTAATGATAAATTAAAAATAAAGTTAATTTTTTCAAATTAATTTTTTACAATTTTCAAAAATTAAACATAATATTCACTCATAAAAGTAAATAAACCCTATTTTGACGAAAACATATTTTTAAAGAGTAAAATGACTACTAAAAGTCAAGTAATTATTTAAAAAAATTAATTAATAAATTTTAAACAAGTTGGATCATTATATATTTCATAATACAGTTAATAGTTTTCATTTTCACCAATTTAACTGCTAGTTTATAAGGATCACATTTAAATAATAATAATTTTTTGTTCATTTAAGCTTGGGGTTGTGTATCTTTTATGATATCGAACATAGTCTTTATTTTTATGAAAAAATCTTAGAATATTACAAAAATGATAGTTCAAATGCTCTTATATCAGTCTTGATGACTTGTACACACTTCAAAATCAATCATAATTAGATTTTAATGTTCTATTTCATAGACTCATATGCAGTTGTCCTTAAGTGATTATACTTATATTCTTAACAATTCATTCATACAAACTTTACTGTTCGTAGAATCATAATTTTCACATTAATTTCACAAAAATAAAATTAATCCATAATAAAAACCTATTTATACTTTTGGGTTAAAATATATTTATGAGTTTTAATGTTATCCTTCAAAGTCGTTAGGTTATCATTCCTTGATCAAATACTATATTCCATACTTCTCCAAACCTCTGGTGTATTTACGGTACCCTTTTACTTGTAATGAATATCAATTCCAATTTCTTTTAATAAACTTCACTCAATCAACATCCAATGATCTTGTATTATGCATGATTAATATTTTTATTATTTAATAGTAGATTTTATAGTGTACATATCATTTCCAATAAAATATAGTTGCCTAAAGTAGAAGATTTAAATAATGTTTCATTCCCATGTTTTAATTAATTAATAGTGTCATGCATGTGGTAATCCCACATCAATTTTTTTCTTAAAATGAATGATTCTTTATATATTCAAGCACTCTATAGATTGTTGGAAGAATGGCTATTATATGCATGAATTAGAGTATGGTTTGGGTTTTTTGTCAATCCTCAGTGGAAGTTCAGAATGTGTGCCAGTAAAGTGATCATACAGTTCAAGAAGACAACAATATTGAACGTCAAAAAATGGAAAAGGGGAAGTGGTGCGCAAAAAATGTGGGATGTGTGCGAAATATTTCAGTTGTGCGCAAAAAACAGCATGGTGCACAAAATAGTGGAGTGAGGTTTTTCGTGCAAATAGTGTTTCGGAATTAGAAAGTTGAAAAACGGAAAAGGCATGGGTTACGTGAAAAATCCAGAGATGTACACGAAAAACTGTACCTGCACGAAATATTACGTGCCAAATTATTGGTTCTTTACGCCACTTGGGGTTTTGCGCGCGAGATTCTATGTCGCCTATAAATAAGAGGTGACCCTCCTCATTACGAATGGTTTAATACTCAGAAAATATCTGAGGTCTGATGCGCGTAAAAGGTTCGTGTAAAGGGTGTTGCGCGAAAATTTTAGTCTTGCGCTAAAAATTCTAGTTCACACGAATTATTTAGAGCAGCGTGAAAAATTTAGAGTTGCGCAAAATATTCCGGCTTGCACGAAAAATTCCAAGTTGCACGAAAAATTCCAGCTTGCGCGAAATAGTCGAAGTTGCGCAAAAACACGAGGTTGCACATAAAACTCAGTGTTGCATGAAATTTTCAGTGAAATTTATTTGTGCGTTTCTGATTATCCGGTTAAGTGGTTCAGTGCATTCAAGTGCATCATTTCCAAACTTTGATGCCAGTAGAGTCTCGTGCTAAGCAGAGGAAATTACTTCAATGCAAATATATTGAAGAGACCTTCACATCTATAAAATGGTTGGGACTTCACGAAAGGCAGTGAGCCAGGGGGAGTCCCCGGGAGTGACCTGAGGGACGCAGTGAGCTATCCCATAACTTATGTAAAGGTAGTGAGCCTAGGACGGAGTGACTATACCTGAACTTTCTAATCCATAGCTAGTGAAGTTTAGTGGGATTAGGTACGACCGACAACCTGTCGGCGTATGCTCCATGGACATAGCCCTTTGTGGTGAACCAAGTATAATTGTTATGTCAACTTCATACTTTCATTTGTTTGACATGTTTAACAAGTTCCTAAATATGTGGGAACAAGATCCACAACTTTAAAAAGAAAAAGTTAACACCCTGATTCGCCCCTCCCCTCTAGGGGTGTTCCAGGGTCCTTCATAGACCCATTCTAATATCCCTTTAGGTCTGATGGCTCAGATAGTTTATTGTACAACCCCACACGGTAGCTCTACTCCTTCACTCAATACTGAATCATATTGGGTGAGATCTCATGTGTGCAGTTATGATTAGTGACAATCTTAATCCATTCCATCCTCATTGTCCTGGATTTAAGATTACCCAACTACCTCTAATGGCTTGAATACTTGGTGAGTTCCAACCTAAGGGATAGCCTTTTATTTTGTCTTCCCCTTTGAGAATTTACCTTTTTAAATACGATAGAAATGATAATGTTATAATATAGAGTAAATTCAAATACTCAGGAACCAAATTCTAGACATACAACTTCTCTTCTTATTTTCTTTTAATTTCAATATTCATGAAATTTATTTCCAATTTAACTATTTAATATTTCAAACATATGGATAGAATTTAAAAAAAATTCCTTCATTATATATATAAAATAATTTCATTATAAATTCTTCATAGAACTAACAAATAAATCAATTAACCCACCCCTTCAATATAAATAGATATCCAAAACATTAAATATAAATAAAAATCTTTTTTTTTTCATATGATAAATCATAAAAACTCACAAATATAACTTTTAAGATATATTTATAATCCTTATTCACTTAATAAAAATTGATACACTACTTGGGATTCTTATTATAATTTCTATGATCATTTTTACTCAATTTATTCATTATTCTATGTAACACCCCGAGATTTTGTGAAAAATATACTTTTTAATTTCATTAATGTCTTGTGTTGTATGCTACACCAAAAGGAGCTTGCTCAACACGCATCCTTGACTTGCCTTGCATTATACGCAATCGTGACCTTCCTCGATAGCGTGTTTAGTACGCAATACCGAGTTTCGCTAAACAACGATATGCTATTAAGATATTATTAAAACTAGCCGTTATGAATAGTAATAACCACTTTTTGAAATTTTGTAAATTTTATTTTTCAAAATGGACTTCATTTATGGATTCGGAGTATCGAATTTAGCCTAAGGTGAAATTTTGGTGATTTTCGGATAACTTTCATATTTTGATGAATAGTGAAAATTACTAAATTTTAATTAAAAACAACTTTTTCAATCGAAATAATTAATAGTGATAAATTATTAATTTGAGTGGTTTTAAAGTGTATTTTGAATATATTTTTACAATTTAATACAATGTTGGTCATTGGATGTAATTTCACATTTAAACCAGTTATAAACAAGTGTCAATCTTTTGATAGTTATTTTCTCTTAAAAACACGCTATTTGTTGTGACAGCAGAAATTAATTATAAAATTAATTATTGAAACTTATATATTGGGAATTTTGTAAAATAGAAATCACTTTTGAATTCGGAATATCAATTATAGCTTAGGGTGAAATTTTGGCATTTTTCTGAAAAACTTCAATTTTTGATGAATAGTTAAACCACTAAGTGGTAGGTTAAAAACTGAATTTTGCATAAAACTTAATTTTACCGCTTCTGTGAATGGAATTTCGAAAATCCGAAAGACACGGTTAATATCAAGGACAAAAATGTGGTTCAATGAGATGAAAATAATTTTTGGTGAATAGTAACTTTTTACTTTTTTTTACCACGGTTAATAGTAAATAGGGTAACTAAGGGTAAATATGATATTACTATTACGCTAACACATGTCCTAATTATATTGTATAAGTGTAATTCGACCAAAAACAACCTTATGGATATAATATGACCATTTAGGTCCACTTGGATTAGATTATGACATTTAATATTATTTTATTTAATGAATAGTTAAAATAGTTAAAATCAAAGTTTAATAACTAAAACATTTTTAATATGGGGTTATACATAAGATAAATTCGAATATAAATATTCATTAGAAAGATAAAACGATTTCCTACATAATGATATTTTATTTATAATTTTTAGACTTTAAATAAATTAATTTATTTATGACACAACGATGATGCAGTAATTACCCTTTTAAGGAAATGTTAACATAATTGATGTTATAAATGCTCAAATAAATGAAATTTGAGACTTTTTATGAATTACACTAATTTTATAGGTTACTATGATATATTAGTAGTGATTTAATCAACTTGGTTCGAACATATAATTCTGTTATGACTTTCACAAAAATCATATATCAAATAGTGTCAAAATTGACACAAAATAGTTTTTAAATCAAATATTATATTATTAATTGTTATTTTATTCCTAAAAATCTAAGGTTCGGCCAAATGACTTAGATAAGGATATATATATTAATAATAAAAAACTTGGGGTTCGTTTGGCATGTTATAGTAAGTGTATTAACCATATAGTGTAAGAAAACAAAAAGTCACGGTAAAAATTAAATTATTTAACTTAGAGTTAAATCTAATTGATAAGGTTAAAATAATAACCTAAACTTGTCTAAATCTTATTGGTTGATAGGATTTAGACCCATACCCACTTTACCTTCTAAATAAGACCCTTTGGAACCATTATAAACCGATTTTGACTTTAATATAAAATAATATTTTGAGGTATTCCTAAGGTGCCCCTCTCCTCCCTTATAAAAGGGCACCTCCTCCCCCTCCTCCTCACACCAATTTGAGCACTCAAGCTCGGCCAACCCCTGAAAAAATCCCTTCTCCACTTCCCTAGAATAATCCTAGAGGTCCTGGCCTTCTTCAAAGACCAATATTAGTTCTTTAAGTGGAGGATTCAAAGAGGCGTTTCAAAGAAGAGTTAATATCCATTACCGATCTTTTAAATTTCTTTCTTCTTCAACTTCTTCTTCTTTAGTTGTTTCATGATAAAGTAATAACATTAGTATTACTTACATACTAATATGTTATTATAAATATGAAACAACCCTAATTCACCTTCTATCCATCCTACGGAAAAATGAAATCACCGCGCGTGCGTACGTATGGAATACCGTCTCCACGCCGTGGTGTACTCTATTTTCCACCATCACCTTACAAGGATGGGTATAATGGTTCAATGAGTAACTATATATGATTATTATAAAGTTATATTGATACTGAAATATTATAAATACACTTAAATACAATTCCACGATCATGGGAACAATATCGTCGCTCGTGCGTACGTACGAAATACCGTCTCCACGATGTGATGCGACCCGTTCTACATGATCATCATTACATAGTAATTATATAAATGAATTGAATGAATAAATATGATATATGTTACACTAATAACATTCTGGATATAAGGTATCTATAACCTTAAAAGAAGAATAAGAATTTATTCGGCAAACCACGCATAAGAACAAAAGGCAATAAAGACCCGAGTAACAAGTAACAATGAAATATTACTAATAAGAAGCTAAGAATATGACCATATATGACATCATATCAATATGTATGATTCTGTAATAAGTCAATAAAATTATCTAAACCATTATACAGGAGCTTCGGACACGTACAAAGCAAATCGGACCTAAGGTATGGGAAATATCACAATCTCACTTTTATCCGAGACTATTTTTACTTTGGTAATTATTTGGGTGTATTTTATCATCCACATCCATGCTCCCTCAATATGTAATATTATTTCCATCCTTCTACAATAGTTTATATCCAATTTTACCCTTCGGTGAGTTTTTAGTAAAAGATATGAAAGGAATATTTTGTCGTTTTTCGTACGAGGTACTTTTTGACTTTTCCGACAAAAGTACGAAGAATGTTTTTTTAACTTATACGGCAAGAATGGATTTTTAAAACATTATTTCCAAGAATCTTCCTTTATAAGTTTTCAAGTTTATTTTTAATCAACTTCTTTTAGTTTATAATTGTATGACATGTTAAGAAAAGAAAAAGTGTTTTTGAAGTAGAAAGGATATTTTCCTCAAGAATGGAGTTCAAATGTTTTATCAAAATTATTTTCCATCTAAGATAATATAGGGTTCTGTTTTTATCCCTATTATTACATTTATTTGATTATGTTTTGAGGAAATTATTTTTATGAAGTCATTTACCTTATATGATTTGTTTTATGACGTCATGATATTTCAAGAATCCCATTTTTGTTACATGTGATGATGTATGATTATGATTATGTGGCACACATAAGAAAGGATTAATTATAAGATGGGTGGGACCTATATATCCCTCCAATGCATTGGGTAAAGATTTTATATCTCATGAGATAGACAGGGCTGGAACGGTAGGTTATACCGGTTCAGTGAAACAGGACTGGAACGAGGGTGACTCGGTTCAGAAAGGGACTTTGTCCACTAAGATAGTCTTGGCAATGAGTCTTGACTAACAAGAAATGATTCTCTATGATTATGTGTGTATGCCACAAAGTTTCATGTTTTAAGTTATGATTATTGTGATTACATTTCACTGCCATGATTTATCCCATGTTATGAAATTATGATCTCTTTTGCAGGTTAATATTTCCAAAAGTTATGTGCTTGTGTATACGATGAGATTTATATTTCTTTTGTTTACCCTTACTGAGCATTTGAGCTCACCCTTTTATGTTTTCTTTTCCCCAGGATATAAAGAAAGGTTTTAGGTAAAAAAGGGAAGATCTTTATGGGGGATATTAGAGATCTTTCACCACGATTAGAAGATTACGTTCCGAGTTTCCAAAGACACTAAACTATTACGATCCTTGTGTGTGTATTTTTTGTTATGTACTAAGTATTCCGCAAAAGTAATGTAATGTTCATGTACGTTAAGCTTCGGGTCTCTACAGTTGGTATCAGAGGAAAGGTTTAGTCAACCTTTGGAAAATAGGATGCGAGAACTTTAGTGAGGTCCCTAGAGATATTTCTAAGGTATGTCTAAGGATGTCTCTAAGGTTAAGTATACGTATAGGTTATAGTCCTAGAATTGCGCTAACGATCTTAGAATTTAACCTAAGATGTTAGATATTGAGGGTAATCCCCCTTTATTATGTTGTTTTCCTTAGCATGATTTTTTCCTCTCACACTATTATTTTTGGGTTTTAGAAGATGGCTGGAACCCGAAGGAACCGTGTTGATCAATGAAATGGACAATGCAATGATTGTCCTCTTGAACAAGCAAATGTTATGGGAGATGGAGTGCAAAATCTTATTGCTATACTTACACAAGCTATGAATCATTCTAGACTTCCAACTGATCAGATAAGGGAACAATATTCTATTGAGTCCTTCATGAGGCAATGTCCACCTTCTTTTAGTGGGTCTTCCGATCCACTTGTTGCTGAACAATGGATTAGTACCACTGAAAAGATATTTTCAGTTCTTCAATGTTCTGATCATGATAAAGTCATCTTAGCAGTATATCGTTTGGAAGGTGAAGCTGATCAATGGTGGAATCTTATCAAGAATACGAGGCCAAGAGATGAAATTGAGTCCATGGAATGAGACGAGTTCAAGAACTTGTTTTTCAGTAAGTACTTCCCTCATATTATTCGAACAAAGATGGAAAAGGAGTTTCTTGAGCTGAAGCAGAAGGATGATGAATCTATTGGTATATACGAAGTGAATTTTACAAGACTTGCAAGGTACGCATCTGGCATTATCATCCAACCTGAAAGTAAAGTTGATCGATTTTTCAGTGGCTTAAAACCAAGTCTTCGAAGGGCATTAGCTATAAGAGACTTCAGTAGCTATGAATAAATTGTGCGTTGTGCTATCAAGGTAGAAATGGAAGTTGGTGTTACATATCCATCTCATGGTTTTGACAAGAAACGAAAGATGGAGTTCAAGGAGAAATCTCAGAATAATGGTGAAAAGAAGATGAATGTTTCTTTATGCACAAAGTGTGGAAAGAAGCATGGTGGAGATTTTCTTAAACGGACTAGAAAATGTTTTAAGTGTGGAAAAGAAGGTCATCGAGCATCTGAGTGTCAAAGTAATGGGAAAAGGGTTTCTAATGATGTGAATAAAGAAAAGACTGCAGAGAACGCACCACCAACACTTCAATGTTTCAAGTGCAAGGAGATGAGACATTATGCCAATAAATGCCCTAATCCAATGGTTAGTGATGATCAACATGAGCAACCACTTAAGGCAAAGGAAAAAGGGAAGTCACATGCGATCACTATTGGCGATGTTGAATATGAAAACGATGTGGTGGAATGATTAAGTGTTTATGTAATGGGATTCCAAAATAATGTTGTATATAGTATTGTGGAATATTGGAATATTTATGTTTTGGTCTATTGTGGTTTTCAATAATTTTATGGTACCGGTAACCATGAAAAGTGAATGAGACATTTTTTGG
Organism: Viscum album; assembly: GCA_963277665.1. Taxonomy (NCBI): domain Eukaryota; kingdom Viridiplantae; phylum Streptophyta; class Magnoliopsida; order Santalales; family Viscaceae; genus Viscum; species Viscum album. The sequence goes on from OY728126.1 coordinate 338,525,963, forward strand.
TAAACAGATGATATGAGCATAATGAAGGGATAAGAAGATAATGAGATGTTTGATTGTATTCATGAGCTCATGATTGATATAAGGACTAAGTGATATCATGGTTTGAGTATATAGAATTTTGAGGATTTTGGTATGTGGAAGGTGTTAACTTTTAACTCCATTTATGTTTTCACTAAGGTTCAATGGGTATTCAAGAAAATAATTGATTAAGGCCTTTGAATGTTTGGAATGTGACCAACAAGACATATCTTATGATATATGGGGATCAACGATGGTATTAAATCTCTGGTAATCATTTTCATTATATTATGAGAGTGAACTGCAGTATTCTGGATAAGCCTAAATATTAGAATAGATTATGTTGGACATAAGTTAGTATTGTTTAAGGATAGAAGATTTTCGATATTATTGATGGGATGTTATAGTAATGTAGTTTTAGAAAAAGGACAACTTGCAGGACGGGCGACAACCCATCACGTCGGACAAGGATGTGGGAATCGAACCCACAACCGAAGTGCGACTGGCCTTTATCGCCTACCACTGGCCTACAGGAAGTCCCTGTTTAGTAGAAACTAGTTTTATTATATTAAGCAGTATGATATATGAAGTATAAGTTCATTTTAGGAACCATATATCATTAATCTCACTATAGATGGACTTATGTATTTTTTGATAACTTTTCTAACCTTTTGAGACAGATGGAATGACCCATCATTGTATCACATGATCTGCTAACACATCACAAATGACAAATTCAACTTCATTTCTTTAAGATATGAAGTAGAAATTGTCCAAAGAACGACACACAAGGAGACTATACCAAAATCACGAAAGTATTTCTTCTAATTCCAATTTCATCAACTTTAGGGAAATGATCTTTAAAACCAAAAATTTTGTCCTAGTGCTCTTATATCTGATTAATTAGATGGTACCTTAGATCGTCACAAATTTATGGATTTGTGATTGCTAGATTTTCCATAGCCATGTTCTTTACCACTCTCCATCAGAACATGATGGTTAGATTTCTCTTCCATATCCATATTTTCACCTATGTGGAAACCCAGTGATTAATTTATTTGGGTAACCGTTACGTTTCATACTTTTGTTTTTAAAGATTGGTTTTGGTATTCCTTTTTACGATGTGGGTTTCGATTAAAGAAACTTTCGAATAGTAAACCATTTATAACCCCGACGAATTTCGAGGGCGAAATTCATTTTAAGGGGGTTGAATGTAACACCCCGAGATTTTATGAAAAATATTCTTTTTAATTTCATTAATGTCTTGTGTTGTACGCTACACCAAAAGGAGCTTGCTCAACATGCATCCTTTATTTGCCTTGCATTATACGCAATTGCGACCTTCCTCGATAGCGTGTGTAGTACGCAATACCGAGTTTCGCTAAACAACAATATGCTATTAAGATATTATTAAAACTAGCCGTTATGAATAGTAATAACCACTTTTTGAAATTTTGTAAATTTTATTTTTCAAAATGGACTTCATTTATGGATTCGGAGTATCGAATTTATCCTAAGGTGAAATTTTAGTGATTTTCGGATAACTTTCATATTTTGATGAATAGTGAAAATTACTAAATTTTAATTAAAAACAACTTTTTCAATCGAAATAACTAATAGTGATAAATTATTAATTTGAGTGGTTTTAAAGTTTATTTAGAATATATTTTTACAATTTAATACAATGTTGGTCATTGGATGTAATTTCACATTTAAACCAGTTATAAACAAGTGTCAATCTTTTGATAGTTATTATCTCTTAAAAACACGCTATTTGTTGTGACAGCGGAAATTAATTATAAAATTAATTATTGCAACTTATATGTTGGAAATTTTGTAAAATAGAAATTATTTTTGAATTCGGAATATCAATTATAGCTTAGGGTGAAATTTTGGCATTTTTCTGAAAAATTTCAATTTTTGATGAATAGTGAAACCACTAAGTGGTAGGTTAAAAACTGAATTTTGCATAAAACTTAATTTTACCGCTTCTGTGAATGGAATTTCGAAAATCCGACAGACACGGTTAATATCAAGGACTAAAATGTGGTTCAATGAGAAGAAAATAATTTTTGGTGAATAGTAACTTTTTACTTTTTTTTACCACGGTTAATAGTAAATAGGGTAACTAAGGGTAAATATGATATTACTATTACCCTAACACATGTCATAATTCTATTGGATAAGTGTAATTCGACCAAAAACAACCTTATGAATATAATATGACCATTTAGATCCACTTGGATTAGATTATGACATTTAATATTATTTTATTTAATGAATAGTTAAAATAGTTAAAATCAAAGTTTAATAACTAAAACATTTTTAATATGGGGTTATACATAAGATAAATTCGACTATAAATATTAATTAGAAAGCTAAAACGATTTCCTACATAATGATATTTTATTTATAATTTTTAGACTTTAAATAAATTATTTTATTTATGACACAACGATGATGCAGTAATTAACCTTTTAAGGAAATGTTAACATAATTGATGTTACAAATGCTCAAATAAATGTAATTTGAAACTTTTTATGAATTCCACTAATTTTATAGGTTACTATGATATATTAGTATTGATTTAATCAACTTGGTTCGAACATATAATTCTGTTATGACTTTCACAAAAATCATATATCAAATAGTGTCAAAATTGACACAAAATAGTTTTTAAATAAAATATTATATTATTAATTGTTATTTTATTCCTAAAAATCTAAGGTTCGGCCAAATGATTTAGATAAGGATATATATTAATAATAAACAACTTGGGGTTCGTTTGGCATGTTATATTAAGTGTATTAACCATATAGTGTAAGAAAACAAAAAGTCACGGTAAAAGTTAAATTATTTAACTTAGAGTTAAATCTAATTGATAAGGTTAAAATAATAACCTAAACTTGTCTAAATCTTATTGGTTGATATGATTTCGACCCATCCCCACTTTACCTTCGAAATAAGACCCTTTTGAACCATTATAAACTGATTTTGACTTTAATATAAAATAATATTTTGAGGTATTCCTAAGGTGCCCCTCTCCTCCCTTATAAAAGGGCACCTCCTCCCCCTCCTCCTCACACCAATTTGAGCACTCAAGCTCGGCCAACCCCTGAAAAAATCCCTTCTCCACTTCCCTAGAATAATCCTAGAGGTCCTGGTATTCTTCAAAGACCAATATTAGTTCCCTAAGTGGAGGATTCAAAGAGGCGTTTCAAAGAAGAGGTAATATCCATTACCGATCTTTTAAATTTCTTTCTTCTTCAACTTCTTCTTCTTTAGTTGTTTCATGATAAAGTAATAACATCAGTATTACTTACATACTGATATGTTATTATAAATATGAAACAACCCTAATTCACCTTCTATCCATCCTACGGAAAAATGAAATCACCGCGCGTGCGTACGTATGGAATACCGTCTCCACGCCGTGGTGTACTCTATTTTCCACCATCACCTTACAAGGATGGGTATAATGGTGCAATGAGTAACTATATATGATTATTATAAAGTGATATTGATACTGAAATAGTATAAATACACTTAAATACAATTCCACGATCATGGGAACAATATCGACGCTCGTGCGTACGTACTGAATACCGTCTCCACGATGTGATGCGACTCGTTCTACATGATCATCATTACATAGTAATTATATAAATGAATTGAATGAATAAATATGATATATGTTACACTAATACCATTCTGGATATAAGGTATCTATAACCTTAAAATAAGAATAAGAATTTATTCGGCAAAACACGCATAAGAACAAAAGGCAATAAAGACCCGAGTAACAAGTAACAATGAAATATTACTAATAAGAAGCTATGAATATGACCATATATGACATCATATCAATATGTATGATTCTGGAATAAGTCAATAGCATTATATAAACCATTATATAGGAGCTTCGGACACGTACAAAGCAAATCGGACCTAAGGTAAGGGAAATATCACAATCTCACTTTTATCCGAGATTATTTTTACTTTGGTAATTATTGGGGTGTATTTTATCATCCACATCCATGTTCCGTCAATATGTAATATTATTTCCATCCTTCTACAATAGTTTATATCCAATTTTACCCTTCAGTGAGTTTTTAGTAAAAGATATGAAGGGAATCTTTTGTCGTTTATCGTACGAGGTACTTTTTGACTTTTCTGACAAAAGTACGAAGAATGTTTTTTTTAACTTATTCGGAAAGAATGGATTTTTAAAACATTATTTCCAAGAATCTTCCTTTATAAGTTTTCAAGTTTATTTTTAATCAACTTTTTTTAGTTTATAATTGTATGAAATGTTAATAAAAGAAAAGTGTTTTTGAAGTAGAAAGGATATTTTCCTCAAGAATGGAGTTCAAATGTTTTATCAAAATTATTTTCCATCTAAGATAATATAGGGTTATGTTTTTATCCCTATTATTACATTGATTTGATTATGTTTTGAGGAAATTATTTTTATGAAGTCATTTACCTTATATGATTTGTTTTATGACGTCATGATGTTTCAAGAATCCCATTTTTGTTACATGTGATGATGTATGATTTATGATTATGTGGCACACATAAGAAAGGATTCATTATAAGATGGGTGGGACCTATATCTCCCTCCAATGCATTGGGTAAAGATTTTATATATCATGAGATAAACAGGGCTGGAACGGTAGGTTATACCGGTTCAGTGAAACAGGACTGGAACGAGGGTGACTCGGTTCAGAAAGGGACTTTGTCCACTAAGATAGTCTTGGCAATGAGTCTTGACTAACAAGAAATGATTCTCTATGATTATGTGTGTATGCCACAAAGTTTCATGTTTTAAGTTATGATTATTGTGATTACATTTCACTGCCATGATTTATCCCATTTTATGAAATTATGATCTCTTTTGCAGGTTAATATTTCCAAAAGTTATGTGCTTGTGTATACGATGAGATTTATATTTCTTTTGTTTACCCTTACTGAGCATTTGAGCTCACCCTTTTATGTTTTCTTTTCCCCAGGATACAAAGAAAGGTTTTAGGTAAAAAAAAGGGAAGATCTTTATGGGGGATATTGGAGATCTTTCACCACGATTAGAAGATTACGTTCCGAGTTTCCAAAGACACTAAACTATTACGATCCTTGTGTGTGTATTTTTTGTTATGTACTAATTATTCCACAAAAGTAATGTAATGTTCATGTACGTTAAACTTCGGGTCTCTACATTCTATATTGAAAGTAATCATTAATTTCTAAGCATTAAAAAAATTAAACCCATACAAAGTGGTCTAAATAATATATCTATTTTCATTTTTTATCAATAAATATACATAAATATTCTTCAATATTTAAAACTCTATTTAATTATTATTTGCCTTTTCCTGTCTCTCCAATTCTTATCAACTTTCCAATTCACTTTTTATTCCCCTTTCTAAGAAGAAATAAAATGTTCATGAGAGAGTGGAATCAATTAATACTCAAGAAATGTTCTATTATCCATTCTACTATATATCTATGTGATCCAAGATCATTATAGAAAAAAGTGAGTTTTATTTAAACTAAAATGTTTTCCAAATCAATTTAATTTAATACAAAATGAAATTGGACATTTAAAACCTTTCTCAAAATCTATCCAAAATTTTTTGGATGATATAATTTATTATAACATTTATGATACAAAATTCTAATGAAATATTTCAATATGAATTTTATACAGAAACATCAATGCATAGGTCAAAAATATTCAATTTCAAAATTTTGATTTAAACATTAAAAAAAACCATAATCCTTCTTCTAACTTTCTCATTTATGGAACTGGTTAAGATTAATTTACCCCCTTTATATTATGTTATGATTTTGTTTCGATGGTTGAGTGATTAATAACACATAGCTCACCAATGAAATTTTATCAAGAACCTTCCAAAATATTTATATTTTCATGGAATAATAATTCTAGCAGCTTCTTCGTAACATACATCACTTGTATCTCCATCAAAAGGAATTGCCAAACATCTTCACCAAGGTGAATCTATTACTTATATAAAAAAATATTTTCATGATAATATTACAAAAAAATGGACCATTAAATGATGTTTTATTATTTTAATAGTATTCTTGAACTTTATCAAAGATGATATTTTATCACATTTTTCTTTATACTACCACTTAGAATATTAATCTAGAAATGTATATACCTCTTATAGTTGTCCAATTTTTAACATATTACACTATTTATTTGGTTCTCCCCATAATACCATGCCTTACCTTCAATTCTATACATTGTAAATACAAGTACAACATAGAAAGGGGAGGAAATCTGGTGGCTCTTCTTGATCATCAATGTGAACATCAATGTTGAGGGGATTTTTTCAACCATGTTGTTAGATTTACTCTAGACTGCATGATTAAAAATCTATAATTTGAATCAGTTTACACTTTATGTAGTATCAAACTCCTATAAGTTTCAATTCCATTATGTGGGTTAATTTTATCTTTTTTATCATTCTGATCAAAGGGATCGCTATTAGAAATATTCATATCCTATATAAATTGCTCTTATGTTCAAAAAATAGTTAAAAAATCATTAGTATTGTGTCCAAATTTTTTCACTACCCACAAAGTCATTTAAATCATATTGGGTTTTAATTTCATGATAACATCTATTGAAATTTAGAATCTTCATGTAGAACCACATTTTCCCCTTTCACACTATATTTTCCTTGTGTCTCTTCCAAGATCCTTTCATTTTTCAAATATACTGTCCAAATGACTAAAAAATATTTTGGTGCATTGATATCCTTTTTATAATGTCCATATAGAATCTTAAGAGTTATTTTTACCACATCATTCACTTTATATGTAGAATTCTTCATAGACTTCTTGGATTTGTTACCAAAGGAAATATTATTTGTATCCTTTAATATCTTCTTGTGAGTATTCTAATTTACATCTTCCTTCTATTTAATTCCCAGTACTATCTTTTATATTTTCTTGTTATTTTGTGACATTCATTAATTTGTTCTTAATACATGACTAAATGATCATGAACCATTTCTAGGACCACAACTATTTTAAGTGTAATAAAGTTTTACAAGTGTATCAAATATGTTTAATATAGAAAAATTTGTCTTCATAACCTATGATTATTCAATCTATCTTTATTTTCTCCCCCTTGACATAGGCTACATACAATTTTTAAGATTTAATATATTGTACCAAAAATCAGATTCCATATATCAATATTTTTTTAGAAACAAAAATAACTTAAAATTCATGATCTTATTTGAAAAATGTCATGCTTTCTAGAATTTTCAACTTTCTATTTTTTAAGATTCAACACTACTGGTTGAATGTATTTTTGGGAACTAGCACTTATACTTATTCTTATATATACCATGGACATGGTGGAATGATTATCTCTATTATTACTCATCCATATGTATATATATTTAGTATTTAAAAAGGAACTATTTTTAGAAATAGATTTAATAAAAACATTTGAATTTAAGATGGATGGTACCTCTTCCTTTAAGGATGATTGAGAATGATTATTTGATGATATCAATATGTTTTATCCACTATTTATAAGACATTAAACATAATAATCTTCCTTTTAAACATGTATGGTAGTATCATTTCTTCCAAAAACTTCTTTTTTGACATAGAAGGGGAAGTATTTATATTTTCTATGTGAATTTCAATATTAAGGCACTTCATATTGACAATTGTTTTCTCATTATCCACTATATTAAAACTTTCTTCACACTGTCTATTGATCATTATAATATCATCCTCATGAATTTTGTTTCTTTTTATAAATGAAGTTTCAAGTTACTTTACTTTTTTCCTTGAAATTAAATTAATCATTTTTTAACCAAATACTATTTTCGGATTTATTTAAAATGCATGCACATTCTATTAAAATGATCTAGTATCCTCATCCTTTTTTATGTGTTTTTGATCCAATATTATATAATTTTGGAGGATCTTTCATCAAGTATTACATTCATAGCTTCTTTATCTATAACTTATTTTGAGATATCTACACAAGATAAAATCTTTTCTTCCAAATCCTTGTCCAATTATTCTGATTACTCCGAAAGATGGGTGATCTCTTGTTAATGTCTCTCAAAAATATCTCAAATAAAAGAAACTAAATATTTTGGGAAATAATATATATTATATTTCAATCCACAAATTGATATGTTAGTTAACATATGATCACTTATAATAGTTCTTGGTACACCCTAAGTATAGTTTGAAAAATAATTTACACATACCTCATGATCAATCGAATTATTTGATTCTTTAGACAAAGAATGGATATTAATTTCCTTAGTGGTACACCAAACAACCTATTCTTCTCTGTTTAGATTAGATCTATCAACAAAAAATTTATTGAATATTGGAAATGAAATTGATTCTTCTTTACACCAGAGGTATTAAAACATCTTGATATTTTCAAAGGAAAGTCTATGTTTGATAGCGTACTCGAGACGCAACACCAATATTAAAAAAATGAACTATCATTATTTAAATGTGACCATTATATTGTAGCTAGTAAATTGGTATATAAAAATACAAATAATTAATTTATAAAATATATATTCTTCCAACTCATTGTTAATGTATTAATTAATGTTTTTTAAATTAGAAGATAATTTTTTTGAAAAGTCATTTTACTATTCACTATTTTTTATTGATTTTATTAAATTTTTATAAAGTTTAGAAAATTTATTAGAAAAAATTAATTTCATTTTTGAATTCATAATGGAAAAATTATCAATGGATGAATTTTTATAATTTTCAAAAAATATAGATTTTTCAATGAATAGTAAATAATATAGATTTTATTGAAAACTGTATTTTTTTTACAGAATTTTCAAGGTAAAATTATGTTTTATATTTTTTTAATTATAATTGGATAACTTTCATTTAAAATAACACAATTATTGTTTTTGAAATGGATTATATACTTGAATTTATTATAAAAATTTTAATATTTAAACAGGGTATTTTTTATGAAAAAGATTGTTTTTCATCGTGTTTGGTCGGTTTAATTTTAAACTATATTCTAAAACTTATATGTTTTAATTTTTTTAAAATGTATTGAATATTTTTAATAATGAGGTCCAAAATTAATAAATATGTCCCTTTTATTTTTTTATAATATGAATAGTAAACTTAGTAATTTTCATTACCACAGTAAAGAGGAAATCTAGTAACTAATGGTCAAAATAACCTAATAAGAACTACTAAATGAACCAAAAACTTACCTAAGTCTTATTTAATGATTATATCTCGACCATAATCATCAAAGGGTAAAATTAATGACCTTTTGGGGCCACTTGGATGAGATTATTACCTTTATAGTATTTTATTTAAAGAAACGTCAAACATGTCACACTCTTATTTTGAATAACATTAATATTTTTTATATAGTTTTATCGATAAGATATTTTCTACTATAAATATTACTGTGAAATATAAATTATTTATCTTTATCATGGTGATTTATTTTTAGTATTTTAGGGACAAAATAATTAACTTAAATGCTTGCACAATGATGATGCACTAATTATTTGTTTAATGATAAAATAAAATAAATGATATCAAAAATATTAAAATAAATAAACTTTGAGATAAATAATGTGATAAATAAATTTTATTGATTAAACTGACATGTAAAAGATATAATAAAATATATATTTTCTAATTTTAGATGTTTTATTGATATTATTAATGTAAAAGTAGTGAATAGTATCAAATTTGACAATACTAATGTTTTATAAAAAAAATAATTTATAATATTATTTAAAAATAAAAAAATATTAAATAAGGAATAATCAGATAAAAAACTATAATATTTAATTATATGGGAATTTATAGTCCATTTGGAATAATTTAGATCTAGAATGGTCATATTATAATTTAATCTTTTGACAAATTCCAAAAGTGTCTCTCTCCTCAATTATAAAGGCCCCCACCTCCCTCACCTGTTAACATCACATGGAGCATTATAGATAGACCATAACATACCAAATTATCATCTAAAATTTCTTATAAAAATTATAGATTTTACAACCAAATAAAAAATATTACCCTAGATCCTTTAAGAGTATATCTAAAGGAGTCGTCTCAAACAATAAGTAATCGCCCTGACTGATCACTTTCTTTTTAAATCCCTCTTTAACACTTAAAAATATATTCTATTTATCATAAAATAATAAATTAATTATCCTAAATATTATTAAATGTTATTATGGTTATTAAAACACCACTTTAAACCCTCTTTCCCATCAATCAAGAAGTGAAATTATCACTCATGCGTACGGATGACTTACCGTCTCCACGTCGCGATACAATTCATTTTCCACAACCATATTTCATGTATGGTTAATTTGATGGTGTTAAAGTTTATATATGATATTTATTACATAATTATGATTCTATGATGAAAATATAATATTTACCTTCTTACCTTCCAAACTTTTAGAAAATGAAAACATCACTCATGCATATGTGTAGACTACCACCTCTACGAACTGAATTGATTTGTTTTTCATTTATATTTACTTGGATTATAAATATAATGGATATGATAAATATATATTATATACATGATACAATAATAATTATTAAAATTTGAATTATTACTTTTCTTTCTTCTGTTCTATGCTTTAAAAAATGAATACAACATTCATGTTTACATACGACCTACTATCACCATGAATGATGTAATTCATTTTCTATCTCTATCATTATGGATGAAATTAAATAATATATATATATATATATTATAATTTAAATTTAAATTATTCTGGTATATATATATAATAAATTTATATTTATTATACTTCAGGTTAAATAATATTCAATGGATGTTGGACTTAAAGTAAGGGATTTTCATCTCACTTTTATTTATGTGGGACACATTCCATATTCATCACTTATTTATTTTATGTAGTGTATATTATACCCATGAATTTTATGATATTATTCTTATTATTAATTTTATGTGGATTTAAAAATACATATAAGGTTCTTTTATTCATGGTGCTTATGATTTGAAAGTCACCAATGTTATAAGGGTTTATTTCACAATCTCATCATTATTTGGGATTTTTTATGTTTAACTCTCTACTAGGTAATATTTCTCTTTCATTTCCATGTTTTTAAAAAATATCTTCATTTGTTTTACTATTCTCTAATAATTATTTATAATTAGTTCACCCATGTTTGAATTCTTTTTACAAAACAGTTTAAAGGGAATCTTTTTTCATTTTCCATACAATACTTTTTTATTTTTTCAAAAAAAAGGAAGGAATGCTTTTTTAACTTCCGCAGAGGGAATATAATTTTCTTCCTTCAAGATGTATCAACAGTTTGAATATTCATTTATAATTTTACAAGTTTATTTTTAATGGAATTTTTTCTTTTATATGTGTGCAGATTAAAAAAGTGATTTCAAAATAGAAAGGTATTGTTCCTCGAGAAGTATTCTAAGTGATATTTGAAAATAATTTTCTATTAAAGATGAAATCCTTTGATGCTAATTATACCATACTGGGGATATGATCCAAATTTACTATCCTTATTCTTTCTCTGGATGGTTTACATTTATGATGAAAAGATAACTTTTTTAGGAAACCCATTAATTTTCATTGGTTCTAATTTAATGAATGTTTTATAATTTTGTGTCACACATATGTATGTTTTTCATTATGTGATAGTGGCTATGTTATAACCAAGGATTCTTGTTATTATATAACTAAGGATGGTGATTATGTAATAACCATTGATAGATGGGATCTATATCTCCTTCCAATGCATTAGTTAAAGATTGAAATCTCACGAGATAAACAAGTATGGAATAGGGATTAAACCAAATTCTATAAGGGACCTTGTCCACCCTGATAGTCTTGGGGTGAACCTTGAATACTATGATGGTTTGGGTAGTGAACCCATTACACTATGATAGTCTTGTAAAAGTGTCTTGACTACACTGGAAATTATTTTCTATGCTTATATGTAATCCACAACTCCTTGTATGATGACAATTTTATTCTCTCATGGATCAGGTTTCTTTATGATTCATATGTTATAAACTACCAAGATTTATTATATGACTCAGTATTATGATATTTAATATGTAGGGTTTAATTTTCAAATGTTATAATCATGTTTTTTCCCTTATGATCAAGTTATTCTTATGTAATCATTGACATATCCATTTTTTACCCTTGATGATAATCCAAGATCACCATTTTCTTATGTTTCCTTTCCCAATGTTGTGAAGAATGGTTTTAAGTAATGTATGTCTAAGAAGGGTGTTTTATGTTATAAAAATTGGGGACATGATATATATATATATATATTAGATAGTTATTTATTTTCCCATGATATGAAAGAGTTTGTCCTAATTATCTAAAAACTATAAACTTAAAAGGCAATTCAACATGAAAATGATCCAATTACTTTGATTTTTTAAATTTTGGATGATTGAAATTTGTTCATGTTTATCAATATCAAGGAGAGAAATATAATGTTTATGTTTCTAACACCAAATCTCGAAGTGTGGGTCTCAGGATGTTGTAGTTGGTATCAGAGGTCAGTTTAGATAAATTTAGAGATTATCATGTTTTTAGATGTGGTAATCTAAATAGTTTTGAAGACCACCATGGGTTTATAATATTAATTTTGATCATATATTCAATGTCTTAGACACTTCTATTGATGTTTTTAGTTATGAAATTTTTTGGTGATAAATTATATTTTGGGAGATATTTATTTTTGAGGTATATGAAACCCGTATGTTTATCATGCAAAAAAGGTTATTTGAGGAAGAGTTACCTTTTAATTTTTTGTACATAAGTTTAAAGTTATGGATAACTTTTAGGGTTTATATAATCTTTTGTTTTGAGTTAATTATGGGTTATTAAATTTTGGGATGCAAAATAAAAGGTATGAGATAAAGATTAAGGTTAAACCATTTATTTAATATATTAATATTATTTTATAGAATGTGTATCATGTTTATGGGAATTTTATAAGGATTATATTCATATAGTTTTATAAAAAATGGAAACCCGTAGGTCCAAAAACAACTCGTCACATCCGGTATGGTCGGGAGGCTTGAACCCATAACCAAAGGGTGATAAGGTTGAATCTCCTACCACTGGCCTACGTGATGTCCCTGTTAGTATGAAATTGTTTTTCATTATTTAAAATATATTATAGATAAAGGTTATGTTCATTTTGGGAATATATTTTTTATCTAATAGATAACCCTGGTATTGTAAATTGTTTTTTGTTAAGTGGTTAACGTTAGTTTGCAAGAAGTTTACTATTTTGGGAACCCGTTATGATTATGTTAAAAAGAATAATCTAGGATTTTGTTTGAGGAATAATGGATGAATTATCTTTTGGAATAATATATATTTTTATTATAGATTTTGGTGATTCAGGTTATTTATGGAAATGATTATCATATCTTGGATATTATGTGATTTAGGTAATTACATTTTTGGTATAGACAATAAGAGTGATTGATGTTATTTGGAGATAAATTTTAATATTTATCTTGGAAGTCTATGTGGTTGAATTATTCTTATTTTTTGGTTTTAATATTAGTATAGAATATTTTTTATTAAACAAAAGATATTTTTTGAGTGATCTATGTTGAACTATGGGTATTGATCTTGAATTTTTCAGACTAAGGTAATTTTTATTCATTTAAAGGTTTAATATTATTTTTGGGAAATAACTTATATTATTCTAAACATTTTTGTTTTGGAAATTTTATACATATAAGATTAATTTATTTTTCATATTTTTTCATTTCTCTCTCAGTATAAGTTTATTCTATAGCTTATGAAATGAAAAATTCATCATGAATACTCATTATTTGGAGAAAATTTTGAAATTTTGATAGAAATTAATTAAATGATGAAATTATACATATCAAGTATATTTCAAAATTTTATTATACTATGAATTAAAATACTTCATCAAATCTAGGAGAAGTATATTGAAATACAATTTTAATCCATTTAATTTTTTACTAAGAAATCAATGGACTTTTAATCTATCTGAAATTTATGGGTTTTTATGGTTATATTTCTCATTACCAAGTTCTTTATCACTCTATATTAGCCCTTTGGAGTTAGGTTTCCCTTCCATATCCATGTTTTCACTTCTCACTTATGTTCTCCATCTTTGAAGCCTAGTATGTGTCATCCCATGTGACCTTCGTACCCCTATTTATACTCTTTTCAAGAGGATGTTTTATTAATCATTTTTTAAATGTGAGATTTCAAAAAAGGTATTTTGAATAGTATAACCCTAATTACCAAGACTAAATTAAAATTTTGAGGACATAATTTATTAAAGGTGGTATAATTTAACATCCCTATATTTTAAAAGGAAATTATATTTTCGATATTGTATTAGAGACACAACATCGAGTTTAAACAAACAGTTGAAACTTATTATTTAAATGTGGCCATGATATATTAACTATTAAATTGGAATGCATGGATTGGAATAAGTGATTTATGAAATATATAATGGCCCTAATAATTTAATATAGATTAAATAATTATTTTTAAATAAGCACTCAAATTTTTAGTAAAGTCATTTTATTTGTCAAAAATTCATTTTCTTCATATATGGGGTTACTTTATTTTTAATAATTTTAAGAAATTTTAGAATATTTACTTGAAAAAATTAATTTAATTTTTTAATTCAAAATTACAAAATTATCATAGGATGATTTTTTGATAATTTTTTGGAAATGATAATTTTTTAATGAATAGTGAAAAATACTGATTTAAAAGAAATCTATATTTTATTTTACATTATTTTCTAGGTAAAATTATATTTTTTATTTTTTTAACTAATTACTAAAATTTTATTTAAAATAATCTAAATATATTTTTAATGGATTTTATAGTTAAATTTTGTAAAAAACATTTTATATTTAAAAACTAAATTTTTCTTAAAGTCAATTTTTTGTTGTGTTTTTTCCAGTTTAATTTTAAATTAAATTATGGGAATTATATGATTTTAATTTTGAAAAATTAATTTAATATTTTGAATTAGGAGGTAAAAATTTATTAAATATAATCCTTCTATTTTTGAAAATATTTATAGTAAAAATAATAATTTTCGTTACTATAGTAAAGGGTAAATTGGGTAATTAAAGCTTAAAAATAAAATGATAATAAAACTTAAATAATATAATCACTTAAATAAATATTTTTGAATTATTATATATCAATCATGATCATAAAAGGGAATAATTAGGACCTTTTGGGTCAACATCGATGAGATTATGACCTTTATAATATTTTATTTAAAGAAATGTCAAACATGTCTCTCTCCAGTTTTTAATAAGTATATTAATTTTAATGTGGTATTATTCATATGATATTTTAGACTATAAATAGTATCATAAAATATAAAATATTTATATTTATCATGGTAATTTATTTTAAAATTTTATTAATGAAATAATTACCTTAAAAGCTTTGACAATTTTTATGCAGTAGTTATTAAATTAATGAAAAAATAAAATAAATGACATTACAGATATTAAAATAAATTTAATTTTAGATAAATACTGTTACCAAAAAATTTTATAGAGTACCATGACATGTTATGTATATAATAATTTTTTTTAAATTTTATAAGTTTTATTGATGTTATTAAATTCAAAGAAATGAATAGTATCAAAATTGATAATAATGAAATTTTATGAAATTAATATTTTATTAAATTATATAAAAAACAAAAAATATATATTAAATAAGGAAAATGGGATTATATATGTCGTAAATTTTCATCCTCTATTCATTTATCAGCTATTTGGAAGTATTTTTATTTAGAATAGTCTTATTATAATTTACTCTTTTGAGAAATTCCAAAAGTGCCCCTCACCTCAATTATAAAAGGGTCCCACCTCTCTCACTTATTTATACCACATGAATCCTTATAACTTATCCATACCCTAATAAATTCTCTTTTAAACTTTCTTATACACATTCTCGAGGTTCAGGTACTATCAAAAGACTAACCCTAGAGCCCTTAAGAGGATATATTATAGAATTATCCTAAATAAGGGGAAATTTCTCTAACCAATCACTTTCCTTATCATTTATTATTTAAATCCTAAAAATATATGATATTAGTCATAAAACATTATTATAGTAAAAATTCTTAAATGTTATTTTGATTATTAAAATTCCAATATAAACCCTCTTTCCCATCAATCAAGAAATGAAAGTATCACTCATTCGTACGTACGACTTACCATCTCCACATAGCTATACAAATTATTTTCCATCACCATATTTCATATATGGTTACTATGATGTATTTAATGTTTATAAATGATATTTTTGAAATAATTATTATTCTATAATGAAAATTTAATATATTCCTTTTTACCTTTAAAACTGTTTGAAAATGATAACTTCGTTCATGCATACGTGTGGACTACCACCTCCATGAAACAATGTGATTTTATTTTCATATCTATTTTACTTGTACTGTAAATAGGATGTATATGATGAAAATATATGATATAAATTATATAATAATGATTTTGGAACGTAGAATTATTATTTATCATTCTTTTTCCATCCTTCAAAAAATGAATACAACATTTGTTGGGTATAGCATGTTAGATACCCTGAGGGGGGGGGGGTGAATCAGGGTATGAAAAATTAAAACAACTGCCCTATTGATCTTATTTCACTATTACTTAAAACTCTCTTCTCTCAATTTCTTATAGAAACGTATAAATAGAAACTAAATCATGCACATGACATGCCAATTTTTATATAGTTCACCATCACTGGGCTACATCTAAGAAGAATACACCGGCAATGTGCCAATGCACCAAATTTACTAAAAGTACACTACTATTTACAACATTCGAAGCAGATTCAATATCCCTTGTGGTTTACAACCACTCACAAAATGAATGTTTACTTCTCTCCCAACTGAAGTGTGCTCACTACTTCTTCAGAAGATCCACTCAGAGTTTAAAGAATTGTAGGTCCCATCATTATCCCAAATGAATGCATCTTTCTTTGTATATAGATGCTCTATTGGAGTTCCACTTTCATCCAATGCTGAATACAACATTACCACCGGTGTACTGGGAAATATTATAATTCTAGTGCAACCCTATAATGATGGGCTCTCTTCTATATGACTAGAGTGCTTCTCTATGCTTTGGCGTGCTTCTCCAAGACTGGCATGCAAGTGTCACCTAGCCACTTGAGCATCACTCCCTTCACCAACTCAGAACATGGGCGACTCGTGCCCTTTTACACCCAGACCAATATTGGCGTGCAACTATCAACTGGTGCACAACTTTTGAATAACTTTATACTTGTGTTCCCACACAACCACTTGTACACCCAAACAACCTACACGACTAGGGCTCTAATTTTATCTAAGTGTTGTAGTCCCTTAAAAATGAGGAGGGGTGGACCTCTATTTATAGGCATTTTGGGCACCATGAGCGCCGATGCGCAAGTATCCTCTCAGTGCGCAAGTCTAGCCACCTTAGCCTCTATCTCCCTAGTCACCTTGAAAGCCCAAACTAATACATGGGTTCCCCTCTTTCCTTTTCCATATATTTGTGTTTTGATCCTGAAAAACATATGCCTCCTTGTATTTTATCATTTTGTACCACTTCCAGATCATCATTTCATTTGTTGAGTTTCTTCTTTCAATCATGTTCTAGTTTTTCAAAAAACAAAATTACCATGAAAGTGCTTCAATGATACCTTGAAAGAATTTTTTCCAACAACGTTCAAGCGTATGTACGACCTACCATCCTTATAAAGGGTGTAATTATTTTTGTATCTCTATAATTATCGATGAATCTAAATAAATATACATAATGAATATATAGGATATAATAATCATGTAAATTATTATATTATATATGTATAATAAATTTAAATTTATTATAATGGATGTTAAAGAACACTCAATGGGTTTTGGAACTAAGGTAATGTATTTTCATCCCACTTTTATTTATGTGGAACACAATCCATATTCATCACTTGTTTCTTTTTTGTGTTGTAGACACTACCCATTAATTTTATTTTATGATTATTCATATGAATTTTATGGTAATCCACATATCCAACTAATGTTTTTTCATCCCCCGGGCTTATGATTAGGATGTTATCAATGTGGTAAGGGTTTATTTTACTATCTCATCATTATTCAAGAATGTTTATGTTTAAGTCTATACTAGGTAATATTTATATTCCACACACATGTGCTATAAAAAATATTTAAAAAGTTTTTTACTATTATCTTATAAAATTTTAAAATCATTTTACCTATATTTTATATTTTTTTTAAAAACAGTTAGAAACAATTATTTTTTCATTTTACAAATAAGATACCTTGTGACATTTCATATAATAAAATTGAAGGAATTTTTTTTTACTTATACATCATGAGAAAAATTTCCCACCATCATGAAACCTCAATTATTTGAAGCTACCTTTGTAAGTTTACATGTTTATTTTCAATGAAATTATTTCATTTATAAGTGAGAGGATTTAAAAAATGTGATTTCAAAATGGAAAGGTTATTTTACCCAATAATTATTTCAAGTGATCTTTTAGAATTATTTCCCATTTAAGATGACATAATTTGAAGTTTCTTATATTTTATTGGTGACAAGAACCATGGATACTGTCCTTATTATTATTTTATATGTTTTATGTTTATAATGAAAAGATAAAATGTTTAAGAAAATCGTTTATTTTCATTTTTTATGATTTGATGAATGTTTTATAATATTATATAACACATATGTATGGTTTTTATTATATTATGGTGGTTAAATTATAACCAAGGATGGTGGTAACATTATAACCTTGTATGATGGTTATTTTATAACCAAGGATGGTTGTTATGTTATAAAAAATGTGTGTGGGACCTATATCTACCTCTAATGAATTTGGTATAGATTGATATCCCGTGAGATAAACAAGACTGGAATATGGAGTGAACCTAATTTACAAATGGTCCTTTTCCACCATGATAGTGTTGGGAGTGAACATTAAATACAAAAATGGTTTATGGAGTGAATCTATTCCATAATGATAGTCTTTCAAAAGAGTCTTTACAAGAAAAGAAATTATTTTAAATGGTTATGTGTATGACACAATTCCTTGTATTATGCCAAGGTTATTCTCTCATGGGTCATGTTGCATGGTGATTCATGTCTTATGAATTTCCCAGATTTATTCCATCACTCAATATTGGGTTATTTTATATACAGGGTATAATTTTCAATTGTTATATTCATGTTTTTATACCCTTATTCTCATGTTATGATTATGTAGTCCTTGATATCTTCCTTGTTTACCCTTATTAGTCATATAAGATCACTATTTTCTTATGTTCCAATTCGCTATGTTATGAAGAAATGTTTTAAGTAGGGTATGCCTAATAAGAGTCATATATGTAAAGAAATTTTGGGAAATGATATATATTATTATATTCTAGTTTATTTTTCCAAGATATGTAATAGTTTTTCCTAATTATCAAAAACATTAAACCTAAAAGGTAATTTATTATGAAAGTGATCCAATATTTCCTTTGATTTTATAAATATTGGATGTTTGAAATTGGGTCCTATTTATTGGTATAAAAGAAAGAAATGTAAAGTTAATTTTTTAGCCCTATATCTAAGAGTTCTGTTCTTGTGCAGTTATAGGTATATCTTCTTCAACTTCTTCATATATTTTATTTTTCTATTCAACATATTCTTGGAAGAGAATTCCATATTTTTAAAAACTGGAATATAATCTAACTTTTAAGTCTTAGTATAAAAAGATTATGTTCTAAAAATTTCTTAAATTTTAACTTCATTATGAATTTAGAAAGAAACTCAAATACTAAAGATGAGAAAACATAAAAAATATAATACAATAATAGGTAAACAAATATTTGATATGGATTGAGAGGACTGGTTTAGGATATGTTCAAAACTAAGAGGTGGTGAATTAGTATTGATATATTTTAAACCAACTTATACTTTTTTACCTTTTATTTTTAACATTTTCACATGTTAAGGTGAATGGTTCTCATATTCTCTATTATAACTATTAATCTTGAATAACATACATATGAACACTCCCACATAAGAAGCATGATATGTTTTAAAGGCTCACCTTTCAAAATTAAAGGTTAATCCTTGGTGTGATATGGATTCATCCATGATAACTTGACCAACTAATATCAACCTATGAGCTAAAAATTAGTATATATTATCCAATAATTATGTTACATATCTCCTAAAAGTGTATAGTTCATCCCACACACAACAACATCTTGTTAGATCTTTATTCTACCATCCCATCTGTTTATAATAGAGTAGAATAACATCAATATAGTTTACATCTAATTTATAACTCTAAAAATTAATTTATTTTATACTTAGTATTCTACTTCTTCTTTACATTATTTCATGTTATCATGATAACAACTCCTTCACTTCCTCATAAAATAAAATCAGTGAGGCTACTATAATCTATTCTCATTCATCTTATTCTTATCCTTTAGTTTCCCTAATGGAAGACATTATTTTTTGAAAACTAGACTATATTGGACTCTTCATCTTCTGTATTTTTATTTTATTATTTAGTGCACAATAATATGATTTCACTAGATTTATCCTTACTCTCTTAAACTAATTAGAATGTATAGAACATAAGATTCAGTTCTACTTTTATCTTTGATACACAATTATTTTTTTGAGTATTGATTCTCTCAGTCACATTATTTCTATAATCTACATTCAATGTGTGTGTCTATATATTGAATAATACAACATCAGTTACTTAATTCACCCTTATTCCTAATTTTTATTTATTCATAGGAACCATATGGGCAAATAAATTCAAATCTCTAGAAGAATCAACATTTAAATAATCCAGATTTTTTTTAATTAATTATTTAAAATTTATGAAGGATCATAATTCAAATTCCCACTAATTCTAGTCATAATTATATAAAAACTATATATATACAAGAAAAATATCACCTTCCTTGTTCCATTACATTCCATAAAGAACATATTTAATAAAAACTCCATATATGTATGTATTCATCTATATCATAATGGTTGTTTGTCCTTCGTTTGTAGATTGAATCTTTCCCCATCGATTCCTCTTCTTCATTATTCAGCATCAAGTATAAATCATAATAATCCATATAATAATATTTATATATTTTAATATTAGTTGATATTGGCTTGGATAATTTGATTTAATAATCCTCAAAATTCTTTTATGTTGGGATTTTGAAAGACCCTTATAGATCCAGTGAAATATCATCATTACCTTTACATATACTCTAATTTACCTTTATATAGATCCTAGACGACTCATACATATGTTCAAATGACCATTATATAGGTCTTGAGAAATGGTATGCACCTCTAAATAACTCAACAAATATTGTACAACACTCATATATAGAGTCATATGCACTTGGATATAATAGATTAATCCTCTCTTCTTTACCATTCGTTCATATAAACCTTACTTTTGATAGAATTTTCATCTCCAAAAAACTATGAAAATTATTTAATTAATCCTTCCAAGTAACCACTTTATCCTTCCTTGTGCACCTATCCTTATGAGTTTATAAGTTATCATTCCAAGTCATTTTGTTATCCTTATAATCTCACATTATATCTTATGGAATTTTCTAAACATTTTATTTAATAAACATATGATGAATCTAAACTATAGATTCTTCTTATAAACTCTACATAAGTAGCTTTTAGTGATTATGAATTATTCATTATTGATCTTTATATTCTCTAATGGTAGTTTGTGGAGCATATATAATAGGAATATCAAAAAAAAAATTGTGTGAGGGGAGGATTTAAATAGAATTTCAGGATCACATCTTAATTAATGAATAGTGTCCCATATGCATTTATCCCATATAAAGTTTTACTTAGATGCACATTTCCTTATATGCATGAGTAATCTATACACCGATTGTAATATACCATAATACATGTCTACCTGGTGGGTCTATTGTGCCACCCTACATAATATATCTCCTCATTCACTCAGCATTAACTTATGATGGGTGTGCTCTCATTAGAAAAATTCAAACCCATGATAACCATCACACATGTCATCCTTTTTAGCTAGGAATTAAGCTTAGATAGTTATCTCTAATTGTAGTTCTTCTTAGTCAATGCTATCTTGAGATCTAGCATTTATTTTTGGATTGACCTTTTCAAATTTCCCTTTAAAAATATGAAAAAATTAAAATTTTTGGATATCTAATAGGGTGAAATAATCCAGAACCAAATATCAAACTTCAAATTCACTTATTATTTTCTCTTAACATCATGTTTTAAACATGTTATTTATAACATAACCATTTAATCTTGTAAACATACGGATGTAACTTGAAAAACTACATCATCATAGAGATAAACGAATATTCCTTATAAATTCTCCATATGACATAAAAATATTGAAAATATATTTTCCATTCAATATTAATGAATCTAAAAATTTGAAATAGTAAGAAAACTATTCTTTTTTATATGAGAAATAACAAGAAACAAACAAATAAAACATCCAAGATATGTCTTCAATCATTATTCATGTAACATAATGTGAAAAAACTCATATGGATTCATCTTCTAACTATGAAGGTCTTATTCACCCAAATTCATATTCCTTTCATATTTACATCAATAATTCATTTCAAACCATTGATAACAAATATAACATATATAAAGTGGGATCAATAAACCCTTTACATAGCATCGTCTGTAACCAAGCATCATGGTGAAGCATAATAGTCATGGTGTGACCATCCCACATCATAATATTTTATTGAGTTAATATGTAATAATATTAAAGGTGATACATAAGGATTTAATATAAATAATAAATTCCAAATAAAATATTAAATCCCTAATCATCAAATTATTCTCTCTATCACAGTTTCATTCTCCTATCACTTTATTATTCACAAAGTTCAAAAAAATTATGTATCATCCAATCCTTAAATATAATATTAAATATGAAAAGTTTTTTATAAGGGGAAGTAAATAATATCTTCTAATTAATATACTATAAGAATTATGAAACCATTTTAATTGAAATTCCCTTGGAATTTCAAGGTTCATTTTGATTAAATTTTGTTGATTATTTTGTATAATGATGAGTTCAATTTGTGTAGGGTTTAAGATATGGCCTTATATTTGGATTCATGGATATAGGCATGCACTAAAAATGAGTATTCTACATCAGTTAGGAATTCATGGTGTGTTGTATCTAACTACATTATGAAAGTATTGATATAGAAAGGATTTTGGCACGGTAGTGTGGGATACACTTTGAGACATATGCAGGGTGTGTTGTTTTAGTGTGATACTTAAGGTCAGATTATAAGGGTGACCTTATGGTTTTTAGGCTCTCAATATGTATGGTTCTTCTATGATATTGAATGATACGTCATCGTGTGTCCTCATTTTGGATATATTTCACCATCACCACCCGGATCACACTACAAACCACCAGTTGTGTAGTTTCTTTAAAAGGGAAAGATCTATAATTTCCCTTAATAATTCTTTAAACCCTCATTACTCCTCCCAAGATCTCCACTCATCTCTCTCAATAATTTTATCTCTCTCATGGTTTCCTAAACATTACATCACTCTAATCTTTCACAATAGAATTTATATTATTCTGGGTGATATTCTCTTAGTAAATATAAATCGATGCATTCCCTTGTTGCTTCTCACTAATGTTGTTTCTTATTTTCTATTAGCAAATCCATAATTTAGAGATTTTTGTGACCATTTAAGTGTTTTTTGGTTTATTCTTAAATCTAAGAGAATTAATCAATGAGTGTTATCCATTATTCCCAATGTATGAATTCCTTACCATGTTAAAATGTTTATATATAGTTGTATGGACTTACATGTTTTTTGGGAGAATGAGTAGCTCGATTGTCTTATGTTTTTGGGAAAAAATTTGTTTTATATGTTCAAATTGTTAGGATGGACCCCTTAGAGGTTCTCTATAGTAAAATGTTCTAGTAATTTAGGAACCCTATCCTTATTCTAGGTCTAGAAGTACAGTGGCCCTCTTAGGTGATTTGGTTTTAGAGTGATAAGTTTGGACTTAGTTAAAACCATAGTGACATATATGGTTGGTATTTGGGTATGGATGATGACACGATATTAAGTGCGTGGGTCATGGAATTTAATTTGATTAAATGGTATTGTGTATTTTGATACTACCTTGAGTGAGTGGGTTATTCTAGTGATGTTGATGTGTGACCTCCCTTAAATGAGAGGAAATAGTCCTGGAAAAGGGGTACAACCTCCCATTAATGAGAGAGGATTTTTTGGGAAATTATGTTTGGCCTCCTTAGAGTGTGAGAAGATAGTCAAATACTTGATGTGTGACCTCACCTTATTTATAGGGGATAATATAAGAATTTATGTGTGACCTCCTCTAAAACAGAGTGTATGATCTATGAATTTATGGATAGCCTTTAATGAGTGAGAGTGGGAGGCCAATGACATGATGTGCAACAACCCCTAAGTGAGATGGGATATTATAGTGTTTTTTATGGGATCATACCTTGTGTATGAAGTTATTGATCAAGGTATGAGATTTTATTTTGGTTTTAATGGAATCTTCCTTCCATTATGGATCTGAAGTAGGTATGGATGGGATTTATGGTGGACAAGGAAGCACATTATGAACCAAATGAGATATATGTTGTTTATTTACTTATTTATAATGTTTTATACACTCTAATATATCTAATTCACTTATTTTAAGGACATTTTGGTTGTTTCGTATAGGTTTTATTAGTCACACAATACACTAGTTCCCTAAGGAGCATGTAAATTTTGTTTGCAGGGATCTCTCCAAGAAAAATGAACTTATGAAGGGTTATTGATCATGTGGATCAAGTCAAGGATTTCATGTTATTCTAGGATATACTCGATGATCTTTTTATATTATTCCTATGATGCTATTTTATTCTTTTATAGATCACATATATTGATCCACCACATATAGGGATCCATTTACTTGGATGTATGGCTAGTTTTATTATACATTAATATTTTATGTGATGGTATTTTTATATTGTATTTCACTATGTTTATTTTATAAATGTTTTTTATTTATTACTTCACCAATTATGTTTTTGATTGATAGTCTCCTAATATTATGTTTACAGTCTTCAGACTACATAACTTAGGCCTTCAATACTACTTGACAGTCTCTTGCACATGAAGTGACATGAATGAGGAATTTAGAAAATATTCTCAATATAGATAAAATGGGATGGGGTGTTAAAAGATGGTATAAAAGCACCTATTATTTTCTATTTATTATTTTTTTCTTGGTAGCAGAGATAGGATAGTTGGTACTCGAGCAAGAATCTATACTTGTGTGTGGAAAATGACTATATAAGGGATGTTTGAGTTTCCAGGGTAGTGTGAATTCATTTGTTTATTATGATGTTATTTTTTCATTATTTTTCAAGTGTTATTGTGGAATTATAGTTTATGGGATATTCATTCTACCTGAGGAGGCAACAGTAAGTGAGTTCATGCCTCCTGAATAGGCACTTAGGTTTATATGTCATGATATTGATTTAAGGTGGTTGATACATGCTTAAATTAATTAAATTAAATTAATAATATATTCAATGTTATAAAAAATAAACTATTGATGACATCTAATTAATTTGATATGAACATGTTTAATATTTCTTTATGTGCAACTATGACTAATGTTCATAGACAAGTTATATAGGTTAATGATTTGAGTGAGTAGTAAGTAGTTTTGTCTAGTAGTTTTTCATAGAACCTTAAGGCATGTCTATTAGTGTTTTTATATGAGAGTTTAATTATTAATTTATTAATTTTTTTATGATTAATGTTTTTAAATGTGTTTATAAGTCTTTATTTTGGTATTTTATAAAATACTTCTTTGTTGATGTCATGTGGTGACACCTAGGGATATAATTGAGGATGTTCCCAATATAAGGAATGAAATTTCAATGCTTTTATGTAACATGAAAGGTGGGGATAAGAATGATAGTATGTTTTCATACTAGTTTAGGTGGTGAATTATCTTTATCTTGAGGTTTTTTATATAATAACAAAGGGATTTAGATGTTTTCCTTAGGGTGAAACTACCATAATGGATTTTTCTTGGAACTTACAGATGTAGTATTATATATATTTTTATGGTATAGGAAGTCATAAAGTTAATGATGATTGGGTTGAGGTAATCATGGGTGTCTTTGAGAATGTAAAGAAACCTAATTAAATGAAGGGGAATATAGAGGCATGTATGTGGTAGTAGATAGTGGGGGTATCATAGTTTAGGTAAAGATATTTTTTCATGGGCGGCCATAAAGGGACCCCTCGTAAAATATTTCTTTAATGAGTCACTAAAAAATACAATGCATTAGAGTTCTTGGAATTGTGGTAGTTTCCATGTCTGTGATAGACTATTCTACTCACTTTATTGATTTGTTGTGTTTTATTCTATTATTGGTAGAGAATGAGAACAAAAAAATCCTCAGGATTTGAGATTGGACACCATAAAGGGGTGTAAAATCAAGTTAGGTTATTTAACATGAAATTTTACTTATATATGGTTCCCGTTTCCATCACCATTGATAACTTCTTAGTAGAGGATAGTGTAGTCGGTTCTATTCATTTCCTCAATGATCCTGGTGGTGGCCTTTCTAGTAGAGTTTATAGGGATTTTTCTAGTAATAAGAATATGATGTTATATTAGATTCTCTAGTGAGGTGAGAAATAGTCTGGGTAGGGTAGGGTTTCAGCATCACCTTCCTTGGGAGGATTTGACCATGCATGAAATCACTCTAGGAGGGTAGGGTATGTCTATAGCCTATGTATAAGTCCACCAAATGAGTTCCTTTCATGTGATGTGATGTTTCATCTATATATATTTTGTACAAGGATGTCTTAGTTGGGTTTAGAAAGAGTTTTATTAAAGAAATTGTATATTATGTCTTGTTTGGGGGGGAGGGTTAGACTTATAGGAGGGCATCATCTGGGAGTTTGGGCAATAAAGTCGGCCAAGAGTCTCTAGGGAAGTTGTATCTATATAAACCTTAGGGGTAAGTTACTCAGTTAGGCTAAAAATCATAGAATCAGTGTCAAAAAACTAATATACATAGTTTTTTTTACTCTGTATTAGGTTTCAGTTGATATATAATAGAGTCCTTCTACTATTAATGGTACGGTACTAGTTTCACTAATTCTTTTTATTATTTTGTTCGACAAAGGGATATCTCACTCTTTTATCTTTACATGTGTTCTTTTGGGTGGGACATGTAGTTGTCCCATCAGATATTGGAAAATGATACAAAACATTAGAATAGGTTTGATATATAGAGGTTCTCAGTGTGTGCTTTGATGGTTAGGGGATACAAACATTTGTAATATTTCTTATTTTTGATATGGTGAGTTTTGATGTCTCTTTGAGATGGACAAGTTGTCATGATTTTGGGATCACATTGGTTTCACCCAGTGGTAGATGTATTTTGTTACCCTTACGGGAGAGATGTATGTCTTCATTGGTGAGTGGGATGTAGTGGACGATAATGAAAGACCCAACCCCTGTAAAATATGATTCATTATAGTGCAGGTGGTGGGTATAGTTATTAAAGGTGACCAAGTGATGGTTATAAATATTTTTATCAATTTTGAACTATTTCTAGGATGTATTCCAATAGAAATTATCAAGACTATATATTGACAGGTATATTGTATTAAAAAATGACATTGTAGATAGTGAAAATACTATATTGAATCATTCTTACCAAATATCACTGGTTTAGTTGAAAAAATAAAGATGCAGATCTAAGATTTTAAGGTTAATTGGCTTATACATTAGAGTACCTATCATTAGGGGTGATTCTATTTTATTCTTCAATAAGGAAGATGAAATCCTTATGTTTTCAAGAATTATCAAATTCTAAACTATGTTATGGTAAAAAAATCCATTTCCAAGGATATATGACATGTTTTATTAATTTATGGGAGACTGATGGTTTACTGATATTGAACTACGATTAGTCTTCCATTATTTATAGGTAAGGGAAGAGGATATACCAAATATGGTTTTTAATAGTGGGTATAGATTATATTAATTTCTTGTGATTCTAATAAATCATATGAATACATTGATAGTGTTAATTGATCTCATGAATTGGATCTTTCATAGAAAAAATAAATCCACCATCATGGAAGTTTTGAATAAAATATTTGTATACTCATGAACCTAAGAGTTATATATAAAGATCCTAGATATTTTATTTTGTGTAAATTGAGAATAATATATTCATGAGAAATAATGAAAGTGTTGCTTTTTGATTTAGAAATTGAACTTCCTTGGGAATATCAATTCAGAGGAAGGGATATCAGTTGATACAGAGAAAGTTGAGGGGGTTATGCCTTTGTAATGTCTATGGAATATGTTTTAGATAAAATGTTTTCTTATTTGAGATAGGTATTATTAGTAGTTCATTGAAGACTTATATTACTTTGAAGTACCCATGATAGGGCTAACCAAGAAGGGACTATGGTTTGATTGGATGGATTGGTGCAAAGAGGATTTCCTAGAGTTAAAGATGAGGTTGATGTCTAATCCAATTTTTATTCTTTATGATATATAGATTAGTTATAATGTCTATTAAAATTCCTCTAGGGTTGGTTTAGGAGATTTTCTAATGAATGGGGATCGAGTGGTCACTTATGGGTATCCTTAAATATGACATGATGAGTGAAACCAACCTATCCATTTTTAATTCTAGATATTATGGTTCATTTATTACGTTATTGAAGTCATCATCTATTTGATGAGTGATTTTTCATCTACATGGAAAATATGATCTCGTGGTACATATTATAATAGTGGGAAATGAACATGTGATAAGATAATGAGGTTGAGTATATGCAAACCTTTTACTTTGTGACGGTATATGACTAATGGAATGGGAATTTCATTTAATATTCTCTTAACAAGAATACTTAAGTGCATAGATTTTTAGTGATCAATGAGTAAAAGTTGATGAGATTTTTCCCTGACTAGTAGATTGATATATCAGAGGGTTGGTAGGCTATGACTTCTTCCACTTCATCCATTACTACCTCATTGGATGATTAGGTAAATTTTATCTTGGATACTAATTCTAATTATCTTATGATTAAGGAATATATCATGGGATATGATCAAATTTTATGATAGTATTCATTTTTGGATGTGGTTCTATAAATACATTATAGGGTGGTGTTCCAGACTTTATAATGGGAGGAATATATGAGGACACCCATGTCATATATTTGGTGGTACATTAAGGATTGAACAACATATATTATGAAATTAGGCATTTTTTCTTGTGGTTGGTTATAAGGAAGGAGATCATGGGGTTTCTAACTTGATAACTTATCTATTAGAGGATAAAGGTTAAGCCCCATCACATTAGGGGGTTATTTAAAATCCTTTTTTTTTGGTGTGGAAGTGGGATGAGGTGACCAGAAATTTTTTCATGGGACTACCTTGGAATCTAAGGGGTTAGGATATGGTGTGGAGAGTGTTTGATAAAATGATTAAATTTGTGCATTTCATTCCTACCTAGAAGATATAATTAGTATAATAGTTGGTAAATTTATATGTGTGGGAGATAATATGTCTATATAGGGTAACTAAAATAATAATATCATATTTGGACGGGTATTACATTCCAATATTATTGTAGGGACTTCAAAGTTATTGGGGTCTTGTCTGAATCTAAGTATGATGTATCATTTACAATAAGATGGGAAACATGAGAGGATAATCCTAAAACAAAAGGATATTCTTTGGGTGTACATGAATGATTTTTTTGGGTCATTGGATGACTATATGTACTTGTTCTATTTTTCATATGAAATAAAAAATTAGGATATGATCTAGAAGACCACCTTTGAGTCTCTTTATAGGTGTTTTTCAACTCACCATTGTAATGGTTAAGGGTGGGTCAGTCAAAATTAATATGGATGATCTAGGTGAATGAGATCATTGATAAGGTAATTTAATATAAAAGTGGTTGGTTACTAATCTGATTATGGATCAGTCATATATTGATTACTAGTGAAATTTTTTTTAGTTCACTTTGGGTGAGTGAGTATTCCTTTTCATGCCACATGGGTTGGGGCATTGGGGTCTAAGAAGGAAAGGAAAGATTTCTCTATGGTTTTTTTATTCTTTAAATATTGTGAATCAAATATGATAATTTTTTTACTAGTTGAACCTTCTTCTATGAAATCAAGGTATACATGAATTTTTTATATGTCAAAGATTTAGAAATATGATCCAAACACCAATCATGTGATCGATAGTTATGATGTCTTGTTATAATTGGATACATCATTTGAGCAGTGCTCAATGTGTATCAGGGATTTACTGAAAATGCCCTATGAGGGAATAAAATTCCTATTGTATGAGAATAATGGGAGTAAAACAATATCCAGGAGGATACATGGGAGTGAGAGTTAGATGTTCAGACCTATTAGTCAAAGAAATTTTTTGGGGACCCATATAGATGCTTCTTATAATTGAAATGACTTTAAATGGAAAATTTGTAACTCATATAAAATTTAAAGGAGAGATTTTTAAAATTTTATTGAATATTATATATCATAACGAGTTCAGGATATTTTAGGTTTCAAAAGGAGCTTGGGATTTGGATTTGGTGTTTTAATCATGGGTTAGGGCTATGAATTTTTCTTCTATCAGAAGGTCATGATGTTGTGCAGGGAGATTCATTATGATGGTATAGAGTTGTGAAGTGTCATAGAACAATATTGTGGGATACATATTGATGCATATACAAGGTTGTAATTTGTAGCATGAAACTAAATTTTAGGCCAAAATGGTCAATTATTAGGTTTTCCCTCTGTTTGGGGTGCAATTGTTCCATAATATACAGAAATATATCATAACATATACCTGTTATGGATAATTTGTGCCATGAAAATCATGGATACAATATAAACAAACTAATGATAAGTTATTTCAAAATGTGGACATCATTATTTTCCTGATAGACCCCCATAAACACTCCTCTCATCCTCCCTAAACCTCTACTTAGTTCTCTCATGATTTTCAGTTCTCCTATGCATTTCTATGCTCTTACTGCCTCTCCTTTTTTTGAAGGGTCTCTGGTCTCTAAGATATTCTCATACTAAATATATGCCTTTTCAGTCCCTAGTTTCTTATCTTTCTTACTATTTATTGATTTACCTTTATAAATAACTAATTAAAAGTTTTTTGGGGATATTTTGGGTTTTGATGGATTGAGCTTGAATCAGAGAGCACTAATTGGAAGGTGAGTTCTCTGACAGTCGAGGTATGAATTCATTACCATGTGATAAAGGTAATATGTTGTTAAATAGCCTTACTTTTAAATAGGTGTGTAAGTTAGAATGATAATGTTCATATTTTGTTTTTATCAAAGTGGGTGGGTGGGTTCAAATTTTTATGATGAGCCATATAGAGGATCTCTATGGGTTAAATTTATTAGAAATAGGTAAATTTCTCCTAATTTTTTGGATAGAGTTAGGGCTATCTGATTGAGTGGATTGGGCCTCTATTTAGTTCTTATATCTTAGTTTATGATAGATTGACTATATATGTTTGTATTTTGGTATGGGTGATGAATCCCATCACATAATAAAGTGTCATGTTTATGAATATGGATATTATGTGTACCCTAAAAAGGTTTGTAAAGGAGTGTCAAATGGAAATATTTATAATTCTTTTATGTTTGGGATACAACATTGGTCAGTGTTGACTTGTTTACCCTACTTTATGATTTATTCATCTTACTTATTACGTACATTAGAATGGATGGTTGTTACCCTGTATTGAGTAGGGGGTGGAGGATTTTGATGTGATGACATAGGATCATAAAATTTGAGGTCACCATGTGTGAGGGGGTTGGGTCAAAATTATTGATGTGTGAACTCCTTTTAGTGGGAGGGGCGCTCAAGGGAATGATGTTCCTCCACCCCGAAGTGTGAGGGGATGGTCTGAGACTTGATTTGATACCTCTCCTCAGTGAGAGTGGATAGTCCATGGATAAATGTTTTACCTCCATAGAGTGAGATGGGATTTTTTTGGTACTTGATGTGTAGCCACCCCTAAGTGAGATTATATGATATGGGACTTCATAGATGACCTACCTTGGGAGAGAAGGGAAAGCTTAGGACATGATGTGTGATCTCCCATGTGTTAGGGGGTATAGTTTGGTTCTTTATATTGGATCATAACTTATGTGAGAAGGAACTGGAGATACATTAAGATATACTTGTGGTTTCACATGAACCTTACTTCCAAAATAAAGCAAAAGTGGGTATAGTGGTGACTTATAGTTTTCTGGTTAGAACACAATGAACTGGTGGAGATGTGTATTTTTTATTTACTTATTTTGACCAGTTCATGTACCATCATATATAAGTTTTATCTTTGATAAGGATGTATTGGTGGTGTCTTTATAGGTTTATTACTTACATACTACATAGGAACCATGGTGTACATATAGATTTTGTTTCTAGGGATCTAACCAAGGTAAAAGGACTAATGATAGGCTCTTAATCTTGTAGATATGGTCAGATTTTTTGAGGTGATTATAAGGAATTATCTATGATCTTATATTATTATTCACTTAATTATATTTTTATTTATCTACTTTATTTGACCACTTAATGTATGTATCCTTTTACTGGGATATATGAATATTTGTATAATTTTTTATGGAATATTTAGATACTATTAGAAAATATTAACTAATAATGATTAATAAGGACAAGAGTATGATCTACTAAATAGATCATCTAGGAGAAACATGCTATAAAGTGGACATGATGAAGAAATTTTTATCAAAGGAAAAAAATAAAGGTCATCACAACAACAAAGAAAATATTTCTTTAAAACCAATATGTTATATCTTATGATGACTAAATTAAAACAGATAAGGAAAACATATAGAATTAATTTTTTATAGCTTTAATGACTAAATAAAAGTACTATAATGATACCTATAGAGATAAAGTAGTAGTAGTGATAAAGAGATATGTGATAATAATACACAAAAGGAGTTTTAATTATATATATTTCTCTTTATGAGATTTTAGGAACATATAAATCATAATATATAAAATAAATCATTAAAAAGTGATAATAATTCATTAAACAAATATATTTTTGAGTGAAATGAAAATTATATTATTGATGTGGAAAGGCAGTTCACATGAAAGGAGGGTAATCTAAATTTAATCCTTGATTAAAGGTACTATATTAATGATATTATAATGAAAATATAATTTCTAATAGTGAGTATGTGATTTATCATATGGTAAAGTTGGTTGATGATGAAAATTCATTGAATAAATTACAAAAAAGTAAATTTCACAAATTATTTTAAATAATTAGTTGAGTGTTCCAAATCCATTATGAAAATTGTTTATTCTACCAAGAAGCTTATTGATTTTACTACGTTTCTATAAAAAAAATTGGACACTCAATATTTCATTCAATATGGTGGGACTAGAAATAATAATTTTATGAAGGTGACTACATCACAAAAAGTAAAAAACTACCATTTTTAAATTTAGTTATGGTAATGAAAATAATAAAAAAATGAGGTGTGGTGGATGAAATAATCTAGTGATAATCCTAAGGGAAATACTATGATAAAATAGAGTTATTATAGACCTGAAGAAGTTGAAATAATTTAGTGGATTTATATTTGAAAATAAATTCAATGAAAATATTTTTTCAAAATAAATATCCAAAAAAGATGATTATATTTTTAATGTAGATATTATTTCGGTGAAGTATATGGAAGAAATATTGTTTTTTTGGTATAAATTATCACTAATTAAATAAAATATAGGCAAAAAATCAACAAGGAGTCAAGAAAAAGTTCATAGATTCCAATTAATACAACACTTGAAAGAGAAGGTAAAATATAAAAAATGTTTTGATTTTTTTATATTGACTTTGTGGGGTTTGATTAAGAAAAATTATCTAAAAATATATTTCAAGAAATTGAAAAGGAATAAGTAATCCAAACATATCAAGATGAAGAATAATAAATAAAATTCTTTAATGTTTGAGGTGTATTATAAAGTGATGAAAGGTGGAAAGACTTGGATACTTGGTAGTGTTTTATCATCATAAAATACTGAAAACAAAAACAAACTTGAATGATATAAAAATGTATTATGGGGGTAGTTACTTTCATGATTTATGGATCACTAAATTTGAATATATCTTTGAGAAATAAAATTAGTAAATAAAGTTAATCCAATAATGTAATTTTTTTATTTATTATGGAAGAGTCTCTCAAGTGTCTCTCAACATTTTAATAATCAGAACGATTACATATTTAGGAATATTGGATACATAAATAATATATTTAATGATGTCACATTCATCATGAAGGGATGGGAAAAAAGCATAAAATTATTTCAAATTTATAATGATCAAAATATTTTCTATAGAGTGTGAACGAGATTAATGATATTTTTCATTGAAGACACATATATTAAGGTTTAAAAAATATGTATATTCTTATCAAAAATAAAGTAGTGTGAAATATATTGAATAATAATTCTGAAAGTATCAATACATAAAACACATTACATAATGGAAAGATGGTGAACACGAGTCACAAGAAGGTGGAGAACAAAGCCTAGAACCCTCTTCTTTTGATACATTCAAATTTTTGTTGTATGATAATCATAATATCAAATATTAAAGATAATTATTTCATTTCTTTTTTTGTTAATTTTAACTGAATTAATTATTTTAATGTTATTGAAGGTAATTAATTAGCTCTTGTGATAATTAAACATTTCTTGAGGTGTGCAGAAAGTCTAATTAGATGAGTTATCAACGGATTTTAAAATTAAAATGGGGTTGAATACAATATTTAGGAGTTTTAGGATTTAATGAAAAGCATGGAAAAAGGAATAAATATAGTTCTCCATACATATCCATCAAAATAGAGAAGCTAAGAAAATAATTAGAGAATGGTGGATATGGGAAGGATGATGTTAGTAGAGCATGAAACCTAAAAATTATTTTAATGAAAATCCACAATAATGTATGTCTATATTTTTAACTAGATAATAATTCATCCAAATTTAGTGAATACAATATTTTTGATGTGTTTTATAGTGGAACAAAAAAATATCATAAAGGTATTTAAAAGCGCATGTTATATTAATATCAAAGGATGAGACTTAGAATAGTTTTTTAGAGAGTTAATTAGGGAATATATCATAAATGTATACATAGTGGAAGGATTTATTGATGTTTTAACATGATTTTGTAGAATATAATTTTCTCCTAGGATGTTTTGGTTCTAGAATATCAAATGTTTTTATAAACATCATTATCTATTAATGATTAAATTAGAGAATCATTAGAATAATATTATATATATTTGAATAGATTTTTAATATTTTAATGTTGACTATAAATTCGCACCAATGATGAAGTATCAAGGTAAGGGGGATATATGTACCAAATACATTAAAAAAATTCTAACACTGAAAACATCATTGGTTATAAAAAAAGGTTATATAAACCTAAAATCATAATATTTTCAAATAACACATTCATTATAATTTAAATTGAATTAAACAAGTTTTAAGAGGAATCCCAACATAAGGATTGTATAATATTAATGGAATAATACCTAATTAAAATTTAGGAGAATGCAACAAGGGTGTTTGTCTCACATTCTAAATACATTAATTTTATCTGTATGAAGTAGGTTTTTTTATAATAATTAAAATGATCAAGTATAGTTAGAATAAAACAAAACTCTTTTGGTTTACTAGGGAAACTATTGAAGTGATGGTATAGATTTTCATGGAAAATTTTCTCAAATCACAATGATTTATTTGATTTGAATTTTTCATATGATTTGTGATAAATGGAATTATAATGTGTTCAAAATGGATGTGAAGTGATCATTCTCAAATATTGAACTTGAGAGAGAGTTTTATATCAAAAAATTGGAAGGTTGTATCCTCAATTTTGATGGTTCTGAATATTGTAATATATTAAAGGATATATATTGGATTAAAAAATAATCCAAATAATGTTGTTAAATATTTATAAATATCATAAATAGAATGATTTTCAGTAGATTTAGTGTGGAATATAATCAATATTTCAAGTTTTTCAGTAAAAAATAACTCATTTTGATTTTGTACTTCACCACTTAAGTATTTTACTAAATGTGAAAATGTAAAAGAAAAATTCATGCAGTTCTAAAATGGTATATCATGAGGATATACCCTCATAAAATGGTATTCAAATATATATGGGAATATACTATAATATAAAAAAAATTAAGAGTGTTATTTGTTTCACCTTTGGATGAAAATATGTCATCCTCCAGTTTCTCTCCCACTAAGTGTAAAGAATCACTTCATCCTATTTGATCAAACTCTTACATTCTATAATAGTGTAAGAAATGAACTAAATAATGAGAAATAAATAAAATAAGAATTTAATAAAAAAATACTGAATCTGATTCCCTAAAACAGATAGAAGTATTATAGATTTTATAGATGATAAACCCATTAAGCATATATTAGTATTCTGGGATGAACGGATTCACTTCCTCTAGTAGGTGTTGAATACCATCATTTGATATCCTCATGTATCCCAAATTATTCCAACCACATGAATCAAATCATTTATGTATGAACCATCAACGTTGAGTATGAATATCATACTCAATTATTTCCAGTCCAACTAATGGCCCGCCATAACATCGGTTCCATCTGTTTGGTCCTAAGAGAAATGAAAATGAAGGTTTCAGAATAAGGAGGATAAATTTCTTCCTATAATCAATGATTAAATTTTATATATCATATAAACATATTTTTTTTCATGTAGGTATATTTTTATTGAGTTCCCATATGTATTTCAACATTTATGACCTCCCAAATAACCTAATATCCTATGGTAAAAACAATACTAAAATCCCACTATT
Source organism: Viscum album (assembly GCA_963277665.1). NCBI lineage: Eukaryota > Viridiplantae > Streptophyta > Magnoliopsida > Santalales > Viscaceae > Viscum > Viscum album. The sequence goes on from OY728126.1 coordinate 338,563,124, forward strand.
TAATGGATACATTTTCTATGTTGTAAAATAAATCATTCAGGAACTACTCAAATGATTAAAAACTAATAGAAATGAAAAATTACTCCCATGAAACTTCTATAAGTTTACCTCTTTTTCTCATTCTTATAAAATATAATATTATGACTTCATTCGAGAGTTTACGCAACATAGACATATAAAAACAAGTTGAACACCCTTTCACTGGATAATATTATCAGTAGGGATAAATCAATATATTTTGTGCCAAATCAATAAAATATATTTTAATGGAATATAATTATTCTATAATTAATTTCCCCATATGTATTATCCATACTACACGCGAATAAGGTTATGATAAGTTTCATATATAATTGAACTTAAAAGTGGTAAAAATAGAATGGTCGAGTTGATCAACTACTTTTATATTTAAAATGATCACATTATAATCTTTATTAATGACCAAATTAAAAATTTTAAAATTATATAAAGCTATATAAAATCTCATATCATTGTATGGGAACCATAGAAAGAAGATATATACACCTAACTAACTTTATTCCTATAATGACACATCACCACACCCTATAATCCAACACAAATGCTCAATGAGTGTTTAAAAAGTTTCATAAAGAATCTTCTAATTCTAGGTGGAAATATATCACTTATTATTTAAAGTATTATAAATATTTTAATACTTACCTATGAAAAAATTAACCATAATTTTTTTTGAATGCATCACAAGAAAATTTGGCTTATATTCACTCATGAAGCCTCATTAAGCTAGTCCTTCATTCTTCAAATGGAATTTCGATTTAATAATAGATTAACCAATAGAATCTACCTTCTTGGTGAAGATCCAAAAGGAATATATTAAGAGGGTTTTTAATATTTTTTTATTATTTCTTTGCTCCCCTAGAGAATTTTACACCATGATGAGATTATTTCTTCTAAAAACAAAGGCCAAACTTGTGAAGAATTCATTAAACAAATGAGAAAACTCATTGACATGACAATTATTGGGGATATGATATTAATTTTTGGATTAAAATTTATCAATATAATAGGTTTTATGTTTTAATCATAAGAAAAATATTCTAGTTATTTGTTAATTTTGAAATAGGAAAATCAAGAGATATCTTTACTCTAATATAATTTAAGACTATGTTTTCTTTGGATGAATAAGGAAGGAATATTTATCAAAAGTATCTTTGTAATATCCTTTGTATAATAAACTATATAATAGGGTCATTACTAGGAAATAGGTTTTTAGTTATACTATATAAATGATTCCCATTTCATTATAAGTAGTCACTTATTAAATAAGATAAAAGAAGCTTACCACATATCAAATAAACTATTGATTATGGCTTGAGGTATATTAGGGATTTATCTTTATATATTTATGGATATTATATTAGGGATTTAGAAGTACATTTTGATGATTTAGAGTATATAATGACCCAAGATTAATGTACATATATATTACATCATTTTTTTGGAATACAAAAATACATTCCAATGACAATATTAGTTTAGTGACTTTAGAAACTTGGAACTAAAACTTCTAGTCTAGTGAAAGATATTCAATGTTTCCCAAAAAGATATTCCCGTTTAGTACACCTACCTAAAACCTTTATTTATAACCTAGGGAAATGAAAACATAAGAACGGGGTGAGCTCAAATTCATAACAAAGGTAGAAAATGATTATATCAATCATAGCATAATAATAAGGCCTAAGTATATAAAAAACATTTAAAATTTAATATCATTTATATCAAACTTCGTGATATCAAGTCATAGAACAAATCATAGAAGATCCAAAAGAACCCTAGAACACATTCCATAAGATCATAACATAAGAAATGAAATCATGGAAAACAAATATGCATTGAAAATCGTTTCTCTATTAGTTAAGGATCATTTTAATGACCATCATAGGAGAAAATGCCTTTACTAAACCAGGTTCACTCCCTGTTCCAGACACTTATTTCTGAACTGAGTTTACTCCTTGTTCCAGACTTGTCTATATCATGAGATATAAATATTTACCCAATCCATTGGAAGGAGATATAGGTCCCACCTATCACATAATTTAAACCATACACATGTGTACCGAAATAACATAATTCATTCATCATATCAGAACCCATAAAAAATGAGTTTAAAAAACATCATTCCATCACAACATAACCCATGGAATAGAAATGGGTTTCATAAATATCATTACATAATAAACATAAAACAAGAATATAAAGAATATGTATATCATAATTGAAAATATCCCCCAAAATATATAATTAACATAAAATAATGATATGATAGATAGAAAATAATTTTAAGAGATCACTTGAGATAATTCTTGAGGAAAAGGCTTTTTTGTTTTGATTTTTTTTAAAATACTGATAAATTTTAAAATAAAACATTTTCTTTGAAAATAACAATGTAATATTGTAAGGTAATAATCAAGGCATTAAAAAATAACAAAATTTGGAAAATACCCTCACTCCATATAAGTTAATTTTTTTTAATTTTACCAGAAAAGTCACAAAGTACCTCGTTTGAAAATAACAAAAATATTTCTTTCAAATTGTTCAGTAAAAAAGAACACATTGGTAAAAATGACTTTAAAAAATTGTTGAAGAATCATAAATTTTTTTTGGAAATTTTTTTAAGAAACATGTATTTGTAGGATAAATATTCCCCAATAGATACTTATGTATAAACAATCCAAAAATATAATGAGATTCTGAAATTAACCCTTACCACATTATAATCATAAGAATAGAATGCCCCACAAACAGAATAAAATAATATGGATATGAAAATACCATAATTATTAGAATAATACTCATAAAATTCATACATGGGTATTATATATACCACATAAAATAAACAAGTAGTCCATAAGGAATGTGTCCCACATAAATAAAAGTGAGACAAAAAACCCTTGCCTTACGTATTGAATTTATTCATATATGTAAAAAAACTCTTATAAAATGAACATAATTTTTTTATAAATTAACCATATAACCATATTTATATATTTAATACAATATATGATTTAATTATGGCTTTATATTACTCTCTTATTAAAAATTCTATGCTAAAGATATGTTTTTATTAATAATTGCTTTGTTTTTCATTTTTATTTTGACATGTTATCCGTGGACATCTTAAATAGATATGGATTTCATTATCTACAGAACCATGATTTAAATATAATATATATATTTAGTATATATGGTGATTCATAAAAGTTATTGATTATAAATAAAATACACTATTCATGGAGACGGTAGGTCGTACGTACACATGAACATTGTTATCATTTTCTTGTTGTATTAAAAGAAATATAATTATATGATATATTATCATTATAGAATAATTTTTATGTTATATATATCATTAATATTCATAAAACTCATCATTATTTCCATCCATGTGAAGTATATATGAATAATAAATCATATCTCATCATGGAGATGGTAATCCATACAGATGCACGAGCGACGTTATTTTTTTCCAAAAAGATTAGGTCGTAAAAAGGTAGATATGATATTATAATTTCAGAAGTATAACTGTGTAATAAATATAATATATACATATTTTAATCATAATAATTACAACTCAAAAAATATAGTGATGTAAAATGAATTGTATTGATACATGGAGATGGTAAGTTGTACGTATGAACTTGTAATACTTTCATTTCTTATTCGATGCGCAAGGGGTTGTATAGTGGTGTGTTCATAACCATAAAAATATTTAAGAATATTGATTATAAGTATTTTTTTATTTTATGATATATATCATAGATTTAGTCTATGTATATAAGAGTATAAAAATAGCGTGATTAGTTTTAGTGATTCTCTTTTCTTTAGAATGACACTTTTAAACCTAATATAAAGGTATCTATATTTGGTCTTTTGGGAAGACCCGAACCTATTGAATGTGTCTAGAGAAGTGGATAAAATATTTTTTCAGAGTTTTTTAGAGATATAAGGCTCAAAGTGATGTGAATAAGTTATGGATGAGGTTCTATTTTATAATTGAGGTGGGGGTACTTTTGAAATTTCTAAAAAAATTTAATTTATAATAAATTCAATATCAATACAAATACCTCCAAAATGATATGGATTTTAAAATAATATGAGAGAAGGCTATAATATCATAAAATAATATATTTTATAACTGTTTTTATATTATTTTGACCCTTATTATTTTGATTAACCATTAGTTGACCAATTTTAATTTTAACTAAGGTAACAACTTGTTTTAATATTAGAAGGTTGTAATTTTTAATTATGTGATGTTAATTAGACCATAAATGAAACATTTATATAATTTTAGAGTACATTATAATTTATTTTAATTTTTAAATATATATTATTATATTTAAATAATTTAACAAAATATTATTTTGGTAAAATATCATTAATGTCAATTTTGACACAATTCATTACTTGGACTTTTGAAAATATCAATATGACAAGTAAACATTGAAAAATATATCTTATTATATCACAAATAGGTAAAGGTCATATATAAAATTTATTTATCAAATTAATTATCCCAAATTATAATTATTTTAAAAAATCTAATAACATTTATTTGATATTTCTATTTATAAAATAATTACTGCCTGAGGGATGTGTAATTATTTAATATACATATTTTTATCAAAAAGTTAAAAATAAAACACCATGATGAAGATAACTATTAAATATTTTATAATAATATTTTTAGATGAATATATATTTTCGGTAAAACTATATTAAAAATTTTATAATATTTAAAACATAAAGGTTACATCTTTAAATATTTATTAAATAAAAAAATATAAATATGATAATCTCTTATAAGTGGCCCAAAAATTCAAAGATAAATTATTATAATCAAAATATATTTATTAATTCGAAAATTTACATTTATTTTTATCCATAATATATCTTTTCCCCCATGTGGGAACTTAAGGGATATTTAAGATTAATAAAGTGACATTTTGTGACTTTCTTTGATTTAAATATTATATAAGTCATTTTCATGGAAAGGTGTCAGTTAAACAACTTAATTTTGATCCTCACATGTTAATTATATAAATATATTCAGCCAATAAAATATATAAATGTTCTAGAATCATTTTATTATCTATAATTTTATTTTTAACCTAAATTACCAAATTGACCCTTTATCATGGTAACAAAATTTACAAGGGTTACTATTCATATCGGAAAAAAATTAAAGACACCTATTCATTAAATATTTTACCTTATGAATCTAAATTTGGTCTCCATTTTTAAAAATTAAAAATATATATGTTTCAAAATTAAATTTAAAATAAAACTGGTAAAACACTATGAAATATAGTTTTTTGTAAAAATTCACTTTCAAAACATAAAATGTTTTAAAAAATATTTTGTGAATAAAATCATATTTAAAAAACATAATTGAATTATTTTAAATTAATATTAATTAAAATTTTAAAAAAAATCCAAAACATAATTTTACCTTGTAAAGACTTTAAAAAAATACAGTTTTCAATAAAAATCAGAATGTTCACTATTCTATAAAAAATAAATATTTTTTTAAAAAAGTAATAATTTTGAAATGCTTAAATTATTTTTTTGAAATAATTTTGTAAGAACATATAAAAATTAATATTAACTCATAAAAAGAAAAGAAAATAATTTTTTACGAAAACATGTTTTTGAAGAATAAAGTGATTTTATGAAAAAAATCATGTGATTATTTTCTAAGCACATACCAATAAATTAATATTGAATTATACCTATATTTTTATTTCATAAATTAGTTATTCATATTTATTATCTCTAATTTAATGTTTATATTATAATGGTTATTTTATACTAATAGTGTCATGCATTTCGTTTAAACTCATAGTAGCGTGCAACAAAAGCTATTAAAGAATAAAAAATATTTAAAGAAATATTTCTTAAAATATCATGGTGTTACATTCTAAACCCCTTAAAATGAATTTATCCCTTGAATGTTTTTGGGTTATAAATGGTTTAATTCTATAAAGTTCATTTCAATGAAACCCACTTCATAAAAATGAATACTAAAACTTCCTTTTAAAAAGAAAAAATTAGAAACATAACAGTTTCCCAAAGTAACTCGTAACTATGTTTCCACATAGGATAACATAAATGGAAATTGAAAACAAAGACATGTAAGGGAAAAATAACTATCAAGTTCTAATGGATAGTGATAAAGAATATTGTAAGGAGAAATTTAATAATCACAAAGCCATAAATCTATGATAATCTAACAGGCCATTTAATTCATAAGAAAAGAAGGTACTAGGATAATTTTTTGGTTTTAATATACTTTCCCTAGAGTTGAATAATTTTCAGGAGAAGAAATACTTAATTTATTTCATTACATTTCATAAGAATAATCTACTCCTTTCATTGTTCCTTTATCAATTTCCAATTCATTTCTTATTCCAATAAATGAAGCTGAATTTTTCATTCTTAAAGCATTAGTATATCATTAGATCCATAGAATGACTGGTTACTCCATCTATCTTAAAATCATAAAAAAAATTAAAATATGTTATCCAATATTCATAAATCCTCATATAGAGAGATAATACTTTAATTTCTAAAACCTCATCAAAATTTCAACATAAACAAATTCATAAATTGTTACCTTTATATTCATTCCAAAAGATTAAAATCCAAAACTTCAAGAAAAAGGTTAGTAAATTTCTAAAATCAACTTATCATTAGCCCGCCAAAAAACATTACATAGATATTAATTGTCAAACACAAAACATATAAAAAATATTTTCATGTATTCTCTTGAAATATGTTAATAACCTTAATTACACAAAAACCTTAGTGAAAACATGAATGCATTAAAAAATTAACTCTTTTCTTAAACCGTAAATACAAAAATTATATAACTCATTCCATGATATCTTAATTTTTTTTTCATCATATCATTTCCAATGTCATTGATACTATCCTATCTATTTTACCACAATAAAACATATCTTTATTTCATTATCCCAACATCAAACACATATTATGGGTTATCCTTCCCTTAACCTCTGGTTCTGTAAAAATATCACCTTACCACCACAATCACTTTTCATGGCTACTATTACCATTAAATATATGCTTTAGAATATTTAATAAAAAACTATATTAGACCAATTATTTGATGTTTCATTACTCTATAATACCATAAAAGTAATTCCACAATATTATTCTTGAATTCCATTACATAAACACTCAATCATTCCACCACTTCATTGTCATACTCCATATCATAAATAGTGATCACATGCGATTTCCCTTTTTCATTAACCTTAAGAGGTTTCTCAAAATGATTATCATTGACAACCATGGTATTTGGGAATTGGTAAGCATAATTCCCATTTTCATTGAAATTGACGAATTGAAGTATGGTAGGTGTATTCTATGTAGCCTTTTCTCTATTCTCATTATTAGTTATATTTTCACATTAATTAAAAAGTAAATTTCCTGATGACCTTCTTTCCCACACTTAAAACATTTACCAGTCCCCTTAATAAAATCCACACCTTACATCTTTATACACATTTATCATAATTAAAAACTCATCATATTTTCACCATAGTTTTTTTTCTTCAAACTCCATCTTTTTTTTATTTTCCAAACCATAGATTTATGCGTAACTAAAACTTATATTTCCACCTTGATAGCATAATGCACCATCTCTTTATAGATACTGAAGTATATTATGGATAAAAAACTTTGAAGACTTAGTTTTAGGCCACTGAGGAATCGATCAACCTTACTTTTTTTATTGTATTATAATTCGAGAAGCATACCTCACATGTCTTGTAAAAGTTATATCATAGTTATCAAATAATTCATCATCCTTTTTCTTAAGCTAAAGGTAATACATTTCCATATTTATATGAATAATATGTGAAAATTTATTATTGAAAAATAATTTCTTGAAATCATCCCATTCCATGGATTCAATTTCATCTTTATGCCTCATATTATTGATTATATTCCACCACTGGTTCTCTTCACCGTCAAAATGATAAACAAAAAAATTAATTTTTCATGTTTCAAACACTAAAGGAAGGAAAATATCTTTTCAATGGTACTGATCCATTGATCAGTAGCAAGTGGATTAGAAGACCCACTGAAAGAAGGTGGGCATTGCCTCATGAAGGACTCAATAGAAAGTTGTTTCCTCCATTGATCATTTGGATGTCCAGTTTGATTCATAGATTGTTTGATTATAATGATAATATTTTTCATTCCAACTCCCATAAAATTTGGTTTCTTATGAAGAAAATTATTGCATTTCCCATCATATTTAGAATTAACACGGTTCTTTTAGGTACTATACATTGACTAAAACCCAAAGTTTTGTGTGTGGGTAACACTAAAAATAGTGGTACAACTATATAATCAAGTGAAATTACTTTCAATATATAAAATATTTTCTTTAAACATAGGTTATATATGATCATTACCAAAACTATAGGATTATAACCTATACTTAGACTTATCCTTTGGGAATTTACTAAGGTTTTATAATCCTAATTTCCAAATATTGACTAAAAATTTTCTCTAATATCAACCATAATGACCCAAGATTAACATACATAGATATTACATCATCTTTTTAGAATATAGAAACACATTCCCAAATACCATATTAGTTTATTTCATCAGGAAACATGGAAGACAAACATCTAGTCTGGTGATAGATATTAAATTCTTCCCATAACGATCTTCCACTTTAGTACCCCTAACTAAATCCTTTCTTTATAACCTCAGAAAAATAAAATATATGAAAGGGTCATCTTAGATTCATTGTAAGGGTAAAAAAGTAATATATCAATCATAACCTAATCACAAGGCATAAGTACATAAACAAAACATTTATCAAAATCACATCCTTTATATTAGAAATTATGATATCATATCATTAAATAAATCATAGAAGTTTATAATGAACCCTAGAACATATTAAATGAGAGAATAATATAACAAATTAAATTTTAGAATACACATAATCGTAGAAAATAATTTCCATTTTAGTAAATTTACATTTCCAAGACCATCATTATGGAAAAAGTCCTTTATTAAACCATGTTCACTCCCAGTTCCAGCCCTGTATTTTTGAACCGAGTTCACTCCACATTCCAAAAATGTTTATCTCATGAGATATAAATCTTTACCCAATGGATTAGAGGGGGATATAGGTTTCACCCATCACAAAATGAAAACCATGCTTATGTTTTCCATTAGAACATGATTCATTCATCATATCTAAACCCATAAAAATTGGGTTTTATAATAACCATTCAATCATAACATAACCCATGGAAAATAAATGGGTTTCATAAATATCATTACCTTATAAAAATGAACCAATAATAGAAATAATATGGATATTATTGTAGAAAAATATCCTTATAAAAATATAAGTAAAATCAAATAATGTTATCTTATATGGAAAATAATTTGTATATATCACTAGAAATAATTCATGAAGAAAATATCCTTTCTTTTTTGTAATCATTTTTTTCTAAAAATACTAGAAAATTTTAAAAGAAAAAATTTTAATTGAAAACAACCTTGTAATATTTTAATGTAATATTCAATTAATTATGTTGTCATGAAATTTTGAAAATATTATCATTCTTTATAATTTTAAAAAATATTCATTTCATAACTTTTCCAAAAAATTCACAAGGTACCTCATTTGAAAATGACGAAAATATTCCATTCGAATCATTTAAAAAAAAATTCACACATGGTTAAAAATGACTTAAAATATTTTTAGTAGATAGTAAAAACAATTTGGAAAACATTTTTAAGAAACATATACCTGGAAGGTAAATTATTCCTAGGAGATACTTATATATAAACAATTCCTAATAATAATTAAATTGTAAAATTAACCCTTAACCCATTATAATCAGTAGAATCATATGAGCCATGAAATAAGAAAAATTATATGGATATGAGAATACCATAATATTCATAATAATACTCATAAAAGATATTCTTGGATAGTATAAAGACCATAGAAAATAAAAAATTAGGGTATAAAGAATGTGTCTCATACAAATATAAGTGTGACAAAAATCCCTTACTTTATGTCTTGAATTCCTTTATATACATTAAAAATCTTATATAATAAATACAAGTTTATTATAAATATAAAAAAACCATATTAGTATTTATATTACCATATATTATTTACTTATGATTTTATATTACTCTCTTATTATTAATTTCATGTTAAAGTTATGTTTCGGGTAATAACCACTTTGTTTTTCGTTAATACTTCGACTTGTTATAATTAGTCCTCTTATATAGATCATGATTTCATCATATCCAGAACCATGATATAAATTTAATATATATATATATATATATATTATATGGTGATTCATAAATGTTTGGTATCAAAAATAAAATACACCGTTTATGGAGACAGTAGGCCGTACGTTCGAATGAAATGTGTTATCATTTTCTTATGATATTAAAAGAAGTATAATTATATGATATATTATCATTTAAAAATAATTTTTATGTTATATATATAATATATATTCATAAAATTTATACTTATTACAATACATTTTAAATATAGATATAAAACGAATCACATTGCACTATAGAGATGGTAAGCCATACGTATGCACGAGCGACATTATTATTTCCAAAATGATTAGGTGGTAAAAAGATAGATATGATATTATAATTAAATAAGTATAATTATGTCATTAATATTATATATAAATAGTAAACCCATCATAATTTCCCCTCATAAATTATGGTTTTGGAAAATTAATTGTATCGCTTCATGGATAAAGTAAGTCGTACATACACATGAGCGATACTTTAGTTTCTTGTTTGATGGGAAAGGGGATGTATATTGGTGAGTTCATAATCATAATAACATATAATAAAATTTATAATGAATAATTCATTATTTTATGATATATATCATAGAATTATAGGGGTTATAAAAGATTATAAAAAGAGAGTGATTAGTTAGATCGATTACCTCTTCTTCGAAACTGTTCATTTATACCTTTTATAATATACTCCATCATGGGACTTTTGGGATGAAAAAACCTATATAATATATATATATATATGAAATTTTATAAGAAAATTATGTATATTTTTTTCAAAAAATAAGGCTCAAATTGATATTAAGAAAATATGGAGGAGGCTCCCATCTATAATTGAGATAAAGGGAACTTTTAGAATTTAAAAAAAATAATTTATAATAACTTCAATATCAATCCAAATACCTAAAAAAGTACATGGATTAGAATATAATATTAAATAATGTTATAATATAATCAAAAAAATATTTTAGATATATATTGATGTTATATTAAACCTTATTATTTTGATTAATCCCTAGTTGAACCGTTGTTATTTTAACTAAGGTAACAACATTTTTTTAATATTAAAAGGTTGTAATTTTTAAATATTTGATGTAAATTAGACCATAAATGAAAAATTTATTACATTTTAGACAACTTTATACTTAATTTTTATTTTTAATTTTTTTTATGATTTTTAAATAATTTAATTAAATATTATTTTGGTAAAATATCATTAGAGTCAATTTTGACACTATTTATTACGTGGAATTTTAAAAATATCAATATGAAAATTTAACTTAGAAAAAAATATTTTATTACATACTCAGTTTGTCAAGGTAATCTATTAAATTCATTTACCACATTAATTATCTCAAATTATATTTATTTTAATGTATTTAATAACATTTATTTGATATTTCCATTAATAAAAAAATTATTACATTAGCATTGTGTAATTATTTAATATACTTTTTTTGAAAAATAACTAAAAATAAAATAATATTATGAATATAACTCTTCTAGATTAAAGATTAATATTTATAGTTGAATATATATTTTTTGTAACCCTATATTAAAAATAATATATTATTTAGAACATGAATGTGACATCTTTAAATATTTTTAAAGAAAATATTATAAATATGATAATCTCATCTAAGTGGCCCAAAAAGTATAAAATAAATTTTTATCATGAAAATATATATATTAAGTAACAAATTTATGTTTATATTTATTGATAACATATTTTTCCCCATGTGGACATATAAGGGATATTTAAGGCAAAGAAAGTGACATTTTGTGACTTTCTTTGATTTAAATATTATATAAGTCATTTTCATAAACAATTGTCCATTAAAAAACTTAATTTAGATAATTAGGTGTTAAAGGTTGTTTTATATTAATCTAATAAAATATTTTCATGTATTAGAGAAATTTTATAGTCCTTATAATTTTATTTTTATCCTAAATTACAAAATTTATCATTTATCATGGGAACCAAATTTATCAAGGTTACTATTCATATTGGAAACAAAAGAAAAAAAATAGTAAATAAATTTTTACCTTATGAATATAATTATGGTATGCATTATTATAAATTCCATACATCTGAATGGCCCGAAGGCCTTCATTTTTATTGATTTTTGATAACCCCCTTTCAAGGGATGAGGGGGAACCCTTACAAGGCCCGTAGGCTCAGAGATTAAATGGCCCATAGGCTTAGGAGATTACATGAACCAAAGGTCTTATGGAATTCAACCAGACTATCTACAAGGAACTGCCCCTCCCCAACATCTACATCATGATAGTAGCTCTCCACCTTCGTCTGGTCGGTTGGCTAGGTTTCCCGTGCAAGCATAGGCTGGTCCCGATGGCATAGCCATACCCTATCATTCTAAAAAATCCATTTACCTCTAATCTAGTGAGTGAAACTTCTCTGAATCCACTTATGGGTTTGCTCTTTGTTTTGTAGTGAGTCTGGGTTAACTGCATGTGGCCCGAAGTCCTTGAGGTGGCCCAAAGGCCTTAATGGTGGCTTGAAAGCCCTACTGACCCGAAGGCCTAGTTGGCCTAAAAGCCTTAAGGTCTCCAATTCCAAACTAGTGGCCCAAGGTGAATAGTTCCAGCTACTACAGTACCGAATAGTACCTACTATAGTAACTACTACATACCTTATACAGTTCCCACACAGTGTACAATCTGCTATAGTACCCGCACAGTGTACAGTTCTGCTACATTAGTCGCATAGTGTATAGTTCTTCTATAGTGCCCGTACAGTGTACAATACTAATTATAATTTAAAACTAATCCAAATCATAATTTTACATTATAAATAATTTGAATGAAAATATACTTTTTGATAAAAATCATAATTTTCACTATTCCTTAAAAATGAATGTTTTCAGAAAAAAATAAATTTAAGATATGTTTTAGATGATGAAATTAATTTTTTAAAATTAATTTTTTAGATATTATAAATATAAATATTCCCTCATTAAAATAAAATAAACTCTTTTTTGAGGAAAAATTATTTTTAAAGAATAAAGAGATTTTACTTAAAATTGTGTGAATATTTTTTAGGTGATTACCAATACATTCATATTTAATTGTAGCTATATTTTTATTTCATAAATTAGTTACTTATATTTTTTCCTACAAATTTAATAGTTTGGTTATAAAGGTCAATTTATACTAATAATGTCTTTTGTTTCGTGTAAAATCACAATTGCATGCAACACTAGCTATTGAAGAATTAAAATTATTTAATGAAATATTTATTAAAATATCGAGGTGTTATAAAGTAAACTTCTGAAGGTACATTATTTATTATAGACATATTTGTCACCTATCACTACAGGAATAGAAATTAAGCTATTTTAAGAAAATCACAAATGACATTGACAAAGTCATTACTGAAGTCATGAGGGAAGAAGTTCACCCCCATTAATGATTTATTCTAATAATCTACATGTAATAAAATCCTGAAAGAATGTAATGAATAATTCTCCATTTAATCATATTTGAATCAAGTATCACTACATAAAATAAAATTTGAAACCTATATATCATTCACTATAATATGATTCAATAAAGGATATTTTTTTGAATATTCAAAAAAATCCCTTAACAAAGGATACTTCCAATATTTTTTAGTGTTATTGGGAGTTCATTATACGTTAATATCTATATAATTTAATTTAATTTATTTTCTATTTTTAATTATTATAAATTCATTGAGAAATGGATATAATGAAATTAATGACTTCTTTAAAGTGAGGAGAAAATATATTTTTATTAGTTGGTGATAAAGGGGGAGAATATAAGAATGGTTTTAATTAAAGGAGAATCCATGAGGTGTTTTCCACTAAATATTATAGAAGATATCAGATGTTTTTTATATATTGATAAAAATATAAAGGGCGATATTGAATATCCCTTGGTGATTGGGTTGAATGAATCTTAGTGTCTTAGTGCCCTTATGAATAAAATTGAAAAAGTTAGATCTCTAATTTTATCTCAGTTGAAACATAGTCAAGATAGTATTGATCTTTACACCAAGAGTTAGAGAAGTCTCAAAAGCATCATTTTATCCAATGATTTGTTTTTTAGATAAATTCCAAATAAGTATTATCAATATTTTTCCCTTTATTCAATTCATTAGTGAGTATTAAAGGCGGTTTAATGTTTAATTTATTGAAAATATGCTCATAGATGATTTATAAGAAAATTAGAGGGAAGAATAGTTAAAAAATAATTCATTTTTTAATTTGGAGAGAACCATAGAATGAAATAGTTGTCACTAAATTTTGAATTGTTTTCATAGAAATATAATTTAATAATATTAATGTTTCAATATATAAAACATTAATATTGTGTTGTGTTTTCTTATGAGGAGACATGGTGTTCATTCATGTATGGGTATTTCCCCATGATGAAGTTTCAAATTTTTTCTATAGAAAGCTGTTTGTGATAGAGAGGGGTTCCTACCAAAAACACAAGAGTTACACCATAATAATACAGTTACCATTGAAAGGTGGAGGAATGTAAGGAATACTTGTACGGAAATTTTGAATGATAGGCCCATTCCATCATATAACTTTTTTGGAAACACCAAAATATATCAACTATGGATATGAGAAGGTATGCATGTCACACCATTGTTATCCTCACTATTTTATAAAGTAGGTCATGCATGATAAACAATTTGAACTATATCTTTATGGATTTATAAAGGGATATAATCCGGTGATTTTTTATATGAAATCCATGATTTGACACACCTCTCCATTCCTTCTGTCTTAGCAGGTATTAAAAAGGAGGTTCTTAAATATGATGAATGGAATAATTAAACATTAAGTTATTTAGTGACATATTATAGAGAGTGTTATATAGATAATTAGATTGAAATTTAGGGAGAATAATTAAGGTGTACATGTGTTCCAAACATGTATTCACTTATGGGGGAAAGTTTAAGATTGATCAATTTATTGAAACTCATCTAGATCATTCTTATACATAGAGTTTATGATAATATTACAACAATATTACTTGTTATTTTTGATGATAAGATAAAATTTTTGATATAAAGATCATAACCATTAGAAACTAATGCCTGACTACTAAATATGACATGACCCAACTGACAAGGACCCCCATGGGCCAATAGTTAGGAAATTTATACTACCACAAGCCCGTATATAATATGAAAAGGTTTGGTAACTAGCACCAATAAGTCATATAAAAATATGGAATTCCATAACCTAATTTACTTATGCACCATGAAATATATCCATATCAAAATATATTTTTTTTGTAATATATATAATAGGTGTTTATGATATAATATTCATGAAAAATGAAAAAATATCCCCAATAATAAAATAAATTTCACCCTAGAAATAGAGGTGAATACAAAATCTCAATATTATGTATAAATTAAGGCATAATTTAACTAAAAAAGGGAAATTTCTTATCACACTAGATCCTGATACAAAGACTGAAAATATCTATCATTATCAAGAACCATTAATATTTATCTCTATTGAGACACTATACCCATTATTTGACAAGCCTATGGCTCGGGGAACAATTAACATCATTGTATATAATTATAATGGTATGTATTTCCCATTGGAGCTAGATTTTTATAAGGTTATGGAATGTAAACACCATTTTACATTATCATTTCTTTGGATATGGGATATAATTTCCTATTTTTATATTGTGTTCCATTATCAAATTTTATTCTGTTACCATGATTTTTTATTTTATATGATGACATGCACATGTATATGTGATTTCTTTATAGGCATGAACTACCATACCTTATTGATAAGTGATTCACTATCCTTATATGGACACACTACCATAAAATTCTTGACTAGGGATACACTTCCCTAATTTTGTTGATGAGAGACACATTTCCATGATATTGTTAATAAGGGATGTACTTCACTGACAAGGATACACTACCTTGATATTTTAAAAGAGTGATTCCTTGCCATAATATTTTTGATAATGGATTCATTATCTTAATATTATTCATGAGGGATGTACTACCTTGATAGGGATGCAATTTCATTATATTATTGTTTAGGGGAACACTGTTCTGATGTGGAGATCCTCTGTTATTGTTGACTAGTGGCACACCAACATGATATTATTGATAATGGTTGAAAAACAAAGATGTTTTTCATTATGGAAGGGATGCCCTATTATTATTGATAGAACAAAATTCCCAATTTATAAATGATTATATGATCGAGATGATGTTTTATCAACCCTTATTATAAATGATATGTTCATACAATAAACTAGAATTCTTTCTAGACAATATGATTACACAATCATAGTCTATTCTAGATTACCCATAGTATTAAATTTTTAGGTATGTGATGAATTTTTGGAATCTTTAATTTAGTACATGCAAGTATATATATACTAGTTTTTATTACAAACACTACTGGTTTTTACCTATAGAGTTTTATGGTCACACCATGTGTGACCACATTAGTGCACATAATGAGTCTTATGAAATAGTCTTAGTACTTGTGGAAAAGTTAGGGGTACTCAGTTTGATCTAAAGATAGGTTTTAGGTTAGGTTTAGGATAGTGGTTGGGTCTATAGGTATTTTAATTCTTGTTTATACCTTACTATTTATGATCATACATTGGGTGATATTTATCCATTGGATGATAGTCAACCTATTTGGGTTACATTTTTTGTAGAATTGGGATAGGGTTTTTGGCTATCCTTTCATAGAAAAATCATTGGTTATACCCTTCTTTCTATCTATTTTATGAATGATGAATTATTAATTTATTACATTCTACCATGATAGTGAGGGTATATTCTCTCCCCATGGTATTATTAGAACATTGATTATAGTTCTAAACCTTTGGTATATTGGAATACATGATTGTGATTATGTGGAGACATGGTTTGAGTTAACAGTTAGTGGATAGGCTTAAGACATAACACCACTACCCATCCATAAATTTGGGTTGGGTCATTTTTTGGAAGCTAACCCATTGTCCAACATGCATTGCATAAGTTACAGGTCCAATTAGTTAACCTAGATCACTCGTTACCTATCCCTACCAATTAGGTCTTTTAAATAGTTCTATATGTATCAAACCAATGATTATCATCTTAAAATAGTAAAACTCATTAATTTCTCCATGTAATTCATCAATATAATACCCTCAAATTTTATAATAAAAGGGAAGTTTCTATATTTTTTGTGATTTTAAGGGGAGTTCTAGTTTATTATAAATATGTTCTAACACATGATTTTAATGTTTAAATTAATTTTTTTTCTTAAATTTAAATGGAAAAACATTTTTTTGTTTTGATTTTTTTAGGGGATGAACTATTTCAAACATGAGAATAGGTGCTTCCAATATAATAAATTTAAAGTTGTACATTAAATATACTAATAAATCGACCCAAACAGTTGATGCATTAGATATTCATCTTTACTATAAAATTTAATAAATGATCAGGTTATATAAGAATCATAATTTAATTATCCATGAATAGTATCAATAAATTCACTCCAAGTGAGATTAAAACTCATTTTTATTATCCATGTAAGGGTAACCTAGGTAAATGGGGAATCCATTTATAGCTAAGAGACAATTTTTACCCATTAATTCAAATAATATAAAAAATTTCAAATGCTGTGTAACATTTAACCCTGTATATGATATATTAACTAGAACCCATGTAATTATAAAAGAGATCTCTAACTTTATATATATAATTTTTAAGAAACTCGGGAAAGTAATTTTTACATACAAGTTCACATAATATAATTAACTTTTAAAATAGATGAAGAAGTCCAACCACCTACCCAGCTATAAATTCTAGCCATCGATAATGATGAAGTATACATGGATTTAATGTGTTCAAGTAGAATGCTATGTGTTTTTTATCTAACCAAACTGGTTAATTATCACAATAAACTTCCATGTTGTATCTAATCACGGTAACATGAATATTGGATAATGGGAACTAAAAATATTAATTCCTAAACATAAATATAAATAGAATAAAAATTATGAAAAATAACTTTTAATATAGACACATGTGATTTATACTTGATAGAAACCATTCCATGTGGAGTTAATCATTATTTAGTAGTAAAATATTGATAAACTCAGTCCATATATATAAAGGGTACACCAAGACACTCTTGATTGCATTCACATAGGCAATGGTGTTCCAATATCCCTGTAGTTACTTTTATATTTTCCTTCTATTCATGGTGAGACAACTAGAGTGTAGAGTAGTAGTTAGGTGGTTTTTAACATACTTTTCACTCTCCCTACCTCATTTTACCCTATAAAACCATTACTCCCTCCATTCTCTTAGCTTGACTATCATATAGTGGATTTGTTCAAGTATAGAGGTGAATGGAATATTATAATAGCATAAACAGAATAACCAAATAATAAATTTTTTTATAACAAATATTAAAACATATAAAATCCCAATACCTTTAGTTATAGAGTTTTAGAGTGTCAAGAAATTCATTTCATAATAAAATACACAATTTTCACTTAGTATAGATTTTTTCCACAATAAGAGGTTCTTTAAATAATGTGCTTGATTTATTCAAGTAAAATAAATATAAATTGAACATTCACTTTATTTTATATTCCTAATCTTCTTTAACCCCTATAAAAACCATTTTTAATTTTGTGGGTGCATATAAATCTTAGTAGGGGGTATAAAAATTCAAGAAAACTAAATAGTCTATTGAAAAACATGAAACCCAATGAAAAATAATTATTTTAAATAATATTCATTGATCTTGTATATACTAATAATATTATATTCAATAATAAAATAAAAGTATTTTATAAATGTGTTTCATAAAACAAAATCATAAGAAATTATAAAGTAAGTAAGACATTTTTGAGTTTTTCTTGGGATATTATGTTCTTGCCACCAGTAATGACTTGTAATCACCCATAATGGAATAAACTAATCAGTTAATTCCAAAATAACTTCTCTAGAGAATATTATATTACTAGATATTCTAGGGGATATATCATAGTCCCACACAACATCATATACAACTTCTAAGAACCATAACATAAATAAAACACATAGGAGCCTGTATTTCAACCCATAATCATAATCATTAAAGTTAACCCTACCGAGATAGATAAAATAGGTTAACTGAATCCCCATTAAATATGAAATAAAAGATAAAGATATATTATTTTTGTATAAATATAAATTCATTGATGAGAAATAAAATTCATATAAAAATTAGAGAGGGTTGAGAACAAAAATTCAAGAAAATTAATATAAAGGGTTAGAAGAAACACCTTATAAAGATTATAATGGAAAAAGAAAGAGTCCATAAAAATGGTATTATGTGTAAGAATTGGATATCAACATAAAAAATGATGAAATTCAATATTAATAAATAAATTTAAAAAATATACATAATCTTTGAATAATATAATTCAATGAAGCAAGATAATAACTCAATGAAAGTAAATTTTCTGAAAAAAGACACAACTTCCATCTAATATTTTTTCATGTGACCTTTACTATATAAATAAAAATTATAATGTGTTATTATTCATTATAAAAATAAAAACAATCTAATAATGCATTTTCATATTCTTATTTTAATTTATTTAATATCATATATTTTCTAAATTTGAAGTTCCCTGTCCATAGTGTTTAGTTGCAACTGTTTAATAGTCATGGTAGTTTAGAATTCTTCAGTGATAAAATTTATTATTATTTATAATTAATAGTAGATTTCTAGGGATATATTAACAACTAATATAATAAATGGAGGAAATAAGAAACTTTAAACCAATAACAACATGCATGTAAACCAATTAACTACCATATATTCTTCAATTATATAGGATTTTTAAAGATCACAAGGGATATTCAAAGTACATCCGACATCCATGGTGTATTCATTGATCATGGGAATCCCCCAACGCTCGGGTAGGATGTCTCTTAGAACCACATTCTATTAGAACCTTAGATAAATGTGAGAGATAAATGATAGATTAATTAAAATTTAACCAATGAGTTTCATAATGTTTTTATTCAATAAAACGACATAATTTATCACAATACATGAAACTATATATATTTTCCAGCGAATGGTTCTCAAACGATTATAAGTATTTTACAAACACTCAATATGTTCAATGTAACAATTAAAAGAAAATTTCATTAAGGCTCATCAATTTTTGATTCATTATTTAATACTTATGAAATTTTATGGGATATTAAAAATCCACCCAATCATTGTCATATGATGATTGTTATTGATTTTGATAGTTAAGGTGGAAGATGGTGTTTGAATTGATCATTATCATATAATATAATAATATAATGTATATACACTACAATATAGTGCATTACATTATATCATAATGAACTAAATGACAGAACAAGGAATGGTCTAATACATCATACAACGTGTAATGATCTAAGACATCCTAAGAAAGGACGGGTGAATCATGGTTTTTTCCAAATTAAACATTTCTTTTTAATCCAGAAAACATTCTTTAGGATATTGTTCCCATGTTTCCAAGAGACCCGAGAACAAATCTAGTTGGAGGCATATTTCCGGGCACTATAGAAGTACTGTAGCAGGCATTGTAGCAGTCAGAACTGTTCATCCATCTAGGCCTTTGGGCCACCAGTTTGGTCCTTGGGTCATGAAAGGCTTTCGGGCCACCCAAGGTCTTCAGGAAAGTTGATTCTCAAGGGCTTAGGGCCACCTTAAGGCCTTAAGGCCACCCCAAGGCCTTCAGAATATGTGACATGCAGATGTACCAGTCAGACTACAAGGGGAAAGGCTTCAGATGAGGATTTTGGGCAGGTGCATTCACTCGAGCAGAGCTAACCGAAATTGGAAGAATTAGAGGGTATGGATTTTCCATCAGTACCAGGCTTGTGCAGCTTTTCATAGGATAGTTATCCAATTAGCACAGCGAAGGTGGAGTGCTGATATCATGAAATATGTTGGGGAGGAGTAGTTCTAAGTTGTCTTGTCTAGGTGATTTCCTCTAAGACCTAAGGGTTATGTAATTGTGTCTAAGAATTCAGGCCTTGTTAGGGTTCCACCACACCCCTTAAAAGGTGGATTATTGAAAATAATAAAGAATGAAGTCCTTCAGGTCATTCCAACAGAAATAACCATGTTCGTCCTATTACTCTTTATATAATATGTTTTTAAAAAAATATCAAAGTAAATAATACAAAAAACACATTAATTTTACTTGGATTACCACTAAGGGATAGTCTCTGGGGAATACACATGGTGTTGTTTCATTGTACTGAAATCCATGAATCCTCACTTGTACTATGGAATCATTTTTTTGATTACATCACTTCATGCTAGGATCATTGTCATTAAACTTTTTGAGAATCAGTCACTACTCAACCAAGGAAGACTTCATCTTCTTCACTTATATGAACTTCTTTAGAGAACTATTTTCCCTAAGTTATAGAAATTTAGGTCTATCTAATAGATAATGGATATGATGATTATTCTCTATTTATCATGAAACTTATCCTTCATAATAGATCCAAATTTGATACTATGTTATACTCATCCTTTCTGCAATCTCCTTCATAAATTTAATATGAGGTCAGCTTCATGATGTGAGGGTGAATTTTAAATCTTCCATGATAACTTAGTAGTAGCACTTGTCTCAATAGATGAGAATAATTTCACACTGAGATTATCCTATAAATTTATTACTCTTTAACTACCCTAGGCGAAATTTAGGTTTTTCTTTTGAATATCCTTCTTATTCATTTAAAAATGGATTTTACATGATACTCTTCTATAATCCTTAATCTCAAGAATACCCACTTGAGATCATTATATAAAAATACCCACATGAAACATCCTTACATGATTTAACCACACAGTACGCCAATCCCCATGTTCTAGCATTTCATATTGGGTAAATAAAATCATGGGCTACATACTCTACTTCAAAGATATCACTCATAAGCTACCTTCCTCTTTTGTGAATCAACTTCATGGACTGACTTTGTGAGATCCTCCTCTATGGAAGTTTCCCATGAAATTACATCATTGAACTCCTACTTTATAGACCCACATCCATCATGGAATTAATTTTTGAAACATCACATCATGAATTACATTTTGGAATTGTCCTTTATGAGATTCCTTTATAGATGGACTTACATTCGTCATTTTTTTGATTAAACTCATAATCACTTCAATTAGTTTTCCATTTCCATCTAATGATATGAATAATGTGGTATTTATATAAAACTATCCTGAATATCTATATAAACATAGAAAATAAATTAAAATCCTTTAGTAATACCCCTTCACATACTCCCACTATTGTATTCCCACTACAAACCTACTTTGTGAATCATCCATCATGAACCTCCCATTTGAACTCCATACATCCTTTATTGAAAAAAATCTCCTCTTTAACACCATAATTTTATCATCCAAACCATGTACTAACTCCATGGAAGTATAAAAATATCTCTTCTGATACTTCATATTTCCTTTTAAAATAACGACCTAACTACATGATCAAGGGAACAATGTACTCACATCATGGTCATTTGAGACCTTTGTGAAACTAAATATCGCAAGCCATAAACTCCCACTACATGGATAGTGAAATATTTGGAACATGTGGTCAAGGTAAAACCATCATAATTTTACGCTATTTTTAAAGTAACACCATTGGATAGTCTGAGGATTCATATCATGACAAGCTCATTAGATTCTCTAAAACATTCTCAACATCCAGTAATCCATCTAGTTGAACCGTAACATTTGATAATACATTAATCCAATTAAAATTCATTCTCTATTTTTGATCTATCCACTGGGTCTCCTTATTAGAGATCACATTTCTAATTTTGATTATTTTTTGAGAGTCATTGTTCCAATGTCAAAATACAAACTCTTCATTGACATATCCCATAATGTTCTCATCTTGTGACATAGAGACTATATTGTCTCATTCATTGGAATCATTATATACATTAGAAAGTGCTATGAAGGATTTGAGTTTTTTGAAATCAACATTCCTTCCAGACCAAAAAATATTTAGAAGTTGTTTTCTAAGGAGAGATGGAAAACATCAGTTGATCAAGTATGTTGTTTAATTCACAACTTCCATCCAAAATATCTTAGGAAACCTTACATGAATTCACATAATCATTTCCTTCTTCCAAAGTTTCTAGTGTAACTTTTAAAAAAATTACTTTACTGTATCTAGGAAAATATATTCAAAATGAATCCCCCTACTTTAGTATAAACCTCAGAACTATCTACTTATATACACTCAAACATTGTCTAATTTTAGGTACTTAAAAAAGAATGTTGCCTCCTTCTCCACAAAATCCATCCATATGTTGAAAGTACTGAATACCACAGATCTATACCTTATAAAGTAAAACCTCACTTTTCATATGGAATAATTAATGAATGTCACATAGAATAGTGACCCTCTATAATCACTCATCAGTTTTAATCCTCAAACATCCATCAAAACCAACACCAACATTGAATTCTTTAGAATCCCCTCTAATATTGAACAATACATTTTTCATTTCTTTCCAAATACATTGTATGATCCTATATATAGGAAACGTATGTTATCAATTATGTTTTGGTTTGAATCCCTTGTTTTGGTTAATTAAGTGCTTACCCAAGTCCTTGAGGAGGCTTAGGGGGGGAGGTCTGAGGGTTTGGGACACAAAAAATGGAGAAAAGGGGTTTTCTGGGTAGGCCTCATGGTTTTCACACGGTTAATTCAAACCGTGCAAAAAGCCCATAAAACCATGCAAGAGGTGGGACTTTGAACAATGGCCTCTGTAGGGTTTGCGCATGGTTTGGAAAACCGTGCGGGTAAACTGTGCAGCCTAGAAACATTTAAAAAATTCTAATTTTTCCACTCTGGGATTTTAATACCAAACTCGAGATTTCTTCCCCATTCACCCTTTCTCACCCTAGGGACGAACCAAATCTCTCAAGATCTCCAACAGATCAATATCCTTCATTTCTAAGGCATTTTTGGTGTCATTGGTTGTGGATTGAATCTCAGGGTAAGGCTAATCCCATCTTAGCATCTCATTTGAGTTTAGGGTTTGTATCTTCTCATCCTCTCCTTCCGAAGCTCTAAAACCCTACCCTTTGGGTGAAATATAGGTTGAAGCTTCAAGGTTTGGTTGAAGTGGAATCAAAGGGATAATTAAGAGTTTGTTCTCCCACTGAATCAAGGTAGGTGGTCTACAAGTTATATCTCATGGTTTATTTGTGGATTGGTGCATGTGTGGTTTTGTTCTTGGGTGTCTTGTGGTATGTTTCGATAATCCTTGGAATGTTTGGGCAAAATAGTATTTAAAAAGGTAAATAGAGACCCTCATGATCCCCAAGGGATGTGTCGAGGGTGATGAGTCTAATCTAGGGCCACCCATGGGGTGCACTGACCTTCTCGGACCTAGGGTTTTGTGAAGAACAAGTGAGATTGTTGTTTAATTATGTAGATCCCTTGAGAAACATGTTGATGTGACTAATCCTATTGGTTTAGAAGTTAGGTGATACACCTAGTCTTGATAATAACCTAAGAGATATTGGGTTAATATGTGGAAATGATTAAAGACCACAATGGAATGGATCATTAGCATGTTAAAGAATCCTAGTGAGTTAGGAATAATGAACGATGCCTAGTAATATAGGCACAATGAATGAATGCTTAGTGAGATAAGAATAATAAAATTGAATTGGTCTAAATGGATAATTATTTAAAATATGGTAAATGTGTTATTGGTTTTAGGCATGGTGTTAACTCTCATGTTATTTTTATTGATTATTTTTTCCTTGAGAAATGGTTCTGATGTGGTTTGAATGGTTAATGGATACATATATGTATAACAAGTGCACATAGCATGGTAGTGTGGGGTATTGAATAAAGTCGTACACCCACGAGTGGAGTGGAACTGAGGATCTAAACTCCAACACTAATGCATGGGTTAGGGAAGATGACTGATGCTCTGTTTACCTATTAGTTGCATCCACCTAGATTGATGCTTCGAGGTGAGGCTATGGTTTACATGAGGAAGTTGGTCCTAGGGATATAGGACAACTGTGTGTTTTCTCAGGTATGTGGTTGTGTACTTTAATCCCATGAAACATATTATGTTTGATGAACCCACGATAAATTTGTTTTAAATGGTAAGTAATGGGGAATGTGATGAAATGGTAAAATATGGAAATGGTAATAAATGTTGGTAATAGACATAAAATGGTTAGGGGAACTTAATTTATTCTTGTCATTTATTATTCATTTCCCTTTTGGCATGCCCAATTATTTACACCAGATATTTTGTAGACATTGTTGGTGGTGGCCTACTGAGTTTTACTTACACCCTACTTGGGCCGCCATTGTGTACCCGAGAAGAATTCATATATTCAGGTCAAGAGAAGGGAAGGGCCCCTTCTAGGGAGTTGGGTTGGCACAAGTGTGTGTGGAGGAAGATCCAGACTTGATGTCGGGACCATTTTGGGGTTCTCTTACAGTTGTCTTCATTTTGGGTTTTGTCCACGTTTTCACTTATAGCATGAAATGGTATATTTACTATTGTACATGGTTATACCCCATTTGGAGAATGATGGTTTATGCATACTCCTGTATTATTGGTTGTTATTCCTTTATTTTTTATCTCTTGTTGCATCTTACTCTGATAAAAATGGAGTATAGTCTCCCCAAAAGACTATTTGGACCACCGCTGCTAGTTGACAACCTTTGGCATACGAGGAGGCATGCTTAAAGTCTAACCAACTGACTTGGAGCACCAGTTTAGTGGATTCTAGGTCGGGGATGTTACAAATTGTCATCAGAGGAATTATTTCTTCTTCTTCTCTGGAATTTTTTAATTTGGGATGGTAGACAGGAGTTAGGGTGTCTCAAGCCTTGGTAATGAGCTTTTGGTTGGGAGTATCTAACCCATGTTTGAGGGGAAAACCAAGTCACCAAGGGTGGGAATTGTTGTACTTGATTGTGTGATGTTACAGTTGATGATATTTCACCATTGAGTGATGCACATGTTGTGTGATGTAATTATTTTATGATATTTGGCTTGTGGCCTCAATGGCATGAGGTTGTGCATTCATGCATCATTGTAGTCACCTAGAGAGATTGGTGGCATGCATCATTGTAGGCACACACTAGTTGGGTGTGTGAGGCATGAAAGATAGAATTCACCTTGCATTTTAAAATTGAAAATGTAAAATTCCATAAATAAAACAACACAAGTGGGTAAAGATAAAAGAATTATATGTGATAATTAATGAAATATGTGTTGTTATGTGTTTGTAATGAATTGAAAATGTTATTTGTAACATGTTGTGAGAGCCTTGTGGTCGTGTATGGTTGCTTACCCTTGTGAACCATGGCCCACGATAGGGATCATTGAAGTGATGTTTTCGAAATGTTTAGTGGGTGGTTGTGTCTGGTGAAGAGACTTCCTATTATGAAGTTGCGAAAAGTTTATGATATGTGTTCCAAACCTCATGTTTGGTACTATAGAAAAATTCCACCACAACGTCGAGCGATGATTGGGAAACAAGAGGATGTTGCTGAGAACACTCCTCTAGTAGAGGAGAAATAGAATGTGGTGATCTAGGAAAGTGGGAAGAGCGGTTCTGAGAGAATAACTCTCATTTTATACAGATGATGGATCGGGACCTAGGGCAGGTCTCACCGAGTATGTTTGAGTTGACCAGAGAGTTTCAAATGCAGCATCCTCAAACCATCACTAGAGGGGGTGGGCCAGAGGTAGAAGAGTTCTGGATAGAGTATGTCCAAATGATACTTGATCATCTAGAAACTCTAGTTCGGAAGTAGGTAATGTTGGTAGCTTATATGTTGTATGGCCGGGCATAGAATTTGTGGGAAATCTTGGCTCAGACTAACCAGGATGCGGAGATATTGTGAAGTGATTTCTAGGAAAAGTTTCAGGAGTATTTTTACCCAGAGACCTTGAGGAAAGAGGGGGATGGAGAGTTCATGATCCTGACATAAGAACCAATGTCGATGATGGAATATGATGGATGCTTCACTAACTTATAACACTTTGTTCCACTATTGACAGGGGATGAGGCAACAATTATGTTGCATTTCCAGTATGGGCTGAGACACGATACCAGGTCTCAGGTGAATATCTTTTACTTGAATAGGTTTACAAAGGTAGTGGATCAAGCATTGATCTTAGAGGGGAACCTGGAAGGAGATTCATGTAGTGGGCTTGTCGTTCTAGCTGGGAAGAAAAGTGGTGCAGCTTCTGGTGGATGAAAGTGAAATTTTGGAAGTTTTAAACAGGGAGGAAGTGTGAAAGGTGGTTAGAGGAGAGGGTTTAGCTCTCAAAGTATTGATCGGGTGTTCTATTATCAGTGCAGAAGTCTGAGGAACATGTGCGGCCGGTGTCCTTGACCTCCAGTTGAGTACCAGTCACGCCACAGATTGGGAAACCTACAGAGGTTTTGTAGGAACCCTCAATAGGAGAGTATTAATGTTGGTGATAGGAAGATTCCAAGTAGTGGTAAGGTTCTAGTTGGTCCAGATCAGGTAGGTAGTTGAAGCTCCATGGGTGGTACTGGCAGGTGCGGTGGATGTGGAACTCTGGGGCAGGATCGCCCACCCCAACCAGGTAGTATAGTGTTGGGCACACAGGTTGGGGCCCATGGTAGAGGGGAAGGTTAGCTTCATGCAGTTCAGTATGCACTTAGTGATGGTGTGGTTGGGCCATCAAATTTTTAAGGTATGATCCTTGTAGGTTTTATGCTTTATAGTGTTTTGTTTGACACTGGTTCCACACACTCTTTTATTTCTTCTTAGCTTGTGGTAGTGTTGGATCTTCCCATGGAGAGTGTGTGTGGAGTTATGTTGATTGAAACTCCATTGGGGGTGTGAAATAAAGACATCAGGAAGTGTAATGGAAGTGTTATGGAAGTCAGTGGGTATCATTTCCTATGGGATTTCTTCATTATTGAGATGTTGAGATTTGACATAATCTTGGGTATGGACTGGTTGGTGTTGTATTAGGAACACACAAACTATTACAGATGCAAGTTATCATTCAGTTCACTTAAGAGTGACACTTATATCCACCATGGAGAGTGGGATGTTTGAGCAGGTCATGCTGGACCATTTTGTCGGCAGTCGGGTAGGCTCACGACTCAAGTAGCCTTTCTTGTTCTTAATGATGAAATATGGGAACCGTTTGTCTTCCCTCTAGTAGTGGATCAGTTTCAGAATGTGTTTCATGAGGATTTCATAAGGTTTTCACCTGAGATGGATGTTGAGTTCACGATTGAGTTGTTGCTAGGAGCAGAGCCAATTTATATTCTTCCATACCAAATGGAACCAGCAGAACTCTAGGAGTTAAAGAATCAGCATGAGGAGTTGGAGTGTAAGGGGTTCATACTCCCTAGTTTGTCTCCTTGGGGATCTCATGTGATTTTTTTAAACAAGGTTGATGGGTCGTTAAGGCTATGTGTTGATTATCCAATGATAAATCACAAGATGGTGAAAAATCCGTACCCTCTCCCTAGAATTGATGACCTATTTGACCAGTTGTGGGGTGAATCAGTGTTTCTATGATTGATCTGAGATTGGGTTATCACCAGTTGAGGGTGAGGCCTTAGAACATACCGCTAACAGCTTTCAGGAGTCGGTACGAGTTGTTTGAGTTTGTGGTGAATCCTTTCATCTTGACCAACGCACCAGCAGTGTTCTTGGATTTGATGAACTGAATATTTCATCCTTACCTAGATTATTTTTTGGTTGTCTTTGTTGAAGTCATCGTGGTCTATTAAAAAAATCATGATGATCATGCCCAACATCTTGACATCATTTTGAGTACAGTAAGGGACCATCGAATTTACACCAAGATGTCAAAGTTCCAGTTCTGGATTGGAAAAGTGCATTTTCTAGGTCACATCATCTCCGAGATAGGTGTTTTGGTGGATCCATAGAAAGTGGAAATTGTTGTGTCTTGCGAGCATCCCAAGAGTGTTTAAAATGTTTTGAGTTTTCTGGGTTTGGCTGGGTATTATAGGGGGTTCATCCAAGATTTCTCTCATTTGGCAGTACCAATGTTGGGCTTGACCAATAAGGGAATCAAGTTTGATTGGTCTGACACTTTTGATAATTCCATTCAAGAGTTGAAAAATTGGTTGACGACTACACCGATCTTGATCTTACCCTAGCCAAGTAGGAAGTATGTCATGTTTTCTGATGCATATGGTATTGGTCATGGGGATATGTTGATGATAGATGAGAGGGTTTGGATTATGGGTTGATGCAATTGAGACCCAATGAGTGGAATTATCCTAGAAATGATCTTGAGTTGGCTGCAATAGTGTATACCAACAAGTGATAGAGAGATGACTTGTTGGAGGAAATGTTCACGGTGTATACCGATCACAATAGTATGAAGTATATCTTTTCATAGTGGGATTTGAATATTTGGAAGCAGAGATGGGTTGAGTATCTCCAGTGTTTCGACTTTGAGATGGTATATATGCCAGTAAATGTGAATAGTGTTGCCGATTCTTTGAGCAGGAAGGCTCATAACCAGGTGGTTTAAGAATCCAGTAATGAGTGGAAGGTGATGGATTTGTTTGTGGAGATGCATCTGGAGGTGCGGGAGAAAAACAGTTAGGAGACTCTTGCTTCCATGATGGTTGAATCGACACTTTTGAGTCGAGTTAGGGATATTCAGCTCGACGATCCTAAATGTTTGACCATAATGGAAAGACTTAAAGGTGGGGAACCACCTTTTGGTTGGGCCGTCAGTATGGACTGGGTTGTTTGTGTGCATGATCATGTGGTAGTGTCGTTATGCATAAGAGAAGAGTTGATGTGTGAGTTCCATGCATCAAAATGGGCAGTGCATCCTAGTTTTACCAAGATGTATCATGATCTCTATAGGCAATTTTTGTGGCTGAGAATGACAAGGTAAGTTGCAGGCTTCCTGGAACGGTGCCTTGCCTGTCAATAGGTGAAGGCCAAGCATCAACTCCCTGGTGTTTTTTACATCCATTTCTCATTCCAAGATGGAAGTAAGATGATGTGTCAATGGATTTTGTGGTGGGTTTTCTGAGGACACCTCATAATAATGATGCAATTTGGGTGGTTGTGGATCAGCTAACGAAAGTGTCTCATTTCTTGCCAATTTAAGAGACTTAAATAGTTTACCAGTTGGGTGAGTTATAGTTTTAGTAAATAGTACAGTTTTATGGTGTTATGTGGGCTATAGTTTTAGATCATGATCCTGATTTTATATCACACTTATATAAAGGGTTGCAGAAGGCTCTTGGTACTCAGGTGCTTTTTAGTATGAATTTCCACCTACAGATGGACGGGATGTCAGAGCGTACAATCCAAGTGTTGGAAGACATGATGAGGGCTTGTGTCTTGGATTTTAGTGGTTCCTGGGAGAATCAGTTATAGCTTTTTGAATTTTCCTACAATTATATATTTTGGGAAATAGTTCAGATGGCACTGTCTGACGCTCTCTATGGGAGGCTGTGTAGATCTCCGTTGTGTTGGTTGGAGGCCAGTGAGTCTGAGTTATTGGGTCCGATTCTCATGCAGTAGAATTCAGGGAAGGTTGATTTGATTTGGAATTGGATGGAAATAGCTCAGTTTAAGTAGAAGTTATATGGGGATTAGAGTCATAGACCCCTTGAGTTCATGGTTGGTGATAGTGTATTTTTTCGGGTGTCGCCAAGGTTGGGTCACTGATGAATTTGAAAGCAGAGAAAGTTGGCACCTAAGTATATAGTTTTGTTTGAGATTATGGAGAGGATTGAGCCAGTGGTGTACCTAGTGGCTCTTCGACAATGGTTTATTGGGATGCATGATGTTTTTCATGTGTCATAGCTTTGAAAGTATCACCTTGACACAATTCATGTGGTGGATGTTGAGGATTCGGAGCTTGATGACGATGCATCCTTTGAGGAGCACCGGGTCCATGATGTGTATCATAGTGAGAAAGACTTGTAGTGAAAGGTTATATCATTAGTGTGAGTACTATGGTGGAATGGGATGTTTTAAGAAGAAACCTGGGAGTGGGAATCATATATGTGGGCTCAGTGGCCCAATCTCTTTTCCTCAGAAGTGCAATGAAGATTGGAAGCTTGGGTCAAGGATGAACCGTTATAAATTGGGGAGGTTGTAAGATCCCAGGTCTTATAATGGTATGTTATCATTTATGTTTTGGTTTGAATCCCTTTTTTGGTTAATTAAGTACTGAACCAAGTCTTTGAGGAGGCTCAGGGGTGTTCTGAGGGTTCGGGACACAAAAAATGGATAAAATTGGTTTTTGTTTACATCGTGCGGTTAGTGCTAACTCTTCATACAGCCTCGGAAACCATTTAGGAGGTGGGAATTTGGACACTAGAATCTACACGGTTTGCACATGGTTTGGAAAACTATATGGGTAAACTATGCGGCCTATAGACTTTAAAGAAGATACAATTTTTTCACTCTGAGATTTTAATACCCAACTCAGGATTTCCTCCCCATTCACCCCTCTTCTACCTTGGGATGAACCAAATCTTCCAAGTGCTCCAAGAGATAAATCTCCCTCATTTCTATGGAATTTTTGGTTCCGTTGGTTGCATATCAAAGATACAGGTATGGCTAATCCCATCCTGGATTTTCTTTTGAGTTTAGGGTTTGTATCTTCTCCTCCTCTCCTTCCGAATCTCTAAAATCATACTCTTTGGGTGAGATCTAGGTTGAAGATTCAAGGGTTGGTTGAATCAGAATCTAAGGGCTTGATTAAGAGTGCTTTCACCACAATAATTGAGGTTGGTGGTCTAAAATTCATATACCATGTTTTATTTGTGGATTGGTGCATGTGTGGTTTTTTTCTTGGGTGTCTTGTGGTATGTTTTGATCAACCTTAGCATGTTTAGGTAAAATGGTTTTTAAAAAGGTAATTGGAGACCCTCACGATCCCCATGGGATGCATCATGGGTGATGAGACTAATCTAGGGCCACCCATGGGGTTCTCCAACCTTCCCAAACCAAGGGTATTGTGAAGAACAAGTGAGATTGTTGTGTAATTATGTTGATCCCTTGATAAAAATGTTGATGTGACTAATTGTGTTGGGTTATAAGATAGGTGATGCACCTAGGCTTGATAATAAAAAATATATTTTGGGTTAATATGTGTAAATGATTAAATACCACAATGGAATGGATCATAAGCATGGTAATAAAGCTTAGTGAGTTAGGCATAATGAATGAAGCCTATTGAGATAAGCACAATGAATTAATGATTTGTGAGATAAGTGTAATAAAAGGGAATTGGGATGAATGGATAAATAATTTGAAATGTGGTAAATGTGTTAATGGGTTAAGCCATGGTGTTAACTCTCATGTTATTGTTGTGGTTAATGTTTTCCCACGGAAATGGTTGTGATGTGGTGTTAATTGTTAATGGATACATATAAGTATAGTATGCGCACATAGCTTGGTAGTTTGGGGTATCGACTTAGGTGCTACGCCCACAAGTTGATTTGGATTGAGGATCTAAACTCCACACCGAATTCACAGGTTAGGGAAGAGGAGTGATGCTATGTTTCCCTATCGGTTGCATCCACCCGGACTGATGCTTCGAGGTGAGGATATGGTTTACATGAAGAAGTTGGTCCTAGTGAGATAGGAAAACTATGTGTTTTTTCTCATGTATTTGGTTGTGCACATTAATCCCATGAAACATGTTTTGTTTGATAAACCCATGATAAATGTGTTGGAAACGGTATCTAATGGGGAATGGGATGAAATGGTAAGATAAGGAAATGGTAATAAATGTCAGAAATGGACCTAAACGTTTTAGGGGAACTTAATCTTTTCTTGTCATTTATTATTCATTTCCCTTTTTCATGCACAATTTTTTATACCAGATATTTCATTGACACTGTTAGTGGTGGCCTACTGAGTTGTACACACACCCTACTAGGGTTATCATTGGGTACCCGAGCAGAAATCATGTTTGTAGGCCCGGAGAAGGGCAACGACCCTTTCTAGGCAGTTGGGTTGGCACAAGTGTGTGTGGAGGGGGACCTAAACTTGGTTTCAGGACCATTTTGGGGTTTTCTTAAAGTTTTCTTCAATTTGGGTTTTTTTCTCTCTTGCACCTGTAGCATGGCATGGCATGTTTACTACTGGATATGGTTGTACTCCATTTGGGGAATGGTGGTTTTTGCATACTCTGGTATTAATGGTTGTTATTCTCCTTTTTTTAATCTCATGTTGTGGAATACTCTGATAAAGAGGGGGAATAGTCTCCCCAAATGACTATTTGGACCCCCTCTACTAGTCGTTAACCTTTAGAATATGTGGAGGCGTACTTAAGGTCTTTTAACCACTCGAATCGGAGCACCGATTTAGTGGCATCTAGGTCAGGGATGTTACAAACATAATTCTTATATGTTTCAAAATCTATGATTCTATCCTTCATAAATCCTACAGAACTAAGGATATATATCCACTTGTCACTAATATTACCAAGGTGTCTATTTCATAACTTTACAAAATAAAAATTTATGGAATGCATCACTATATCCAGTGAGGCCATTTGATAGAGAATCCCATCCTTTACTCCTCTACTAATAACTATGGCTCCATGTGGAATATTTTGTACACTATTTACAAATATTGTTTAAAATCCCCCACTATATATTCTCCTAAATTCAATGAGGTTCTTTCGAAAGTTTTTTAATAATTCAAACATCCTAAAACTCCAGAAATATTATTTTTCTTATCTAAATTGAATTTCCATCTTTCCCCACTATCTTAAGCTCATTTTCATCCAAAATTTGAAAATTATCAAACCTTATAAAGGTATAGATCACTATGATCCCTCTCTCAGATATATCATCGAATATAGCTCTAGATTCTATCACCCAAGACCCTAATGCACTAAAATTACATGTAATTTCCCAATAATTTACAATAAAACTTTCCTTAAAAAATATTAATGTGTTCGATAGCTTGTTCAGAATGCAAAAAAGAACTAAAATGAGAGACAATATATTAAATGAATATTATTAAGAAAATTAAAATAATAATTACACATATATTAAATTAAAATATATTACTCAACTAAAATTTCTTATATTTTTGAGAATAAATAATTATAATGAATTAATAATAAAAATTATTGTTCTTTCTCAAATAATTATTATTTATGTGTTATATGTTTTATCCCATTAAATTAATTTTCCTAATTTTAAAATATTATTATATATGATAAAATATATTAGCATTATTTAAATTATTAATTGATAATAAATAATATAATAAACACCTAATGTTTAAAAATATTATTTTTCAATAAAAAAAGTTTCCCTATATATTTTTTATTTTCACTTAAAAGACAAATTTAGAAATGTTAGAATTTTAATTTTATTAAATAAAATTATTTTTTGAATTCATCATGAAAAATTATCTTAGGAATAATATTTGGTATTTTTATGAAATAATTGACTTTTAGGTGAATATTGGAAAATAATTTTTTTACTAAAATTGTAGCATTTAAGTCTATATCAAAAGCTATGTATAATATAAGAAACTTATAAAAAATGATTAAAATTTATTTATGGAGGTAAATTAATCATTTTGAAATAATATTTTTATTTAAAAAACACATATTTAAAATTGTTAAAATTAACAATAATTTTATTATAAAATATTTTTAGACTTTTTATTTAAATTAAGTATTGAGTAGGTGAAATAAGGTTTTTAATTTATTTTAAAGTCAAATACCTCTACTTTCTATTATAATAAACCAATTAATTTCATTTAAATTAATATAATTTATAAATTTTTTCCTTAACATAGAATTTACACATAAAAATACATTTTTCTAAAAAATGAGCTATTACATGTTATATGCGCTAGTGTTCAAATTAATTTATAAATAGAATATAAATTTAATTTGATAAAATGAATTTTAAATCTATAAATAATAGTTCAAAATTATGTAATAAGGATTATTTTATTTTTATGAATTAAAATTAAATTACCTAGGTAAAATTTTATTTCCATGACAAAAATCCAAAATGGTAAAGTGAAAATTCTAAGTGTAAAAGTCTTAATAACATGTCTAATTCATTTTTTAAAATGAATTATTAAGGATTTCTCAAGATAAAAGTATCTCCCACACAATTATTTTCCACATTGAATCTATTTTGCACTTGAAAATGTGCCTTAATTATATTATGATCATATATTTTCAAAAATTCAATTCCCTTAACCTATAAAAATTAATCAATTCCACCCCATTTATACACTCCTTATAAATATTTATATTGACAAAAAACTACCCCGGTATCTCCAAAAATATCATCCCATGTTATATAATCCTTGTTCTTTAAGAAATACTATGCTAAGTAGCCTTATGTTCTTAACCAAGGGAAAACATCCAAACACAGAGGTAATGTTCTCAACCAAGCTCTTTTAATTATTTTATTCTTTTCCCCTATAAAATATATTCTATCTGTGAAAGGGTTATAAAATAATTGTTAATAATATGATTAAATTTTATTATACTAGTGTAATATCAATTTTATACCTTCATTCAAAACCATTAAAAAATTAAGATGTCTTCTATGCGTACGGGCAGACTACCACCTCTATTAATTGTATGATTTATTTTTCATCACCACATTACATGTATCATTGTAAAATTATATTTAAATCACTAATATTATATTTATAATATTATTAATATTATATTTATAATATTATTAATATTATTAAATTATATACAATTCATTATGTTACTTCTAATCTATGGAAAAAACTCATCTCTTGTGCGTACTTGTGGACTACCGCCTCCCCAAAAGTGACCTATATTTTCAGTATAGTATTTTATTATTTATCCAAATATATTATAACATTATTATAAACATTAAAAAATATAAATAATATAATTAGTTTAATATAATAATGATATTATGATAAATGAGTAACATTTTTATCCATACCCACCCATAGATTATAACTTCTTCTTATTTTGGACAGTTTAACCACTAACATGAATAATGTTATAAAATTATATTATGGGTAACTAAGGAAACATAAATATAGGTGATATTGTAATATAATACGTAGATAATAATTATTTTATGTTCTATAATGGTAATAGTAATATAAAATCCATTATTAAGATACCACCCTAATTCGTCAATATTACTAAAACAAACTCACTATCGACTTTGTCACCATGAATCATAACTAAAATAATTATGAAATGAAGTTACAAAATTATAAATAATTAAAAAATATTTATATTAGTACCTATAATTATCTAAAAAGTATTAACATTGAATTTATAAATGATAATTGACACTTCCATTATGAAACTAGTTTTAAAAAATTATTAAAGATCATAACATCAGATAATGAAAATGAATTATAACTAATAAATATATTTATTATAAAATTCTGTAAATTAATTTTATAAAAGTTTGTATGTATGAATTAAGTTATTAAATAGGTAATTCATATAGTTATTTATGTTAAATATCATGTTATATAATGTTTGGATAAGTGGGATTTAAGGTAAGGGGTTTGTCTTGACTCATCTTCTTTTCCTGAGTCATAATAATTACTCTTTTACTATAATTTTCTAAGGAAGTTTTCTTATATTCTAGGATGAAATTATACATCTATTCCTTCTTATTTTCTAGGTAATTTAATTAATGGATCTATTTATTTATAAAATTTTATTATGATAAAAATAATTCCCATTCTCTTAAAATGAGATCTTTCTCTTCAATATACATATTCACTATTCTAGTTAATGTTCTCTATTATTATCTTGAAATCCAAATATTTTTTCATTATTTTAATTTTAAAATTTATCTTTACCACTTTTGAGATGAATGTTTTATTACACTTTTTAATATTAGGGTTCCAATAAAATTATTTTCAAAATATTAAAAAAATTTCCCTTACAAGTTCTTATTTATATCCCTTACATTATATTTACTATATAAAACCTTTTAGTCTTTTTCAAGTCTCTATAATTTTGATTTCATTTAATGGTGTGTTTTAAAATTGTTTTCATGTACCTTCAATACAATTTATTTTGAAAGTGGTTCATAATTTCATCACTTTATTACATTGTTAATAAGTGTTTTCTAAAACAACTTTTTCATGGTTTAGTTTCCATTTCACTCTTTAAAATATATAACTCATATGAAGTTATTTTTTACAAATTATCCTAAAAAATATTTTAGGAATTAATTTATTTGGTTTATTAAAATTTTGGTATCAACCGATCTATTTACTAATATATTATCTAGTACTATTGATAAATGTTAGAAAACCCATTTTATTTCCAAGGTTCTCTATAATACAATGAATGATTGATTTCAGTTGGCACACATATTTAAGGATGATTTAGGTTTAGGGTCTTATATATCCCTCTAATGTATTTCTTAATATTTCATATCACATGATATAATGAAAATTTGAATGCATGTGATGTGATTATTATTTTTACATGATTTCTATGTGAATGTGATGTGGGTAGATTTGGTCAAAAGTTATTCATATCAATAGGATGTGGGAAGCATTGTTCACAATTTTTTTAGTTAAACTTGGTGCATGTATATTTTTCAAAATTTTATTGTGTAATAATTTTGTGAGTATATTTTTTAATAGGTTTGTTATGTGACCATGATGTTGGTATATTTTTTTGCAAGTTATTGTGTGAACTTGATGGGGGTGAATCAGTTCACAATATTTTATATTCTTATGTTTGGGTAACAATTCCTTATTATGTTATGTTTCAATGAAATCCTATATTTATATATTTCTATGATTATATCTCTTGGATAATTTTTATTGTTTCTCACTATTTTACCATGGTATATAACTATTCATTATAGATTACACATCCTTTTAACATGAATTCTAGACAAATATTATTATTCTATTTTATTTATAATAATATATTTATCCCCTGCTCATATTATCTTGTATTATTATGATCTAACCCTATAAGACATGTTGATAATATTTCCCTTACTAAGAATTTGATATCACCCCTTTATTATGTTTCTATTACCCAGATTATGAAGATAAATATAACTTATAAGAAGTTTATAATAGAGTATAGGGTGGTTTATTTATGGATAAATCTTCACATGCATCCTAAAATAAGTTTTTATGGATTCATACCTCAAATAAACTAAACGTTTTTTTCTTATAATTGTGTGCTTATTTGTGTTATTTAACATTTAACTTATGAAAATGATGTAAAATAAATATATGTTTAGCTTAAGTCATCTGACTTTATTTAAAAACTAGTGTTTAAAAAAAGTTTTTATTGCAATGGATTTGGAAGTGTGAGCTTGGGGAATCTTAGTTAGCATCAGATTAGGGTTTTTAGGATTAGTTTAGTTCTTTTGTGGGACTAGGATAAGATAAATTTATTGAAAATCCTAGAGATAATTCTAATTATAGAAAATCATCTTGATTTTTTTGGTAAAGTAGATATTGTGTGACTTTTGAGAAATTACATCCCTTTCTAGATACTGGAAAGTAGATGTGGATGTGTCTCATATGCACTTTGGATTAATCACCGTAAAATAGGTTGGTCGATTACCAAATCAATTTTTAATTAGTGTGTGATGATTGGGCCTAATATTGGACACATTCCTAGAAATGCCTATGCAATATGCTTTAGAAACATACTCACTCTATATAATCCATCATGAAGGATTTAAACATATATTTATGGAATGATTAGAGAAACAAATAAGTTATAGAAAATGAATAACCTAGATTGTAACCCATAAATATATAAGTTTGGGTATGTATGTGATTGATTATTTATCCCTTTTATGTTAATAGTTTCTTTTTTTAGATTAAGTACTCTTATCTTTAAATTTTCATTATTTTTTGAAATTAACAGAGCAAGGAGAAACTAAGTTAGCAAATGGTGTAGTTGGAAATGTGAGGATTATCCTTTTGAGAAACCAAATATGATTGGAGAAAGAGTATGGAATCTCATAGAAATTATCACTAAAATCTACCTAGATAAGAATAATATCACAAACCATATTAAGCTTCCAAATGTACCAAGGAAGGAGAAGTTTTCAGTCGATACTTCCATATGAAAACAACAATCCTCCATCAGTGGAATTTCAAATCCATTTATTGTCAAGAAATTTATCGATTTAATATAAAATATATTTTATATTCTCTAGTAATCAAAACATTACAAGTTTATTCTGGTCATTTATCTTTTTGAAGGTGAGGTTGGCCAATGGGGAAGTATTATTAATAATAAAATGAAAAAATAGGACGTGTACTCTATGGAATGGAAGGATTTAAAGGAATTATTATTCATCAATAATTTCCCTTAGATTCTTATCAGTAAAATAGAGTGATAAAATCTTCAAATAAAAAAAGGGGTTGAAGAATCTATTAGTACTTATTGGGCTAAATTCATGATACTTTCAAGGTATGCCATGAGTTTTATAATTAACTTTAAAATAAATATTGAAATATTCTTTTATAGCCTAAATTATAGTATTTTAAAGTAATTTTCTATAAGAGACTTCAAATGTCAAGAAATTTTTTCCAATGTTTTATTATGGTGGAAACAGAATGCCAAAACCCTTATAATTCAAACGGTTTTGTAGAAAAAAAAAGTAAAATATATCTCCGTGGGTACTCAAGTGGTAAATCGCAATGAGAGAAGAAAGATCAGTCACCTTTATGAAAAAAATGTGGGAATATTCATTCAAGAACTTTATAAAGAAGAACATGTGAATGTTTTAAGTGTGGGAATAAGGGATATAAAGCTCCTAATTTCTAGAAGGAGATGGTGAACATGATGTAGGGGAATAATTTCCAATGTTTCAAATGAAATGATTATGGGAATTATAAATACTGATGCAAAAAATCCAAGGGTTATAAAAGAAAATAGACCTCATCATCTTGGAAAATAAAGAGAAAAATTAATTTCATTTTCAATGACAACCTTTAATGTAAAACTTGTTAATTAAGTAGAACTTATTCTCCACTATATATTTATGTTTTTATCCACTCTAGTATGTTTAAGAAATTTTTTAAGAGTATCAAATCAACACCCGTAATGAAATGATTTTATCAAATAAATATTCTATGGTTGTTTTATCCTAAATTTAATTTTTTAGGAATTTTATTCATTAAATACTATTATCATTTAATTAAATGAATTTAATCATATTTTGGAAATATATTGGATATCTTCACATATACTCGATATTAATGAAATAGAGAAATCACATTCCATATATCATACAAAATTATGATCACTTATCACTACAAGGATGACCAATAAATATATAAGAACATTGATTCTATTATATAATATTTAAAACCCAATTATGAAGAGTATTTATCTTAAATGTTTAGTAAGAAACTCAATATTCTAATATTTCTATTATTAAGTAACAAATGAGATTCCTTAACTTACCAAGTTTCTAATGTTGGTACCTCATTAGAAATAAAATATTGAGATGGGTAAATCTTATAAACACCCATAACAATTTCATTAAATATTAGTAAATAAAATTATGAGTAGGAAATTTATTTAAAAGGGATAATGCAATACCAAAATACTGAACAATATATATTTATTTAAATAAATTTAACACTTTTTATAGAATACTCTATATGGAAAATAAAACTAAAATGATTCACGATATATTAGATGAATATAATTAATAAAATTAAAAACATAATAAAATCTCTAGTAAATAAAAATATAACACTAAACAAAAATTTCTTACATTTAATGGATAAATAATCAATACGATTTAATTTTAAAATGAATAGATACTTCTCAAATAACTATTTGAGTAACTGTTATATATTTCATCCTAATAAATTAAATTGACCAATTTTAAAATATTATTATATATGAACTAATATATTACCATTTTTTAAATTATAAATTGATATTAAATAATATTAAAAACACTTAATGTTTAAAAATGTCATTTTTCAGAAAAATATCTTTTTATTTATACTTTATATTTTCATTTAAAAGGTAAATTTTACAATTTTACAATTTTATTATGATGAAATTAACTTAATTTTTTTAGTTTATAACATCACAAATATATCAAGATAAATATTTTACATTTTTGAAAATATTTTTTTTAAGTTAATAGTGAAAATTATGTTTGTACTAAAACCATTGTATTTATGAAAATATTAGGAAGTATAACTTAAAAAATATATAAAACATATTTTCTGGTCAAAACATTACTTAAGGAGTGAAATTATATATTTAAAAATACTTTTTTGGATTTATAAAACCCATGTATAACATTTTAAAAATTAAACAATATATTTCTAAAAAAACTATTTTTTATGTTATTTAAATTATGTTTTCACCAACTAAAATTATGATTTGGATTTATTTTAATGTCATGTAAATATCATTTGGTTAATAATAAACCAACTAATTTAATTAAAATAAAGAACAATTATATTTTTTTAAATAACATTTATCCTTGAAATACACCTTTTCTTAAAACAAATTTTTACTCATTATATGAAGCAATGTTAAAATTATTTTTTCTTACAACTATATATTTTATTGTAAAAAAATAATTTAATATTTATAAATTTTATTTATAAATTATGTAATAAATATCATTTTAATTTTTAGAATTAAATGTAAATTACCTATGTAAAAATTTATTACCAGAGTAAAATCAAAAAATGGTAAAAGTTGAAAATCTAAGAGTAAAAGACTTAAAAACATGTTTTAAAATTAATGGTTGAGGTTAATTGAACTTAAATTATCCCCCACCCAATGATTTCCCACTTTTTCTCTAAATTTCATGTAAAACTTGTTTCATGTAAAACATGTTCTCTCTCTATGTTAAGAAGTTACA
Source organism: Viscum album (assembly GCA_963277665.1). NCBI lineage: Eukaryota > Viridiplantae > Streptophyta > Magnoliopsida > Santalales > Viscaceae > Viscum > Viscum album. Next base: position 338,605,485 of record OY728126.1, read on the forward strand.
TTCACAAAAATGTCATTCCCTTCACTTTTTAGAGGATCTCACCTTCACTCAATTTATAAACTTATTACAAAGAATTATATAGACCAAAAAAATACCCTAATCCCACCTAATATATCACCCTATATCCTAAAATCCTTTTTTATTTCTAAAATTACAAGCTAAAGAGCCTTATGTGTTACCGAGGGGAGAAAATCCCAAGGGAGAGGTTTGTTCTCAACCAAACTCGTTAAATTATTTTATTATTATAACCTATCAAACCTATTATATACATGAAATTATGATAATATAAGTATTAATAAAATGAATAATTTTTATTATGCTAATGGAATATATCTTTTTTACCTTCCTCCAAAACCATTTAAAAATGAAGATGTTGCCATGCGTATATGCAAACTATCTCTTCTATGAATGATGTGGTTAATTTTTCATCATCACCTTACATATAATGTTATAAAAGTATATTTAAAGTATTAATATTATATTGATAAAAATATTTAGTTACTAAAAGTATAAATCATTACTTTTCTTCCTCCCTATCTATGAAAAATGAATGTGTTTCTCATATATAAATGTGGACTACCACCTCCACAAAAGTGACATATTTTATTTCCCACCCTAGTATTTTATTATTTATCCAAATATATCATAAAATAATTCAAAAACATAATAAAAATATAAATAATAAAATTATTATTCTATAATAATGGTATTAAGCTAATGGAATCACATTATTAACCACACTCACCCATAGATTATAGTTTGTTCTTGATTGGGGGATAGTCTAAGCACCTATATGATAAATGCAATAAATCTAAATCATGGGTCAATAAGGAAACATAAATTTTATTTATTTTGGAAAATATTTAGTAAATAATTTTTTATTATTTATTCTTCAATGGTAATCGTAATATCTAACATGTAATTAAGATATCACCCCACGTTCGAGAAAACTGCCCAAAAAATCTCATTATTGACTTCACCATAACGAATCAAAATAAATATACTTTTAAAATAAAATTATAACATTATAAATCTTTATAAAAAATCTATTCCATTGCCTAAAATGATATCAGAATGATGAACTTTGAATTTATAAATAAGAATTGACACCACTATTAAGAAATATGAACAAGATAAATAATCGATGTTAATAACATCCAATGATGAATATAAAATATAACTAACCTGTATATTTGTAATAAATTATTATAAATAGTTTAAAAAATGTTATATATATGTATTAGGTTAAAAAATACATGATTAATATAGTTATTTATTTATACAAGAGGTTAGAGAATGTTTGGATAAGCCAGATTTAAGGTAAGTGGTTTTTATTGAATCAGGTTTTTTCCTAACTAATAATGAATCCGCTTTGAGTATAGTTTTACTATATGGTTTTATATTAGTTTATAATGATGTTATATTTATTTTCCACTTTATTTTTTAGGTAATCACATTAATGTATCTCTATATTCAAAAAAATTGACGATGTTAAGAATAATTCCCATTCTCTCCAAATAAACTCTTTCTCTTTCCTATTCATATTTAATCCTCCCGCTATTATTCTACTTTATTATCCTAAAATACAATTATGTTTTATTTATGTAAATTTTCTCATTTCTCTTTACCTATTTTCTAATGAAATTTTTATCACTATCATTATGATATGAGTTTCAATAAAAGTATTACCAAAATATTAAAAAGAATTTAACTTTAAAAACAATTTATGTTATATTCAACATTTGATATGGAAAAAATTTAAGAATTTTTCAAAAACACATTATTTAGATTTAATTTAAAGTTTTTTTAAAATTTTTTTTATTTTTTATTCTTGAAAATTAATTTTGAAAGTGATTTTTAATTCTATATCATTACAACAATTTGAAGTATTTTTTTCTAAAATATATTTTATATGGTTGTGTTTTAATTTCCCTATTTAAAATATCTAACTCATATGGAGTTATGTTTTATGATTCATCCTAAAAATTATCTTATGAATTTATTATTTTGGGTGATTACATTTTTAGCATCAACCTATCCAATTCTTGAAAAAAAATTGACTCCATTTGGAAATGTTAAAACACTAACTTTTCTTATATGGGTTCTGTATGATATGATGATTGATTAATTTCAATTGTAACATATATATATATATATGATTTATTGTAGGGGTTTTATATATCCCTAGAATTTATTGGTTAAGATTTCATAGCACATGAGATGATGAAATGGTGTATGAACATGATGTGGGAAGATTTGTTCACAAGTATTTTGTGAGAAAGTAATGTGGGTAGCTTTATGGAACATTCTGACCGAGGATCCACTTAATCCATACATCAAGATGATCAGTAACATGGCCTCAATTTCACCTCCCCACTTTCAAAAATCTGCTAACTATTACTGAGGGTCTAAGGTGGAATAGTGGGTATAATATTCCCTCATATCAAAGTGGAACGAAGGATAAGATAAATAAATAAATCACAGAGGAAGCATATATAATCAGACACTATGACCACTGGACCGGTAACTTTCCACAGTGTAAATAAGAATATAATAGATACAATAAAAACTAAAAAAGAATAAATAAATTAGAAACTAAATAATAATACAAAAATCCAAAGTCTGGGTTAGATACGTGATGATGTCATAGAATGCTGATATAAAAAAGGGAAATAAGGGAAATGCATATACAATATACTATACCAAAATACAAAAAATGAAAAAGGTTTCTCCACTATAATCTTGAGTATAAACTCAGTCCTCTTATACCATGCTCTATACTATAATAAAATAATATCAAATATCAGTTTCTGGATACTTCCCCTTCTCTATAACTGTAGATAAGTAATCTACTTAGGTAACAAAGGCATACTGAGTAGTGAAGGAGATAAAATCCCTGTAGTCCACCACTAATGATGTATAGAATTACTCCAATAATTTTATATATAAACAATATTTTTCAATTAATGATGAATAATAAAAAATTGTAAACTAATAAATATCATCCTTGAAAATAGGGTGAATGCTATCGCATATAATTAGTGAAAAGGATACAAAGAGAAACTATGAAAGGAAGAAATATGATTCTTTAGATTACCTATAGTTATCAAATGCTTCTGATGAATCTTGATTCAGATTTCAGATCTATGAGTTATCAAAATACTTAGATTTGGCCTTGGGAGAATCTAAAAAACAAGAAGGGATATCAATCTACTTAAAATGAAGAGGAGAGAAAATGTTTTTAGATTTTCAATTCATTAATGTAAATATAGTAATTTCCACCTCAAAGTAGGGGGTTCATGGTTTGGCTGCACAATTCAAAAAAACAATGTGCCAACAATGATCCCTTGAATTTCTAAAGAGGGAGCCCACACAGTTAAGGTGCATGTTTTCTATAATTGTGTGAAAAATCCTGATAAAATCCATTATTAGTATGGTTATATTTTTTTCATAATCATACGCATCAGGCTATATGGTTTCAGAAAAACCGTGAAACCCCTACTACTCAAAAGGTTCATCATAGGGTCAACCCACATGGTTAGTATAAATTGTGTGGTAACCGTGCCACCTACCCTTTGTTCCTATTTTCCAGAACTCCAATCTCTGAACAATCCACAAACACTCATGGGACCTTCCTTTGGTCGTAGTGCACATTTACCATGATTAAACAAAAGATTTAAACTAAAAACAAACTATCTTCACCTTCACGAAAAGATAGATCATTAAAACCTACCATCCTTAAAGAAACTCATCCACGTGTTGGCCTTATAAGGTAAAATAGGTATCATCTAAGAAGTTCTATGACCATTGAGCTCATATATCAGCTTCTCACTCCTTGTCTTCATCTTTCACTTGGTTGTGTTTCCATAGCACCCACACTAAAGAAATTGACCTTCCTCAAAGTTTCTTAATGTTCAGATCAAAAATACCCATAGGATACTTCATGAGGGAATAATTCATCTCTAAATAAACCTCACTAGGATGGAATACATGTGAAGAGTCTAGATAATACTGGAAAAGAAGAGATACTTGAAAGTAATCATGCGTAGAACAGTACCTATGAGGAAGTGTTATCTAGTAATCCACTGGTCAAATCCACTTCACAACCTCCACGAGTCTAAATAATTTTGGTGAAATATTACCCTTCCTCTGAATATGTCGATGTCCTAGCTTGGGTAAGAATCACATGAAAATCCAATCTCCAAACTCAAACTCAAGAGGTCATCAGTATCTATTTTCTTATGACTACAATATGTACTGTGTTTTCATCATGCATTTTATGATCAACTAGACCTACTATGTAGTATCCTAGATGAGACTAGGTCAAAGTAAAGATGTATCCCCTACCTATAACAAGCACATATGTGAATAGAAAGTGTTACATTTAAGGCTTCATAGGGAGCCATCTGAGTGATAGTTTGAAATCAATTATTATAAGAGAACTTAACAAGGGGTATGTGTTTCTCCCAATAACACAAAATGTCTTGTAAACATTCACAAAACATGCCCTATAACACTTGAATTATACACTCTATCTATCCATCGATCTGATGGTGATAGTTTATGCTTAGAATCACCTATATACCCAAGTCTTTCTACAACCACTTCTAAAACTGAGACATGAATTGAAAACCCCTATGAGATATGATAGATTATGGAGCTCCATGAAGAGGTATAACCTCCCTAACATGTATCCTCCATAGATCATCTACTGAATAGGTCTCTCACATAGGTAAGAAGTGTGTGGCCTTAGTCAAATGGTCAATGACTACCCACACTATATCATTTCCTTGATGTGATTGTGGAAAACTCACCATGAAATCCATAGAAACATCATCTCATTTCCACTCAATAATAGACAATGATTGTTAAAGTAATATCGATCAATGATATTCCTTCTTCACCTACTGATTGGTGGAACACTGAGGGATAAATCTTTTAATCTCTAATTTTATACCAAGACAACAATATAAGAAATGTATGTCTTGATACATATTGGTGACACCAGGATGTATTGTCTATTCTGAGGCATGAAATTCCAACATCATCTCCTCTTTATTTCTGATGGGACGTAAACACGCCCATAAAATAGAAAGTATCGTATACATCCAAGGTTCAAACAGAATATGACTCATCATCTGAGACACTATAACTTAGGACTAGTCCCATGTGATCTGAAATTTTCCTAATTCTTACCCATTCCATAAGAGTAGAGATCATTGCTAAAGCTGAGAAGATATTCTACCCATTATCCTTCTAAACCTCAACATCCATCTCTGAAAATAAGGATATGAGCTTCCATTCACCTTTATCCTCTTAAACTTCTTATGTATGAGTCTTTAATCCTAGAGAATCGACTATAGTATTACCTTTCCCAGGAATATAAGAAAGCTCAAAATCGAAGGACTATAGATACTAAACCCATATACACTACCTAAGGTTGAGATCACACTGTGTGGACATAAATGATGATATTTTGATCTGTGAATAGCAAAAAAACACTCTCAATGTAAATAGTGTCTCCAATGACGTAAATCATTAACTACAACAGCTATCTTAAGATCACGTGTTGGGTAATTACAATAATTAGGCCTCACCTGATGAGACCTATCAGTGAAGACTTGATTTGTGAAGACCTAGATTTTTCTGTGTATTTTTTTTAATTATATGGAATATTATGAGTCTGAAAAAATTGATGGCGCGTGATTCTGAGGCCCTAAGTTCCCAGAATGAATTTCTAAAATATTTTTAGTTACTTTCAGTAAACGTGCGAGTGGGATTTTTGTAACTTTGAAACCAGTTCTCAGAATTTAAATACGAGGGCATTGTTGATCTCGCAACACTGATATTTGCTTATGGATACCTTTACCTCGACTGCAGTAGGTCGAGGGTATAAGTTGGTTTTTTAGATTTTTGTGGGAGAATAAAAATAAAATAAAATAAAACAACTTTTATTTTATTTTGTTTGAAACCTATTTTTTTAAAATTTTGGTGCTGAGGACCACCCGAACCCTTCTTGAATGTGGGGAAAACCCTTGGGATCCTTCCAATTTTTTTCCAATTTATTGTGATAATTTAATGTGCCAACTTTTATGTGACAACATCAATCCTTAACTACTTAAATAGGAACCACACCTATCGCTGAAGAATTGTTTGCAAAATAGGAATGCTTTGGGGAGTTGGAAAGAACATTGTCCAATGATAAACCACACCCAACGAAGAACAAGGAACCGACACCGAGCTTCGATTGGAAGCATCATACGGGAGTGATGAACGTCAACATCACCATCTCATCGACTTCGTCTTCTTCATCGTGACATCTCTTATGGGAGAATGAGATAATGGTTTTATTTATGTTTGAATTTACTTTTTTGATTCTTCATATCCTAAATTCATGAAGATGGCGGCCAAATGAACATGGCCATCGTACCAAACATAAACATTTCTCCTGTTTCTTTTTATTCTTCGTGAATTCATCATGCATTATTCAATGCCTAATATTTAGTGACACTGGAAACATGGAGTTTTGTTGAGTGTGATATATTTACACAGATCCCTCGATCCAAGGATCGTGAATATGCGATCGTTTAATTTTTCGGGCTAGGAACGAAGCCGTAGTGACTCGTGGAAGAAGGTGGTGGCCAGCACCCGGCTGGCTGTGAGGAAGGGAGGGAGGCACACGTCCACTCTTCCAGTTGATGAGGAGGACGTGACCTATCAGCCGCGACATGGAGGGGTGGTGGCCGGCAACCGGCTGGCCACATGGTAGAGCGACTACACACGTCTGCACCACCGGTGGAGAAGGGGGGTTGCAGCCGCTTGGTCGTGGAGGAGGCTGAAGGGCGGTCGGCCTTCCAGCCAACCATGGTGGATCAGCAGTGTGCGACCTTGAAGTTGGGAGAAATATTGGTTGGACTTCTGCCCGACCGAGCCAGACCGGGTGGGACCCCTTTGGCGGGTCCCGTGTGCCACCCAGTCGAACGGTCCGATGGACCGTTCGGGAAAGCTGGAAGGGGGATATCCCCCTTTGGCGCTAGCTCGGGCAGACCGTGCCCTGCGGGCCACACCGTAACGGTCAATGCCAGCGGTTTGGGCCGGGCCCGTCGAGGCCTAGGCCATCTGTGCTGGACCCGAACTAGGGTCAGACCGGACCCAGGCCCATCTGGACCCAGTTTCGACTTTTTGGCAATAACTTTTGATCCGTACATCCGTTTGATGAACAGTCAGCCGTGCCAGAATCTTTAGATTGATAAAGTCTTTTTGGTATACCCTAATAGAGTTTTGGATATGTTTGGAGTATGGCTGGGTTGGATCGGACCCCGAATCCAACCAGTCTCTCAGAGTGGAAACGCTAATAACTTATAGACCGGGCGTCCGATTGACGCACCGTATGTTACGTTGGGTCCCTCTTGATGTGAAGTACCTTTAGAATACTTTTTCATGGAACTTCAGTTTGGTTGAGGCATTAACTATGGATTAAGGAATGGTTCTCCCAAGCACGATATGCACGAAACCCTACGACTGGCTGAGACATGATGACTGCTGACTGTTTCGACTCAGAGTGACTTAACAGGCCTAGTGGGAAGAACCTATGTGCGATGTGGAAAACCCATAGTGGGGAGAACCTCTGTGTGACGTGGAAAACCCATGGTACATGAAAGGATGAGTACCTTAGTAGGCCACGAGAGGGAGATCCTCTATGTGACACGGCATACCCATGGTGGGGAGCGACTCTGTATGACACGGCAGACCCACAGAACTCAATAGGAGGACTACCTTAGCAGTTAAAGGTTAGTGGGAAGCACCTGTTTGTGACGCGGAAGGACCATTGTACTCTATAGAGGAGGATTTCTCCTACAACAAAGGTGTTCAACATTGTGACTGAGAATGTTACTTGTTACTGTCCCTAGAGAATCCCATGACTGGCTATCAGCTTCCATAGCAATCCTATGTGGGTCAACTTCATAATTCGGTTTCTCAGAGTTGTATACCTGGTGTGAGCTGAGTCTTTACCTTTGTTGTATTCCTTCCTTCTTAGAACAATTGAGGATTGTGTATTTGAGTTGGGCCTTGTGTTTTCTAATGATTCAGATGGGTATACATGACAACTTAGGTATATGTTTGGGCATATACATAATTAGGATTGACAGTTGTTTTCATGCTTCTTGGATTATCATTTATGGATTTTGTGAGACCTTTGAGGGTCTCAGGGTCCCTACTAAGTATCTTTATACTCACCCCTACTCAGGCTATGCCTGCACCTTGTTTTGTTTGGTGCAGACGATGGATAGCGCTAACTGAGGACAATGGTACAAGGACTGGAGGTAGCTCGTAGGTAGAAAATAGATGAGGCATACTACAGAGATGACCATTCGAGAGCTGCACCTACCCTTCAAGTAGGATCCTTGGAGGGTGTTCATAGGATCTGTTTTCAGTTATACTTTTACTTTCCAGTTTACTTGTACTTTTCAGTTTTACTTGTACTTTTCAGTTGGGCTCGTATTCTGGCCCATTTACCTTCTATACACACCCTATTTACTTTATAGTTTACTCTGTACTTAGTTTTGTATGTTTACAGGTTAAAAAGAAAATACCTTCCCATTTTTAGGGAATACACCTTTCGATGCTAGTCTCCAGCCCCTGGCCTATGGAAGGTGGGCTTGGAGTAGTCACGACATGGGCCCCGGGGGACGAGTCGTGACAAATTGGTATTTGAGGAGTTTGGTTCTACCGAAAACTAGGACTCTTATCTTTTCTATGAAGAAATAGTGTTAAATATTATGAGTGTGGTTTTCAGTTCGGGGAGTCCATTGTTGGTACGACAGTTGACATATCCATACACCCAAACCCTGACTTCTGATTTCCGACTTGGTGCATGAAAACACTGATTTTGTATGTGTTTTTGAAAAGTTTTCTTTGTGATCTCTTTGAGTCAGCTCACCAGGTATAAAATTAATGAATGTGGTACAACTATTTCTTTTCTAGATTCCTCCATGTAGACATCCATCCAGGATTCTCGTAAGAGTATATGATGATAGCGCATCGAGTGATGAGGCTTCGATGTAGGGCCCCCCTTAAGGCAGTTGTACCACCGAGTGGTGTACCAATAGCACCACTACCCGTTGGGTAGCTGATGCCACCAGCCCCTGCCGTAGAGGGTGCACACCGCTTGAGCACATTGCACGAGTTCCAACACCAGAGGCAACCGAGGTTCCGGGGTGAGACATATCCACAGGCGGTTGGGGATTGGCTGGAGGCTGTGGTTAGAGTTTTTCAACTATTAGGGACACCAGATGATCTCATGGTGATCCGTGATGCCAGCCTTCTTCTGACAGCAGTGGGTAGATGGTGGAGCATGATGCTCTATGTTTAGGACATGGTAACTCTCCTCTGGGTGGACTTAGAGATCCTTTTCAAGGAAGAGTTCATCCCAGTGACCCTACACACAGTGCATATATAGAAGCTTCTCCACTTACAGTAGGGTAGCATGACTGGGGCTCAGTATTCAGCGAGGTTCACCGACCTCTTGTTCTACTCCACTGACATGGTGTGGGACCCTTTCTTCAGGGCCCATGCCTTTGAGAAGGGGCTCATATGAGATATTAGATCTTCGTTGGTTTCTCTCAGCATCCTGAAGCAGACGGGGTTATTAGAGAAAGCACTATTAGTGTAGAGCTTCCTTGCTGAGCAGTCACTAACAGTAAGACCCACCACCAGACGACATGTGGCCGAGTCATATGTAGTTGGTATCAGACAGATGAAACAGAGGTCCAAGAGGACCAGACCTACAGGCGGATGACTACAGGATACATGTTCAGTGGTGTGGGGACCTCGAGGAAGAGCAGGGCAGGCAAGGATTATGCAGTGTTACTCGTGAAGCGGGTAGGGTCACATAGATCACGACTGCCCAACCTGCCATACCGAAAACCAAAAGACGGTCAAGGGAACGCCGAGGTAGAGACAAAGGTTCGATCGAGGAGGTCCACATGCAGGAGGCAGACGTGGAAGAGGAGTAGGTCATGTAGTAGGTGGTGGGTGACGTTCTGAGATTCTACCACCACCACCACTAGGTGGTCCACCCCGACCACAAAGATCAGGTGGATAGGGGTGAGCTCAGCTCCTAGCAGCTGAGTCTTATGACCCTGATGCTCCAGAGATGATACAAGGTAGGATCTGTGTCTACTCCACCATAGCTACAGTACATATAGACATAGGTACCAATCACTCATTTATTGTCATGGCCCTCATTTGGAGCTCAGAGATTCTGATGGAGCCATTGGATCAATCCTTATGTCTAGAGACTCTTATGGGAGCGGATTTGATGATCACCCACTGGTGTCGGCAGTGTGAGCTTACACTAGGAGGTGAGATCTTTGGCTGGGATCTCCTAGTAGCGGCGTCAAGGTCTTACGACGACATCCTGGGTATGGACTGGTTATCTATAGTCCATGTGCAGATTGACTATATTAGGCCCAAAGTGATGTGTGTCTGCACAGATGGGACTAGTTTTTCCTTCACCAGTAAGAAGGGAACCTTTGCAGTACAGGATGGACTTACATGGAAGAGGGTTCACCTGATCACACATCAATTGTCTAGACTTACCCTCGGAGTGGTTGATGTAGAGAGTCCAAGCTATCATGTGTAGTGGACCGGTACACTGATGTTTTCCCAGACGATGTTCTGGGTCTACATTCTCACAGAGAGTTGGAATTTTATATTGACTTGTATCCTAGGATGACACCGATATCTACACCAGCTTATTGGATGGATCATGCATAGCTTCTACAATTGTGGGTACAGTTGGAGGACTCACAGAGCAAGGGGTTCATTAGGCCCAGTGTTTCTCCTTGGTAATCCCTGATTTTTTTCTCCAAGAAGGCGGATGGGAGTTTGAGACTAGGTGCAGACTATCGGTGACTGAACTAGGTGCTGTGAAGAATAAGTACCCACTACCGAGGATTGATGATCTCTTTGATCTGCTGAAGGAATCATGATGGTTTTCAAAGATAGACCTCAGATCAGGCTATCACCAGCTCAAATTATGATATGAGGATGTGTAGAAGACAACCTTCAGATGTCGGTATGACCATTATGAATTCTTGGTTATGCATTTCAGTGTGACCAATGCCTCAGAAATGTTCATGGGACTCATGAAAAAGATCTTCCAGCTGTACCTCGATTTCTTTGTGGTAGTCTTCATCGACAACATCCTGATATACTCAATGATGGGGGAGGAGCATACCTATCATCCGTAGATAGTTCTGGACACACTTCAAGAGCACCAGCTTTATGGTAAGCTCTCAAAGTTCTAGTTCTGGATCTGAGAGGTTCACATTATAGGACACGTCATCTCTGAGGCTGGAGTTGTGGTGGATCCAGCAAAGATAGAGGTTGGGCTTTCTTGGGAACCACCCAAAAGTGAGATGGAGGGGTGAAGTTTCTTGGGTTTGGCTAGTTACTACTGGAGGTTTGTGCCTATATTTTCTAGAGTTGTGGCACCCATATCAGCATTGGTGAAGAAGGGGCAACCCTTTGTGTGGTCGGAGAGATGCCAAAAAAGTTTTCATGAGCTAAGGTAGAGACTGACAAGTACCCCTATCTTGAGGCTACCAGAGTAAGGCATTGGGTACGTAGTCTACTATGACGCATCAGGGACCGATCTTGGATGTGTACTGATGTAGGATAAAGCAGTGATCACATATTTTTATCAACAGCTGAGACAACATGAGCATAACTACGCTACCCATGACCTGAAATTAGCAGCAATGGTCTTCTACTTGAAGATCTGGTGACATTACTTGATGGGAGAACATTTTACAGTCTAATATGATAAAAAAAAGTCTCAGAAATATCTTCTATCATAAGGTCCTAAACTTGAGATAGAGGCATTGGCTTGAGTTTCTCTAGGACTATGACTTTAAGATAGTCTATACTTCTGGGAAAGGGAACATAGAACAAATGCACTCATCTGGAGGTCTGGTATACAACTGTTGAGTGAAGCAACTGAGTAGTATCTGCTTTGAAGATATCATGTGTGGATCGAGATGGAGAAACTTATCTTCAGTCTCTAATAGTTACTCCCCCACTCCTTCCGTGAGTTAAAGAGGCACAACTTGGGGACACTGACTACGAGGCTCAACGTGCTCAGATATCCACAAGACAAGAACCTAATGGATTTTCTAAAGGTGGGGAGCATGTCATCCTCTTCAGAAGACATACTTTAGTACCCATGGTGCTTCAGGAGGAAGTGTTGACGGAGTTCCATACATCCCCTCTAGCAGTGCAACCAGAAGAGGAGAAGATGTACCAAGACCTCCAGTGTCAGCACTGGTGGCTGAGAATGAAGAAGGCAGTGGCATAGTTTGTCTCTCAGTACCTCACTTGTCAGCAAGTGAAGGAAGAGCATCTAGTTCTAATAGGTTTAGCTCAGCCATTAGAAGTGCCAGAGTGGAAGAGGGATAGAATTTCCATGGACTTCATGATAGGACTTCCACACATGTCCATGAGTCATGATTCTCTATGGCTGATCGTTTACCGACTCCCCAAGCCAGAACACTTCTTAACTATTAGAGAGTAGGATTCAGTTGAGGTATTAGGATGCCTCTACATATATAATATTGTACAGATTCATGGAGTGAAATCTACGATTGTCTCCGATCAGGATGCACAATTTATTTCCCAGCTATAGAAGGGGTTTCAAGAAGCATTTGGGACACAACTTCGGTTGAGCACTGCCTTCCAACCTCAGATGGATGGACAGATAGAGCAGACCATTCTAACCCTCTAGGACTTGTTGCATGCTTGCATCCTTGATTTTGGAAGTAGGTGGTAGGATCACTTGCCTTTGGTGGAGTTCGCGTACAACAACATTTATCACTCCACTATCAGTATGGAACTATTCGAGGCATTGTACGGGTGACCTTGCAGATCACCACTATGCTGGAATGACCCAGGGGAGTCAACACTCGTGGTACTAGAGATGGTACGGGCTACCATGGAGAAGGTGCAGATCATCTAGGAAAGGGTGATGACTGCAGAGAGTAGGCAGAAGTCCTATACTGACATGAGACGAAGAACTCTTCAGTTTGAGGATGATGACCATGTCTTTCTATAGGTCTCACCTCGAGGAGGGTTGCAGAGATTTGGCTTAGGCAGCAAGTTATCTATAAGCTTCATCAGACCCTTTTAGGTCCTCAATAGAGTTGTCAAGGCGGTTTACCACATATCTCTTCCACCTCAGTTGCACTGGGTGCACGATGTCTTCCATGTATCCCATCTGAGGATATACGTGCACGACCCTTCACACATCATTCATTGGGGTGGGCTAGAAATCGATGATGGCGCGACATTTTTTGAGGTTATAGTAGATATTGAGGATTGACTGGATCAGGTCCTTCATGGGATTTCAATACCACTTTTTTGCATTCGTTGGTAGTACAAAAACCTCCAAGAGAGCACATGGGAGAGGGAGGCTCAGACTAGGCTCAGTACCCCCACTTGTTTCCCAAGTTTTTGTTGTGGATTTTAAGGACGCAAATCACTGAGGTGGGGAGGATGTAAAGACCCAGATTTTTTCATGTATTTTTTTAATTATATGGAATATTACAAGTCCATGAAAATTGATGGTGTGTGATTCAAAGGCCTAGAGTTCCCAGAATGAATTTATGAACTTAATTTAGGTATGTTCAGTAAACGTGCGAGTGGGATTCTCTAACATTGAAATCTGTGCTTGGGATTGAAATATGAGGGCACCGTTGAACTCATAGCGATGATATTCACCAAAAGAGACCTTCAACTCGACCGCAATAGGTCAAGGGTATAAGATGGGTTTTCATCTTTTTGTGGGAGAATAAAAATAAAATAATATAAAACAAATTTTATTTTATTATGTTTGAAACCTATTTTTTAATTTATGGTGGTGGGGACCACCTGAACCCTTCTTTAATGCGGGGAAAACCCTTGGGATCCTTCTAATTTATTGTGCCAATTTGTTGTGTCAATTTATTGTGCCAATTTAATGTTCCAAATTTGATGTGCCAACATTAATCCTTAACTCATTAAATTGGCACCACACCTCTCGCGAGAGAATCATTGGAAAAAGAGGAGAGCTTTAAGGAGTTTTAAAGAACATTCTCCAATGAAGAACCACCCCCAACGAAGAACGAGGAACCGACGCCAAGCCCGAATTAGAAGCGTCTTGTGGAAGCGATGAACGCCGACATCACCATCTCATTGACTTCATCTTCTTCCTTGCAACATCTCTTATGGGTGAGGGGTTTTATTTATGTATGAATTTACTTTATTGATTCTTCATATCCTAAATTCATGATGATGATGGCCAAATGAACATGGACATCGTCCCGCACATAAACCTTGCTTCACTTTCTTTTTATTCTTCACACGTTCTTCATGCATTCTTCAACGACTAATATTTATTGACCCTAGAAACATGGAGTTTTGATGAGTGTGATATATTGACACAGATCCTTCAACACAAGGATCACGAATATGCAATCGTTTAATTTTTCGAGCTTAGAAATAAGCCGCAGTGGCTCGTGGAAGAAGGCGGTGGTCGGCACCCGGCTGACCGTGAGGAAGGGAGGGTGGCACGCGTCCGCGCCATCGGTTGATGAGGAGGTCATGGCCCATCTTCCGTGGCAGGGCAGGGTGGAGGCCGGAAATTGGCTGGCCTTGTGGTATAGTGGCGGCGCATGTCTGCGCCACCAGTAGAGCTGGGGGGCCGCGGTCGCTTGGCCGCGGCGGAGGCCGAAGGGCGGCCGGCCGTGGTGGAGCAACGACGTGTGACTAATCCGCTAGGAGAAATATCTATCAGCCTTCCTGCCAACCATGCCATACCGGGTGGGACACCTCTGGTGGGTCTCGTGTGCCACCCAGTCGAATGGTCTGATGGACTGTTCGAGAATACTGGAAAGGGGGGGGGGGTCCTCCCCCTTCGGCACCTGCTCGGGCGAACCACGCGCCCAGCGGGCCGCGCCACAGCGGGCCACACCACAGTGGGCCACGCCAGTAGGTTGGGCCAGGCCGTCCCTTAATAGGTTGGACCAAACCACGACCCAATAGTCCAAGCTAAACCACGACCCAGTGGGCCAGTCTCATCGAGGCCCAGGCCATCCAAACCCAGTTTCCTTTTTTGTCCATAACTTGTGATCCATATGTCAGTTTGATGAACCGTCAGTGGAACCAGAATCCTTGCATCAAGAAGGTCCTTTTAGTATACTCCACTTGAGTTTTGGATAATGTTGGAGTATGTCCGGGTTGGATCTGATCCCAAATCCAACCGGGCCCACGGAGCGGAAACGCTAATAACTTACATACCTGGCGTCTGATTGATGGGCCATCTGTTGCATTGGGTCCATCGTGGCATGACGGACCTTTGGGATAATTTTTAGTGGAACTTAGGGGTGTTTTAGATATGAAATATTTCTTGGGGAGTGGTTCTACTAAGCGCGATACGTATGGAACCCTACAACTGGCTGAGACTTCAAGACTGCTGACCGTTTCGACTCAGAGTGACTCGATAGGCCTAGTGGGTAGCTTATATGTGGGATACTGCAGACCCATGTTCGAGAGTGCCTCTATTTTATGTGGTAGGCCCATGATACTTGATAGGAGGAGTACCTCAGTAGGCCACGAGGGGGAGCGCTTCTATGTGACGCGATAGACCCATGGTGGGGAGTGCCTTTATGTGACACTGCAGACCCACGGTACTCGATAGGAGGAGTACCTTAGCAGTCTAAGGATAGTTGGAAGTGCCTCTGTGTTATGCAGAAGGCCCACAGTACTCAATATAGGAGTAGTCCTCCAGCATCTGAGGTGTTCGACTTTGTGACTGGGAATGTTACTTGTTACTGTCCCTAGAGAATCATGTGGCTGGATATCATCTTCCATAGCGATCCTGTGGGGGTCCGATTCATAATTTTGTTTCTCGGAGTTGTATACCCAGTGTGAGCTAAGTATTTACCTTTGTGGTATTATTTCCTTCATGGAACAGTTTATCCTTGGGCTTTTGGTTGGGCCTTGTGTTTCCTCGTGATTAAGATGGGTATACATGACAACTTAAGTATATATATGGGCATATATCTAAGTATGGTTGACAACTGTTTTCATGATTCATGGATTATCCTTTATAGATTTTTTGAGGCCTTAGAGGGTCTCAGGGTCCCTAATGAGTATCTTTATACTCACCCCTGCACAGGCTACGCCCGCACCTTGTTGTGTTTGGTGCATACGAAAGACAACGCTAACTGAGGATGAGGGTACCAGGACGGGATATAGCTTAGAAGTGGACAATAGAAAAGGCATGCAATAGAGACATCTGTTTGAGATCTATACCTACCCTTCAGGTAGGATCCTTGGTGGGTGTTCACAGGAGCTATTTTTAGTTATACTTTCACTTTTCAGTTTACTTAATTTTCAGTTTTACTGGTACGTTTTAGTTGAGCTTTTATTCTGGCCCCTTTACTTTCTGTACACACCATTTTTTACTTTATAGTTTACTCTGTGCTTAGTTTTCTAGGTTTACAGGTTAAAAAGGCAATGTATTCCCACTTTGAGGGAATATGCCTTTAGGTCCTAGTCGCCAGCCCCTGGCCTATGGAAGGAGAGCTTGGGGTAGTCATGACACGGGCCTCGGGGGACAGGTCATGATATGCTTATCTTCTATCAAAACCCCTCCTAGGTTGATACCTAATTTGTCACAGTAAGCATTGTATCTTTTGGTCATATTTGGACGAATCTGGATTGACACTGAATTCAATATCTTCTTCAAATCCTAGAAGATGATTTCAAAATCCTCAGACTGTATGAATTACACACCCCTTTTAGTCATACCGATAATAGGTTATGCATGGCCTAATAAATCCTTGATGAAGCATCTATAATATCCTGGTATCATGAAGAAAATCCATACATCAAAGATGTTGTTGGGATACTCCCTGGAAACTATAACTCTCACTTTCTACGAGTCTACTGAAACTCATGAATACAAGATGACATGACCTAGGAAGTGTACTTTTTTAATCTAGAAGTGGAATTTGTTGATCTTATAATAAATTTGATACTCCCTTAGTGTATTCATCATGATCTCAAGATAGTTGGCATAGTTGTGTCGAGACTGTGAATACACTAAGATTTCATCCAAAAAGAATACGATGAATAAATCCAGATATGGTTGGAAAACCCAATTCATTATAGCAATGAAAATCTTAGGTACATTCACGAGACCAAACAACATGAACATGTATTCTTATAGAACATATATACTCCTAAAAGTTATGTGAGATTTGTATGATGGCCTGACATGCACCTAATGATAGTCCAAACTCTAGTCAATCTTTAAAAGAACTTTCAATCCTTAGTGCTAATAAAATAAGTCATTTATTCAATGCAATGAATTAAAATTCTATACCATAATTTAGTTCAAATGATGGTAATCCATGGAAATATTGATTCTTTCATCCTCCTTTTTGAAAAAAAGGACCAGTGAACCCCAAAGATATGTGATGGGGAATATTAAGCCTTTGGACTCCAGATCCACTAACTATTTCTTGACCTCCAGAAGATCAATAGGTTACATCCTTGTAGGAGTAATGGACACTGGTGATGATACTAGAACTAGATCAATGGTGAATTATACCTCTCAAATTGGAGGTAGTCCATAAAATCCATTAGGGAAGAAATCCTAGAAATGATCCACTATAGGAACGAAAGAAGTAGGTAATAATCCTTAATCATCCAGGAAAAGGCTATCCGTATAATCTATCACACTACCCAACCTTTACTGCTCAAGTCCCACTCGAGTCGAATGAACTACCCATTCTCCCTTATATACATACATACCTCCCTCGGGTGATGTAAACATCACCCTCCAATGATATAAAACAATATGGGATCAATAGGGAACTAACTAGTCCATCCCAATGATTACAAAAAAACCTATCAAGTCAATGATGAAAAGATTCCACATGAAAAGACATCTTCCTCAATGGGAAAATCCTTAAAACGGAATATTCTCTTAGATCAAATAAATAATATGGTATTGATAATCATCATTCCATATAAGTGTTCTATATTTAGGACAAGACTCTCTAGGATCATCTCAAACATAAAGCAACGTGATGCTCTTATGTCAAATAAAGTATAAACTTATGTGGAGGCTACTAGAATAGTACCACATACAGTAGAAGTTCATATACTATGCTTCTATGGCATAAGTTGAACTATATATAACTAGAATGTACCACAACCCTAGTTCACATCTTGACTACCCTATGAAATCATGCTCTACTGACACTAAGAATCATGAGTCGTGCTATCTCTACCATGACCACCACCTCAACTGATGTAGCTAGTGGTATTCTAGTTTTCTACCTAACAATATACTATATGCCCCACTTCAAAACATGGGATAGGAGTATATCCCCACTTTTTAGAAACTGATGAGAAATTACTATAGAAATTATACATATGGATCAACCTATCATGTCCTCTACATTCCATTAGATCCCGTAAACACTAGGGTTTTGTATATCATGGATTTCCACACTAGCGACTGATAATAAAGTTTTCATCCTAAGCTACCTGACTGTTGTTACCCCCGCATGAAGCATTGGAGAGATGCTTGATTCCACTATAAGAACTACTGGAAGGTCTATGTGTTGAACCATGATAGTTACCACCATCATCTTACCTAATATTTCTCTCATTGATAATAGCCTAGTTGACTATCTCCGAAATAGTTTTTATCCCAAAACCATTGACTTGTGATCAGATGGCATATCCCATCCCATTATCAAATAGACTTGTGGTTATATGATAATTAACAAATAGAGTGTACACAAACCACTATATCTTAGTAATGAGAAAATAATAATCTATGATAGACATAGATCATATCTATAGGTTCATAAATTCTCTATCCTGGTCAGCCTCAAAATTGTCGAAAGAAATAGTCATAAAATATCATATAGAAATATGACCAGACCATATCGAAATGTCATTATGCCTAGGTAATAACATCTCACCCTCTCTTTAAAGAATATCATATCATATAATCTGCAAGCTTGACCCTCCACTTTGGATGCATCTTCATATAGTCAAAGATAGAAATAATGGCCTCCTTCATGACTCGGAAACATGTGGTCTGCCATCCCCTAAAAATATGAGAAGATGCTACTACTAGAACTCTTGAGTCAACTCTTCCATAGTCAGGGAAGGTCAAGAAATTCCTTTCATTTTTATCAACATGTGGAAGAAACCCCCTTAGAAATTTGTATAGGCACTCATATTAGGAACCATAAGAGGTTCCATAGGCATCTTTATTGGTGGAAACACTGGTGGCCTAGGTTCCACCACCTCCATTGAATGGTTTTCACTATCTTTAGGGAATACAACTATATGACTTCATGGAAGCATGATACTGCAATTCCCAATGAATGTGTCATAAAGAAATTTAACATTTTAAGGATAGAAGTTAGATAACAAGGATAGGTACATTGCCTTCCTATGAATAGATCACACCTCTTTTGCAGAAATGAAATTCGGGTATAGGTTGTAAGGAGAGGCCATAATAGGACATATGATCATAATAGACACTCCCATGTACCCACTATTGAGGTTGGGTCTGGTTCTAGGTCATCTATCACACATATAAGATAATAATTTCAATTTAAAAGTTATATAATTTTAAATTTATTCTAATTTATGTATTAAATTCTCTTTAAATGGTTGAATTATATAGATCACCATTTCCAATATATAAGGGCCCATAATCCTTCTAAATCATAATTTTGAATCCAATTAATCCTAATAATAAAACTTTCCAGCCCATGTGACCAATGGTCCATGGATCAACGTTGAATAACTGAATATTCATGGTGCCTAGTTTAACATATGTAGGAAAACACTTTTAGGTTAAGGTAGAAACTTTGAGTTCCAATTACATTTTCTCACTCCTGAAATAAATGTAATCACATATCAATATATAATAATTATGAACCATTTATGTGATAGGAAATATTATTTTGGATGTTAATTTGGCATGGAATAATTCATGTCATATAAGTCCTATCGTGCCTATAATGATGCATGTAATAAATTCCCTCATTTCATCAGGTTCAAGTAAAATAAATACCATTACATTAACACCAACAATAATAACATCATAAAACATTTGTGTCACCCATCGGTGAGGTCATATCAGATTTAACAGTCATAATCAATAACAAAAAAATCCCATCCCCAGAAATTTGGGTTTCCACTATATGTGGGTTAGTTATACCAAATAATAGGCTCATTACCAAATTCCATAATCTCTTAGTCTTCTTTCGAATTCCTAAACAATAATACAAAAGGAAAAGAAGGCTTTAATACTATTTTGTGACATCCCAACCCAAGATCCACTTAACCCATGCTCTGAGCCAGTGGGTCACATGGCCCCAATCATGCTTATTCATAATCTAGAGGCTTATAACTAGTATTGATGGTATAAGGTGGTACGGTGGTGAGACTATACCTTCATATCATAGTAGAACAGTAGATAATAAATTTCAATAGACCACAATATAAGCATATATAATAAAAAACTATAACCACCGGTACAGTTACCAAAAATAGTAGAAATAATAATACAAAAAATATAATAAATAGTTAAGGAAGAATAAATTCTATGAAACTGAATAATATTACAAAAATTCAAAGGTTGATTCAAATAGATGATGATTCCATGGAATGATGATATAAAAAGGGAAATGGGGAAAAGGAAAAAACAACATGCTATATAAAAATATAAAAGGTTTCTCAATTTTAATCTCAAGAATACGCTCAGTCCTCTACTCCCATGCTCCATGATATAAGTAAAACATATCAAATATCTATAACATTTCACTTTCCCATATCCATACCTACACAAAAGTAATCTACTCAGGTAGTAATAGTGACCCAAATAGGGTGTAAGATAAAATATCAGTATAACAACACTAATTGTGCCTATAATTACTCCAAGAAGTGTACATAAAAACAAGAGTGTGTAGGTAATTATGAATAATAAACAATTCTAACCAAATAAATACTAGCTAGCTCAAGTTCCCAAAGGACACCTGGTGAGCTCTGTATAATCCAGCATAGTCCAAAATGAGTCTGATTAGTAACTGTATTTATATACATTGTATATTTTTATATTTTATCAATATATATTCACTATGTATGTGTGGACGTATGTATAAATATACCTTGATACTAGGTTATTTAAGGACTTAGGTGTAACTCAGACATCCATAACTAGCCTAAACAAGACATAGACTTCAAAAGAGGGTACATGCCCCTCAATCTCATCATGAATGTGAGACATCATACTCATCACTTGTTATAAGTAGGGTTATATTTAATTAACAACACTCTAAATGGAGGAATTTGGAATGTTATACCCATATCCCAGATAATAAGATAATAGAGACAAACATCATGCCCAACACCCGATGTAAGGGAGAGTGAAACATCATGCTCAATAAGTCCCTTAACCATCATTCCACATATAATATCAATGGTGTAATCCTAATAATATAATAAATTGAGGAATATCCTCATAATAATTATAATCATAAATCCAAATATATGGATGGGTGTCACAATTAATATAATAATTTCAATAAGCATGAATCAATAAGCACGTTCTTTCAACCAATTAAAATTTATCCAATTAATCTATTTATTTTTTTAAGAAAGGAAATCCATCATGAATCAACTCATTCATTATAAGAAATCTATTTCATTAACCAAGGCATGGAAATTCTATATCGGGATAATACTATCACTTATAAGGTGCTTTGGAAACTAAGTAATTATATATTTAAGTGGTAAAAACCATTTACAATCCAAGATGAACACTTAGAAGGTGTTCAAGTTATTTAATCATTTAAATAATAAGGGTAATTTCATGTTGGAACACCGAAGGTATGACTATGATCGAGGTTTCCATCCTCTAATTATCTATCATGGCTCAATGGGAGTGTAATAACATGTGTAAAATTATTTATAACCAATAACTAATTTTAAGGAAACATGTAGAAATGGATATAAAACAACACAAAAACATGCCTATAAGAACATCATAACTTTTAGGAATAATGTCTAGACCACCTACCTTAAGGTTTTTGATGACTCTTCATCTGATATATGCTTTAGATTCAAAATAGTTTGGACGAAAAATGAATAACATTCCAACACCCTTAAAATAGAGTGAATGGGATCATACCTAAATAGCACAATGGATATGAAGAGAAAACATGAGAGGAAGTAAAAGGATTATAGAAAATACCTCTAGACATCAAATTCTTCTAATGTATCATGATTTAGAATCCAGATCAAAGAGTTATCAAAATAACTATATTAGGCCTTGGGAGAATCCATAAGGGATGAATAGAGCTCCATTTTCTAGAAATAAAGAGAATAGAAAGGGGTTTTGGATTTTTAAATCGTTAAGAGAAATATAGTAATTTCATTCTTAAAATAGGGGACACATGATTTGGAAATATGATTTGGACAAACCATTAAAAAATTGTGCTCTCTTCACTATCTAAAGAGGGACCCCTCATGGTTAAGGCACATGATTTCCCTAATCGTGTGAACACCCATAGCTTGGATGTAAGCAGTTTTTTCATGTCCATTCACCTAGGGCGACATAGTAATGAACAAACCATGAAACCTACCATGTTTTCCCTTTTTCAAGAACATTGGGCTCTGAACAAGCCTCAGATGCTCTAGGGACCTTCCTTAGTCCATATTGTATGTTTATCATGATTAAAAAAAGGATTAAAATTTAAAAAAAATTATACACACCTTCAAGAAAATACGGGTCATTACAGTTGGTTCAAAAGTTTGTTTCCTAAACATGATATAGATATGTTTTTTCAAATGTTTGGTATGAGAACATTGTGTGAATGTGATGGTAGTATATTTGTTCAGAATTTTTTGTGTGAACATGATTTGATTGGCTTGCTTAATAATATTTTCTATGCTTGTGATTATTACATAATTCCTTTTTATGTTATGTTTTTATGACATTCTATATTTCTATATGCCTATGATTATGTCCCTTATATTGTGTTTATTTCCCCAAACTATTTTCCCAATGTATATGTTTGTTAATTTGAGATTACATGTCTTTCTATCATGACTTCTAGAAAACTCTTATTATTCCATGTTGTTTTTAATAAGATATTTATCTCATGTCCATGTTTTCTTGTATACATATAATACAACCCTTTATGACATATTGATAAGTTTTACCTTACTAATAATTTTTTCTCACACCATTCTTATATTTATATTATCATTTTATAAATATAAGTATACCTTATGATAATTTTAGAAGGTAGTCTATTATGTCTCAATTATTGGTAAATATTTACAAGTATCATAAAATAACATTCTTATGTAGATGATAATCAAAGATATTAAACCTTTAATTCTTGGGATTATGCGTTTATTTACGAGATGTATTTTTTAACTTATGGAAAATATATAAAATAAATATATGTTTAGGTTGGATCATCTCACCTTGTATCAAATATAGAGACTAAACAAAGTGTATTTATTATAGGAACTATGCATATGGGTATAGGGTAACTCAGTAATTAGGAAACATTTTCTCCAATCATCCATAGTGGGATCAATAGAACCACTTATAGAGGCATATCATTCATATTTCTCCCTCCTTTTACTACTATATTCTTTAATGTGGCCTTTTTCTCTAAAATTTCAATACATGGGTTAACAATCAGTTTAACTACACCTATTTCAGATCCTATTTCCTTCTCTCTTTTGGTTAATTTTACAAACAACGGTACTTCCTCTCCATTACACATTAAATACATTTCTAGAAGTATCCTGAATATTTTTTCTATGAATATCCTCATGGAAGATCATGTTTAGAACATATATGAACTTTATGTCATCCTTTTTTCTATAGTTACTCATAGAAATCACCATCACATCACATGATTTCAAGAGAGAATAGAGTAATAATAGTGCCCAAAATGGGTCTCCAAATGTTAGATTCACCAAATCTAACTAACATCAAATGATGTCAAAGTTGATTATGTGATCAGTAGTGGATAATCCTTCTAAAACTCAAATTCTAAAAAATATTCATATAAAGAATAGTTTATTCATTATTGTGTTATTTTCATACATATTTGGGAGGTTCATCATGTGTTCTGATGATTTCTTCATTTTTAGGTGTTGTACCCCACATTTTGGAAAAGTGAAATCCACATTAACTTGAGTGAATTCTTATATATCATCTTCCATTATTTTTATTTCTTCACATCAGGCATGGATTCAATCAATAGAAGATTAAGGTCCATCTTTAGAAGGAAATACCCCATTTACATCTTTAAAAACCCAAAATACATTCTGTATAACTTATTCACCAAGGATTTACTCTCATATGATGACATCCCTATAGAACTCGTTAACTCAACATAATTATGGGAAACATAATATGAGATATCAGGAACTATAAATTATTATTCTCCTTCAAGGAAAAGGGTAAAATTATGCTGTTAAACCGAGCTCTAAAACACCTTCTCTAGGGATTTATCCTCTAGAATCACTCTAATTTTTTGAGTTCATATCCCACTTGTTGAGTCCATGGGAACCATTTGATAAAACCACAAAACGATACTCCACCATAAGATCAATTATTTAAGAAAAATATTTTTAATGAACCCCACACTAAAAAATTTGAAACTCATAAGAAAACAACACCTTGGACACCACACCGCAATGTAAATCCACTAGATTATGAAAACAAGAACTAATAGATGAAATGATTAAAATAATATTAAGGAATAATAATAATAAAGATTTTGTGGTTTTCTCTTACACCCAAATCCATTGGAGGATAGAAATTTACTATATTTAAGTAAAAAAGGATGATTACAATGATTATTCCACTTGATGGTCCATCAAAAAGTGAAAACTCACTCTTTAAATAGATTAATTCATCTAGAGATTTTGGTCATCCGTAACATCTAACAATATTGGGTTTCCAACCAATTTATTTGGACTTCATGAACAAGCATTCATGTAGTCAAGGATTCCCACCAGCTCAATAGGCTATGATAGTGAACTACTCCACTTTATATGATTTTTCTTAATATGGATTCTAGTATATCATCCAATGATTTAAACTTATGGTGTTCTATTACATTATACCCTCTAGATACTGTAGTGTGTATCAAATAGTAAAATGACTCCCTATCACTGCCACTCTATCTCCCCTCCAATCATTATAAGTAAGGAAACCAATTTTTTCTCTTTCTATTGTTCCTAGTTTTCTTCACTATAAAATTGAGATCAAACCTTCCAACAACTGTATCCACCAGTTGTATCATACGAAACAATAAATTTTTGTATGATCCCATATCAAATACATTTTGTGACCATGGGACATGGTGTATTGTAATAACATAGAGATAACTGATTAATTCTTAATTCACTAATTACAAAATGATCAGGTCATTGAAAACAAAACATATCAATCACCTTTATGGATGGTCACATCAAATTCTCTTCACTTGAATAGACAAACACATCATATATACTATCTTGGTAGGGTTGTACATGTCACAGAGTGACCCATGATACCCATCAACTAGGAACTCGATACAACCCATGGTAAGGCCAAAGGGGAATTATTGATCCCCAAGGGTTAGAAACTAGTGCTCATTAATCAGTACACATTTCATGGGATTGTTTTAATTATAAATCGATCAAAGTGGGTCATAACTGAGAACCTACACGACCTCTCCAATATTTATAGATTCATGCACTATAGTAAATAGAAAAAAATAACTCATAAAAAAATAAAAAAATCATAAATAAAAACTTAAATAAATAATAAAAGGCACATATTCCAATATAATGAATCACCAATAACATGAATAATAAGTGGTTTCAAGCATACATATACAAATGGAATAGGATGTGAATTGGAATTAGGAATATATGAATATAAGTCTACAAAACCTAAACTAAAAATGAATTAAAATCAATTACCCATCTCCATGTGACATGAGGGTTCACTTTCAACATGTCACCACCTCCATCCTAATCTTTGTTGACCAGAATACTCATCACCTCCAAGTGACACATTTCCTTTACCCATATCTTTGAAAGAAAGGTCTACATACAATTAAGGAATATGTGTAGGATGTGATGAAAACTACCCCATTAGTATCTCACCAATAATTTCATGGGAAACCTTTTATAGAAAAATCCAATTAGGATAGTTTTAAAATAAATCATATGAAAATACTATTTTGACATTTTCAAGGGATGTATAATGTAAAATCTCTTTAAACACTTTTAAATAAGAATGAAAAGGGGATTCAAATAAATAATTCAAATACATTACCATTGTGAAGCCCTAAGGTAACTAAATTTATGGAAACCTAAGATCCTTGTAATATCTAAGTGATTAAACCAATCATATATAGTCCTGTGCATGAAACATTGGGGAGAACTACACTAATTCATTATGGTAAACCACCTCTGTATCATAGTTTTTTTATTTAGTGTGTCACTATCCAAGGCTAGGTAGGGTGTGTAATTACTATAAGTACTTATCTTAGTCTTCCCACATATGAACCTAAGTTCCCATTTGTTATACCCTTTTTAAAGAATTATAATTTCCTTATTTAAAACAATTTCTATTCAAAGAGGAATTTTATCATACACAAAGTGGGAAGCCCATATTCATTTATACAAAACATGATTTTCAAAAACACCTTAAATTCTCATATCAAAAGAGAATAATTTAAAATAACTATAAACTATATAATCAGACCTAAAAGATCATATATCATTATTTAAGACAATTTAAAATATTATTTGAAAACATGCAATTGTGTACAGTTTGTTAAGAAATGGAACTCATTAAGCCATCTACCTCCATCAATGAAATTCTTTTCCAATGATTTAAATTAATAATCATTGAAGAATGGAGTGCCTTAGATATAAATAGAAATCCTTATACATTGAATCCATTATAATTATAATTGGTTACAATAAACATTAGGCTTCCATGCCTATATGTAAGGATAAAAACAATGAGAAGTGGGATAATATAACCAAAAAGGGATAAGGGATACACATATTTATTGATTTCTTGAAGAAAAAATGTGGAAATATAGTATAAATTTAGCCCAAAGGATGATATAGAGGATATCCTCACATGAGTTACTTGGGATATTGGAATGTGAGACGAAAGAGGGAATAAATGGGTTAAAATAATTAAGGGAAAATGAATTTAATTTTTAAAAAACATAGGAAGAAAAAGTCGAGATATAAATCGCCCTTTCAAGAAAAAATCCACCACCTAGAAAGACATCCCCTTAAGCCTGGTTTGATTCATAGAATGACCTCACCTAGTCATTACATGGAATAACACCCATAAAAATACTCCTAACAACCTTTTTGATTCACCATATGACCTCCCTTGTTAACAGTGAGCCTAAATCTTAGAAAAATGGCCCATCTACCTAAGTTGAGTCATGAAAAGACCAAAATATAGTCTAAAACTGCATTTTACCCAAAAATACCAAAAAATATATAAAATAACGAAATAAAGTAAAACTAACAAGGTTGATGGAAAGTAAGACTTTCATACCTAAAAAATGACACCATTGGTGGGAAAATACTTCCCTTAATATCACTTTATACCCTAAAAAATATCTTAAAGATGGATGATCAAGAAATATGTGAGACCATTGCTACCTTATAAAATACTTCCACTCCCAAATATCATGAAAATTTCTCCTATATTTTTATAACATGAAAAAATAGTTGTTAATCATATAAATACAAAATTTTTGGAATCATTGTTTTAATGATCAAACAATCATGTATATTATGATATTAATTATTTTTATGTTTTGTGATAGCATTTTATATAATAAGACTGATTAGAAAGAAATTTGGTAAAGTATGGAAAAGACTCACCGCTAAGTATGAGACATCGCTAACAAAGTCTCACTAGAAATAAAGTCTCACCTCTAAGCATGAGACACCTCCAGTTAAGTCTCACCACAAATTATGAGACATTACAAGTGAAGTATCATCACCATAGATATCTCACCATCATAAAAGTCTCACCATAACCATGAGACACTTTCTAGGAGTATTACAACTAGGATCTATAATCATCTAGGTACTGGGATGACTCACTGTTAGCAAAAGTTGTAAGTTGCCAGTCAGGAAGATTGTATCACTGAGAGGGGGAGGGGTGAATCAGTGATACATTTAATGTTATGATTCTTTTCAATTGAAACAACCTTCACCTCCTGTTAAAGATTATATTCCCTATTGAAAACAATTCAACCACATATCCACAGGAACATAGTTATTTACATGGTTTACAATTCAATAAGAATAGATACATCATTGGTAAGGTATAAAAATGATCCAATACTAAAAACCCACTATAAAACAATACCTAGATTAAAATGAGTATGATATACCATTTCACTCATGTAGTACTTCAAAGACAATCCAAAAGTAAGGGCGACCCTCTTAGCAAAAATAGGGTATCAAAAAATTTATGTAACAACTCATGTTACCTATGATTCTTTTCAATTCCACAAATGTATTAAATTGAAAACACTTCTTTAATTTCTTACCAAGAATAAGGTAATAACTTCCTTGACTTTTTAAGGAAAAAACCAAGTCTAATTTTTCCTGTAGGTTTTTCCTAGTCCAATTTCTCTATGTAAGATTACGCTCGATAATATTCTTACTGGTATGATTATCTCTGATATGATTCTCCCCAGTACGAAAAATATAAATTTGATATAATACAGTAGAGATGAATTGACACCACTTCTATTATAAGTATAGAGGACTCTATATGATTCCCCTTGTACAATTATTTCTATGTCTAGAAATATCAATATGAAAATCCCAAATATAATTATCCATTCTAATATAATGATCATCCGAATACAATCGACAAGCCGAGTACGGTAATTAGTTATGTATGATAATCACTGAGTAAGTTGATTAGATGAATAAAAATTTGCTATCTTATCTCTTATCCTTTCACTTCAATCTGTCAAAATTACATTCTCACTCTTAAACTTAGAGATTCTCTCTCATGAACATTAAACCGGTCATCAGAAAAGTACAACATACTTTTCACCTTTTATAGGTAGCCCTCGAGTAGCATTTACAAGAATACCAAAAATCATTACGCTTAATAAAATTCACCCTAATCTAATTTTCCCCTAAATTATTGGGTGTATTTTGACTTTATCAACTCTTCTCAAATCTTCTTAATTCTTCTAAAATATTCACTTCTTTTTTAGCCTTTTTATTAAATTTTTATTCTAACTTCAATTCATGAGCTTGGTTTTCTGAAACTAATTTCTTCAATACAAATCTCAATTTCAATTGAATATATAAATTTATGAAGAAATGGATACCACTATAAATCCAACACAATATTTCATTTGAATGTTGAGCTCCCCCTTGACAGTAGATTCAGCAAACTCCACTTTCCAACCACTTTCACTTCTTTAATTATTCTCTTGATCCAGTTGGAAATATAAAATAATTAAACTTTGATACAATGGATCTTGAACTAATTGAAATCTACAATGTAATTAAACCAGTTTTGAAATGGTTGACTAATTTTCTATCTCATTCTTTTCTTTTCCTTTCACTCATCAGTCTCAAGAAATTTCTTCTTTCACAAACCTTTGTGTGTATCATGACTTTCTTCCTGAAATTAAATTCATTTGGGAATAGATTCAACATCGTAACTTTCACATTAATCCAGATTCCTACTTTCCTTTATATCCTGATTATAATTTTCCAGAGTACAATCTTTATGAATATGATATACTAGGTATGATCATTATGGGTATGATCATTCTGGGTACGATCATTCTGAGTAAGATCATTCTGAAAACATTCGAAAACATCACTTTCACTCCCCCTTTATTTTATCAAGATGTCATCATATGTTTCTCACTTACTAATTATTTATGAGAATTACCAAACATCAAATCATCGTCACAATTATTTTATCATAATCATAGGGACGCTGATTCTCCATCAAAATAACCACTTATTTTACACCAAATTCAAAGTGAACCCAATGAACATTTACTTCTAGCAAGATACGTTCTACATGCGACTGATTATCTCATTGAAGATAATGACAAATTCCTCATTATGATCTCTATGTACGCTAGACCCGAGGTGAGTCTGAGTAGAACCTTTTCTTCGAAATATCTTTTTCCCATTATTATAGAAAAAGTGATTCTAATTCTTTTGAAAACAACCATCAATACAATTTTCACCAAATATAAATTGAGGTTATTTTTTCTTCAAAAAACATTCCTTGACAACAAAAGACTACATTTGAAATTAAACACCTTCCTCTTCAGCTTAGTCCTAACAATCTACCCTTTGGAATTTTTTTCAACCATGTTTTATAAATCACTAAACTTTGTATCCTAAATCAATGGATTACTAATGAATAATTCTAAGCCTATGTGAGGTAACTAATTGTAGAAAAAAATATTCATTGAAAGAAAAACCATGTCATCCAAAATTAGTAATTATGACACCCTTTTTCTTTTTTCCTTCATCATCTCTTCTTTAACCACATATTTTCTTTATCTTGCTTGGAATACAAAACAATTTATCTTCCTATAACCAATCCAATAAATAGTTAGAATAATTCAATTTAATAATAATACTAAATTGAAATCTTATACACAACTCCCCCATTAACATTCTAAAGGATTGATTTATTATACAATTCTTTCCCATTGAAATACAATCCAAAGGTAATAAGAGATAGGGGATAGAAACACATAACCCAAACTTGAAGAGAATGAGGTTGGACATCCTTGTTCAACCTCAATTTGGAGAATTATTCCTTGGTAATGGTTTTGTGAATATGTTAGTAACCTGTTATGATGTGGGAACATACTCCAACTTCAATTCATTCTCCTCCACATGCTCTTTAATGAAATGATATTTTATATCTCTATGTTTTGAATGGTAATATTGAAAAATATTCTTGGTGATATTGATTGTTCTTTGATCATCACAATAAAATATCA
This sequence comes from Viscum album, assembly GCA_963277665.1. Lineage (NCBI taxonomy): Eukaryota > Viridiplantae > Streptophyta > Magnoliopsida > Santalales > Viscaceae > Viscum > Viscum album. Next base: position 338,636,639 of record OY728126.1, read on the forward strand.
AGGGTTACTTCTCTTAAATAAATAATTATTCTAATTGAGTGTTCATCCACATAGGTTGTGTAGTGGAATGAGTGTCAACAACATACATAGCTTCAGTGGTACTGAGAGTTACTGAATTCTATTTCTTTGAATGCCAACTGACACAATTATTTCCTTGAAAGAATACTCCACCATATGTGGATCTTTTATCATCAAAATTTCCTGCCCAATCAGCATCTTAATACCCAAACAATTAAATACTATCTATGCTACCATAAATAATTATAAATTTTGTTGTTCCTTTGATGTATCTTAGAATTATTTTTCCAAAAAGTAAAAATGAATATTTTATAGCACTCTAAAATATTTCACATATGGTAAAACCATAAACAATGTTGGGTGTTGAATCAGTCAAATAAAATAAACTTCGAATCATCTTTTGAAATAATTTCTAACCAACTTATTTTATTTATACATCTTAAAAAAAATTTCCATTGGTATTGGTGTGGAAATAGGTTTTGAATTTTCCATTCCAAACCTCTTAAAGAGTACCTTACATTACTTTTATTAAGAAATAAAAATGTATTCATTCCTTTGATGTGTTTGTAACCCAATAAAGTACTTCATTTTCCCCATCATGGAAATTTCTAATGCCCTTTTCATCTCTTCATTAATACTTTCACAACTTCTTTCATCATTCCCAACAAAGATAATGTCATCAATATAAACAATCAAATTAGGGAAGACACATGAATTTCTTTGATATATAGATTGTTACCCACTCTTCCTTACTTGAAATTCATATTCCTTAAGAATGTATTCAATTTGTAACACCATTCCCTTAGATATTGTTTTAGTCCATAGAAATCCTTTTTCAATCATCACACAAAAATTTTATCTTTCTCAGCAATAAATACACAATTTTATTCAATATAAACTTCCTCTTCAATATCACCATTTAGGAATGTAGATTTAACATCCATTTGAAATATATTATTTCCTCATTATGTAACAATAACAAGAAATATTATAATTTTTTCAAGTATTTATACCAAAGAAAAGGGTTCATCAAAATCAGTACCTTCAATTTTTGAATACCCTATACACACAAATATTTGTTTATTTTTAATTACTTCACCTTCTACATTCATCTTGTTCCAAAAAACATACTTGTAAAAATAATGTTTTTGTTTACAGGTTTGGGTATGAGTTCCCTTGTATCATTCATTTCAATCTAATACAACTCTTCATTCATGGAATGAACCCATTCCAGATTTTCAAAAGATTATTTCACATCATTCGTCTCCACTTTTGAATACAAATAAGTATGGGTAATATATTTAGTCATTCTTCTTTTTGGAACCTTTTGATTTTGATCACCAATTATATTCTATGCTTCCACTTTCTTCGTCATCCTAGGATGTGATTTTTGAATACCTTCCTCATCACTAGAAATGGATGAGTCTGATTCTTCTTCTTGCGTAGGAATAAAATTGTATATATCCTTATTAGAACTATTTTCTTCAACTCACTCAACTTCATTTTCTTTCTAAATATGTTTTTCTTTTTTACCGTTTTCTATTACTTTCACATCAATAATATCAACAATTATTTTTGTCTATTTGTTGATGTATCTATATCCTCTTCCTTCCAGAACATAAAAATATTCCATCCTCAATATTCTTCTCAAACATCCAATAGTTTTCTCCTTTCTTCTCTATAATACATGGACTTCCAAAATTTTTAATGTTTTTCAAATTTTGTGCTTTCCATAAAAAATTAAAATGGAGTCATATTTGAATGATTCCTATCGAAAAATTAGTTTAGAATGTAAATAGAAGTAATCAATTATTTCTTCTAAAATTAATGAGAAAGACCATGTTCAAGTAACATGGTTCTCCCCGTTTCCACCAAACTTCTATTATTTATTTCAGCAAACCCATTTTGTTGAGGAGTTTATGGGGAACTATAATCAAGAATAATTCCATGATTCTCTAGATAAAGTTCAAATTATTCACTACTGTATTAACCATTATTATATGTTCTCAAAATCTTCATTGAATACTCACATTCTTTCTCAGCATTCCTTCTAAAACATTTAAACATTTTCAAATAATATTACTTATGTTTCATATAAATAACAAAAGTAAAAAAAATTAAAATCATGAATGAATGTAATGAATTACTTATCACCATTTTTTGAATATTTTATCATTGGACCATAGATATCAGAATGAATCATCTCCATGGGTTTTTTGGAAGAAATCTCAACTTTATTATGCACAAAATTGGTAATATTTTTTTTCTGAAAAATAGTACAACATCAATATCTTATTCCTGTTAGACCAATAATGTCTCAGAAACTATCTATTTTAGACAAATTTCTCATGTTTCTTTGAAACATGTGTCATGACCTTTTATTCCACAATTTATTCTCTTTCACTATACTCATATGACAAGAGTTTTGTATTTCACCAATCTAAAAAACATTTCCTTCTGTATGTTGGCCTCATGTAACAATTTTTCCATCTTCTAAATTTTCCACAACAAACACATATTTTTAGAAGATTACTTTGCTAACCTCATCAAAAAACTGTGAAACACTTAGAATATTATGTTTTAGTCCATCAACATACATATATTTCTTAGATTTAACTTTTCTTTTCCTAGGATGGATGATCCAACAACTTTGATTCATAGGGGTTTAACATTTCCAAACCGCACTATACCTTCATTAAAATATTTAAATTTATTTAAAAATTTAAAATCTTCTATCATATGGGAAGAACAACCACTATTAGGAATCCATGGTTGTTTTACTTTTATTGATTTCAATGCAGTTTCAACAACAAGATCTTTTACTTCTTACTTTTCTTTCTTCATATTCATTTTCTGATAATTATTCAGAATCATTTTTTTTCTACCAGTAACAAAAAAAAGTCCTTATTTTTCAAGGTTTCTTGGTTGTTCTCATATTTCAAAAATAGTTTCCAAAGTTTGGAACCTATTACCAATTTTAAATCCACCTTTCACAATCTTCTAAAACTTATCATTTTGAGGGAATGGAATCCCCCTAAAACTTTTTATTTCATAACCTATGGAATAATATTATTATTTTTGGTTGAACCAACACAAAGTTTTTGTATGTCCAAATCCACCACAATACCATCAGTAGACATAGAAGGAGTATTTTATTCTAAAACTTCAATATTGATTCAAACTGTGAATATGTTTCTCAGCCACCTTCTTTTCTTTATTTTCTAATCCACTAACCTTTATATTATCAATTAGAGTCTTCCTTTTCTTTTCTACTTTATCAAAACCATAAGTATTTAAAACTTTTCCAAACCCATATTGTTTCAAAAAAATTTCAGACATAGGGTTATTTAAGACTTCTAAATACCTAAATTTGTTGGACTTGGACACATACATATCTTTCCCATCATTATTCATTTTAGAAGAAATTCTATATTTCATCTCACCCTTTGAATGTAAATTTTGTTGAACCCTCTCTAGTTTCTCATTTTAATAACTTTCAACAACTTCAATAATATTTTTTCTTAATAATTTTATTTTTCTTTTAATATTTATAATTTTTTTATTGGATAAGTTCCAACCCTTCTTTGTTTTCATTCAACTTCACATCCATATAATCATTATGATTATTTTCTTCTTCAAGAGGTTTCTTCAAATCATCAATATCTTTCCCATATTCACTTTATAAAAAGAAAAACATTATTTATTTCTTGGTAAGGAACACTCAATTTCTATATTTTTGTTTTTCATTTAAATTATTATAATCTTTCTCAGAAATTATTTCAATTTTTTTTTCAAATGATGTTCAATTTTAGTTTCTTATTCTTCATAACTACTACATATGAATTCTTTATCATTTACTATTATAGTAAATGTTTTCTCAATACCATATTCAACTGGTTTTTTATTCAACATCACTGGCTTCTTATTCTTCATCTTTATATAAGAATAATCTTCTTTTGGAATTGAATAATTTCCAATCATTCATTATGGAATAAAATTTTTCCTTTATCACTCTATTTCTTCCATGATCTTCTTGGTTTTATTTATTCTTTATAATTATCCTCTTCTTTATTTCATCGAGGAAAATTGGTAGCAAAGTGACCAATGGATCCACATTCAAAACAATTCAAGGGAAGTTTCCCTTTGTATTTCCCTATAAATATTTTCTCATTTTTAGAAAACAAGGATAAAATATTGTCAATATTTTTACATACCTCATATTCAGAATAAAAATCACCAGCTTCATCATTAATAAGAATCTTCTTTGACTTTTATTTCTTATAAGCCCTTAAATACATTTATATATCAAATTGTGTTTTGTTTTCCACATCATTCTCCCTTTTCATTTCATAAGTGATGAGATTTCTATAAAAATTATCAAGAGATAATGTTTAATGACCTCTCTCTTCCAATGAAGAAAATTTTACATCAAACTTGTCAGGAAGGATTCTAAAGATATTTTCAACAAGTGTAGATTCATCTAACTTTTCACCATGAAATATGATAGTACTCACAATGTCATTTACCCTGGTAAATAAGTCCTCAACAGATTCATGCTCAGCCATCTTCACATCTTCATATTTCAATCTCTTGATTTGTAACTTTTACTTCTTAACTTTTTTATTACCGTGATATATGTTTTTAAAATTTTCCCATATACCGTTGGTTGTGACAAAAATTTTCAATATTAAGAATTCACTTTCAGAAAGTTATGATAATATAACATTATTGGCCCTTCCATTATTCTCCATATTATTCTTATCAACAGATATAAGATGAGATGTAAAATAAATAGGAGGAAACCCATATGTTGGGGATTCAAAAATATCATATACAATAGGCATAAGATAAGAAACATTCTATCTTTACTCATATGATAATTCTTTCCATAAAAAACTATAATACCTTCATTATTCACACAATTCAAATTCTTCATCAGCAAAGAATAAGTGAAGGGTACATCCTCTGATACTAGTTGTAACCACCTAGTTATAATGATTCTATCACTGAGAGGGGGATGGTTGAATCGGTGATAATTTTCCTTTTTTTTCATTTCAATTGAAACAAACTTTAACTCAAATTAAATATTTTATTCCCTACTGAAAACAATTCAAACACACATCCATAGGATCACAAGTATTTAAAAGTTTCACTATTAAATAAGAATAGCTACATCCTTGGAATGGTTTGGAAATGATCCAAAACTACACAATACACTAGAAAACAATCTTTACATTATAAAGAGTAGGATATACACTTTCACTCAAGTAGTACATTAAAGACAAACCAAAATTATTTATGTACCCTCTTAACAAAAATAGGGTATCACAAAACTTATGTTACAACTCATGTTACCTGTGCTTTTTTTCAATTCCACAAATGTATTCAATTGAAAACACCTTTTAAATTTATTACCCATAATAAGGTAAGAAATTCATAGAATTTTAAATGAAAAAAACAAGTCTGATTTTTCCAATCTAATTCCTATGGGTATGATTCTGCTCGATATGAATATTCCTGGTACGATTATCCCCATTACGATTCTCCCCAAAATGAAAAATATGATTTTGATAGAATACAGTAGAGATGAATTGGAACCAATTCAATTATGAGTACAAAAATCTCAATATGATTCCAGCTCTCTGATTCTTCCTCAGTCTGGAAATCTCAGTATAAAAATCCAAAATATGATAATCCAGTCTGATATGATGATCTACCAAATACGATTGATAAAAAGAGTATGGTAATCAGCTAAGTATGATAATCACATAGTACTATGATCATCTGAATACAAATTTGTGATCTTTTCTCTTCTTCGTCCACTCCAATCCATAGAAACTTCTTTAACATAAGTGATTATGAAAACTTATTTCTTTATCTTATACTTTGAGATTATATCTCATGAATAGTACATCAGTCATTAAAAAGTACAATGTACTTTCATAATTTTATAGGTAAACCTCAAGTGTCTTTGGTAGGAATCCCAAAACATTTCCCTCTTAATCAAATTCACCTTAATCTCAATTGCCCATAAAATCTTAAGTGTATTTTTATGACTTTAAATCATCTAGAGGCATCTAGATTATTTTACAATATTCACTTATTATTCAAACATTCATTTCAATTTATAGTCTGATTTAAATTCATGAGTCCAATTTTTCAAAACTAATTTATTCAATACAAAGATCTATTTCAACTGAATATATAAATTTATAAAGAAATGGATACTAATCCAAATTCTGAATAAAATATTTTATTTGTATATCAAGATCCCCCTTGATAGTACATTCAGTAAACTCTGATTTCAAACCACTTTCACTTTTTCATTTCTTCACTTGAACCAATTGGAAATATAAAATAATTTAATTCTGATACAATAGATCTATACCTAATTTAAACCTATAGAGTAATTTAACCCTTTTTAAAATGGTCGACTTCATTGTTTATGTCATTATTTTATTTTCTATTCATTCATCAGTCTTAATATATTCCTTCTTTCACAAACCAATGAATGTGTCATAACTTTCTTTATGACTTTAAATTCATTTTAAAAAGAGCTTCATCAATTTGAGACTTCAACTTTAAAGTATCATAACTTTAAAATCATTCTAGCTTCGTTATTTCCTTCATATCCTTATTATTACTGTACAGATTATGATCATTCTGAGTATGATATACTGGGTATCATCATTGTGGGTGTGATCATTTTGGGTATGATCATTTAGAGTTTGATCATTCTAAAAACAATTAGCAACATCACTTCATACCCCCTTTCTTTCATCAAGATTGTGTCATATATTTTACAACTTATTTATTATTTATGATATTTCTAAAATAGTAAGGAATCATCACATTTGTTTTAACATAGTCATAGAGACTCCAATTCTCCATCAAAAAAACCACTTATTTAAAACAAAATTCAGCGTGAATCTTATGATCATTTACTCTCAGCAAGATACATTCTCTATAAAAATTATTATCTCATTCCAGATAGTGAGAAATTCTTTATTATGATATTTTTAATTATTAAACTTGAGGTGAGTCTCATCAGGATCATTTCTTCCAAGAATCTTTTTCCCATTATGATGTAAAAAATATTCTAATTATTTTTAAAACAATCATAAATAAAATTTTCACTAAATACTATGTGAGGTGATTTCCTTTCTTCAAAAAAATATTGCATGATAAGAAAATACAATATTTGAAAACAAACACCTTCCTCTTCAGCTTTGTACTAACAAGAGTCATCACTAGAACATAATTTTGATAAAGTATGGAAATACTAGCCATCATCAATGAGTCACCACTAAGATTGGAATTTTAAAATGTATGAGTCACCACCATCATTACATACTACTTGATCCTAACTTGCATCTAGAAGTTCTCACCACTCAAAAGACTGACCATCAATTTTTCACACCACCTGATCAAGACATTGTTTCAATTTCTCAGCACTAGACTCTAAGTCACCTCCAGATTTAGACACCTCTAGTGTCACTATTCAGAAGACTCACTACCACTATTCTTTTACTTAACTTTTTAAATAAAATATTTATAATGTATAGTTTATCAAATTTAATACTGAAACTTATTTTAATGATTTTTTGTTAACTACTGTAGAGAATTCATTAAACTTAATTTTAGAAATGAAGTACCAAAAAAAGAATCTAGATATTATGACCTACTATTGCTATTAAAAAAGTAAAAAAAAATTCTAACTTTAGAAGTGTGTGATCATGGATAAGTGAAAAAATATAGAGATATTAATTTTCCCAAGATATGGGACCTATTGGAAGTTCTTGAAGAAAGCTTACATGACTACGCTCGACAGTGGATTCTATAACACAACTTACATCCAGTGCCTTACTAGAGTCAATAACAAGGATTTTATGACACATTTTTCTATTTTTAATTTTATAAACCCAAGTTGAGATATATTTCAAGATAAATTCAGGGATTAACGATCTATAGAGAATATCCTTTATAGCTCCACATCCTTTATACATTCTTACTTGCTTTGTTTTTTATTTATATTTACATTACGAGTAGTGTGGATTAATCTGTTCTATTTATCCCACACTTTCTCTTAATTTAAACTAGTTGATACTTAGATATATTCTCAACACCTTTTACTCTTATTTATCAAATGGTGTGGTAGAGATCTAGTTTTGACATGTTTTTTGATTCTCCCATGAAAACTATGGCAGTGGTACTTGTGTGGCATAGATAGTTGTAAAAATATTATAATACTATATCCAAGTTTTGGATAAAATGTTTATTTTTTATATAAAATAATTTGAAATAGGTGATTTACAAGTTAAGAGGAATAAGTATTTACATGATATTGAACCTCTTGTATTCAAATTCTACTCTGCATTTTGTTTGTTTTATTTCTTTTCTTTAAACCTCAATCTATTTTTAATTTTCAATAAAAACCACTACTTTGATAATTAGTTTTAATCAGTTCTTTTATAATAATTTTATTGAGTAATTTTATTTCAAAATTTAATGTAGTTTTCATAATTTTTTTAGTTGATACCTAATCTATAATTGAGAAATATTTTAAAATATTGGACTGATATTAAATTTTCTATTTTCACCAACGAGGTTGTTTTATAAAAATTGTGTGATTTCATTTAAATTAATTTTAATAGAAATTTTTATTGGGTTCACAATTAACCACCCCCACCCCCACCCCCCACCCACCACCTTTTGAGATACTCACTCCCAAAAAAATTTGGTATCAGAGGAAAAATATTTGGTATTAATTTTTTTCAAAAAAAATTTAACTCTGATTTTAGTTGATATATAATGATCTTAAATTTATGTTAGTTCTAAATTTCATTATTTAAATGGATAATAGACAAGAAGGTTTTGCAACTAACATACCTCATTTTTTCGATGGTAATAATTATGCTCAGTGGAAGATCAAAATGAAAATTCATATAGAGAGTATGAATTTTGATATTTGGACTTCTATATATGATAAATATTAATTACCTACAATTGGTAGAGTTACTTGAGATGAAGCTACCAAAAAATGCTTATAAAAACAATTGAAATGCTATGAATTTCCCTATATTGTGCTTTTGAGATGACAAATTCAATTGAATTTCTTATTATAAAACTTCCATTGAGATTTCAGACACATTATATATTTACCATGAAGGAATAACCAATGTTAAAGATATGATATTGAATTAATATACTATTAAGTAATATATATTTAGGATGAATCCGGATGAATTACTTTCTATTATCTATCTCAGGTGTAATGAAATTTTAACCACCATGAGTTCACTAGGAAATAAAGTATCATATAAAGGTCAAATTATGATGTTTCCAAGATTACTTTTAGAAATATGGAGAGGAATAATTATTTCAATTAGAGAGTCATGTGACATCAAAAAACATCCAGCCAAGGAGATGATTAGGAAACTGATGATATATGAAGAAAAATTGAAAGTAAACCTAGAAGAGTATTATAATCCAAAAATAAAGTCAGTAGCTTTTAAGTCTATTGTATCTAGAAAGAGAGAAAAGGGAAGGAATGTATACATACTGAAAACCCTAGTGATATTGAATCACCACCAAAAAGGGATGAGGAGATGGCCCATCCTGATAGGCTTTAAAAAAAACTATATAAAGAATAAGTTTTTTTAGAAATACAAACTATAAAGGAATGTATGACACTAAACGAAATTGGAAATAGGATTGGAAGATATATGATAATGAAATTACTTACTATGAATGAAAAAGAAAATTACAAGTTATGGAAAACTATCCAAAATTAAAATATAAGAAGAAATAAAATGACAAGGACCAATGTTAGAAGAGATCTATGAAAGAAATATGGAGTGCCCTTATATATAGATCTATATTTATTGAGTCTACTCATGCAGAGAAGCTGGATCAAGGAAAAATGTTCTTCATGACTAAGGTCTCTAAGGTACTTGTTTTTTCTACTATTTTATGTGTACTTAATTATGGAAATTCAGAGAATTAACATAATGATGATGAAATTTCTTAAGAAGATATGTTTGAATATTGAAAAATTATAGAAGAAAATTTTAATGAACTTAAGGATAAGTTTAATGTTTTGTAAAAAAGAAATATTTATCTACAAATATTAAAATTTATTTATATTTTTAAAAAAGAAAATAATTCTCAATTATTAAAAGAGAACACAGAATTTAAATTTCTTAATTACAAACATAAGAAGGATTTAAAAATATTTACCAATGTTAGAGAAACACATATATAGAGTCTAGGAAAATATGACACTAATAAGTATGTTATATTTTTAGGATACCATCCTGGACAAAGAGGAATAACAAAGATCACATTTTTATATAAGCCTAAATTTTTAAATAATGCAGGTAGTTATTTTTATAAGGGAAAAAACAAAGTGTTTATTTAAAAAATATTACAGCCAATTTATAAGAGACCTAATAGAAAAATTTGGGTCCCTAAATCCTATATTACTATCACATTTTTACCCAAAAAAATATGGGCACCAAATTCATTTCTTGTATAAATTGTGTTTTGTAGGAAAACTGCTTGAAGAACTCCTGTAAAATACTATGGTAATTGTAAAAAAGATATTTATGGCATATGTAATGAGACTAATCAATTTTCAAGAGTCTAATAAAGGTTGACGGTGGTTACGTCATTTTTAGTGACAATGTTAGATGGAAAATAATTGGTCTTATCCAAATAGGTAACATCAATCCAGTTTTAATTTCCAAAGTAATAATTGTTAATGGTTTGAAGTATAATGTTCTTAGAATCTCACAGTTAGGTAATGACTGTTCCCATGTTAAATTTGAAAATAATGCATGTAATGTTATTTATTCTAAATATTCACTTTTTATTATTGTTTTATGGAATGATAATGTTTATGCTCTTGATATTAATTCATTAATTTATGAAAAATATTATGCTTGATTTATTTTCACAAAGAATCTTGGATTCGGAATAGAAGACTAGGAAACTATAATATTTACTCACTTATGAATCTTATTAAGAAATGTTTAGTCAAGGATCTACCCAAATTGGAGTTCCCAAAAGACAAATTCTATAACACCTGTCCAAAAATGGAACAATATAAGATTTATTTTAAAATAATGAAATAAGTTTCAAATTCTTGACCTATTAAGTTGGTTCATATGGATTAATTTAGACCATCTGGATTTTTATTCTAAATGATAAGCACTATGTTTATGTATAAGTAAATGAATTTTATAGGTATAATTGGGTGTTATTTTTAGCTTACAAACGTGAAGTATGTTCTTACTTTACCAAGTATGCTAGGTATGTAAAAAAATTAAGTGGACATAAGAATTATGACCCTACAAAGTTGTCATGGTCATGAGTATGAGAATCAAGACTTTGAATCTTTTTTCTATCAAAATGGATATATTAATATCTTATCTTCTCTTAGGACAACCCTAATGAATGGAGTTTTAGGAATAATTAAAATAAAACTTCAAGATATATCTTGTAATATGCAAAATGAATATGATTTACCTATATAATTTTCGGCAAAGGTTGTGAAAAAATCTTGTTACATAATTAATAGAGTTTTAATTATACCTGTCTTGAAAAATACACCTTATGAGGTTTGAAATAATAGGAATTTTAAGGTTAATTAATTAAGAGTTTTTGGTTGAAAAGTATTTATTTTTAAACCTAAGGATAATCTTGACAAATTTTCCTCCCAAATTATAAAAGAATTTTCCTAGTTTATTCAACATCTAGTAAATCCTTTAGAGTTTTCAATCAAAGAACCAAGATTGTGGATGAATCTGTTCACATAAAATTTTATGAGACATATCCACATGAGCCTAAGATTTGTTTATAAAACCATGAGGATGATTTATTAACTCTTAACTTAAATTAAAAACCTACTGATTTAGCTATTAAATAGTGAGAGAAATCATCTAGTTCTGAGGAATTTCTAGAACATACAGAACATGAATCTTTAGAAGAACCTAAAGTGATAATCCCTACTTTTTATTGAGTTGTTAGGACCCTTATGTACTATCCTTTATATGTTTTTGTTTGATATCTTGATATAGGTACATAGACTGTAGACTCTATATGAAATCTGGTTGAACATCAAGCATTATTTTCTCATCTTGAACCAATGAAAATCAATGAAGTAATTAATGATGAATTATGGGAAATGGATATTCAAGAAGAATTAAATCAATTTGAAAGAAATAATGTTTGTGAACTTGTGGATATATCTAAGGACACATTTATTATAGTCACTAAATGGGTGTTTAGAAACAACGTAGATGAATTAGGGACTATAGTAAGAAATAGGGTTAGAATAGTAGCACAATGATATAGTCAAGAAGAATGAATTGACTATGAATAGACCTTTTTTCTACTAGATATACTTGAATCCATTAGAATATTTTTTACCTATGTAGATCATCTAGATTTTGATCTTTATTAAATGGATTTCAATTGTGCTTTCTTAAATGAGTATATAGTTGAGGTTATTTTTGGTTGAACAACTCCATGGTTTTCAAAATATTCATTTAAAAAATAGAGTTCTTAAATTAAATAAATATTTATATGGTTTTAAAAAATATCCTAGAGATTGGTATGATTAGATCGATAATTTTCTTATTTCAAAATATGTTTTAAAAGTTATAGATGATCATACACTTTTGAATAAAATTAATTTCAAAATATGTTTAAGTTGTACAAATATATGTGGATGATATAATTTCTGGATATTTAAAAAATTAATTATGTAATAATATTTCTAAAATGATGAAAAATTAATTTGAAATGATTTTAATGGGTGAACTCAAATACATTCTTAGTTTTATATTTTCCAAAATAAGGAAGGAATTATTTTAAATCAAAGTAAATATACAGTGGATATTTTAAAACATTTCAACTTGGATAACACTAAGAGTAGTGATACTCTTATTAGTACCACATGTAAATTGGATCTTGACGAATCTGGGAAACCAGTGGATGAAACTAGTTATAGAGGTATGGTTAGAAGTCCTCTATATCTTACTTTTACTTAAACTGATATTATGTTTAATGTGTGTATGGCTGCTCTCTTTCAAGAAAATTCAAAAGATTCACACTTGGTTTATATGAAATGAATTTTTAAATGCCTCAAATATATTACCAATTTAGATTTTATTATCTAATAGTAAAATAATTTAATTTAATTAGTTATTCAGATATGGATTTCAGTGGATGTAAGTTAGATAGAAAAATCACTTTTAGAACATGTCACTATTTAGTAAAGTCTATAGTTTCTTGGTGTAGTATAAAATATTATTTTGTTTCACTATATAATAATAAAGATGAATAAATAGCTATTGGTAGATGTTGTTCACAAATTTTGGGTATTAAACACACATTACTATACTATGGATATCAATTTTTATATATCTGTATAAAGTGTGATAATACAAGTGCGATAAATATTTATAAGAATCCTATGTCAAATTATAGAACAAAAAATATTGATGCAAGACAATAATTTTTGAGATATTATTTTCAAAAGTATGATATTAATATTGAAATCATTGGTAAAAAAAATCAACTTTATGATATATTCACTAAGCCTTCCTATTATTATAGAATGAATTACATCAAACTTGAATTAGGTATGCTCAATTTTTTTTCTTTTCAATTTTTTCGGACACATCATTGATACTTCTCACCATTGAACCTTTGGTCCATGGGCATGGATACTATTTAACTTCTCACTATTGGTTTGTCTCATCATTGGAATCTTTCATTCCTTTTTTTGACTTTTATATTTCATGATGTAAGTTTTAAACCATTGGTTTTTTATTTTTTTACATTCTATTTTTAATTACGGTTTATTTTATAACTCGACTATAATTTTTGTCACAATTAATGATTTTTATTTTTTAAATCCTTAAAATCCTAAATGATAATAAATGTTATACTTTTTTAGTTCTAATTTTCACTATTACCGTACACCTTTTTTCCTTGAGCCATATTTGATCTTTCTCTCCCAACCCTTTTACCTTACTGTTATCTTCCTTTCACCATCAACTAATCCAAACAATCCATCCTCCATGGACAAAGTGAAGTGACCTTCAGATTCTTCACCATAAAATTCATGTTCTACAATGAAACAAAATGGGGAACCGAGTCATCATATTGTAGTAGAACCAGTGAATCTTGAGCTTTCAAAGAGAGTAGTCATTCATGATAAAGAAGTGTAAGATAAATTTTTGTTATCCTATAAGTATTCAGTGATTCAAGTTATATAAAACCAAGGATGGTTGGAATGGTTATCTTTAAATGAGAAACCTTTTTATCCTAGGTTACATTATTAGTTTTATCAGTATTTGGAATTTGGTTTTGAAGAATAAGAAGAATAAAGGGCGTGAACCATGAATAATGGTAACATAATTTACTTTTCTTCAAGGTAGTGGGATATTTGTTTAAAATTTCCACATGAAGGTGTGTCTAATAACTACCATGAGAATTTTCCATATTCTAGTGAAGATTTTATTTATCAATAATCTTTATCTGAGTTGAGAGGTGATAGAATTTTAAAGAGGTCAGTTGCATCTGAGATAGATGTAGAATAAAAGTTTTTATTTTAATTCATTCAGCACATTTTGTTCCCAATAGAGGATGATTTTTATACGTTAAAGATTCAATATTTATATTTTTTATGACTTATGAAATTAGGATAGATGACAAACCTTTGAAAAAATCTCATGCTTCATACCAAGGAAATGACCAAACCAACCACTAGATCAAATTCCATGATCTATATAAAGTTCATTTATTCAATTTGTAAAGAGAATAGTTTAGTTATCAGATATCCAAAGTTAGTTATAGATTGTGGTGGTTTTTGTATCACTATAATAATATATAGAAGAATGAAAATGATTTGCAACCCATAGAGGATGCAATGGGAATGTGATAATGAAAAGTTGTATGATGAGTTTAATTTGGTTGACCACCCATATAAATTGAGAAATCTTTTGGACCCTAATATAGAGCTTGATGTGGTTGTGGAGTATTATTAGAGCAATGAGGAATAAAATAATTCTACCTCTAGAGAAGAAGAAGAGGTGTAATTTTCTATTGATGAGAAAAGTGACACAGAACTTCCTCCTAGATATCCTATTATTGCATATGGAGAACCAATCCCTCCTAGGAATCTCCCTAAAAGATAGAAATTTGTAAAGAGTGATGAGGATTAGATCAAAGTATCTAGGGAAGAACAATTAAAGATAAATTCCAAATCTTATGAGGAAAATAGAGATGGTGATGATGAAAATGATGAAGAAGACGAAGACAGAAATAATGATGACGGTGATGTAGGATCATATCCTAATAGTTCCAATGGGAAAAATAGAAGAGAGGATGTTGAGATTCCTTAATATATTTTTACTTATTCTATTGGTTCTATTTATAGATCAGAGGATAGGACCAACTTTATTAGTTAGTTTGATCTTCTTGATTGAAAAGAGGTAGATGAATCTGTTGAGGGGGAGCAATCCCCAAGTCATGAAATTCACCAAGTGGTTTCTCATATTAATGGAGTTGATACTATAACTTTTACTGATGTTCATATGATTTTGGATTCAATTATTATTTAGAATATGATAGTTATTGATTCTTTTTATTAGTATACAACAGATCAAATGGAATTTGAGCATGTTGATAAAGTTGTTGGTGAGTAGAGAAATGTTGATACCCCTTCTATTGTACCATCTTCTATTGTGTATACAGATTCAATACATGCTATAGTTTTACCAAAAATTGTTGAGTCTTCTTTTTTTTAAGTCTTCTGAAATCTGTATGGATCTGATATATGAGTAAATGGGTATGTTTCATGGGATTCCACCGAAGAATGGTGGACCTACCATTCAAAAAGAAACGAATCCTAATGTATATTTGATTGAACATATTGATGTATATTGTTACATAAATGGGTTTGATATAGTTCCAGTTTCAACCTTATCTACTCTTATTTTCCATCCTATTCCAGTTGACGTGGTCACAAAAGGTGGTTTAGATTCTTTTGGTGCAAAACTTCTGTCATAATTTTAAGTGTATTTTAGAAAACAGGAACCTATTTTCACTAGGTTAATTAAATAGCATGTGATATACTTTTTGTAATTGTTAATCCAAAACATTAAACTGAAAATAATGAACCATATTCAGGAAGATGAAATTGAGAATAAATGACTTTGCATTGAGCTAGAATCTTTGAAATCCGCTTTATAGGAGATTCAGATAGCCTTTTCAACCTATATAGATTCTATGCTTAAGAGAGTTGAGAATATTACTTCTATGAAATCTAGTTCAAGTGATCCACCTCCTTCTAACATTGATATTTAGTTACTTAGGTCAGTATTCAGTGAAAAGATTAGAGCTGCTTTAGCTAGTAGTTCAAGTGATGTTATTGCATAGCCTCAAGAAACCTTTAGAAGAATAAGGTATAACAATGGCCATGTTCTTAAGTTTATTATAGAATATTTTAAGGAAATGAATTATTATCGAGTGAATAAAACAAAAGAAATAAATTATTATCTCTCATAGATATATACTAAGCATAACATGGTAGTCAATTTCATGTTTTTGGATGAGAATTTTAGGATACCTCATATCACATAATCCTTCAAGGAACAAGTCGATCAATTAAAGTCCATGACTCTGCTATTGAATATTTTTATGGAAGAGAAGAAAAACTTCATTAGTGAAATAGGGAGATGTGGAAACATCATAATGGAATTTTTAAATCCAATGAATCCATTATTGCATGTGCATGGTACTTCTATTATATCTTAGGAACCCATCCATGTTATTTTCCATCTAAATCCTTCTTCTAAAAATCCAGAGTTCTTCAGACTAAGAGTTACCAAAGAACCTTTTTACCTTTTCCACCAAGATTTCATCCATTTTCCTTATCTCCTAGAGAAACTGTGCAGAACCTTTATCCAATTATTATTAGAGAACCTTAACCTCCTTTTTCTATAGTTGTTTTCTTACTATTGTTCCTCTAATGACTTATTTTGATCATTATCCCTCATACAAGGACAAAGGAAAAACACATTTGGATCCTTCATCCAAGACTGATGATTATTAATTAGACATTGGGTCTTTGATGGGACTAATATTCTTGTTTCACTTTTTGTAGAACATTTTGGTTTTCATATTCATGACTTTTTCTCAATGTAAATGTTTCTATTTATTCATATTGTTTTTTATATAACCTTTCTATTTTACTATACACTTTATGAAAATCCAAAAAGGGGGAGAAGAATTATATGGAATTTATTTCTATTCCTTTACTTTTTTCATTAAAACCATAGTTTTTTCTATTACTGATTACTAGTTTTATACCTTTGATACAATATCAGGATTTTTATGATTTACCTTCAATACCTAGCTTTATTTATCCCTCATACCATCCACCTAATACCTTTGATACCCTATTTTTCCTCTTTAATTTGGATTCTGTTATTTATCTTTGATATCATGTACATAAAATATAATGGTTTATTATCATCAAACAAGGGAGACTTTTGGCCTCCTTGTTTTAATGATCAAAAAATCATATTTATTATTTTATTAAGGAGTTTTATGTTTTATCATAGTGTTTTATGTTATAAGATTTTTTGGAAATAAATTTAGATAAGTCTAGAAAAGACTCGCTGCCATGTATAAGACGTTGTCAACAAAGTCTCACCGTTAGTTAAGTCTCATCACCAAGTATGAGACACCACTAGCAATGTCTGGCCGCCAGGGAAGTCTCATTGCCAAGTATGAGACACTTCTAGTGAAGTATCGCAACTAAGGATATCTCAATGTAACCAAAGTCTCACCATCTCTTTAAGACACTATCAAGGAGCCACACCACTAGGATTTAGAATCGGCTAAGTACTGGAATGACACACCGTTAGCATGAGTCACCACTAGAATGTAATTTTTAAAAAGTATAGAAAGACTCACTATCCATAATGATTCACCGTTAAGATTTCAATTTGAAAAAGTATGAGTCACTTCCAACCTGACATACCGCTAGAGCCTGAATCACTACCAGAACTTCCTACTACTCAAAAGACTCACTTCTATGTTATCTCACTATTATATCAAGACACCATTACAATGTCTCACCTCTAGAATCTAAGTCACCACCATATATAGAAACTAATTATTTCACCATTCAAAATACTGACTTCCATTGTTCTTTTACCTATATTTTTTAATTAAAAATTTATAATTGATATTATATAAAATTTAATGTCTAAAATTAATTTTAATGATTTTGTATTTACTATTGTGGAGAATGAATTAAAATTCATGTCTGACATGTAGTATGAGAAGCAGAAAGAATTCTGATATTCTGACATGTTGTTGCTGTTAAAAATTAAAGAGAACTACCTCTTTAAAACGTGTGTGTTGATTTATAAGCAAACACATCAAGATATATTCATTTTCATGAGGCCTAGAACCTATTGAAAAAACATGAAGAAATTTTACATGACTATACTCAACTGAGGAAGCAGTAACACAACTTACATTTAGTTCCATCTTGTATTCAAGGACAAGGAGATTATAACACTCTATTCTAGTGTGGATTTTATAAACTTGACTCAAGAAACATTTCAAGATACATTTAATAAGTCATGAAAAATAGATCATATCATTCGGAGCAATATGAACTTTCTTCATTCTTACAAGCTCTGTTTTCCTATTTATATTTACATTATGATAATGTGGCTTACTCAATTCTATTTAGCCTAAAAATTTCAATACTTTAAACTGGAAGATACTTAGATTTCTTCTCAACACCTTTACTCTTTTTTCCCATGTGGTGTGGTAGAGGTTTGGTTGTGACCTGTTGTTTTTATTCTCCCATGAAAACCATGGAAGAGGTCCCCGTGTGGCCTGGAAAATTATCAAACTGTTGTAAAACCTAATCTAGGTTCTGGATCAAAGGTTTGTTTTTTATATAAACTTCATTGCAGTAGGTTATTTTTAGGTGGAGAGGACTATGTCCCAACTTGATACTAAACCTCATGGATTCAATTTCTATTGTGTGTTTTGTTTGTTTGTTTTTTTCTTTAAAACCAAATATTATTTTTCTTCAATAAAGACCACTAATTTTATATTTATTTTTAATTAGTTTTTTTATAATTTTTTGATTGAGTAAGTTGGTTTCAAAAGTTAAAGTATTTTTTATAATTGTTTTAATTGAGACCTAATCAATCTTTTTGAAATATTTTAAAAGATTTAAACTTATATAAAATCCTATGATTTAAATAACTGGTCTATTTCATTTAAATTAGGGGATTTTATTTAAATTAATTTTAATGTAATTTTTTTGGGATCTCAATTCACCCCCCCCCCCCCTCTGGAGATACTCACTTCAACCAAAAAAAGGATGGGATGGGATTCCAAATTGGTGTTACCTAATATAAGTCTACAAATACTAAATAAAAAATGAATTAAAAAATGAAACCCATCTCCAAGTGAAAAAATAGATTACTCCCACTATTTATTCACTTCTAACCCAATATATTCTATCAATAATACCAACTACATATAATTTATTCTTTTACTTTAACTGTATTTTAAAAAACAATGTATATATAATCCCATTGAGTGTATATATCGATTGATCTCCACTAGAGCAATAAGATCCCACCAAGCGTGTCTTGAGAACCCATTATTAAATAAAATAAATCAAGTTATTTTTAAAATAAAATATATGAAAATAATATATTTAAATTATAAATTCAAATTGTATATAAAGTCTCTCTAAATAGTTTTAAACAAGGTTTAAAAAGTCATGTAATTAAAAAATATAAAAACAAGCATCACGGTGGAAGTCTTATGGTAGCTTACATTTAGTCACCCTAGGATTATCATAATATCTCACTGATCAAACCCATAAAATGTAGTCTTGTGAATAAGTGGATAGGGATAACTAGGTCTAGTCCAAGTGGCAAATCACATCCATATCATAGTGTCACTTAGTTAGTGTGGAATTATTCAAGGGTAAGTATGGAATATATTTTGTAGAGATACATGTCCTAGTCTTCCAATATAATTACTTGGGTTACCATGAGTTATCTAGTTTAAAAAGAATTAAAATTTAATCATTTAATTAAATTGTCACTCAAAGAGTCATGTGATCCTACACATAGTGAGAAACCCTCATTCTCATATACAAAACATCCTTTTCAAAACAAATTAATTACCCAAATCACAATAGAACATCTTAAAACAACCATACTATCTATAATTAGTCCTTAAATATCATATATTAGGCTTTAAAACATTATTGTAAAACAATAAAGCATGTATGGTTCATCAAGAAAATGAAACCACCTCAATCAATGAGATATATTTCCAATAGTGTGAATCCCAATACAATATAGTAGGGAAAAACTTATATGACAATAAAAACCCATAAAATTGTGTATATTGCCATTATAATTAGGTATAGAAAACCCTATTCTACCATAGGCATAGGTAAGGATGGAAACCATAATAAATGATATAATATAACCAGAAAAGGGATAAGGGAGATACTTACTTAATGATTCCTCAAACAACCCAGGTGAAAATTCACATAAAATCTATCCCGAGGGAGGAGGTATAATATTTAAGGATATTAAGGGCCTTTTTAGATTTCATGTGAGAGAAAATAGTGTTGAAATACTTAAAACCCATAAGAGGGAAAAATTGTAATTTCATACTTTCAATAAAATTTTGGCAGAATAGGTCATAGTGTAGCCTACCCTATCATGGAGAAACCCACCTCCTAAAAAATATCCCATTCTTCATGGGATGATTCATGGTGTAAAATCCCTTTATTACAGTGTGACCAAAATATTAGAAAAATATCTTCATCTTCCAGGGTTGAGTTTGAACATAACATCCCTTGGTCATTTTCCTATCTCTTATAAAAAGGGACTACTTAATTTGGTTCATTCACAGTGTGACCTCCCATAGTCACAAATCAACCCAACTATAGTCCAAATCTACATTATACCTAATATACCATGAAATATAAGAAACAAGTAAATAGATATATGAAAAATTCAAAGGAATAAAAAAATTGTACTTAAAATGGCACTGTGGTTGTGAAAGTACATATTCTCAATCTATCACAATCATGTTCCTAGATCTCAAACTCATCATATGTGTTGAAAAATTATATCTTGGTTATGATTCAATTGAAGACATGATCAAAAAAATACACAATCCCCATGATTAGAGGAGTCATAAGGATTTCATAATAAAGGTATATGAATGTTCACATGCAAGTTATCTCACCAAACTTTGTTATTGGACACTCTAAATATACACCATTCACCCCAAGTATACTAAATACATATTTTATAACACTCAATATAGAATATAAATAGTGGGTTATTCATTGCAAAAAATCCCTATTTTGTGACTCATAAGCATATTATGTATCTCGATAAAATATTACAACTCACAATGACCTTAACATTTTATCTTAAATTGTAATACAACATGATGAAAATCAGTTAGCGATAACTCAAATACATACTTTTGGGAGGTTAATTTTAATTGCACATCATGATATATGTATATATATATATTCATATATATATGCAGCTAATGTGAAAGAATGATAATGTTAACATTTCATTTTTTATAAAATGATATATTTTATATTCTTAAACTACTATAATAATATATAAAAACCATATAAAGTTAATGATAAACATATCATATAAGATAGACAACTACATCAGACTTATATTTACAACACTTTAAAGGGTCTTGTTAAACTCATTACATCCCTATATAACTCTTACTATATATTTATGTGATAATATGATAAAATCCTCTCATTAAACCCTTTAGTGAGTAACATAGGTGAATTAAGATAGTTTGAATAATGGTAAGACTTAGTAATCATATTTCAAATCTTAAACCCCCTTAACATATTCAAAATTTTTTACTCTAGAAAATCAAATGTTGTCTACTTATAAATTTTTATAAGTTTATAATCATCATTCTTAGAACCATTTACATTAAAATATTTCCTTGAAGTTTATGTTTCACTTTATGTTTTGTCTAGTATAATAATTTATAGGTTAACTTTTAACTTCTCAATGTTTTAATATACTCATAAAAGCTTCTTCGAAACTATATTCACTTCATAGTATCATGTAAATATTCACAAAATCCATTGTGTTTAGGAAATATTTCTTATTTTATTTTAGTAGTAATATTTTAAAAAATCATTGTATCGATATCATATATGATATTCTATGTGTTTAGAGTATTTTCTTGAAAATAATATTATTCTTCAAAATATTCACCAGAAGGTGGTGGGATAAAATCTCACATATTTTAACAAACATCTAGATAAACACTTTAATCAAATATAACAAATTTTTAACCTTATATACTTCTCATGTATGTTATAGGATACTATAAACCATAAACCATGTGTGAAATCTCATGAATTTCATAGAAAATCTTCAAAAAAACATCTCTCGTCATATAAGTGAAATGTGATGGTAATAAAAATCCTTTAGTTAGATCTATCTACGCTTAATAAATTACTTGATATTAAAATATATTATTAAACAACCCTATGTTTTATAATTTTAATGAAAAATACAAGTTTCATAAACTATTTACATGTTTTTTAACTCCTTTATATTTATAAAATTTATAAGTATACATTTAGTGTATTATACCCTTAAAAATAGTGCATTGACTTCATAACATTAATTCCTTCCATTGAAATTCCATGATGTTTCCAAAACTCCTTCATGTATTACAAATAACTCCATCCTATGGAATTATTACTCTTTCATTTGGACACTGGTTTAAGGATTCAATAACCTTGGATAGTTATTTAATGAAAGATTATTGGACTCTCCAAATAACTTTTCTGCTTCTATTTTGAACATTTACCCACATGTGTTATCAGTATAGAACTATAACATGGACATCACATGCCCTAGTTTATTTTTCTTAATTACTTTGAAAAAATAGGGTAAATGTTTCTTGAACTAGTTCACATTGTCATTACATTTTCAATGATTCTTATAATAATCATCTAAATTAAATTTTTTGAAATACTTCAACACTTGGTTACTCAAGAATGTATTATCCCTAAGAAATATAACTCTTACTTGCTTAATAATAATTATTAAGTATCCACTCTTATAATTATATAAAATAAACTTCTCATTTAATGTAATTTAAATCAAATTTCAGTTTGATTATGATGATTCTATTCAAAATTAATATAATTTTTTAACAGTTGATAATCATATTTTACAAACATTTAACAAGAAATTTTATAAAATACACTCCCACTAAAATGATGAACCATTTTAAATTCCTCATACCCATTAGTGGTACAAGATTCATATTTCATTTATAATTAGTTCACTTTGTAGTTCCTCACAACACGTAGTTAATTATTTATATTGTTATTTTTTTCCTCTGGAAATGGTAATGACATAATTGATTTAAGGTTCAAACATTCCAAGAGGTTTCTAACGGGTTTGTTCGTAGAATCAGAAACATCCAATGATTCCATATATATTTGGACCTACTTTCCATAGGTAGGTGCTCATTAGTTGTGAACCGATGAGGCTTAAGAATTTGCATTGGTTGAGAGGATGGGAGGTCAGACTCATCAACCCTTTTTGAGGGGAATTATTGTCTAATCCGGGACTCTCTTTATATATTTAAGTTATATTCGTGAATCTTTATTAAATTACCAAGTATGAAAATGAGATTTCATTTAGATCCAACAATCAATGATTAATATGTCTTAGATTTAGAGAATATTTTATATGTATTCAAGGTTCTTCATCGATAGAGAATCATCTATATTTGTTAGTGATTCTTAGTCAATGGTATCCTTTGACACATTATATAAAAATCTCATGGTCATTATGATAACCATACTGGTTTTAAAGAAACTCAATGTGACACTTGATGTTTATTGTCATTAAGAAGAACATAGATTATATCAGAATTGGGATCGTACTCGTATATGGGCTACCTATGTATCCTTTTTTTTATAAATGGAATCAGAACCCACTTAGTTCGAGTAAATAAATATGAGGTTTATGCATGATTGATGGCTCGAAGAAAGATGTCATAATTTATTTTACATTCTAAGCTCACGTGAGTCATGCTCGGTGTGAGAAACAAGAGGTATTGGTAAAAACAAACAATTGTGCCATGAAAAATACAATTATAAGAAATGATGTGGGGCTTATGTTTGTATGACTTCCCAGATAGATGATGATTATGATTTACTTCAGGGAAGAAACCTGGGAACAAGGTCCATAAAGGTATATGTGCTTTATAGAGATTTGGATATATAACTTAGGAATTAATCTCGAGAAAGATGCCCAAAATAGAGATGACTTATTATTAGGTTTTACTCCTGATAAGGAAGCCCAAATAAAAAGTAAATTAATACTGGTTAAGAGAAATTATGACTGGGGCTTACTCTTAAAGAAGAGGCCCAGGTTAAAGGGGATTATGACTTGGGATTTCTCCTGAAAAGGAAGCCCAAGTTAAGGGAATTTGGATTTTGGGAACTTTGGGCTTACTCCTAAGGAGGATGCTCAAATCAAAATAATTATGGTTGGGGCTTACTCCTGGGGAGGATGCCCAAAATTAAGGGAACTTGAAGACTGGGGCTTACTCCTGAAAAGGAGGCCCAGGTTAGGGGACTTGGGGCTTACTCCTAAGGAGGATGCCCAAATTTGGGATTTTGAGATTGGGACTTACTCTTGAGAAGGAGGCCCATATTAAATATCCTCTATTATTTAAAGTATGAGGTTGAATGAATGAAATCTCTAACCTTAGTGACATAAAGATAGGTAAATCACTAGATTTTGAAAAATGTTCCACAAAATTCCTTTCAGATAAGGAATAAAACAAAGTAACCATGCCATAAATGACAATGAAGAGGGTTCTAAATGCTAAATTCTGAAGAGGAGAGGTAGATTTGAAGAAAGCAGGTGAATAGGCAGGAGGGCCACCCAAAAAAAGAGAGGCGCGCAAGTCCTGCGTGGGCGCGCAAGCACTGGTCGCGCTAGTATACTTGCACGACACATGGGTACTTGCACGACGGTCAACCCTTAGGGTAATACTTGGGTGAGACTTGGCTCAAGCCCTTATTATTATCCCTAAAGGATTCCAAAAGAGTGGTATACAAGCTTTATTGAAGGGATAAGGCGACATGCAAGTGTGGACTTTTCCCTTAAGGGATGGCCACTTAGGCACGCAAGTGTTGATGAGTTTCAACACTTATGCCTTGTTTCCCCTATTTAGAGCTTCCATTATCGGTAAGAAATTACCTTAGAAGTGTTCGGAAGCCTTCCAGAAGAGTCTAGGGAACTGGGAGCTTGAATCTGAGTTTTGGAATTTTTCCATCCTGAAATGGGGGGCCCACAAGGAGTATTTATATGCTGCTGAAGAACCTGGGTGAAAATTAAAGAGGGCATGCAAGTCACTTGCGCGACCACTATGTGGCGCGCAAGTATACTTGCGCGACCATGATGAAACTTGCGTGAACCAAGTGGGAAGAAATCCTTCTTCGTGCCTTTGTCGATTTTTGATGTTTCTTTAAAGGGTGAATCACTTTGGACTAAGGTATTTTCCTTTTTCAGTCGTTAGACTTTGTGATGGAAAGGAGCATCAACAAAAGTCCCCCCTCATAGTTGGATCCGAAAGAAAATGAGGATGTGACTCTGAGGTAAATAAGAAAACCAAGTAACATGTGGCATGCAAGTGTTGAGGGCGCAAATGGTGGCGCACAAAGGTGAGCTGCACAGGCTTCGGGATGCAGGGGTGTGGCCTAGACTATAAATATGCACCTCATTCTTGCGCAAAGCACCCAGATTTCAAACTTTAGAGCTCTCTCCTTGAAGGTTGCCTTCGTCATCAAGTTACTCAGTTTTCCACTACTTCCTTTTGTGTCGCGCTGCTATTGAGGTATTTTGGACTTGTGTGGTGATACCTGCGCACCAAAACATGTGTGACACACTTATACTTGCACGCAAACTTTGGGACTTTCGCGCCTTAATTCCTTAGCCATTTTTTCACTTTTCTTCACAAATATTATGAAAAATAAACATACTTAAGAGTTAATTATTCAAATTGTTTTGTATATTAGTTGGATCTTAGAAGAATAGGAACTTTTAATGAACTGGACATAAATAAAATTGATGATATGATGAGCATTGTTGGCCATGATTATTATGATATCTATGACAACATTCTCCCAGATTTGGCCAAGTACTTGAAGAAGTATCATCTTAACTTTCCACAGATCATTTACTTGCCTCTGTATATCCATGGTCACCTGCAAGAAGTCAACATTCCAGATTCAAAGAACTATATGCCTGAGATAAAGACACACTGTTACTCCTCTATTTTGGTTATGTTGTGCATTAATAGTAGCAACAATGATGTGAGATTTCTAATTTTTCCTCCATGCATTTTCCTTGTAGATATGAAAATGGAAAACAATGGGCCGATATGGTTTCCGCTGGCGGTTGATGGAGAGAAGACTATCATGACATTAGAAACAATATTTGAAAAGATTAATATCTCCAAATGGCTTTTTTACTTCCAATGATCCATTCTCAAATCCAGGTATCCATCTTCCAAGTCTCTTGGATGGAAATAGAGTCAGTGTTTGATCAGCAAAAAATTTTCTCAAACCACACTCAAGAACATTCTTTTACAATTGTTCCGAGAAGAGCTGATATCGCTGCATCTATTGTTGTATCTAGTTGAATGAATGAATTACAGTTGGTTGCTGATGAATCTTGATATGCCATAAATCAAATGAAGAGTTATGTTAAAAGCCTCTTGTAATTCCTGAAAAATAGAAGAGACTCCAGTCTGTGGATGTCCTCCTAACTTTTATGCATCAATGAAAGACCCTTTAATCTTCAATCATTTGTGCATGAATTCTCTTTCTCTACCTATTTTAAATTTTTACCTAAGCCAATGGGATGAGTAAGCATAGTTTTATTTTTTCCAGGATTATTAAAAACAACCCTACAAACTTTGAATCTTTTTAATTTCTCAATATTAACTAAATCATACAAATTATATGTTTGGTGAGATGTGACTTGACTTTTGTTCAGAGTTCCCATGTCTTTTGTGGGCAGTTTAAATTCATGCACGTTGGACATAAAAAGGCTAATGTTTAAGGTCGAAATAGATTTGACCGAATGCGTTAACATTAACTCAATTCCTTGATAATTTATCTGAAAACATATTACCATGTTCAAGTACGAGGGAAAATATGTAAATGATGACTTAAGAAATTTTGAATATGAGGAATGATATAAAAAATGGCTAAAAAGGCATTAGAAGAAGTAGTTCCCAAGAATAAAGTTACCACTATTTAACAAACCCGTTAGGGGGTTGAATTATGTAGGGCCACCTAAGGGAATTGGCCACATAGTCAAATCATATCATCTTTTGGATGACAGGTCTGTTATGTAGACTACTTATGCAAGGTCTCCTAATGTCACGTGTTGTATAGTCAGGCAAAAGAACTCTCAAAAATTTACTTTTATAGTGCTAAAAAGCTAGTGGAAGTTTATGGGGATTCAAATTTTCCAAATCATAGATTTTGTTGTATGGAGAGAGGTACTTGAATATGGAGAAGATATTTCCAAACAAGATTGTCTAAGAACTAGATGAATGTCACTCCTACGAAGGCCTGACCCAAATTTAGGGAATGGAAATATAAACTATAGACTTGAATACTTTCAGATCATGAAAAAGAGTATGGGAAAAATATGTTAAGGATGGCTATTTTTTTTGTGGATCTCTACATATTGTCGTTAATAAAACTAAGGAAAAAAGGTTTTCCTCCCAGAAATGAAGTTACCATTATTTGGAAAACCCGTTTGGGGTTGAATTGTGCAGGGCCACCTAAGGGAATTGGCTACATAGTTAAATAATAGTATCTTTTGGCTGAAAAGTCTATTATATAGACTACTTATGCAAGGCCTCCTAAGGGCACGTGATGCATAGTCAGGCGAAAGAACTCTCAAGTATCAACCATTTTATGACCAGAAGTCAAGAAAAGGGTTATGGAGATCTGGAAGTATTTAAGGTTAGGAGTATGACACATAAAAATAGTCATTTGTTCATTGCATGTAGAGATTCACAGACCAATGCTAACCATAATCATGTTGTGGCTGGGTCCTGAAGTTGAAATGTTGGACTTCGCTATATATCTCATAAGGATAGGAATCAAGACATACATAGTTTTTGAAATACAGTTTAACATCATATGGGACGAGAGTATGGGAAATCTTAGTTTAGGGTCATAGAGGTCAGATCATAATAATGAATATATTGTGTGTGTTTTCATAGGGAATTTTCAGCCAGCGGACTGAAAGTGGAATTTGGGGTTAGGCCCAAAGACTTGGGGCTGGATTCGAGGGATGCTCGAACGGTCCTAGGTGTCCCATAAAGATGGGAATCAATCCACACGTAGTTATTTAAATACATTTTAACGTCATGTGGGATGAGAGTATAGAAAATCTTAGTTTAGGGTCATAGATCTCAGACTATAATAATGAATACATTGTGTGTGTTTTCACAGGTGCTTTTCAGCCAGGGGACTGAAAGTGGAATTTGGGGTTATGCCCAAAGACTTGGTGATAGAATATAGGGATGCTTGAACGTTCCTACGTATCCCATAAGGATGGGAATCAATATTCACGTAGTTCTTGAAATACCCTTTGTACATATTTGGTTTGTACAAGTGAAGGGTGAAAGGGGACTTTAGTGCAATGATGGTTTGACCCAAGATAAAAGGTTCAGGAATTTCCATGTATGCATGTAGTCTTTGGAATATAACATGATTGGAGATCAATGTAAATAATGATTCCCTCTCAGGTGATAGTGCAAAAGAATGTTGTAGTTTATTTGCATACAGGACAAAAAGTGCGAATAGTATAGCAAGGACGATGGTGAACAAAGGTAAAAAAGTATTGGTTCTAGGGCTGCTTCACATATCAACATCATATGAGATGGAGGTGAACTGATGTGAAGAGATTGATTTTGGGATTGAACCTCAGGAGGTTGCCTACGTACCCAGCCTAGAAGGCAAGGATGAAAGTCCACGTAGTTCAATTAAAGAATGAATTGTTGATCAATTTTTTCTTGGGGACAACGAACTAAAAATGATGTTGGGACTTACACATGGTTAGTAGACCAGAGGGGGTTTATGGTTGAAATTTACTCTAGGCTCACGTGAGTCATACTCAGTGTGAGAAACAAGAGGTATAAACAACCTTAACGGTGCACAGTTTAATGTCATGTAGGACTTATGAAAGGGCTATGCGGTTTAAAGTTTTGCAATCAGGACTATTGGTGCTGCATAGTTTACTGTCATGTAGCAGGGACAAAATACAGTTTAACCTCATGTAGGACGTATTAAGGGAATTTGTTCAGTTTTAAGTCATGTAGGATGAATGAGGAGTACAATTTAACATCATGTAGGAAAAATATAGGGACACAGTTTAATGTCATGTTGGATGTGAACACAATTTTTCATCATGTTGGACAATAAGGGTGATGTACAGTTTACCATCCTGTAGCTAAGGCGATGGGTACAATACAGTTTAACGTCATGTTGGACGAAAAGGGTACTGTGTAGTTTAATGTCATGCATTGTGGGAAAAAGAGGACAGACTTTAACATCATGTTGGACGTATTAGGGACTTTTTGACAATTTAACATCATGTTTAATGACGGTGCGAACAGTTTAAGGTCATATGCATGGACTCGAGATTATGCAGTTTAACATCTTGCTGGACGTAAGGGACTTCTGTACAGTTTAACATCATGTAGTTAGGATGACACAGTTTAACGCCGTGTTGGACGTAAGTGCTAATAGTTTAAAGTCATATGCATGGACCGTTAAATGTATTTGTATTTATAAAAAATACTTCTTCAGAAATCTGGCATTGGTTGGAGTCGTGAGGAGTTCTCCATCCATTGAGATTAAAGAATAAGATCCATTGGAGTAGACCTTATGTATTGAATAAGGTCCTTCCCATTTTGGTTCCAGCTTAGGACGTTTCTTTCCTAGTATCATTGGAGTTCTGAGAACCAATACCCATTATCCCTGAATGAATGAATGAAGATGAACTTTATTTGTTGAAAGATCATGCTATTTGATTCTGATAGAATTCCAAGTGGTGCAGGGTGCACAATCTTTTCTCATCTAACCGTTCCAATTCATCCAATTTCTTTTGAGATTTTTCATCTGTAGATGAATGATCACAAATGGAGACTTTGAGAGAGGGTAATTGAACCTCAATGGGCAAGACTGCTTCTATTCCATATACCAATGAATATAGAGTTGACCACGTTGCAGTGCGGGTGGTGGTCTGATAAGACCATAAAGCATGAAAGAGTTTATCAAGCCATGATTTCTTATCTTTATCCACCATATTTTGTAGTATTTTTGAAAGTGTCTTGTTGAAAGCTTCTATCTGGCCATTGGCCACTGCATGATACCGAGATGAATGATTGGATTTGATGTTGTATTCTTGATACAAATTCCTCACCATGGATGAACAGAAGTTGGTTCCATTGTCCGTAAATATGGTATGAGGGACACCGCATCTGGTAATGATGTTAGACTTGATGAAGCAAAAAATTCATTTAGAACTGACTTCTTTGAGGGGTATTACCTCTGCCCATTTGGAAAAGAAGTCAGTAGTAGTAAGAATATACTTAAACTGATTGGTTGTAGCTGAAGGATAAGGTCCTACTACATCCATTACCCATGTAGAAAAAGGCCACGAGTATTTAGCTGTATGAAGAAACTATTGGGGTTGATGAATGAAGTTGGCATGTACTTGGAAAGAATGACACTTATTTGTGAAATCAACACAATCTTGTATCATTGAAGGACAAAATTATCCAAGCCTTAAAATTGGATCAGATAGTCTATGTCCAGACTGGTGGGCACCACAGACTCCTGCATGAACTTGTTTCATGACAGCCATTGTCTCTTTACCGTCAATGCATCTGAAGAGAATTCCATCAAAACCTCTTTTGTAGAGAATTTTTTCTAGGTGATCTGGGCTATCAGAAAGAGTAAAATTGACCACATATCGCCAGATTTGTTCTTTCATGGATCTATCAGGTGGAAGTGTTCCATTTTGAAGGTATTCCTTGATAGTTGTCATCCATCCTGTAATATCACCATATGGTTTGGTATGGGACTAATTTCATTGATTTCATCTGTTATGATTTGAACATAAGGTGAAATTGTATGACGGTGGGAAATACTGATGCTTGTCTCATCCCGATTTGGATCTACCAGAGTTATGGCTATATTAGCCAGTGCATCAACTTGGGCATTTTGTGATCTTGGGACATAAGAAAATGTCAGTTCCGAAGGAAATTCTGCCATTAACTCTCTAACATAATCATACAAAGGGATTATTTCTTCTTTTCTGA
The DNA here is from genome assembly GCA_963277665.1 of Viscum album. NCBI lineage: Eukaryota > Viridiplantae > Streptophyta > Magnoliopsida > Santalales > Viscaceae > Viscum > Viscum album. The sequence continues at coordinate 338,668,187 of OY728126.1, forward strand.
TTTCATAATCCCCATTGACTTGTTTGATTACCAGGTCTAAATTACCTTTCACCTTTAATTGATTCACTTGTGCTTGAAGCGCCAACTCTAATCATGTGATAAGAGCTTGGTATTCTGCTTCATTATTTGTCCCGCCTCCCAACAATGAGAAGGAATAGGGTAGCACTACCTTTTCTGGAGAAATGAGCACAATTCCTAACCCATCTTTGTTGAATTTAGGATCTTCCATTTTCTTCCCTGTTGGAATTCTGGAAGCACCATCAAAGTACATTTCCCATATTTGAAGATTATCTTGAATAGAAAAGACTTCTTCATCAGGAAGTTCAATATCTAAAGATGTATCTTCTGCTGAAGGGTGTTCAGCAAGGAAATCAGCTAGAGCTTGGCCCTTTATTTCCTTTTGAGACACATACTGGATATCAAATTGCTACAAAATAACTACCCACCTTGGCAGACGTCCTGTAAGAATTGGATGACTAAGGATGAATTCGAGATGGTTATTGAGAGATACCAATTGGACCTCATGATGTTGCAGATAGTGTCTCAACTTTTGAACTGCAAATATTAACTCTAGGCAGCACTTCTCAATTTTTGAATATCGGGTTTCTGATTCAAGCATAGGCAGACTGAGATAGTAGAGGTTGTTTTCATTCCCAGCATCATTCTTCTGAGTAAGAAAGGCACCCAATGATCGCTCTAAAGTTGTCACATAAAGGATAAGTGGTCTTCATTCAATAGGTGGCATTAATACCGGTGGAATCTAGAGGTATTTCTTGATAATATCAAATGCCTTTGGACATACTTCAGTCCACTGGTAAGTGACTCCCTTCTTCATCAATTTGGTGAAAGGTAAACTTTTTCCTGCCAAATTGGAAATGAAACACCTAATATAGGATAAGTGTCCTTGAAGTCCTCTAAATTCTTTCAAATTATGAGGATGTGACCTACTAAGGATTGAATTTTCCTTATCAAGATCGACTTCTATACCATGATGGCATACAACAAATCCAAATTTTTTTCCTGAGGTTACCCCAAAAGCACATTTTAAGGGGTTCATCTTCAAATTATGTTGTCGAAGATTGTGGAATATGACTTACAAATCATCCAAGTGATTAAAACGTTGTTTGGATTTAACCACCAAATCGTACACATAACATTCAAAAAATTTCCCTAAAAAGGGTTTGAAGATACCGTGCATGGCACGCTGATATGTTGCACCAGCATTATTCCGGACAAAGGGCATTACTCGATAGCAAAAAACACCCTGAGGGACTCTGAAAGCTTTAAGTTATTAATCTTCTAGAACCATTTGGATTTGATTATATCCAGAATATTTATCCATGAAGTAAATTGCTTCATAGCCAGCTGTTTCATCAATCAAGAGTTCTGTAATCAGAACTGGAAAATCATCCTTAGGACAATGCCGATTAAGATCTATGAAATCAAATCAAACTCTAATTTTTCCATTCTACTTTTTCTCAGGGACAATATTAGCCAACCACATGGTATATTGAACTTCTCTGATGAAGTTAGCTTTGATAAGATTATCCACTTCCACTTCAATTTTGGAAGCATAAGTTGGGTGTGTTCTTCTTGCGGCTTGTTTGAATCCTCGATGTTCTTCTGGAAAACCCAAACGATGAGTAGCAACATCAAGATCAAGCCCTGGCATCTCTGTATAGTTCTAAGAAAATATATCTTGACTTTTCTTTAAAAAGGAAATATATATTTCCTACTCTTCAAGAGTCATGGCCGCACTAATTAAAGTGGGGTGTGGATCTTCTTTTGTACCTAGATTTATTTCTTTGAGTTCATCCACAATGGTAGAGATACCCTCTTCTAATGCTGGAGGAGCATCCCTGAGATCTTCCTCTTCTTCTTCAACACATGTTATCTATTCTGCTTCTACTTGCATAGTAGATGATTAAGCATAATTTTCATGATCAGGAGAGATGTTAAAATTTGAACATCTTGAAGAAGAGGCTTCCATTTCTCACACTATTGATTATGAAGGGTCTTTATTGGGTAATAAAGAGGAGATGATGGATTGAGAATTGACATCATCATTCACCTCTAACATTGTTATAGCTTCTTTTGGCCTGGTTGGTGAAGTATAGACTTTCTGGATTTCAGTAGATAAAATGAAGACATCTCCATTTGAGATTTCACCATTTCTTGGTAAATCAGCAATTTCTCCCATGTTGTCTGGCTTGATTTCCATAATTGAAAATATGGAAGTTACCATAAGAGTTTTTTTATTTGGGTCTATCATGTCAATTTCCCTGATAGGAAACACATAACCTGCACTCACATGTGTAAATGGATTTACTAGGATCTTTTCCAAACCAAATAGAGCATTAACCTTGTTAACCTCCCTTGTTGTGGATTTCTCCTTACCATTCATGTGATAGAATTATGACTTAATGTATTTAGATTTATATGTTTTGAAAGGGGATTTATCACCATAAAATGTCCCAATTTGACCATTGAAACAATACTTGAGACATTTATGGTATGATGAAGGGATAACCGCATGTTGATGTAGCCATGGTCTTCCAAGAAAAAAATTTAATGCTCTATCGTTATCAACCATGAAATCTAAATTCGATACAAGGTCTCCAAACTGAGTTCTGAGTGTAATATCACCCAGTGGTTCTTGTTCATTTTTATCATATCCTTGCAACATCAGAGTAGAAGGAGATAAATTAGATTCTGTGAGGCCTAATCGACGAAGTGTACGAATGGGGATGAGGTAGACTCCTGAACCATTATCAATGAAAGCTCTTAGGATGTCCACACCATTGACCTTTCCAGATAAATACAAAGGTCTGATATGACCATGAATGACATCATATTCGTCTTTATCTATAAAAGATATCACTGCATGGAATTCTGTAGGATTATTTCCCACATGATAGACTTCAGCCACAACAATTTCAGTTTCGAACTCCTGAGGACTTGACAAAGCATCAATGAGTGCCTCCTGAGGATCCTTGGATAGATTCAAGGCATCCAGAATTGATAACTTGGCTGGTACTTGGACCAAATGTTTCAAAACATCATATTTTTGATCCAATGGTCTGCGTTTTCCAATAGGAACATGTGGTTTCCTAGGTTCCTTAGAGGTTGATTCTTTAGAAGTAGTTGATTCTTGTATCAGGGTAGGAGTTGAAAATAGTCATGGATTTGGAAGATTATACCGAATAGGTCTATTTAATTTCTGAGAGGAATAAGGTGGAACTTCTAACTGATCTTCCAGGATAATTGTACCAGGACTAAATCTATTATTGGTGGAAGAATTCTCTTGTTCTTGTTAAGCCCGTTGAAGGGCTCTTCCATGAGTTTCTGCTACATACAAAGTTCTAGCAGGGGTAGAATTGGAATAGTGGTTTCTGGGATATCCACGTCTTGCTCTATATCACATACTTCTGGAAGTCCCTCTATTTCCTCTGTTTGATACAGGGAGCTCAGGTTCATTAAGATCAAAGCTCTGACTGGCGTAAGGATCTGTTAAATGAATCATATTAACATAACCAAAGATAACTCTTCATCTGCTAAAGATTCTGCCTGATTAGCCTGTTTAGGCTGTTCCGTTTTGTGGGGCAGTGCCTATTGCTTCAAAGTAGGTGGAATAAAATCTACTAGAGTCAAAGACAACTTGGGCTTTGACACGATCTCATATTCTTCTGATTTTTCCTCTTTCTTTGAATTAGGCTGTTTCTTTGAGGTTTTATTCTCTGATGAAGAGGGTTTTGCTATGGCATTCATAGTAGAAGACACAATTGGTTTCTTCAATTGCGTTCGCAAAATGTAATGAGTTCGGTTGATCATTTTTCTAACCATCCAATCATCATATTTCCACGCATTTTTGTTTTTGAATTCTTTCCACTCACCTTCTTCCTCTGGATTTGTTGAAGTAACACATGCTACCTGAGCTGAAGAACCTTTTAGTTTGACTTGTCTCGAGTCAACCATCTTTTGTAGGAGGTATTTGAAGACAAAACACTCTTGAATGGGATGCCCCAACATCTTATGAAATGGTAAATAATTTGGACAGTCTTCATCTCCTTCCTTGTTCGGCCTTTTGCTCCTTGGAAATTGAACCAAATTATTTTCCAGAGGTGAAATGAAGTAACCAGGAACTTGTTTATTTCGGAAAGAGTAAACTTTTCTCTTTAAATCCTCAAATTGTTTTCATCTTTGATCTCTTTGATCATCTTGACGAAACGGCCTCTGTTGTTGATGCTCAGGAAGTAGAGCCCTTCGAGAAGATGAAGGCCATGAAGTAGAAGAAAGTACATGTGCTTGTTTAAGCATAACTGTAGCAGTCTCTACTTTACCCATTATCCTTCCTAGAGCTGATGGAATTACACAAGATTTATCCTTAGCCTTTATAAGATAGTCTTCAATGTGTTGATTTATTAAAGTAAGGTCTCTAAAACCTCTTGTGTATTTCACAGGGATCAATGGCGTGCATAATTCATCACGTAGATTTGCCACACAAATTGGCAACAACTCTTCTTGAGGGAGTTCTAAACTGAGGGAGTATGTTAATCCCTTTCAGTGAGCAATGAAATCTGAAACCCTTTCATTCTCCCTTTGCTTACAATTTGTAAGATCAAAAAATATTGTCTTTGGAAAAGTTGAGCTGAATTGAGGAAGGAATTTTTGATGAAGATCCTCCCACCTGGTAATTGACCGGGATTACAATCATGTATACTAGACAAAAGCAGGCCCTTGTAATGGCTGTACAAAACACCTGAGCTTAACTGCTTCATGTTGCTAAGGGGTTCCCATCATAGGATCGCAACGAGAATCAAAATGTGTTAAGTTTTTCTCTGGGTCTCCCGAACCATTAAATATTGGGAATGTAGTACATGCAAAATTTGATGGGAGAGGAATTGCGTCTACCCATTCAGGGTAAGATCTCTTCTCCGGTTGAACCGATGCATTCATTCCTTCCATAGCTTCCAAAAAAGCTGTTAATGACTCAATGGTAGTCATTAACATTTGAGAAACATCCGGTTGATCTTGGATTTGTGCAGGTGCAATAAATAGAGCATGGATAGGTGTGACGATCGGGACTTCCACTGATGGTAGTATTTCTAGTTGTTATTGTGTATAACCCATAGGATTAGTCCTCTTAGGGTGTAATGGTAAAGGTGGATAATCTTGATCCATCTCAGTAGCAGCTAAAAATTCCCTTGGCTGACTAACATTGGCATGCTTAGGAGGAAGACTACTTTGAAGTAGTTCTTCATTCAACCTCCTTAATTCCTTCATCTCTTCCTCTTGTTATGTGAATCTTTGCTCTAGTGAGAGTGATTGGCCTTCTCCAGATGAAGGGTATGTAACCTAATTCTTCCCTTTTCCTTTGTTGGACGCCTTTCGGAGAGGGGGAAGTTGGTTATTTGAAGGAATACCCGGATTCTGGGTAAGCCTTTGATTTCTTTTAAGCACACCTTCTTCATTTGTGTCTGTGTGTACAACTTATTGAGTAGGAATGTCTTCATCTGATACCTATGAGTGAGCCTCATCTAGGGAATTAGCAAAAATGGCATTGATGACATTAGTTGATGCATAATGCATTGCATCTCTTTTATCGTCATTTCTGCGATATTATCTTCTTCCATATCCTTGTTGATACACTACCTTTTACAGATTTGATCCCTCAGGAACTTCTTGACAAACCATAATTTTGAGGGAATCTCTTGATAATTTGCCTCTTCATTCATCTTGGGTCTTCTTCCCTAATTGAGAGAAGACTGAATTTCTTTGAGGAAGAGATTGAGGAATTGAAAAAGTCCCCAGTCCAGTGGACTGGGGCTATTCCTGCTGTTCCTACTCAACTCCTCAAATCCTATTTGTTGATTCTGAGGTTGGTTTAAAAGAGTCCCTAGTCTGGAAAGCTGGGGTGGTTCTTGAGTTTCTATATCTGAGGCCTTCTTAAAATATCTCATGATCTTATGCACTTTAGTCCGGAAATTAGCTGGATGCATTAACCTGCATCCACTCTTATCACGTGGCTCAAAAGACCGTTGGATGATTTCTGACACTTCTGTCACTTGATGATGTGAACGCTCTAAACGAGAAGTCTATTCGATGTTCTCGTTTACCTAATGCAAAAGTAATTAAACCCCTTGTTCTCTATATTCATGATTCTGGGAAGAACTAGTTGAGGCCTGTTCTTAAGCAAGCCTTTGATTACAAACCAAGCCAATTGGTTGTGACCAGCAATGGGCAATAACATTACATGAAACCATTTTCGGTGGGCTTTGCTGACTGGAGATTACAGTTAAATTTAGTTCTCCATGGACACCCCATCCCCTGATATGAATACCAAATGGGGATTTGGCAATTAACTGGTGAAACCTTCTTAGTGCGCAAGGCATGAACGCTATAGGGCTCTCTGCTGCTTTTCAGCATTCGAATATCGAGAAACTGAGATAGAGGCAAAATAAATCTGGCATTGTAACCCTTCTATTATCTTTACATGATTTTCATATTCATCATAAGATAATATTTTCTATTTCAATTGAAAGAGAGCTTTCCACATGTTGAGACGAATTTCTTGAATACAATCTTCTGTCAACATCTATGGAATGTCATACAGAGAGCCATCAAATGTCCAAAACATAACTAGAAATTCACTTTTTTCCAGTTTTTTTCTCATATTCAGTACTTCCTCCGTATCATTTGATGAATATTCTTCTACCTGTTTAGACCAAAGCTCGTGCTTCATTGTTGCTTCATCAGATTCAACAAGATCAGTAGAGAATTCACTTATCAAACTAGAAGATGCATGAATCAGTGGTGGTTCAGATAATGACCTACACCCCGAGCTATCTTCTGATTGAGAAAGTATTTCACCTACAGTTGGTAAAGCATTAGACATGATTGGCTTCACATTTGCAAGTGACTCAAGATAAAAGGGCTTTCTTGTCACTACATTGTCCATTGGAGCAATTTCCAGGAAATGCGAATTACTACTACGGAGAGGAATTTCACAGCTAAATTCATCATCATGGAGAGGACCACCGTGGTTGGTTACAGCAAACGATAAAACATTTTTCTCCTCGATCTTCTAGCCACGCAGAGGGTTATCATGACTCTCACTTGAAGATGATACTTCAAGATCGACCAAACTGTCATGAAGCAAGCCTTCATGAAGAAGTGTCTGATGTAGACCTTCGGAATTAATGTTCCCACTATTGGGAACTGAGAGAGTAGAATCTTGAGTTAAAACAGATAATTGTCTGAGGGCATCAAGAACTCCAGAATCGAGCAAGGCCTTATTACATATTGGCCCTTGATTTCTTGACTGTGATGGATGGGTCTTTTTCTTAGATGCCTTCTTACTCACTTTGGGAACAACTTGTTGAAGAAAGTGGTTATTATGGGCATTTGTATGTGCCTGCTCAGGAGAAAGTATCAGGTTAGGCTGATTATCTCCTCTCAAATCAGGTGTATGTGCCTGACTTGGTTGTCCGTATGACATGGGAGAGTATGCCCCACAACCCTCTTGGACTAGAATAGAGGTGTGTATCTATTCCGGGGTGAACTATTGATGTGTCACTGCACTAGAAGGGATAGAATTTCATTTCTTTCCCTTTGATGCTGCTAAAGCTGTTATAATATCCTATCAAGCATCCAGAATATGAGCCGAGATTTGATTCTTCTCTTTCACTATCGTTAGAATGTTCTTGGTGACTTCAGCTGCCGGAACAGGGATATACATCCATTCTGTGCTTGGAGTAGGTGTTTGTTCCTGCTCCTGTCCTCCTTTTCCTACCAGTGAATTTTGACAGTACTCATGAATGGGGGCAGAGAGTTGAGTCTGCCTTCTGTTTATCATTGCGGCTTTCCAATTGACTTCTCCGGGTGTTACCAAACGAAACTGTTTGTAGGATTGATCAATACTAGTAGGTGTATGTGCCTACTAATTGCACTCTTCCAAATGTGGTTGAATAACTTCCTTCAATACTGGCAGATGAGACTACTAGTAGGATTGATTAGTGTAAGAAGGTATATGAGCTTGTTTACCAGTTGTCAACACATTGGGTTGGCGGGCTTTATCATATGTAGTCAGACGAGATTTCTGACTAGATGATGATTTATAAAATGGTGTCTTTTCCTGTCTATATTACTTCACTAGAATTTCTTGGTGGGAATGGCGTGCTGCTGCTAGACAAGTCTGCTGGATAGCGGAATTAAAATGGGTGGGAGTGTGTGCCCGCTCGTTGCTTTCCACCAAGTTAGGTTGGTGGACTTCTCCAGAAATAGAAGAGATAAGAACATGATCACTATTAACTGGTCGTTACCTCTGTTGTTTCATCTTTCCTACTCGGGTTCGAGGAACCTGAGCCGAATGCTTAGAGATAACACCCTCATCATGTTTTGGGCGCACTGCCGCCTGAGTCTAGTGGCGATTGTTGGTGGGGGCCCTCAGGAAGGACTCATGTTTCTTTGAATTAAGGCCTTGAGTGACCTTCTCATTCACCTCCCTAGAATATGGGAGGGAATGGTTGTTGCATTCTGGGGATAACGACCCGAAACGGTTGGAGACGGTGGTTTTCACCGCCTGCTTCTTGATCGTTGGTCGTCGTTGTCCGGACGACCAGGGTAAATTATTGACTTGGAGGGCTTGTCAAGCGGCCTCTAGAGTCGGAATGGTACCGTGTCGACGATATTCCTTAACCAGTGCATTTGATACCCACCGTTAAAGATGCTGAGTAGGTGATGTCATCCTCAGAGCGGACGAAAATCCAGTAGGAGTAGCAGCAAATGTATTCACAGCAGAGGCATTCATAGGTGTGAACTTAAGATAAGCCATTTTTGAAATGCATAAGATCTTAGAAAATAGTTCATGTTTGATATAACAGACATAATCAAGATAAGATCAGCCATTACATCTTTTGGATGAGCACATATGTTATTGATTGTTTTTTTGGCCCTCTCATTGAGTTTAAATAGTGGACTAACAAATAAGTAAAACATCACTTTAACTTGGTTAAATATTCACGTCGTGTTCACCTTTTTTGTTTCCTCTAGAAATGGGAATGACCTCATAGATTTAAGGTTCAAACATTCCAAGTGGTTTCTAATGGGTTTGTTCGTAGAACCGGAAACATCCAATTATTCCATATCCATTTGGACATATTTTCCAAAGGTATGTGCTCATTAGTTATGAAACGATGAGGCTTAAGAATTTTCATTGGTTGAGAGGATGGGAGGTCGGAGTCATCACACCTTTTTTAGGGGAATTATTATCTACTCCGTGACTCTCTTTATAGATTTAAGTTATGTTCGTGAATCCTTATTAAATTACCAAGTATGAAAATGAGCTTTCTTTTATATCTGACAATCAATGATTAATTTGTATGAGATTTAGAGAATCTTTTATATGCCTTCGAGGTTCTTAATATATATAAAATCATCTGTATTTGTTAGAGATTCTTAGTCAATGGTATCCTTCGACACATTATATAGAAATATTTTAGTCATTATGATAACCATACTAGTTTTAAATCCAATCAGCGGGGAACTTGAAGTTTATTGTCATTTAGAAGGACATAGATTATTTTAGAATTGGGATCATACCCGCAGATGGGATACCTACGTATCCTTTTTTTTAGAAAATGAATCAGAACCCATGTAGTTCGAGTAAAGAAATATGAGGTTTATGCATGATTGATGGCTCAAAGGAAGATGTCATAATTACTTTTACACTCGAAGCTCACGTGAGTCATGCTCGGTGTGAGAAATAAGAGGTATTGGTAAAACTAGACAATTGTTCCATGAAGGATGAAATTATAAGAAATGATGTGGGGCTTATGTATGTATGACTACCCAGATAGATCAATATTAGGATTTACTTCATGGAAGAAACCCGAGAACAAGGTCCATAATGGTATATGTACTTTATGGAGATTTGGATACTTAACTTAGGAATTAATCCTAAGAAGGATTCCCAAATTAGAGAGGACTTATGATTGGGTTTTACTCTTGAGAAGGAATCCCAAATCAAATGTAAATTAAGACTGGTTAAGAGAAATTATGACTGGGGCTTACCCTTAAAGAAGAGGTCAAGGATAAAGGGAATTATGACTGGAGATTACTCCTGAAAAGGAAGCCCAGGTTGAGGGAATTCGGATTTTGGGAACTTGGGGCTTACTCTTAATTAGTATGCCCAAATCAAAATAATTATGGTTGGGGCTTACTCCTAAGGAGGATTCCCAAAATTAAGGGAACTTGAAGACTGGGGATAAATCCTGAAAAGGAGGCCCAGGTTAGGGGACTTGGGGATTACTCCTAAGGAGGATGCCCAAATTTGGGATTTTGAGATTGGGACTTACTCCTGAGAAGAAGGACCATATTAAAGATCCTCTCATCTTTAAAGAATGAGGTTGAAATAATGAAATCTCTAACCATAGTGACATAATGATATGTAAATCACTAGGTTTTGAAAAATGTTCCATAGAATTCCTTTCAGATAAGGAAGACAACAAAGGAAACATGCCATAAATGGATTTGAAGAGGGTTCTGAAGGATAAATTTTTAAGAGGAGAGGTGGATTTGAAGAAATCATGTGAATAGGCAGGAGGGGCACCCAAAAAGAGAGATGCGCGCAAGTCCTGGTCGCGCAAGTATACTTGCGCGACACATGGGTACTTGTGCGACAGTCAATCCTTAGGGTAATACTTGGGCAAGACTTGTCTCAAGCCCTTAGTATTATCCCTAAAGGCTTCCAAAAGAGTGGCGCACAAGTTTTATTGACGGGATAAGGCGATGTGCAAGTGTGGCCATTTCCCTTAAGGGCGGTCCACTTAGGTGCACAAGTGTTGGTGAGTTTTAACACTTAGGTCTTTCTTCCCCTGTTTAGAGCTTCCATTCTAGGTAAGAAATTACCTAAAAAGTGTTCGGAAGACTTCCAGAAGAAACTAGGGCACCAGGAGCTCGAATCTGAGTTTTGGAATTTTTCCGTCCTGAAATGGGGGGCCCACAATGGGTATTTATAGGCTGCTGAAGACCCTGGGTGAAAATCAAATAGGGTGCGCAAGTCACATGCATGACCACTATGCGGAGTGTAAGTATACTTGCGTGACCATGATGAAACTTGTGCGACCCAAGTGGGAAGAAATCCTTCTTCATGCCTTTGTCGATTTTTGATGTTTCTTTAAAGGATGAATCACTTTGGACTAAGGTATTTCCCTTTTTTAGTCATTAGACTTTGTGAAGGAAAGAAGCATCAACATTATTCCAATCATATCATATATGAATCTTAGATGGTTGAGTGGAAAACTCATTTCCCGATTTATCATATGGATAAAATCAACCATACCCATTTAGTAAATTAGGTCTTAGGTATTCCATGAAAATTTCATGTAAAATATCATGATGGCATTTGGTTAACAAACTCTTAGTGTTAGACATTTCCATATTGTCTTACATAAGATAATACATGGGAACCCTTATTTGGTAGTACTTACCATGTTGAATGATCGAGGTCTTGACATTTGCTTGACTTGGAAGGAATATAACACTTATCATTATTTTAAGTGTATTTAATCTATCCATCTTATCTTATGTAGTTACATTTATATGAATAAATTATTATAATGATTTATTCTTTGGAATCTAATTCCTTCCACTAAATCAATATGTTCAACCCCTATTGATTTGTAACTCTTTACCCAACTCATGGTCAAGCCAAAGTTATGATATATTAAAATAATATCCATAATCCTACCTCTAATGTAACTATTTTAAATACTTCTATGATAATTTATAAAAGTAATTTATCATTTTAAAATAAAACATACATCCATTCCTAATATAAATATAACACCCCAGAATGATAAAGGGTTAAAAGACTAAATGATATGACTCATGTTAACAAGGTTCACCTTTAGTTTTGGGAGACTATTTTATTAGAACATCATAGTTAAGTGTGATTTTCCTAGATTAGTGATCAGGATGGGTTACCTTTTGCGGTGTTTCCCCGTGTGTGTGTGTGTGTGTGAGTGAGGATAAAGAACAACAGAAAGAACATTTGTTGGAATATGGGGACAATCATGAGTCTCATGTCCTGTTCGGGTATATGGGTGATCCCTAGGGAGGGGAACATGTGTATATGGGAAACTGGTGGTACCTAGAGGGCCAAGACCCGATTACCATGTTAAGACAGGATGTTTGTGCTATTAGAGGTTCCCATTTGTTACATTGGTATCAGAGAAGAAACCCAACCTTAAGTGTGGTGGAACTACCTTGGTTGAGATGTAGGGTACACAATGAGGATACTGTACTCTAAAGGGGGGTGAATATAACACCCCAAAATGATAAAGGGTTAAAATAAAAAATAATATGACTCATTTCAACAATGTTTTCTTTTATTTTCGGGACTCTACCTAATTATAACTCAATAGTTAATCATGCTTGTCCTGAATTAGTGATCAAGATGGGTGACCTTCTATAAAGTTTTCAAGGGTGTGTGTGAGTGAGGAAAAAGTGATAGGGTGTGTGTGAGTGAGGAAACAATGTTAGGGTGTGTGTGAGTGATGAAAAATAACACCAGAAAGAACATGTTTTTTCCTGTATGGGTAGTCATTAGTTTGATGACCCATTCGAGCATATGGGTGGGATCCAGGGAGGGGACGACGTGTTTGTGGGGTAATTGGTGGTACCTGGCAGGCTTAGACCTAACACCCATATTAAGGTGAGGTTTCTATTATGATAGAAGGGCCCCATTTTTTAATAAACAAATTATATCTATGAATAATAAACAAGAGAATGAACTATATAAATTTACAATTCAGTAATTTAAATAGAAGATAAACAATTATAAAAACATTATAATTTTTCCAAACATTATGGAAGTACTATAATAAACAATTATAAATACTTTATAATAATTATAAATATGAAATCTTTCATATTTTTCATTATATATCATTTAATTTAAACATATGAAATTAAAGGAAATATAAAAATTTCATACATAAATTTTAGTATGTAAATTTTATTTACAGACTCTATATATCACACATTTAATATTACACCTTGATCAAATCATTTATCAAAACTCATTTTGATATGGTTTACATAAATTATTAAATAATGCATTTAATTTGAAAAATTTAAATTAAATAATTATGAAAAATTCATAATTTAAATATAAAATCTATTATATTTGGCCTAATTTATTAATTTACAAACACTTTATAAATCAGAGATATAATTTCTATATAAAAAAATTATATCAATGTTATAAGTCATTCTATATAATTGAGAAAATTTTTTTGATGTTACTAATTTATATTTTTAGAATAATTATTTGATAAATATTTTATAATCATTAAATTTTGCAATTATAAACAATTTATATTTAACTAATTTATAAAAAACTTCATAAATTAAATTAATATCCAAAATTACCTTTTATGATGATATATAAACATTTTATAAACTGTGAAAATCAATTCATAATTGAAATATAGAAAAATACAATTTTTCTATTATATCATATGCTAAAATATTCTGAAATCATAACCTATGATTTAGAAGGTCGTGACATGAAAAAAAACCCATTCCTAACAATCATATTTTGTGATTGATTATAGGGATTACACAATATTAAAATGACTCTTGAAAAATTAATTTAATGGTATAGGTACCTACATTGGATTACTCTGGTCATGGTTGTCACGTCTTACAATTTAGGCCTAGTTTATAACAACTCATATATAACCAAACCACATTTTTGAGTTTAATATAAATTATTTTAAACCTTCATACATTTCTATTGTCTTTTAGGTTTATAGTTTTAAATAATTAGGAAAACCCATATGTTGATATAAGGAATATTATCACATGATGTATATTTTTTCACAAAAATAGTTTTTTATGTTTAAAATCCTATTTTCATCCTTGATACACATTCTTATTTCAAGAAAAGTATCCATTTGTCATGACTCGTCCTCGGGGCCCGTGCCGTGACTACCCCAAGCCCGCCTTCCATAGGCCAGGGGCTGGAGACTAGCACCAAAGGCATAAATCCTGATAAAAGGGAAGGAATTTCCTTTATATAAGAAAATAAACACCACAGAGTATGCAACCTGAAGTAAACACTAAGTAAACTAAGTACAAAAGTAAGTGCTGAAAAGTAAATGGGCCAGAATGAAAACCCAACTGAATGTACAGTACAACTGAAAAGAAACAACAGTAGTAGTAAAGTAAATTAGCAACCACCAAGTCATCCTTCGGAATTCCCATCTGAAGGGTGGGTACAGATAGTCTTGTCGACTCCTCGGGTCCGTCTGTCTACTCTGTGTATGTCCTGCCTAATAGTCCACCTCCGGGTACTGTCCCGCTCCACAGGCCTCAACAGCGATCAGCGCTGTCCGTCGTCTGCAACCAACACAACATAGTGCGGGTATAGCCCGTGCAGGGGTGAGTATACAATACTCAGTAGGGACCCCGAGACCCCCGAAGGTCTCCCAGAATCCACAAAGGATAAACCATAAGGAAGGATACAAACACGAAGTATCAACCAAATCTACTTAGGTATATGCCCATACATATACCCATGTCATCAATTCCAGTTCGGCTCCAACTCACGAGCTCAAGTACAACCCAGTCCACAGAGGAAAGCACAACCCAATCCCCATAGGAAAGAATAACCTAATCCATATAAGAATGCAAGACAATCATATCGATGATAATGACTGAAAATCAAGACTCATCTCACACATGTATACTACTCACAAAGAGGGGTGGAGATGATAGGTGTAGCCTTTGAATCATCTCCCCTGCCAAACCCACATAGGATCCAAGTACCGAAGTTGTCGCTTCCGAACCCACGTAGGATCCTAGTATAGTAACCATCACTATTGAACCCACGTAGGATCCATGTACAGTCGTCCTCGCTGCCAAACCCACGTAGTATCCAAGTACATTCATCATCGTCGTTGAACCAATGGAGGATCCTAGCACGGTAGTCGTCGCAGTCGCAGCCAGCTCTAGGGTTTCAACACACAGCATACTCGATTCCGGGAGGGTCCGCTCCTCAAGTCAAAAGGGGTGGATACATCAACTGTCATGAAGACTAGAGTTAATTTATCCCGTAGTTTTGTCCCATGTCATAGGGGAAAACCAAGCAAAACATGCCCAAGTCACGGAGAACATAACAACCAATCCATTTTTCCTAAATTACACTGCGTGTAGGTAAGCGATACAAGCCGTGTCATCAGAGACCGAGTACTGCCTGTGTGAAACGGCCCATGTCATGGGGCTAGTCATGTAAAAAGTAAGTACACGTCATTTGGTATGGTTACACATCATGTCTTCAGTCCCCAGGTACTATCTGTGTACCACAACCCGTGTCAAAGGGTTGTTCATTTAAAAAGTAAGTACACGGCATGTGGTATGGTTACACGCCATGTCCGAACATTCAGGATCGGCTCTGTGTACGTTGGCCATGACTGGCCGTGTAGTGGAGTACCTGCCTATGTACTGCACCCTGTGTCCATCTATTCCCGGAATACATGTTGAGTCATCACAAAGCCACTTTTGCCATGTGAACGTAGTACACGCCGTGCCTCTTGGTCATGTGGTTCTGCCTATGTCCGTTTATCTCCTAGATTACACGCCGAGCCTCGCGAAGCCGCTTCTTCCATGATGGTGGTAGTACATGTCGTGCCTCATGGCCGTGTGGTTATGCTTGTGTCTGTGTATTCCCCTTGAATACACGCCATGTCCATCGAAGTCTCCTATGTCAAACTCTGTGGACAGTACATGCCATGTGACCGGTGTCACACACCGTGTGTCACTTCTTCTGATGTCCGTTACTTTTGCCGCTGAACTCTTGTACTACACGGAGTGTGCTTTGGAAGGACACACTGTGTGTTCTAGAATTTTCTAGAAATAAAGCCTCTAGCCAGCACGCCTCCTAAGGCATCCGTCCTTTGTCCCGATGATTCGTTTTCTACAAAACTCCCATTCCTAGGTCGTCCCGATGTTCAGAGGCCGCTTCCGATGTTTTTGGGCCTCCGATCGGCTCTGAAAACTTTCCTTGATTCACCGATCAAGAACGGTTGGAGAACACCATACAATAAGAACGACGGAGGAATCCGACTGTGTTATTTTCGTCCGGTTCCTTCCACATTAGTTTGATAGAAAAAGGATTCGAGAGAACCAAAAACATGGAAGGGAAAACAATATTTCTCATTCATAAACACACCCCTACCTCGATAAACGTTGACGTTTGCCTGCGACAAGGAAGATGGAGTCACGGGGTAAGGTTTCAAAGACGGCATTGGTGTGCGTCTAAGGAGGGGACGATGTCTCACCCTAGCTATAAAGAGATAAAGGAATGGCATGTCGTCTTTCCTTTTGGTGATGGCGTTCTTCGTCGAAGGGTGTCTTTCTTCGTGGGAGGATGAAGTTCTTCCAAAGTGGAAAGAACTCTCTCCCCAAATTCCTCACACAACAAAACTAACCAAATAAAATAAGCCCTCCCCTTATTTTATTATTTTTTCAAGCATTTAAAAAAATCAAAATTAAAACACTTCATTCAATTAATTTAAGATGTTCAATTAATTTAATTAATGTGTATTGGAATTCATTTAAGGGAAAAGGCGAAGTCATTTAATTAATTACAAAGGGTTTCCAACATTACAAACAAGAAGATAAAAGGGAGGAGTTAGAGGAGTTTTATGGAATGTGAAGGGGTAGGACTCATGTGGGCCCCACTTCACCTTTATCCTCTCAAGGGTAGTTAGTAACTAGTGGGTCTCACCCCAACTCCCACACCTAGGATATAACCACTTAGAAAAAGAAAAACAATTGTTACACAATTTTATTTTACTTTTCATTTAACCCACATTTTTAAACAACACCCCCAAGAAAACACACCTTTGGTAAAGGCCCTATTAATCAATTACTGGTGTTGTGGTTCCATAAGTTCCCTCGGATTTAAATTCTGAGCACCGGTTCAAAAGATAGAAAAACCCGCTCGTTCGTTCACTGATCGTACCCGAGCTAAACTTCGGAAACTGATTCCGAGCTCTCCGGGCCTCAGAATCAGGTGCTGTCAGAAACTGCATACTCATAAAATCCCAAAGAATTTAAGAAATTTTTTTTTTGAAATTTATGGGACTTTACATTACTCCCACCTCATGGATTTACGTCCCCGTAAAGCTACATCATAAACTAGGGAAACAAATGGGGGTATTGTGCACGCATCTGAGCCTCCCGCTCCCAGGTGCTCTCCTGGAGGTTCCCTTTCTTCCACCTGATGTGAAACAGAGGAATAGACCATACACGTAGGACTCGATCCTATCGATCCTTGATCTCCATTGGGACCTCCACAAAAGTAGCCCCATCATCGATGTCCAACTCCCCATGATCAATGATATGCATCGGGTCGTGCACGTATCTCCTCAGCTGAGTTACGTGGAAGACATCGTTCACCCGGTGCAACTGAGGTGGAAGAGCCAGGCGATAAGCTACCTCACCTATCCTGCTGAGAACCTGGAATGGTCCGATGAAACATGGAGATAACTTGCCGCCCCGACCAAATATCTATAATCCACGTCGAGGTGAAACCCGTAAGAAAACATGGTCACCATCCTCGAACACTAGTTATCTCCGCCTCCTGTCAGCATAGGACTTTTGTTGGATCTGGGATGTCCTCATCCACTCCTGGATGATCTCCACCATCTCCGTCATGGCCTAGACCATCTCTGGTCCTACAAGTGCTGACTCCCCAGGGTCTGTCCAGCACAGAGGTGATCTACAGGGTTGGTCGTACAATGCCTCGTATGGTGTCATCCCGATGGTGGAGTGGTAGTTATTATTGTACGCAAACTCCACCAAGGGTAGGTGATCCTCCCAACTATGACCAAAGTTGGGGACACATGCATGGAGCATGTCCTCAAGAGTCTGAATGGTCCTCTCTGTCTGACCATCCGTCTGAGGATGAAAGGCGGTGCTCAAGCGTAGCTGTGTCCCAAATGCCTCATGCAACCCCTTCCATAGCCGAGAAGTAAAACGAGTGTCTCGATCGGAGATGATAGACGATGGAACACCATGAATCCGTACAATATCCTAAATGTAGAGGTGTCCTAAGCTCTCCACTGAGCCCTGCCCTCTAATGGGAAAGAAGTGGGCCGACTTGGTGAGTTGGTCTACGATCACCCAGATGGAGTCGTGTCCTCGGGAAGTACGTGGAAGTCCCATCACGAAATCCATATATATCACATCCCACTTCCACTCCAGGACCTCTAAGGGCTGTACCAAGCCCGCTGGTACCTGGTGATCCACCTTCACCTGCTAGAAGGTGAGGCATCGTGAAACAAACTCTGCCACAACCCTCTTCATGCCAGGCCACGAGTTTTGTTGTCTAAGGTCCTGGTACATCTTCGCTACTCTAGGATGTACCACTAGAGGGGAAGTGTGAAACTCCCTCAGCACCTCCTCCCGTAATGCAACTGGTACCATGGTACGCCCTCTAAAAAGGACGACATGATCTCCTCCTAAAGAAAATCCATCAGGGGCATGTCCTGTAGATATCTGCACAGGTTGCATATCACAGTCAATGTTCCCACATTGTGCCTCTCTGACCTACTGAAGTAGTGGAGGAGTGACTGTGAGTGACTCTAGAAAGGATACCCCATCTCTATCCACGAAGGATATCTGCAACACGGCTAGCAGCTCTATCGCCTCTCCAAGTAACTGGATGCCCGACCCCCTGTTGAGAGCATCAGCTACTACGTTCCCCTTCCTAAGAGTATAGAATATCTCAAAGTCATAGTTCTGGAAGAACTCAATCCATTGCATCTGTCTCAGGTTCCAGTCCTTCTACGAGAAGATGTACCTGAGACTCTGGTGGTCAGAGTAAACTGTAAAGTGCTCGCCCATCTGATAGTGCCACCACATCTTCAAGGCGAAGACCACTGCTGCTAACTCCAGGTCCTGGGTAGCGTAGTTCTGCTCGTTCTGCCTCAACTGTCATGATCCATAGGCGATCACTACCCACTCCTGTATTAGGACACACCTGAGTTTGGTCCATGATGCGTCACAGTAAATTACGTACCCTATGCCCTCCTCTGGTATCCTCAAGATGGGTGCACTGGTCAATCTCTGTCTTAGATCCTGCAAGCTCTGCTGACATCTATCTGACCACATGAAGGGATTCCACTTCTTTGTCAAATATGAAAGTGATGCTGCAACTCTGGAGAATTATGGAACAAATCTCCGATATTATCCAGCCAGAAATAGGAAACTCCACACCTTAGTCACGCTCTTGGGTGGCTCCCAAGCTAGCACCGCCTCGATCTTCGCAGGATCCACCACTACTCCCTCTTCAGAGATGAAGTGTCCTAAGAAGTGGACCTCTCGAATCCAGAACTGACACTTAGATAGCTTACCACAAAGCCGGTGCTCTCGGAGTGTGTTCAGTACAACCCGCAAGTGGTAGGTGTGGTCCTCCTCAGCAGTTGAGTAAATAAATATGTCGTCGATGAAGAAAACGAAAAATCGATCGAGCTAAGGCTGGAAGATCCTGTTCATGAGACTCATGAACACTATTGGAGCGTTGGTTACACCGAATGGAATAACCAAGAACTCATAGTGGCCATACCGACACCTGAAGGCCGTCTTCTGCACATCCTCATCTCGAACTCTGAGCTGATGATAGCTCGACCTGAGGTCTATCTTCAAGAACCAGCAAGCCCCCTTGAGATGATTGAAGAGATCGTCGATCCCTGGAAGTGGATACTTATTCTTCACGGTCACCTGGTTCAGGCGACGGTAGTCGACACACAGTCGCAAGCTCCCGTCCGCCTTCTTGGCAAACAAAATTAGGGAAGCCCATGGTGAAACACTAGGTCAAATGAATCCCTTGCCCCGCAAGTCCTCTAGTTGTACTCATAGCTCACAAAGCTCAGCGGGAGCCATCCGATATGATAGAGTAGATATTAGGGCTTTCCCGGGGTATAGGACAATATAGAAGTCTACCTCTCTACGAGGAGGTAGTCCTGGAACGTCCTCAGGAAAATGTCTGCATACTGATCCACCACAACAGGAAAACTTGGACTCCGCACATCAACTGTTCCTAGGATGAGACTAGCCAAATGATGGGTGATGGGTTGTCCTCTCCTCTATGTGAGTCCATCCTACTCTGCAAAGGCTCCCTTCTCGTCGGTGATGGTGAACCATCTCCGATTTGTGAGGACACACCGCACTTTGCGCCTAATACAATCGATCTGAGCATGGACCGTAGATAACCAATCCATGCCCAAGATGATGTCATAAATCCTCGACGCTGCTATAAGAAAATCCTAGCTGAAGCTCTCACCTCCTGGAGTAATCTCACACTACCGGCACCAGTGCGTAATCGATGATTCTGCTCCCATAAGAGTCTCTAGCTGTAAGGATAGATCCAGTGGCTCTGTCGGAATCTTCGAGCTCTGAACTAGGGCAGCAGAAATTAATGAAGGGCTCACTCTTATGTCTATAAGAACTACAACAAGGGTGGAGTAGACACAGATAGTACCTCGAATCATCTCAGGTATGCTGTGTTCGTAGGCCTCCACTGCCTGAAGCTGAGCCTGCCTCTGCCAACCAACTCCATGTGGTCGAGGTGGACCTCCTGGTGGTGGTGGTGGTAGAGCCTCAAAGCGTCGTCCACCACCTGCTGCTCGGCCAACTCCTCTACAACGTCCACTTTCTCCCTGCAGACTGCCATGGTCGAACTTCTGCCTCTGCCTGGGTGGTCCCTCAACCGTCCACTGCTTCTCTTCATGGTGGGTCGGGTAGTCACGAGCCATGTGGCCCTGCTCGCCACATGCATAGAACTGTCTGCCTCTCGTATGACTGGCTCTACTGTGTGTGCGTTGCACCTCCAAACCAGTATCCTGAGGTCTCCCACGTGATGGTCTGGTCCGCTTGGACCTCTGCGACATTTTTCTTCTGCCGGCTGCAGAATAATCCGCCATATGTCGACCTACGGTAGGCCTCGCTACTGGCATAGGCTCAGCAAGGAAGCTCTCCATAAGTAAGGCTCCATCCAGTACTCCTCCATGCGTCAGAATACTGCGGGGGATCATCGAAGCCCTGATCTCAAGCCTCAATCCCTACTCGAAGGTTCGGGCCCAGAAGAATGGGTCTCGTACCATGTCTGTGGAGTAGCACGATAGGTCGGTAAATCTCACCGAGTACTGGGCTACTGTCATGATGCCCTGCTGCAGCAATAGAAACTCTTGAATGCACACCGTACGGAGGGTGGCTGGAATGAACTCCAAGCAGAAGATGCTCTCGAAGTCCATCCAAAGAAGAGATGCCTTGTCGTGCACCTGGAGCATCAGGCTCCACCATCTACCTACTGCCGCGTGAAGGAGACTCGACACAAGGATCACCATGAGGTCTGCTGGTGTCCCTACCAATCTGAAGAGTCGAACAACTGCCTCCAGCCAGTCCTTGGCTGCCTGAGGGTCCGTCTCTCTGCAGAACCTGAGCGGCCTATGACACTGAAACTCATGTAGTGTACTCAAGAGATGTTCACTCTCAGCTGCTGGGTTTGGTGTCATCGGTGGCTCGGCAGGTAGAGGTACCGCCAGTGCCTCCTCGTTAATGGGGCCCTACACCGAGGCCTCGTCACTCGGTGGGCTGCCGTCTCGCACAAAGCTCGGAACCCTAGATGGCTTCCATCGTGGGTCCATCCTGAAGGAAATAGGTGTTCCACGGTTATTACATTATACCGAGTGAGATCACACAAAGTAATCACAAATAAAACTTTTGAAACACACATGCAATTAATGTTTTCTTGCATTGAGTCGGAAATCAGAAGTCAGGGTCCTGGTGTATGGATACGTCGGCTACCACACCAACACTAGACTCCCTGGACTAACAACCACACTCAATACCCTTAAAAATATTGTTTCACATAGAAGAAATTATCAGAGTCCTATGTTCTGCGGTAGAACCAACTCCTCTGATACCAATTTGTCACGACCCGTCCTCGGGGCCCGTGCCATGACTACCATAATCCTGCCTTCCATAGGCCAAGGGCTGGTGACTAGCACCAAAGGCGTAAATCCCGATAAAAGGGAAGGCATTGCCTTTATATAAGAAAACAAACACCATAGAGTACGCAAGATGAAGTAAACACTAAGTAAAATGAGTAAAAAAGTAAGTGCTGAAAAGTAAATGGGCTAGAATATAAACCCAACTGAAAGTACAGTACAACTGAAAAGAAAGAACAGCAGCAGTAATGTAAATCAGCAACCACCAAGTCGTCCTCCAGAATTCCCACATAAAGGGTGGGTACATATAGTCTCGTCGACTCCTCGGGTCCGTCCATCTTCTCTATGTAAGTCATGCCTGATAGTCCACCTCTGGGTACTGCCCCACTCTACAAGCCTCAACAACGATCAGCAATGTCCGTCGTCTGCAACCAATACAATGTAGTGCGGGGATAGCCTGTGCAGGGGTGAGTATACAATACTCAGTAGGGACCCCGAGACCCCCAAAGGTCTCCCAGAATCCACAAAGGATAAACCACAAGGAAGGATTCAAACATGATGTATCAACCAACTCTACTTAGGTATATTCCCATACATATACCTAAGTCATCAATTCCAGTTCTTCTCCAAATCATGAGCTCAAGTACAAACCAGTCCACACAGGAAAGCACAACCCAATCCACATAGGAAAGTACAACCCAATCCACACAAGAAAGAAAGACAATCATATCCATGATAATGACTGAAAATCAAGACTCAGCTCACACATGTATACTACTGACGAAGAGGGGTGGATATGATAGGTGTAGCCTCTGAATCATCTCCCCTACCGAACCCACGTAGGATCCAAGTATAGAAGTCGTCGCTGCCGAACCCACGTTGGATCCTAGTATAGTAACCATTGCTGCCGAACCCATGTAGGATCCAAGTACAGTCTTCCTCGCTGCCGAACCCACATAGGATCCAAGTACAGTCATCATTGTCATCGAACCCATGGAGGAACCCAGCATGGTAGTCGTCGCAGTCGCAACCAGCTCTAGGTTTTCCGCACACAACATAATCGATTCTGGGAGGGTCTGCTCCTCGAGTCAAAAGGGGTGGATACATCAACCATCACGAAGACTAGAGTTAATGTATCCCATAGTTTCGTCCGACGTCATAGGGGAAAACCAAGAAAAACGTGCCCAAGTCACAGAGAAAAAGAAAACTAAGCCATTTTCCTAAAGTACTCGGCGTGTAGGTAAGCGATACACATCGTGTCATCAGACACCAGTTATTTCCCGTGTGAAATAGCCCGTGTCATGGGGCTGGTCATGTAAAAAGTAATTCCAAGACGTGTGGTATAGTTACACGTCGTGTCTTCAGTCCCCGGGTACTGTCCGTGTACCACAACCTATGTCGAAGGGTCGTTCGTATAAAAAGTAAGTACAAGACGTGTGGTATGGTTACACGCCGTGTCCAAACTTATAGGGTCAGATCCATGTACGCTGGCCATGCCTGGCCATGTGGTGGAGTACCTGCCCATGTACTCCACCCTGTGTCCGTCTATTCCCGGAATACACAACGAGTCATCATGAAGCCGCTTCTGCCAAGGTGAAGGTAGTACACATTGTGCCTCTTAGCCATGTGGTTCTGCCCATGTCCGTGTATCTCCAAGATTAAACGCAGAGCCTTGCGAAGTCGCTTCGGCCATGGTGGTGGTAGTACACGCCGTGCCTTGTGGACATGTGGTTCGGCTTGTGTCTGTGTATTTCTCTTGAATACACGCCATATCCATCAAAGTCTCCTCTATCAAATTATGTGGACAGTACATGTCGTGTGAACGGTGTCACACGCCATGTTTCACTTCTTCTAATGTCTATTACTTCTGCCGCTGAACTCTTGTACTACACGGCATGTGCTTTAGAAGCACACGTCGTGTGTTCTGGAATTTTCCAAAAACGACGCCTCTGGACAGCACGCCTCCTGAGGCGTTCGTCCTTTGTTCCAATGATCCGTTTGCTACAAAAATCCCATTACTAGGTCGTCCCGATGTTCTGAGGCCATTTCCAATGTTTTCGAGCCTCCGATCGGCTCTGAAAACTTGCCTTTATTCACCGCTCAAGAACGGTTGGAGAACACCATACAACAAGAAAGGCGGAGGAATCAGACCGTGTTAGTTTGGTCCGGTTCTTTCCGAATTAGTTTGATAGAAAAAGGTTTAGAGAGAACCAAAAACATGGAAGGTAAAACGATGTTTCTCATTCATAAACACACCCCTACCTCAATAAACGTGGTCGTTTTCCGGCGACGTGGAAGATGGAGTCGCGGGGTAGGGTTTTGAAGATAGTGTTGGCATTCGTCCAAGGAGGGGACAACGTCTCACCCTAGCTGTGAAGAGACAAAGGAATGGCATTCTGTCTTTCCCTGTGGTGATGTCATTCTTCGTCGAAGGGTGTCGTTCTTCACGGAAGGATGATGTTTTTCCAAAGAGAAAAGAACTCTCTCCCCAAATTCCTCACACAACAAAACAATCCAAATAAAATAAGGCCTCCCCTTATTTTTTATTTTGTCAAGCATTTCAAAAACTCAAAATTAAAACACTTCATTCAATTAATTGAGGAGGTTCAATTAATTGAATTAATGTGTTTTGAAATTCCTTGAGTGGAAGAGGAGAAGTCATTTAATTAATTACAAATGGTTTCCAACATTAAACACAAGAAGATAAAAGGGAGGAGTTAGAGGATTTTAATGGAATGTGAAGGGGTGGGGCTCGTGTGGGCACCACCTCACCTTTATCCTCCCAAGGGTAGTTAGTAACTAGTGGGTCCCACCCCAACTCCCACACCTAGGATATAAGCACTTATAAAAAGAAAAAATTTTGTTACACAATTTTATTTTACTTTTCATTTAACTCACATGTTTAAACAACACCTCCCGAGAAATCACACCTTTGGTAAAGGTCCTCTTAAGCAATTACTGGCGTTGTGGTTCTATCAGTGCCCTCAGATTTCAATTCCAAGCACTGGTTAAAAAGATAGAAAAACCCACTCGTTCGTTCACTGATCGTACCTGAGCTAAACTTCGAAAACTGATTTTGGGCACTCCGGGCCTCGTAATCAAGTGCCGTCAGAAAATGTGTACTCATAAAATCCCCAAGAATTTATGAAAAAAATTTCCTTGAAATTTATGGGTCTTTGCACCATTATTATATGTTAATCCTCTATATAGGTTATATACATCATTAAGACCTATGAAAAGCATTTTAAAACAAAGGATGAGAAACCATAAGGATTTTTTCCTTTTTCATGAAATAAACATTGATCTCAAATAATAATTTATTTACACATAAAATAACTTCATTTCCCAAAGTTTTCAATAAAACATCTCAAAAGAAAGAATAAATTAAAAAAGAATAATCATAAAGGCTATTAGGGACATCGTAATCATTTCATTATTTCAATACCACTTATAATAGAAATAATATACCTGAGTAATTACAACTTATTCATGGGAGTAACATATAAAAAGATAACACCATAAACTTCATAAGAGTAATTTATAAACAATTAACTCCATCCAATTTATAGGAGTAACTTATAAAGAGTTAACTTCATTAACTTCATATGAGTAGAATATAAATAGTAAACTTTTCCATATAACTCAATAAATTAGAGGGCCAATCTAGACCCAAGCATCAATAAAAATAATTGCATAGGTCCATAAAATGAATTTAATACATTATATCTTGTATTTCTATTATAACACTCATAATAATTGGAATTTGATCCCATAATAAAAATAACTTTCAGTTACAACTTAAAACTGAGAACAACTATCACTTTCCTTTGAAATCATTTTAAAACTATAAAATACCAAAAGAACTATAATAGTATATTTTTTGAAATAAAACATAAAAACTTATTGAGGGGTTTTGATGACTAATAACATCAATGTTGGCATGGAGATTTTATTATGTGATACACAATAAAAAATCATTTATTAACTTTTTAAAATAAAGCAAAAAAATATTAAAAATGGAATTTAATAGTATTTTACATATAAATAATTACATTCTTGAAACATTTTAGAAAACATGGATATGAAATTCAAAGAGTTAAAAATATTTAAAATAAGGTTTTAAAGAAAAGTCCCTTATAACTTTAGTAACTTTGGAATCAAAAAGAAATTAAAGGATAAAAATTGATATAGATTTTTAAAATACATGAATTTCAATAAATCATTGATAACATACACCAATATGGAATTTTATACACTACAAAAAAGAAAAAATGATATTAAAATGGCATCAGTCTTAAAGAAAAGAAATTGAGATGAGAAATATCTTACCTCAAACATCTAATAAGTCGAATGAATTATAAACTCCTTTAAAATAAAGTTATACTTATTATGAATCTATATATTAACAATTTTTATAACTATAGTACTATATATCATTCACCCATAACTTATTTATACTAATTTACTCATAATTATTTGTTAAAGTTAATATTTAGGTGTTAATTGTCATATTTCACATGTGTGTTCTATTTAGGGGTTTCAGTCTTTCCACCTTGGTCATGTTTTCATAACCTATAGAACATTCATTATGTTTCTATTTACATGTTTGATATTTTTGTGTCATTACATGGTCATTTTAGGGAACTTATCGTAATGATATTTATGGAAATCATAAAAATATTATTTCTTAGAAATTTTGATTTTATAAAACAAATTGATTTTATTAGTGAATAAAAATATGTATATAAACATTACATAGTAATTAAAAAATCATAAATACATTATTATTTAATAATATTACTAGTAAATGTCATTACATAATCATTTAGAATATAAAAGTTATAACAATGTTCATATTGGTGGTGAAATCAATGAAAACAAGAACCCGTTATAATGGTTAAATGAGTAAGAACATGTTATCATATAATGTTAATATCACTTTTATCAGAGAATAATAATTTAATAAATAAAATATTTATTTTTAAAATTTATTTTTATAACCATACATGTGATTCAGACATGAAAAATAAAATACATCGTTTATGGAGGTGATAGTCTGCCCATACACACAAGTAACATTTTAAATTCTCTAATGGATAAAAAGGAAATAAAGTAGATAAATTTTCACACATAAATAATAATTATTATATTTTAACTATCACATTTATTCATTAAAATCCATACTTATGAAAATCCCTATGAGATGGTAATGAAAAACAAATTGTTTCATTCATGGAGATGACACTCTTCACATACACATGAGCAACATTTTCATTTTTCATAGGATAGACATCAGGTTGAAAATAGTTTTTACATATAAATAATTTCATTTAATTCAATTAAAGATAATTATTTCATTATATTAAGATGTTTAGAATGTTTTAGGATGAAGTAGGAGAAGAAATAAACATCAAATTATTCGATTAAGACTTATACCTCCTCCTTGGATATATTCTTTTGTATTACACCTTAAGCCTTCTAGAATAGATATTTTTGTATGAACAAGACCTATTCGATGTGAGTAGAATATATAGTGATGTATCTTTTCATGTCATGGTTAATATAAAGTTCTCAAAGTTTGTAGATAAGTGAGGGTGGGAGGGTTACTTTTACAAGTGAGATGATTGACACCATTGTAAATATTAAGGAGATTATAATATAACAAGTGTATTTGTCATGAAGAAAGGATAAAATTTAAGACTTTTTAGAATATAGGATAATTTAATTTCTATATCCACTCAAAAAATTGGATTTTTATAGGTTTTAGAGATATTTAAAGAATTATCTCTTAGTTTTTCCCCCTCGTTAAACCTTCAATCCCTTACCATGGAGACAAAATTTTATCTTGTTAGTTACTTATTATGACTAAAAATTAAATGGGAATTATTACATAATTTTAATATGATGATATAAAATATAAACTCTATTTTTTAGGAATAAATTTTTAAAAATAATAATAATTAATTTTAAAATAAGTATGCTAAACACAATGAAAAACTATTTTTAAGAAAATTCACTTTTATGAAAAAAGAATCACTTTAAACCAAAATTATTTATAATGTCAATTAACATGGATTTAATTGGATTATTTTTAATCATAGAATACTTATTTTAATTTAAAATGAAACTAAAACTTAAACAATATTTTTGAATACTTGAAAAAAATAAAAGAACAAAAAAATAATTTTTATTTAAATAAAAATATTACTTAGATTTCCAAAATGTCAAAAATGGATTTATAAGTTAAAAATTATATTTTTAAAATAATTATATTACTTACTAAATAAATATTTTTTATAGAAAAAATGTTTCATAAACCTTCAAGTCATTATTGTATCATGATAATGTCATTAAAGTAAATGTATTTGTAAAATCATTATTTTTCAAAATTCACCTTAAAATAAACCAATTCATAAAAATCCTAAAAATTCACCCTAAGAAAATTTTAAAATGATGAATTAAAAAATAAGTTCATTTCATAAAATTAAAAATTATTAATTCGTAAATTTATCTTTTAAATAAAAATACAAAATATAAAATAAAAACTAATTTTATTGAAGAATCCCCCTTTTAAATTTTATGTGTTCAACCTTATTTCATGTCATTTACACATGAGTGTTAATTTATTTGTTTAAAAATTGTATATTATAATTTCTTTATGTTTACCATTGTTTCTAATAATTCATTACTCAATTTAGTTCAGTTTTGTTTATGTAATATTCTATTTAATAAGATATTTACTTAAAGTAATACATACTAAAATCTTGGGATATTACATTCATATTACTAATTATTCAGAATATGGAAACTATGATTTTATATATCACCTATATCATATAAATTATATGTGTATTTTTCAAAATAAATGATTCATGTTAATGAATTCCTCTATAAATATTCCCCATTACATACCACACGACTTGTTGTAAACCAAAAGAATAATACAAGAACGCTCCTTGTGATATATCATATAAAATGGATAGCTGTGAAACAAACTCTCAACCATAATTTAGGGAATACAATATGAAAAACATATGATATATGAATTCCACATTTTCAAACATGACAGTGAGAATCAAATGGCATGGCATGGATTTGATACAAGTGATATATTTCTATTGGATAAATTAATACTTAATCTATTTACAAGATGAAATAAGAAACCACAAACCGAGAACATTATGCATGAAAAAAATATATACAATATATATATAACGAAGAATTTATTGTTTGGACCTTACAGTAATGAGTTACTATATTATTTTATATGTCATAATAATATTTCAATAGGTAGCCAAAAGAAAACCATCCACCATATTGTACTCATGGATCGTGGAAATTACCCAACACTTGGGTGGGACCTCTCTCGGCACTATGGTATCCTCGAACCATAGTTTATGTTTAGAGAAAAATTAGGTGTTGAGAGAACATTGAACAATTAATTTTATAGTGACTTGACACATTTAGATTCTACAACTTATCAAAATCCTCGAACCTCTATATATAGGGTGTCCATGGGGGCTCTAAGGAGTCCAAGAATTTCATTAATTCTCACTTAGATTCAAAGAATTTTTTTTAAAAACATTTAATAAAGGCTTATTGTTGGTACACCTTTATTTTTATGCTCACAAGTAATGATTATCATGTTTCTAATGACTTAGAGGTTTTATGATAGGATATTATTCTATAAATAAATTTGATAAATTTTGGTTGAACATAGAAACAATACACTACGAGACATGATTCACCACTAGACATGACTCACTAATAGGCATGACTCACCACAAGATCGAGTCACCCCCATATATGAGTCACCACCAAATATGAGGCACCGCCATACATGACTCACTACTAAACTATCTCACTATAAGATATGAATCACCTCCAGATATGAATCACAAATAGACTGAGTTACTACCAGAAATGTGTCACTATCAGACTGAATCACTGTTAGATATGATTCTATACCAAACATGACTCACTAATAGACATGATTCCCTATAAGAAGTGATACCATCACTATTATATATGGTTTTAATTAATGGAATCCAAATGATATTTTATAATACTTAATTCAGGTAGATTATTAAATGAATTTTCCTAATCCTTTACATGAACACATTGAAGAAAATTCAAATTTTTTACGAGGATACAAAAGAATGATTGTTTTTTAATGGGTATTCGAACCTGTAGTTCTTTATATTTTCAAATGATCTCCCTCGTGCATAGATGATCATCGCATTAAAACTTACATACTGCATACTTACTTTTATTTGAATATGAAATAGTGGTGTAAACTAAATATATATATCCTTTTATATAGACAAAAATAGAACTTTTCAATGCTATGTTTTCCTACAGATTTCATAGAAATATTTTGAGATCCTCACCATGCCTAATCTAATGAATCTAAGCATCTAGAGCATTAAATATTGGGCAAGACTTCATTTCTTTATATTTAGTTATTTTCTATTTTGTCTTTACTATAATTTTGAGCTATGTTCTTTATTCCTTTGTATAACTTCACACACTGACTCATGAACCTAAATTGGATAATACTCAATATTCTCTTTGTCTCTTTTCATCTACATACCCCCATTATTTGTGTAAGAGGTCCTTGTGTGTCCTGTATTGTTTTACTTCTCACGTATAGCTATGGAAGAGGATTTGATCATGGATCGTTTAAGATTTTGTTTTAATAACTTATCTAGGTCATGTATAAGATTAATGTTATATAATATTCTCAAAATCAGGTGATTTCGAAGTGGAGGAGATTAGGTCTCAGATTGAGACTAAACCTCTTTTTTATTTCTTTGGGTGTGTAGGTTTTGTTTCCTTTGTTTTAAATCATTAGATGCATTTGTTTTTAAACCATTAAAAAATTATTTACTTTGATATTTAGTCTTAACTAGTGTGTATATAAGGATTTATTTGATAAAATTTTTTCAAAAGTTAAATTAATTTCCAATATTGTTTTATCTAAGCCCTAATAAAGATTTTAGAAATATTTTAAAAGATAAAACTTATATAAAACTATTATTTCTATTAACTGGGTATTTTTAATTTAATTGGGGGATTTTATTGGAACATTTTTAACATAATTTTAATTGGGTACTCAATTCATCCCCTCCCCACTCTTGATTTACTCATTCCAACCAACATTTCGTATAAGGGGATTTAAAATATCTTTCAACTATGATTTTTTTCTCCAAAATATCTTAAGTTTCTATTATCTCTAAATTTATTTCTTTTTGGATAATCGAAAATAGATATCTACCACCAAAATACCTCATTATTTTAATACAACTAAATATGGTTAGTTTAAAATTAAATTGAAAATGCATCTTCAGAGCATGCGTTTTGATACCTATGAAGTAGTTGAAGATCAATATGAATTACCTCAAACTACTATTATTTCTTGGAGTGATGATACTAAATCTACTAATATTATTAAATGTAACATTATTAATGATATTTCTTGTGTTTTGGGCGATGAATAATTTAATAGAATATATACATGTAAAACTACATTTGAAATTTGGGACACTTTAACTATTTATCATGAGGGAACGTCTAATTTTAAATAAATGAACATAAATACCTATAATATTAAATATGGTTCTTTAAAAATAAAACTTTATGTGTCTATTTGTGACATGTACATCAGGTTTAGTGAGATCATGAATATAATTCACTCATTGGAGAATCATGTCTCTAATAAGGACCAAGTGATATGCCTACTGTGGTGTCTACCAGAAAGATGGAGAGGAACCTCAGTATCAATTAGACAATCATGTGATATGTGTAAGTAAACTATTAATGATATTATTGTAAAATTAATGATTTGTGAGGAAGAAATAAAATTAAATTTATAATAGGAGTATAAAATAAAAATAAAATATGTATCCTTCAATTCTACAACCTCAAAACAAAAGGATAAAATTCAAGCAGAAAATTCAAGTGATAAATAATAACATACTGGCATGGATGAAGATATGGACCACATATCTATAATATTTAAGAGGTTTTATAAGAAGAATATGTTCTTTATAAAAACAATCTATAAATGTAAATATAAAATTTAATGAAACTATAGAATGGATTAGAAGAAATATGATGCTTCAAATGAAATCATTTATTATGTGTGTAAAAGTAAATGGCATGTTAAAACTAATTGTAATAAGTTGAAATAAAAAAATAAAAATGATGAAAAGAATTAGTGATAAAAGGAAAAAAATTAAGTCAACTTGGAGTTCTTCTAAATATAGCTTGAGAGATTTAGACACTACCTAAGAGTTTAAGTATGAAAGAGATAACATGTGTTTTATGAAAAACACATCCAAGGTATCGAATTCCATTATTGATTCACCTATACATATTTCAAATCATTCTAGTCATGATAAAATGATGAAAATAATAAAAATATTTTTTAGTATTGTATCATGATGAAAGATACATTCAATGAACTTATGGATACGTATCAAATTATAAACGTACAACAAGCTTTAACTACTAATTTTAAATCTGATCTCAATGTTGAGAAAGAGAAAAAATGCTTAGAAATTAAAAGAGAACACTGAATTTAAATTTTCAAATGAGTAAATAAAGAAATATTTATAAAGATTTACTAATGGTGTAAATACTCTTATATAAATTCTTGGAAAATAGTTTACTCCCATGTACACTACTTCTATAGGGTATCAACCTTAATAGTGGTGGATTGTTAAAAATAATCTCATTCCTAATTCTAGATATACTACTAGTTTTAACTATTCTAGTCCAAAATAAAGTATTTATTTCTAAAAGTTTAAAGGTTTATTATAGGAAAAATCTTAAGAAAGTATGGGTTACTAAAGATCTAATTACTAAAAAATCTGAACCCAAGAAGATTTAGGTGCCAAAATCATTTTTGGTATAAAATTTGTTTTGTATGGAACCTTCTTAAAGATATCCAGTAAGAACCAGTGGTACCAAGAAATTGGTTTTTCCAAGAATATGACTATATATTATTCATGTTTAAAAAATATAATCAAATTGGATGATGGAAATTTCACTTTTTATGACAATTCTAAAGGGAAAATTATTGGCCCTATCCAAATCAATAATTACAATACTATTTTAATTTCTAAAGTATAAATTGTAGATGGTTTGAAGTAAAATCTTCGTAGAATATAATAGTTATGTGTTGATGGTTTTTATGTTAAATTTGAAAATAATTCTTGCAATTTTTTTTGACTCTAGAAGTGCTTTAGTGTTTATAGCCTTGATAAATGACAATCTTTATGTTTTTAATTTTGATTCATTATTTTCCTAAAATATTACTTGTCAAAGGGAATTTCACCAAGAATCTTGTATTTGGAATATGAGAATAGGCTATTGTTATATTCACTCACTTATAAAGATAAATATAAATGTTTTAGTGAAGGATTTAACTAAACTATATTTCTTAAATGATAATTTCTATAACCCATGTCAAAATGGAAACAACACAAGATCTCTTTCAAATTAAAGAAATATGTTTTAACTTATCAAATCCTAGATTTAGTTCATATATACTTTTTTGGACCATCTAGAGTTTCTATTATAAAAGGGAATCACTTTGTTTATGTTTTTGTTGATGAACTTTCTAGGTATACTTCAGTATTCTTTCCAACTCAGAAAATTAAAGCCTAATATTATTTTTACAGGTATGCGAAATTTATAGAAAAATATTAGTGGACATAGGATTAAGAAATTAAGAATTGATCATGGTTGTGAGTTTTAAAATAAATACTTTGAATCATTTTTCTTTAAAAATTTACATAATCATAACTTTTCTACTCCTATAACACCAAAACAAATGGGGTTGTGGAAATAAGAAATATAACCCTTTAAGAAATTACCCAACTATGCATAATAAATATGACCTTCCTATTTATTTTTGGGAAGAGGTTGTGAATAAATATTGTTATATAATCAATAAAGTTTTAATTATACATCTCTTAAAAAATTAATTATGAATTATAGAATAGTAGAGAGCCAATGTTTAATTACTTTAGATTTTTTGGTTGAAAATTATTCATTATTAACACTAAGGATAATCTGGAAAAGATTTCTTCCATGAGTAATGAATTAATTTTCCTTGGTTATCCAACTTATAGTAAATCATATAGGGTGTTTAATAAAAGAAACAAGATTGTGGAATAATTTTTTCATGTCATGTTTGATTAAATAAATCTGCATGATCCTAAAAACCCTTTATAAATCCTTGATAATTATTTTTAAACTCTGAATATAAATGCCAAAACTTCTGAAAATTCTTTGTATTAATAAAAAAATCACCCAATTCTGAGGAACAACACGAACCTAAACCTGTAGAATACCATGAGATTATAAGATCTTATTTCCAATATCTTTTAAGACTCATAAATACCATCCTCTATATTTTATAGTTGGATACCTAGAGAGAGGTACAAAAACTAGAGATTCTCTTAGAAATCATGTTGAATATCAAGCATTCTTATCACAGCTTGAGACTAAGAACCTCAATGATATGATTAATTATGAATTCTAGGTGATGTAAATTCAAGATAAACTTAATAAATTTGAAAATAATAAATTTTGAGAGCTTTTAGTTAGACCTAAAGACACACTGACTATTGGAACTAAGTGGGTGTTTAGAAATAAAGCTGATGAGTTTGGAACTATAGAAAGAAATAAAGCTATATGGGTTTCTCATGGATATAGTTAAGAAGAGGGTATTGAATATGATGAAACCTTTTCATCAATGTCTCTACTTGAAGCCGTTATAATACTACTTTCTTATGAAACACATTTTTTTTTCAAACCATATCAAATGGATGTGAAAATAGGATTGTTAAATAGTTATATAGTTGAGGATGTTTTGGTTAAAAAAACACCATATATTTCAAAATCCTCATTTTCCAAATCATGTTTTAAAAATAAAAATATATTTATTTGGTTTTAAATAGGTTCTTAAAGCTTGGTATGATAGGTTTATATTTTTTCTAATTTCTAAAGGCTTTTGAAAATGAATAGCTACTTCTAATATTTTTATAAAAATAATTTCAAAATACGTTTTAGTTGTTCAAATTTATGTTGATGTTATTATTTTTAAATATTTTAAATATTTTTTTTTAATTAGTTTTCAAAAAATTTGTAAAATGAATTTGAAATGATTTTAATGGGTGAAATAAAATTCTATCTTGGTTTTTAATTTTTTCAAAATTAATCTAGAATTATTTTAAATCAAAGAAATTCCACTAATTGCCTTATAAAATGTTTCAGTTTCAATATCACTAAAATTAGTGATACTACCATGCGTACTAATTGTAATATGGATCTTGATAAAGCTAAAAAACTAGTGGATTAACTAGTTATATAAGTACAGTTGGATGTTTTCTATACTTAACTGCTGGTTGACTTGATTTTATGGTTACTATGTGTATGTGCGTATGTTATCAAGAAAACCCCAAAGAGTATACCTTAATTTTTTAAATGTATTTTTAAATACCTAAAATATATAACCAATATAAGATGGTTCTACCCTAGAGGATAATAATTTTACATAGTGAGTTACTTAGATATTGATTTTTGTGGTTGTACGTTAGATAGAAATAGAACCTTTGGAACATGTCATCTTTTATGCAAGTCACTAGTATATTGGTGTAGTAAAAAGAAAAGTTTGTTTCACTTTCTACTGCTGAAGTTGAATATAAATATATATGAATTTGTTGTGCATATATTTTTTGGATGAAATACACATTACTAGACTGTGGATATCTATTCATACATGTCCCTAAAAATTGTTACAACAAAAGTGTGAAAAATATTTCTAAAAATATTTGGGCTCATTATAATACTAAGAAAATTGATGTAAGAAATCAATTTTTGAGAGACTATTTTTAAAAGGGTGATATAACTCTTCAATTCATAGAAAATAAACATCACCTTGCTGATATTTTCACAAAACCAATGACTTTTGAGACATTAAGCTACATAAAACATGAATTAGGTATGATAAATTTATGTTAGTCTTTAATCATAAACAATCCCCCATTGGAAAATCCACCATTGGATAAGACACCGTTGAATAAGCCACTACTGGTAAAGTTAGCATTGGATAATCCACCATTGGAAAATCCACTATTGGATAAGCCTCCATTTGAAAAGCCACTATTGGATAATCCACCATTGGATAAACCACCATTGCACAGGCCATCGTTGGACATGCCATCATTGGAAAATCTATAGTTGGACAAGACACCATTTCATAAGCCACTATTGTACAAGCCACCATTAGACAAGGAATCATTGGACCAACCACCATTAGAAAATACACCATTAGACTAGCCACCATTGGAAAAGCCACCATTGGATAAATCACTACTAGAAAAGTCATCATTGGACCATCCAATATTGGAATGATCCCCCATTGAAATGATACCAGTCCTTGTTTTCCTACTGGCGTATATTTATAGTTTTTATACCATTACTAATATTTATTATTTAAAATTTAATCAATTTTTTATTATATTTTACTAATTATAATCCCATAATTATAAATCAATCTTCAATTTTAAATTCTAGCCACTCTTTCTCACACCTGATTCCTCCAAACTATTTCTCCTTCTCTTTCTCTCTTGACCTTTAACCTTATCACACATTTTTATCAACATTAATTTTTTATAGTGGTGAGAGTGAAGTTCCCTTCTAAGTCATCTCCTAAGGAATCATGGCCTGAAAAAAAATCTAGAGGAGAACCAAGCTGAGCTGTTGTCAAGACAAGTAACTTCTAACTTGAAAATCATGTGTTTGTTTCTGAAAAGTAAGTTGATGATTAATGGTTATTATCCAGTAAGTTTTTAGTGATCAAGGTGATCCAAGATGAAAGATGGGTAGACTGGTTCTTTAGAAAAGAGTGATCTTTGTATCATAGGTTGGTTCATCAGTTTTATTAGTTCATAGAGTTTAGTTTTGGAAAGAATAAATATTTGATTTAGATCATGATAGATGGTAAAGAGTTTACCTTTTATTAAAGGGAATGTGAATGTGTATAAATGTTCCTCATTGAAGAGTTTTTGAAGAATATAGATCTAAAATACCTAGTGATAGTGAATAATTTGTTTATAAGGATGCATTACTTGTTCTAACTAGTGATAGTACTCTAAGATGGACTACTGCTACTGAGTTAGATAGAGAATGAAAAATTATTTTCAATTTTATTTTTCATTTGTTATGTCCAATAAAATTGTACTTCAGTAATATGATATATTAATATGTGTAACTTCTATTACTTATAAAAATGGGGATAGAATTAACCTTTTAATATACCTCGTGGTTCGCATGTTAGGGATGTGTAAGTCATATTCCAAGTATAATTATCTTATTTACCCTATGTTGATTTCATCCTTATTGGAAACCATGTTCTTGATTTATACAGAGGAAGAAGATTAATTAAGGTTTGGTGGTTTCTGATTAACTAATTTTATCTGTATATGGAACAAAATAAATTGGTACCTGTGTATCAAAGAGTGGGTTAGAGATAATGGAAAACTGTAGGAGTATTTTAATTCTATAGAACATCCTACCAGACCCAAGAACATAGTGGATCCTGGATTGGAGCCAGATGAGATAGTATTGTATTTTTATAAAGGAGAAGTAGTTATTGTGGTTGTTAATAAAGATAAATTGGAAACCTTTTTGAGGAGGGAAGTGATCAATATATCCATAAAAGCCTTCTCATAACTTTTGGAGCTTCAAGTCCTCTTATTTCTGTCCCTACTTGAGGGAGTATCTTATGTGAAATAGATAATAAAGATGAAGAGATTAAGGTCTCTTGCGATGAGAAGATTATGAGTTAATCTAAGTCTTTTAGAGAATTTTATGAGGTATTAAATGGTTCTGAGGATGATAATAATATAGATGATGGTAATAGAGTAATTATGATGAACCTAATCATTATGATGCTGATGATGTTTATGGGACTCAATTGCATCACCCTTCTCTAGATATAGTAGTTAGGTCTATAGAGAGACCAAGTTTAGAAATATCTATGTCTTTGGAGATATCATTTTCAGATCAACCTATTGTTGATGATGCCTCTATTATAAGAGAGACTAGGGTATCTTCTAAGGTGGAGGAAGCCATGTTTTTTCAGTGTTGACCATACTGATTTGACTTATTATAGAGTGAAAGTTGTAGCTCATGATGAGTGGGAGAAGTTCCCAAGATATGTACATATTATTTTAGAATATTCAAAGAAAAATTATGTTGAAGAAGATGATTGATAGAATAGAGATGCTTAGGGTGGTTCTAATTTTGTAAAGGATGAGGTATCATCAAAGGGGGAGCCTTCCCATGGTTCCAAACTGCTTGAACAATCTTATAAAAACTTAGACGATCATGGAAG
Source organism: Viscum album (assembly GCA_963277665.1). Classification (NCBI taxonomy): domain Eukaryota; kingdom Viridiplantae; phylum Streptophyta; class Magnoliopsida; order Santalales; family Viscaceae; genus Viscum; species Viscum album. The sequence continues at coordinate 338,706,620 of OY728126.1, forward strand.
TAGTGATGACTGTAGCATTCCAATAAAGCATGGTGGACCTTATGTCTTAGTTGGAGTGAGGATTGGTCCTAAGGGATCCTTAGTTGAGTAGATTAACCAAGTTGGTGCACTTCAGAACATCCCTTTAGATACACCTACACTTAGATCATAGCCTATAGAGGATTATATGTTTAGTGTTGAGAGACCTGTTACACCAATGTATTCATTTTTTTTTCAGAGTACATTTAGATTATTTCATCGAGAGTCATATTTCATATTTCAGTATATTTTTTGAAGTATCAGACACAACCTATTATACGTCTTAGTGAAGCTAATATCAGACATTTGTTTGAGTTGGTTTTTTTCTTTATCCATACCAAAATTAATTTTATCATTAAAGTAGTTGAAATTGAAAAAAAAAGTTTTCCAATGAGATGGAAATAATGAGATATATTATTGATGAGATGAGGACCTCATTGCCATTCAGTTAGTATTCTTTGTTGAAGATATTATAGAGTTTTCTAATTATTGATTCAACATCTTCTTCTCCACTTGGCTAAGTATCAGTTGAATCCCACTTGATCAGATATATAGTTAGATAACATCTACACACTTTTATTGGTGATATCGATACTTATCGTCTGGAGGACATGAGAAATATTTGATATCATGTTGAGAAAATATATTAGCTAATAATATAATGTTTTATTGAATCTCGACGTTATATGGAAGCTATCACTAAGTCCATCAAATATTATCTTTCCAGGATATACACAAAACCTGATTTGAATTCACATTTTATGTTTTTAGTTTAAAACCTAAGGATTAAAAATATTAATAATTAATTCATGGAATAATTATCCTAGGTGAAAGTTTTATCACCCATGCTCAAGTTATTATTGATGGAGAAGAATGATTTATTTAGTGAAATGGAGATATGGGGAAACATTGTTATGGATTTTTTGAATCTCATGAAGCCATTACTATATGTATCTAGTATGGAAGTGGTTACTCCTAAGTAGATTCTCAATTTATCCTTCAAATGTTCTCCTTACTTAGATCCTTTACCTCTTCAGTACCAATCATTCAGAATGTCTCTTGTGGAAGCAGTTAGGCATCTTAGACCAGTGATAATCAGAGAGCTGGCTGCCACTACCTCAACACCTCCAGTCACTACCTCATCCCCCAATCTTATACATCAGTTACTCCTACCTATAGAAAAGGAAAATTACATAATTCTCCTACATCTCAATATGAGATTGATTTGGATTATCCATATACTTATACAGGTACTTTATTGTATTTTTATTATATTTCTTTTTCGATATAATATATATATATTTCTTAATGAAAACTCTCTCTTATTATTCATATCATTGTATTTTATATTTCTAGTCTTGACTTTTTGATAATCCCAAAAGGGGGAAATAGTTGTGTAATTTACTATTAATACACCTTATCCTTTCATACCATAATCATTTGGACTCCCAATATTATTTGGATGTGATTTAATTTACCTTTGACAACCTTAACCAAATTATACTTGATACCATACTAATTTGGAAGTAATTTGACATTTGAAATGTTCAGTAGAATATTACCATTCAAATACATCTATTTTATACGTATGTTTTTTTATACATGTTTTATAATGTTCTATTATCTGTGATTATCAGAAATAGAAGATTATCGGTACCTATTTATTTTAATGTTCACAATACATGATTATTATGTTGATCATGAGTTTGATGTTTCATGATAGTATATTATTCTATAATGAATTTTAGTTAAATTTGGATAATTATTTAAATAATACACCACCAAACATGATTCATCGCCAAACATGACTCGCCGCTAGACATGACTCACCGCCAGCCATGAATCACCATCAGAAATGACTCACCATCAGACTGACTCACTACTCGATATGAGTCACCAAAAAATATGATTCACTACCAACTTAGTCCCTTCCATAAATGAGTCATTTCCATACTGACTCACCATCAGATATCTATCACCACTATACATGACTCACCACCTGTCACGAGTCATCAATAAGAGTGATACCATCACTCTTCTACCTAGTTTGAATTAAATAATTCCAATGTCTATTTTATGGGAGATAATACATAGGTATTATTTATGGATTTTTCCTAACCCTTTTTACATATGCATTGAAGAAGAGTTATAGTTAGTACGAGGATCCAGAAAAATTTATTATTCATTGAAGGATATTCATACCTACAATTTTTTATATTTTCATAGGATCTCCCTTCAGTTTAGATGATAATAACATGAGAAATTACATAGTTCACACTTACTAGAATTTGACTATGAAAGAGTAGAGTACACTGAAAATCTAGATCCTTTTTTAGAAATCAAAAAGAGAACTTTATAACACTCTATTTTCTTGTAACATTAAGAGAAATATTTTTGAGCTCCTTATTAAGCCAAATATGAGGACTCTCAATCATCTAAAGCATCACAAATAGAGAATCACTTAATTTATTTGTCCTTATTTATTTGATCTCTTTGTTTTTGTTTTTCTTATGAGAAATGTTTTTTTTTTAATTTTATAAATGCACACACTCACTGTTATGCCTGAACTGTAGAATACTCTATACTCTCTCTATATCTTTTCATCTATTTACCCATAATATTTTTAGAATAGGTCTTTGTGTGCCCTGTATTATTTTATAACTATGGAAGAGGATTTCATCCTAGGCATATTGAGATGTTTTTATACTCAATCTATTTTTTGGATCAGATTATAATTATATAATCTTCTTGGAATCAGGTGATTCCCTAGTGGAGGGTATTAGGTATCAGCTTGAGATGGAACCCATTGATTATTCTATTTTTTGTTTATGTATTTTTCCTTTGTTTTAAATCTTTAACTGATTTTAAAAAAAAATTATGAACAAAAATTGTACATTGATAGTTCTTATTAACTATTATTTATATAAGGATTTGTTTGAGTAAATTTATTTCTTAAAGATAAATTAATTTCGATTATTTTTTCAATTGGTCTCTAATCACGATTTTGGAAATATTTTAAAAGATTAAACATATATCAAGCAACTATTTTATTTAAATAGGAATTTTTAAATAAATTAGTGTATTTTATTTGAACTTGATTTTAATAGAAATTTTATTGGGTAATCAATTCACCCCCTCCCCCCTCTTGATTTACTCACTTCAACCAACACTTATCAATATATGATTCAATATATAATTCTTAAAAAATTGAATGGTATTTTCAAAGTATAGTTAATCAACATCATATGATGCTTGTTACTAATTATGATAGTTTTGGAGGAATATAGTGGTTTAATTGAATATTATCAAACAATAAGATAACCCCATATATATTCACCACGTAATAATGTCTTGCACTATGTCATGGGATGCTTAACGATAAACCATAGTGTGGTTTAAACCAGTATATCATGATCATCCTTTTAGTATATATAACCATTTTTTACAAGTTATATAATATATGTGGAATTTTTATTATCAATTAATAACATCCATATTAATTATGTTTTTAATTTTTTTTGAATTATAATCACTTATAAAGGGTTTAAAAATAAATTATAAAAATTTAAAATATTAGATTTATAATATTCAATAATTATTTAATTATATGCCTCATTTATGAATACAATACCAATCTTAGATAAAAATATACTTACATTAATGTGATAACTTACCATGGTGAGTGATTTACCACCCATGAGAATTAAGTAAATAAAAAATAAAAAGAATAGAAATTAAAAAAAAAGTTATAAGTAGAGACTTAATCCACCCATTGTTATATATTGTTATATAATTGTATATCCACCATGGGGAATAATAAGGATCACATTAGAATTTCATATAAATGAAGTTTATTGTGAATTCACTGTTTATGGGTTGCATAGCCTATATAGAAGTGGATTGAAATAATGAAAATAAAATGGGGGAAAAGGAAAATAAAACATAAGGGAAAATGGAATTGAATTAAAAGATGTGTGTAAGAGTTAGTTTTTTATGTTTTTTATTTTAAGAATAACAATTTAAGGATTAAACCATATTTTCAAACATAGTACATGTTAAAATTTTAATATATCCTTACTAAATAGAAAAATAAAAAAGAATTATTCAATTGAAAATTATAGATATATCATACCTTTATCGATCTTTAAAACAACTACTTTGAAAAGGTTGTTTGGTAGAGAAATGAATTTTTTTGGGTATATAAAATGAAATAAAATAAACTTAGAGAGTATATAAATATAGGAAATGTTATAAAATCATTCATTAAAGGAGTGGATTTTTAATTGATATTAAAACCCTATTTATATACAAGATTAAGTGGAATCATCATAAATACTCAATCTTTAAGGGTTAAGAATATAATTTTTATATTTAATATGGATCATACCTGAACAATATAAAATATTTTCAACAATTAGTCATTCCTTATGAACTCAATATTTTGTTTTATAATTTTTAATTTATTTATAAATCCTTTTAAACATGAAATCCCATTTATATAGATTCATAGGGTTATTTTGTAATTTTAGTTTTAAAATTCCTATAAATTATTGGAAATAAAGTTTTAATATTTATATTAAATATTAATTATCATATTTATTCATTTTGGTTGAGTAATTACATTCCATTTCTAAATCCTATCATTAAGTTACTATTTTCCTCTCCTAATTATGTGCATGAACTGCATTATAATCAATAAACTTTTTCATATTTATCATCACATAAAAAATTAATTTATATTATTTAATTATATTATGATGTTTTTGGTATAATATAATGTAAGATACATTCCATAGGTTTCTATACTTTTATATATAATTTGATAAAAAAATTTAATAATTTAAATTAATGTCTCATTCAAAATCAATATCTAATTTTAAAAGGAGTTCAAATGTTTAACTCAATATCTAATATATTAAAATTGACATTTTTTATTTTATAATTAATATCTTATTTATCTTAATTATTATAATTCATTCTAATTTTTTTAAATTATCCATCTTTTTCTAGATGAATATATGACAATAAGAAGTAAAATTCAACTTAAAATAAAATTCTTATTTTAAAAGAAATTTATGTGTCTTACTCCGACCCTATGAAATTTGAATTCATGTATTCACCTTATAATTTTTTTTAAAGTTATGATAGATGTTTTTACATGGTAAATCAATTTATTATGTTTCCTAAAACTCTATTGGCTCATTGTTAATAATTATTTATAATGTTTGATTCAATCTTGAACTATTTAAAAAAATGATCCTTATAAATCTACCACTCATCAAATGAAATTTGAGTATTGAATGGTTAAATAGTAATTCCTTATAAATAAAATATTTTAATATAATCTATATATTTATTATCTTTTATAAAATATTCTAAAAAAATTATAAAAAAAATAATAGAATTCAATGTGAATTCAAACTCTTATTTTTTTAAAAGGGATTCAAATTCTTTTATATCACTCAACATATAACCACCTTGAATTTGAATATTTACCATTAAAATCAATCCATTAAAACATTAGAAATCATTAATTTAAAAAATAATATCATCTAAACCTTTTATAATATTTTTTAATCAAAAAACAATGATATTATCTCACATTTATTATTTATTATTATATCTTGATCTTAAATTTTTTTAACAAAAATAATTTTAATATATTTTTGGCTTAATGATTCAATTTATATAATTAATTTTATTGAATTAAATATATTACTATTAAATATTTACTCTAAAATTAAAACTAATAATATATTAAAATAAAACATTTATTTTATTAGAATAAAAAATATTTCATTTTAAACCAAAAATCACATTTTTCATATCATACCATAATATTTTTCTATGATATTCAAAATATTATATATCAATATAAACAAAAAATAATAATATAAAACATCATATATAAAATACCGTATAATAAATTAGAAAAAATAATAAAAATTTACTAGTTATTTTTTATGTTAATAAATAACTATTTTTAATATGTATTTAAATCAAATATTAGTGTATATATATTTGGAAAACCATAACTAAAAATATTATTTAAAAATATTTGGATCGTACATTCTACCTCAACATAAAAAAAATTAAACCTTCATAATTTTCAATCATTGGCCAATATATGGTGGTATTTTTATTTCCAAGATTCTTCAGGTTCCCATAATACTTATTTGACAATATGATTTTCCATAAAAATATAACTAAAAAATATTACTAACATCACAAACTTTCTCTTGATGATAAAAAATTTAACCCATATTTTTCTCATTAGAAAGAGTATCCTCCAACTTCACTTCATTGGGGATTAATATATATGATAGATCAGGATCATATTTCCTTAATAATGAAATTTGAAACACATTATATACCTAAGATAAACATATACTTAAGGCCATTTGACTGGAAATTTATCTTATTTTCTAAATAATTTTATATGGACTGATAAATCATGGAAATAATTCTCCTTTCATTCCAAAATACACTACACCTTTCCAAAAAAATATTTTAAGAAAAATATAATATCCTATATAAAGTGAAAGATCCTTCCTTTGATTATTTACAAAACTCCTTCTCCTATTATGATCTAACCTCCTATAAAGATCAATAAATTTGACTTTCAAAATAATTTCTTCAACCAATTTAAGACCTAATAACATTCTCATCCCATGTTTATCCTAACAAGCTTGATTCCAACACTTCTTTTCATACAATGTTGAAAAGTTAGCATATATATTCTAAAATTAAAACTATTATTATAAGGAAATCCCAAAAATAAATGTTTTTGATCTTAACCTCATTCATAATGTAAATAATAATCTCAATGTATATCCTCCAGAGTTTTAATTTACTTCTCTACTTTTCTATCATTTTTTAGATAAAAATTATACTAAAATTTAATTTAATACCCAAAAACTTTCTATTCCCCTTAACTAATATATCTCAACTTTTTATCATGATAAAACACAATAAAATTATAAACCCCATATAACTTTACCCTCTCTTTAATATGGAGTCAATAAAGTTGATATAAAGAAAAATTATCTAGAATAGTTTGAAAATGTGAAGATTTAGTCAAACGATAAATAATAACTCATATTTATTTGTTATATAGATAAGTATTTATAAATACCATAATGAAATACATAGATATATGAAACAATTTCCATTATGTAATTGGAAATAGTTTCGTCATTCCATTGGGTTGTTTTTATTTAACTCTAAACTACTGGAAAATAAAATGATTAAAGTTAAAATCACAATAAAAATATTCCCAAGAAGATTTATAAATATTTACACAGACTTTATGAATATAATATAGGGATATTTTATCCTCAATAAATATTTCCTTTTTTAACTAAGAGTCATTTATTGTAATGTTACATGTGAAATATTTTAAGAAGTTTCTAGTTTCAGAATTTCCAATCATGTTTTTATTAAACAAAATAAGTAATAGATCATGATCTTTGTGTATAATTATTAATGATTATTTATCATTTTATCTCAAATCATGTCCCACCTTATTTTCTTCATCTAAATGATAATTAATTTCAAAATTATAATGTTTTTTCAAGTCCAACAACCTCATTTGCCTCCTATTTAATTTCTTTTGAGTGAACTGTTACCTCATATTTATTTATTTTGTCAGTGAATATATAATTTGAATATATATGATCTATATATATATATATCACATATATATATATAAATAATTCCTCAAATTTTTTAAATAAAAAAATTATCAGTACAAGAATAAAGTCATGCATTAAATAATTTTTCTCATGAATTTTCAACTACTTTGATGCATATGTAATCACCCAATAATGGTTCATTAAAACAAAACCAAGACCATTTATTTTAGAATCACTATAAATAAAAAAATACACATTTTTTATGGTTAATAGAGGGGAATTAACTAATATTCTTTTCAATACATTAAAACATACTTTACATTCAACTATTCAAATGATTGTAAACCCTTTCAATTTAACCTAGTTAATGGGTTAGTTATCCAATAAAATTTTAAAATAAACCATCAGTAATAAACTATTAATCTAAGAAAACTATGAATCAATCTAATGTGTTTTAGTCTTTTTAATTTATTAGAACTTTTTTTAGTAGGATCCATTATAATTCCTTTTGTAATGAAAATACACCCAAGGAATGAAATATATTATAAGAAAAACCCATATTTTCTTTATTATCTGTATAATTTTTTTATATTAAGGTATGTAAAATAATCCTCCAATGTTTTCTATTATACTCAGAACCTAAATATTATATCAAAATATTATTAACAAAAATTATCATAAATTTTTCCAAAATTATATGAATACTCTATTCATAAAATCAATAAATAAAAAATTTGTATTCATTAAACCAAAGGGTATAAATATAATATCATAGTGGACATACCTCATTAAAAATGATTTATTATGAAAATATTCTTCATTTTCATTCAACTTGTGATATCTATACCCAAGGTTAATCTTTAAAAAATAATGAGCTCCCTAAAGCAGGTCAAACATGTAATTAATATGAGTCAAAGGATAGGTGTTCTTAATAATGATGTTATTGGGTGTTATAAAATCAATTAAATCCTTATATAAGTATATTTATTGTTATTAAATAATATAGGATGACCCCAAGGTGATTTTCTATTATGAATGAAACCATTATCAAGAAAATGTATTAATTTCTTTTTCAATTATAATTTCTCAACAAGATCTATTAAATGACGGGGTTCTAAATAATATTTGAATTAGTAACTAAGTAAACAATGAATTCCACCACTAAATAAAGAACAACACTAGAAGAATTATCAATAAATATAGAATCCCAAGTCTTTTATACATTTTATTTCATTATTTTTAACTTAAAATCTCCCAAAATACAACATAGAAATCTTAAATATTGGTTTATTTGAAAGATTATATATATAAAACATAAAACTAAATATAAAACACAATATATTTATGTAATTATATTTTTTTTTTCATAAATCCCATTTATCTTTCATATATTCTTATGATACCCTTAGGAAACACATAAAGGAAAAGGGTGAGCTATAAAGCCTAGTAAGAGAATATCATAGTAAATCATGATGGTGAAGTAAAAAACATGAATAAATAAACATATCATGATATCATAAAAAGAATAATAATAACCATATAATCATAGAATAATGGAAATAATATCATAATATCATGAATTCATATATATATTTGTCAGTAAAAAAACATGAAATAAAAAGGAAATGTCAAGGATCACTAATAATAAAATGTATCATAGTGTGTTATGATCACTACCCATGCACTAGACATCATATTTCATGAGATGAAAACATTACCTACCACATTCAGGGATGTTTAAATCCAATCACACCCATCACATTCATAGCATTTACATGAGTATTTTATCCATATAAGTAAATTTTATATAGGCTATAAGAATAAGAAAAATCCATGAAAAGGAAATGGGTTACATAATATTTTCTTAGAAAATAAATAAATAAAAATATCATAAATATTCCCATAAAATAAGAGATTAAATAATTATTCTATGTTCATAAATTAATAAATAATTACAAGTCATGAAAATGATCTCCATGTGAATTGAATAAACAAAATAAAATGGGGAATAAAATTATCAAATGAACTACTCAAGAAAGGTTTGAATAAAAAGGGTACAACATCTTAAAAGTGGATAATAGAATACTAATTTCCTTAAAAATGGATATCAAAACAAATGGATTTATATAAATAATGAGTTTTTTTATAAATAATATACATTTAAAAACATTATATGGAGTGGTAAATGATAAGAGATAAGAAATAATCAAGTTCCTTTTAAACAAGGTTGGTTAAAAGAAATAATTTAGTGGGTAACTTGAAACAAAATTTATTACATAAACAAAAAAATGATAATTAATCTAGGTATATATATAAGTAAAATATATAAATAATATAGGATAATTATGTCATAATAGGATAGAGTAAATGTTATCAAATGAAATATAATGTGTAACCTAAAATTAATTAGGGTGATTTAAAATATCCCTTGCCTCGTGTCCTTAGCTCATTAGGTATTTTCATCTAACCTACTGAATTATCAAATTAAATTTATTAAATAATTTAATCATAATATTTTCAAATATATGTGATTTATTTTTATTATTTTATTTTACTTTATAACCATTTTATTATGGTATTATGATTATGTTCACCTTCCTGCGGATGTTGGTTGCATTGTTCTAAGGTCTCATTTTTTATCAGTAATTATAAATGTTATTTTCAATAAATACCATAACACCATAAGTGTAAAAATAATTATTTTCATGTAATTATAAAGGATTACATGGTAATAAATATCTACATATGTTCTAAGATAGTAATGATTCATTTAGCATAAATTTTATCATTATGGGGTTAGTTCATTTATGTTGTTTTTCTAACCATGATGAACTTATTTGATTATATTTAACCTTAATATTATTTACCCATTATATATTATAAAAAAATATAATATAATTATTTTTCTCATTTTTATCCATAAAATGTGAATTACAATGAACCAAAAAAGCAGTGGTGAAAAGGGAAATATGTTACTCATGGAGGTGCTGAATTGACTATAATAAAAAAAATTCATTTCGAATTAAAATGAGACTGGTTAAAAAATGGATATTCCATTATCATAATAAAATTTTATAATATTCATAACACTTATTCTATCCTACTATCATAGATATAATATATAAAAGGATTTATAAGAAGAGAATAATTTAAGAGTTTTGTTTGGAAGATTACCTCTTCCTTTGGATATTCACACTTAAGCTACACATTAAGGCACCTTGGATTGGTATTTTGATGACACCAAGGATTATAGGACATGGGGAGAGAGTTTTGGAGATATTAGGGTATATATTAGATGTGATAATCCTTATTAAGTGTGGATAAATGGGGTGGTGAAGGGTGGTATTTATAATGGGGGCAGGTGTTTCGGAATAAAATATCATTTCTTCAAAAAGTTCCTCATATTGTGACTCAATAGTAATGGTCATGTGAGTATATAGTAAAGGATAATAAAATATATATTTAACTTTGAAAAACCTCAAAATTTTCTCATATATACTATTAAAAAAATAGTGTACTTATAATGTACTTATATTGTATTTTATTATTTCGCATCTGTATTTTATTTTTTTATTAGTAATAATAAACATCAACTTAACCATTTTTTGGCATGCTAATTCCCAAAATGAAATCCATTTTATCATAAATAATTTTACAAACTTTATAAAATTATTTTTTAAATAAAATCCATTCATTTTTATAAAATAAATATTATTTTATGAAACTATTTTATTAAAATAAAATTATATTTATATTTTAAAATTTATTATAAAAAATTATTTTAATTAATGTAAAACATATATATTTTACAAAAATATAATTATTCTTTATTTGTGTTGAATATTTATCTTAGCACTTTTATTTCAATATATTATGATATTAATTCATTAGTTTTTTGTTCCATGGGTTCACTGAATAAATTTTTAATATTCCATCAACCCGGTTACTATTCTTAATAATCAAGTTACTATTATAACAATCTGGTAACTATTCCAAAAGACATATCACATCCTATAAATACCTATTAGTTACTTCATTCATCATTCACTTCAATATAAATCAAGTTTCTATGTTTTACATTATCAATATTTCAATTCCATTACTAATGTGTTTTTATCTCTTTATAGTGTTTTTCATGGGTGTTCTAATTCTAGGAGACTAAGATGATCTAAAGTTTCATATACTATTCCATTTTATTTTATTTTTTGTTCATTTTCCCATTTTAATACTTTCAATTTTATTGATATATTTATTCTCTAGTTATAATGTTTAAAAATCGTTAAAAAAATTTATTTGTTTATTATCTTCTGCATGTGTTTATTAAATATGGTACACATGTTTTATTCATAAGGAAATTTTTATATATAAAATTTAGGGTAATTGAATTATTCCCCCTATAGTAAATTTTTTCATCAAAATTTAATTATACATACTAAGGTGAAAAAATATTATGGTGGTTCTTTTTCATTATTTCCTCAGATTCCCATGTTTCTTCCTCATACTTATGGTTTTCTCTAAAAAATCTGACCATTTGAGTTTTCTTGTTCTATAGAAACATTTCTATACAAATCAAGATCCTCATTAGATTATCCCCATAGGAGAGTTCATATTCTAGTTATACCAACTTTGGATTTTTTACATGTGAGGGGTTATATATGAATTTACTCCTGAGAGATATATGGAACACAACATGAACATGGGAATGGTTTAGTGGATATGAGGGTAGTAATCCATAGATCCTATGAGATCAAGGATCTCAAAGGGGATGAGATTTACCTTATTTTAGAAATTAATTAATCTATTTTAATGTGTTAATTGAAGGTACACCTTATCTATAACTTCAAATACAATTCCTCACTGATGTTTGTCAGTGTATAAATATTTTTGACTCTCAGTTAATTTGTTTCTAAATGTCTTAAACCTTATCTACCATACCTTACACAAGTTTGGGTCAAATATTATTATATTAAATAAAATCATTATAACATGTAAGAGTTTTAAATCTCATCTCATATATAGATTCATATGTGGTTATCTGAATTCTTGAGTAGAAAATGTTGTTATATAATAGCTAAACTAACAGAAGATATTGACATTGTGCTCCTTTTAATTCCATTGAGAATGATATAAATATTTATTCAAGTTTTTTGAATTATCCTTTAATAATGTACATAAATATATTGATGATATATCATAATAAATTACAATTTATTATTTTAAAAATCATGAAAAATTTAGAGGTGAACTGTGAATCATGATTTGAAAGAATCAAAAGTGGTCACCCATATTACATCACCACTTCCTTTATAAAGGTCGTAGTTGGTTGATTGAGGGTGTAGTTTTCTTATGTAGTGATTAATTGGGTATAATTGGTGATTTTATCCACTATATCCCATTTCATGTTGTTTCCTTTACATGTATTCCGAAGACCATTGAAAAATTCTATGGTAATGTTTTCCTATTTCGATATCGGTATAGGTAATGATTATATGATCCTTTTGGACTTTTTATGTTCTACTTTAACTTGTTGAAATGAAAATAACTTAAAGTTTTTCTCAATAATATTATACTTTATATTATCCTATGAAAAGTGTTTTGAAAGATCATGTTACATCTTTCTGGTGACTTGGGTATAATATACAAAAAAATACATCATTTTACATGAATATTCAATACATTTCTCAATATTACACACCCAAGGACCAAAAAAGATTAGTGTATTAAGATAATATATATAATCAATTTATTTTATAAAATATCTTCAAAACCTCCCAAAATGTACTTATATTATCGTAAATTTCTTAGAAATTTTTTACTTAAAACCATTCTTTATAACCTTGGGAAAATGAAAGCATAAGAAAGGGTGGGCTCAAATTTTCAGTGAGGGTAAACATGAGAGATATCAGAAGATGATAATATTAAAGGATAAGATATTAATAATGGTATGATATAATGATTAAAATATAATAATTTCATACACAATCATTCATAGATCATAAATCATGATTCATGGAACAAATATTTAACATTTCAAAATACATGAGTCATAAGAGTGAGAAATCATCATCAATAAATCATGATCCATGAGAGCACATCATAAGAATAAGAACATGTCATAAGAATTGTGGAAAAATAATAAGTGTATAAAATCAATTCATTAGGGTTCACTTCCAAGAATATCATAATGGAATAATTCTAATAGTTGATTTGGTTCACTCCCCATTCTATAATGTCCTTAGTTAAGATTCACTCTCATGACTATCATAGTAGACAGAGTCCCATACCAAACTGGTTTCACTCTTGATTCCATTTCATATTATCTCATAAGATATCAATCATTACCCAGTTAATTATAGTTATTTAATGGACCCACCCTTCACATAATGTAAATTATACATATATGTTGCACGCTATCATAAAAACATGCATCAATTCATTATAGCATAACCCATGGAAAAAAATGGGTTTCATAAACATTTCATAATCACATAATCCTAATACATCCAAATAAATAACACGGATTTTATCATTATAACATATCCTCAAATACGTATAAGAAATATAAAAGGATGTTTACATAGATTAAAAATACCATTAAAAAAAGCATTTGACCATTTCTTTGAAAATGGACGAAAATATCATTTTCCTTCATTATCATTAAAACTAAAATATTCTATAATATTAAGGAAATAAATTTCAAAAAATAACTCAAAAATAATGTATTATAACCTTTAAATTAAATAAAGGTTATGTTGGCAGGAAAAATCATTTGTGCGGTAATTGTTAAAACAAGGATTCCTTTCACACTTTTGGTAAAAAGTCCAAAAGTACCTAATTTGGAAATTGATAAAAAGATTAATTTTAGAACATTTAAAATAATTTCAAATATGGTTTAAAATTACATTAAAATAATCATTTTATCATTTAAAAGAACATTCTTGAAAAAAAATTAAATAACAGAGATATAGAAGAAAATTTTCATCAACCATAGAGAAAATTAGGTTGAATTTTCTTAAAAAGATATCAATCATTTTAATAAAAAAATAGATTAAAATGTTACTAATACTTGAAAAAAAAATAACTACATTATAATAAAATATACTAGGTTTAAAATATAATTATTATACAATTTTCTTCAATGGAAGATTGAGAGAGACAATCATAAAAAGAAATGAGATTGTAATATAGATCCTTAAATCAAGTACCATATTTCATTATATGTGTTAAAACCTCCTGTATAATAAATATAAATTTATCATACATCTATAATTTACCATTTTTTATTCCTTTATAATTTCCAATTATCAATTTATTAAAAAATATTTATTAAAATAATAATTTAGGTGAAAACTTGTTTATTTTCTATAAATGTTTTGGTTTAATAGTGTTGGTACTTACCCCTTGGCCATGGATTTATTATATATAGAATAACAACAAAATAATAAGTATCATATTTATTCATTATATAAAATTTTATAACCATCCATATAAATTTGGTATGAAAAATGAATTACATCACTTCATGGAGGCGGTCGTCCATACATACACACGAGTGATGTTTCCACTTTTTAATGGATGAAATAAAAGAAAGGTAAATAATAATTTAAATTTATAATATTCATAATTTTATAATAAATATTATATATATTCATTAAATTTATCCTTATGTCTATCCATATAAAAGGGAAATGAAAAATGAATCATATCATTTTGTGGAGGTGGTAGTCAACACATACATACGAGCGAAGTTATCACTTTCCAAACGATGCGAAAGAGATATAAAATGGATATACCATTAACATAATAACATATAATTATATTAAATATACTAATTATGTCATTTTAATATGGTATATGAACATTTGGATTAGGTTTAAGAAGAAATTAACATGAAAAAGACTGGTAAGAACATACACCTCTACTCCGGGTATCCTCCTTTGAGATGCACCATAAGGAAAATTAGGCATGAATTTTGAGAAGAAAAGAACCTAAAGGTTATTTATAATGACTTTTATATAATATTTGGTAAGATTATGGTCAATTAAAAATGATATAGTTGTGAATATAAGATAAGAGAGCAGGTTCCCTTCTATAAATGAGGGGAGTGGCACACTAGTAATTATTAAGAATATTAAAATATAATCAAGTCACACTCATGGTAAATTTAAACCAAATTGGATCATGATAAAATATATTATTATATGGTATATAATTCCATTTATACAATAGTATTTAGAGAAGTATTTATGTCATTTTAATCACTATCTCTTTATTTTAAACCCTTGTTAAACCTTTTAACATTTACTGTAGTAATGAATTATTTCCTCGATTGTTATTTATAATGACCAAAATTAAAATTGGACCCATTTAAAAAATTTTAAATTATAATTAAAAATATTTAAAACATTTAATAAAATTCAATTACTATAATTTTTAGAAATTAATTTTAAAATTAGTATGCAAAACACAACATAAATTGTTTTTAAAAAAAAATTAAGCATAAAGTTGAATTTATTATCATTCTATTCTAAGTAATAACCATTAAATGAATGTTTTAATATTTTATTTATTATATTATATAATAATTTATTTCAAATAATTCATCAATAGTGAAAAATTAAATTTAATAAAATAAAAACTCATTATATGAATAGAAACAGTTTTTTCAGAACAAACAACTCTTTAACTTTCAAATTATTCTATTTTAACCTATAAACAATTGATAACCAATTATTCAGTTTTATACATGTTTAAAAAATAATTTTTCATAATTTATTTAGTCTTATTCATATCCACAAATCCAATTTTTAGGAAATACCTATCAAATTTAATAATAATATTTCAATTGTATATTGTGGTTCGTTTTAACTCAGTGGTGTTTGTAAAGAAAGACATCAAACTCATGAAACATATTTAAAGAGAAATATATCATAAAAATATTGTATTGTTACATTATAACCCCTTATAAAAATTTCCCCCTCAAATTTCTACCACTTTGATATAAACAATCAATGATACTACTGCATCACCACATCCTCAGGCTCCTACATACCACCCTCAAATTTATGGGTTTTCCACAAAGCATTGACTAGGTGAATGGTATTGTTATATGGGACTTTATATCTTCAATCTAGAATCTACAATAGTTTTTCCTCAAAATATAGATCATTATCTAGTTGTTTGACCTCTAAGTTAAGTACATGTGAAGGATCAATTGTGTAATTCTTTAAGAGAGATACATAGAAGACATCATATACTTGAGAGAGATATGGTGGAAGAACTAGGTGATTAGAAATTTTCCCAGAATGATCAAAAAAATTTAAGCGGCCAATATATATATGAATCATCTTACCCTTATTTCCAAATATCATAACCTTCCTCTAAGGATTTATTTAAAGTAATATGATGTCACCAACGTTAAATTCTATATCTCATCATTGATTTTCATCATAATTTTTTTATCAACTCTATAATTCCCCAGTGTACTACTGAATTGGTCTTACCTTATTTTTCTTTTCCTTGGGTATCTTAAGTCCCAATATATTTCATTCTCCAACTTAATACCATCACATTTTAGTTTTTCACTTCCTTCCATAGAGGGCTTCATAAAAATTCATCTGAATGCATGAATGAAAGCTATTATTATAAGAAAACTCAAACAAATAAATATACATATTCCAACCACATTTTAAATCCATAAAAAATTATATGAACATATATCCTAGGGTTTTAATGGTCCTCCCATAATAAATGCCTATCCGAGGATGATATACAGTGCCAATATTCGACTTTGAATTCAAAGATTCTTGAGAACTTCTCCTTAAATTCATGGTAAAAGTTATATCCTGATGAGATGTAATAGACTTTATTACTCCATGAAACATTAAAATTTCTTTAATATATATCCTATAAATATTATCAAGAGAAAATTATTCTATGACTGTAATGAAATTTTCTTAATTTATAAAGCGATCGACAATAACTCAAATAACATTATGGTCTTTAGATGTTCTGGGGAGTCTAATGAAAAATCCATGCTGATGTTTTTCCATTTTTATTAAAGTATTTGTAATGGTCATAAAATCTCTTTATACTTATTTATATCATCTTTAACTTGATGACATACTTGTGATCTAGATATATACTCTATAATATCTCTTATTATGTTCTCACACAAACAATATTTTTTTAGATATAAATATATCTTCTTACTTTCATAAAGAATAGAGAGTGATAAACTATGATCTTCATAAAATATATCCTTCTTAAAGTCTAATATTTATTGGACACATAATTTTTTACCTTATCATTCCATCACAATTATTTTTGAACTTAGGTACATTCTCATCCTTATTTTATAAATCCAACTCTTCTTTCTGTCCCCATTAAATCGTAACATGGATAGATGGTTTAATATTAATCAGATAAATATTGGATCTTTCTAACTTCATTATAATTTCATGGTATGTCTTCATAAAATCCATAAGTATCGGATCTCTTTAAATCCTCATCATCGGTAAGAACCCAGTTTTTACTGCGGAAGACTTTGGAATATTCTTGATGATATTCCATAGCAGTTCTCTCAGACGGCGTGCGATTTCGAGCCCCGGAGTGGCCGGAATTAAATTTTCAGTGCATTCACACTGGAAACGACAAATAAATGGGACAACTCCTAAAAGGAGTTCCAGATCAGATATCCAAGTGTACGGATGCGTCCGGAATGGGGTGTTTTCCCTAGGAACGACATAAAGCATGTCGGCGCGGGATGTTTGGACCCCTCGCCCGCTATCGGAACGTTAAATGGATAATTAAATTAATTAATTAATTCATTTAATGTTGAAATGCAGGTATCTCTTAAACGGTGGCTTGGATTGGAAAACTGAGAGCACTGTTGAGTACAGAGCGTGTTGTTTACCCTAGGAGGGGTGTAAGTTTCGCGGGTGCGGCCCGTCTGTGAAAAATGGCCCCAGGGGTGTTTTCGTAATTTGGTGGCTTTGTGGGTTCAGTTTTATAACTTTTGAATGGGGTCTCAGATTAAAATTCCAAGACCGCCTTTGCGCTTGGAGCATCGTGTTTAACCCAGGGGCGGCCTTATTTTTGTCCGCATCGGGAGCAGAGTCGGGGCGTGCCGGGCAGATGGTTCAAGTGTTTTCTACTTAAACGCCCCCCCCCCCCCCCCACCCTCTTCTTCTTCCTCTTCTAACTCAAACCCTCCCCCTCTCCTCCAACTCCGGTGAAGAACTCCGGCGAGGCACCTCCGGCGAGGAAGCTCCGGCATGCGGCAGTTCGGCAGCGAAGCTCCGGGCAACACCCACGAGGTAGGTTTATGCGTTTTACGTTTTAATTTCCGAACCCTTCCTTTTGATTCATTTACAACGTCGAATTTAGTCAATTTTGAAATCAAATCCCATAATCTTTTAGTATAATTCATGAGAAATCCGTCGCATCTTTCGGATTTAAAATTCGAGTTTGGAGTCGATCACAAATGTTCCCCTAAGGTTGCGGGAAATTCGAGAGTTTCTAGGTGTTTCCCGGCGAGTTCCGGCGGTCTGGCGGGCTTAAGCGGCGGCGCGGAACCTGCAGGTGGCGGCGGTCCGAGGCTGAGGCGGCGGCAGCGGCGGCTCCCTGGGTGGCGCGGCAGCCCGGCCTGGCGTGGTGGCGGCGCGGCATCACGGTGGCTGTCCGAGGTTCGAGGCGGCGGCTCCGGCGTAGGACAGAGGAGGGGGCCGCGGGGTGCGCGACCCCGTGTGCGGCGACCGTGACCCGCGTAACGCGGGTCGCTGCGGGAGAGAAGGGTACCGGCTGTCAAGGCCAGTAGGTGGTGACAGGCCGCGGCCAGCTGGCTGCGGCGGAGCGAATCGGACCCGCGGCTGGGCCGCAGGCCCGTTGTGGGCGGACCGGCCGGACCGGGCCGGTCCGGCCCAAGGGGGTTTCCCCCTTTGGAATTTCCGACGCCCGTAGCTTTCGCTACGGGCGTCTGAATTGCGTGCCGTCAGTGGCAGAACAGACCTCGCATTGAGGGGAACGCTTCGAGATAATTTCAGGAATTTTTAATTCCCGAAACGAGGGGCCTCGGTGGCGCGACACGTACGTCGAGAGGATTGACGTCATCCTGAGAATTCTTGTTTTGAGCGGCGCGGACGCATCCTACGTCCACTTTGAGCGCTATCAGTGGTGTTGGAACCCTGGCGTCGCGGCGGAGGATTCCAGTGTGGTTCCGGGTGTTGAAGCTGGAGTTGAGTTGTGGGCCCCACGGCCCTTCTTTTGAGCTGCGTGCAGTTTTTAGCGACTTTTTCCTTGGGCGTCCGTTCGGGGCATGCAAGCAGTCGATGTTGAGTGTTTTTCCGAGGGCATCGCGTTGGCGCAGTCTGCCCGGTATAATTCTGCATGATGGTGCGGGCCCCACGAGGGTCGTTTGGGTGTCGATGATGATTTTCCATCTCTATCACCGGGCGACCGTTTTGGAAAAGTGAGTAGTCCACCTTGTGTGCTTTTACGTGAGGATCTCAATGGTGTGATCCGTTGGCAGCGCTTTGGGACCGGGGTGCGGGTCCCGCGTGGTACCGCTCGTGCACGGGGAGCCGGAATGCATCTTTTTCTCCGGATATCTGTTGCACTCAAGTGAGTAGTGCTTTTAACGTGTTTTCCAAAGGGGATCGCAATGGTGCGATGCGCCCGACTATTTTCGGGGTCGAGGCTCAGCATCACGGGATTCCGTTCGGGCGTGAGGCGGTGTTGGCAACTTTTCCGTCGAATATCTATTAGAGGCGAGTAAGTAGTCGATGTCGCGTGTTTTTTTGTGAGGGCTACAACGGTGCGATCCATTTGGTTGCACGGAGCCTCTTGCGCGAACTTGTTGAATGTGGAGCATGAGAGGTGCTCCGGTGGTGGTTCGTACTACCTTCTTTGTAGCGGAACCTTGGCGTGTGATCGCGCACTCTTGGGAGAGTGATGTAAATGATTCACAAGATCTGGTTGTCCGTGCCTGGGCCTTTGAGGTGGAGTTGTTACGTCACGCCTTCGCGTTGATGCTGGGTTCCATGTGCACTATAGCCTTTGGGCTAGAACGAGGTATACTCTTGGAGTATACGGGATGGCTTGGAGGTACGTGTGGTTGTTTGTACCTGAGGATGTCTGTGCACTCAGTTGGGGTTGACTTGGGGCCACACGTTGTGTGGGCCCCACGTGCGTGTCGTGATCTACTTTACGTACTTTGACCTCTCGCGACGTAGAGGGTCCCTCTGTACTCGTTTGTTTGACCAGCAGGGTGGAGTTTTCCCCTGCCTTTGTGCTCGTTTGTTTAACCAGCAGGGTGGAGTTTCTCCTGGCCTGGTGCTCATTTGTTTGACCAGTAGGGTGGAGTTTCCCCTGGCCTGGTGCTCTTTTGTCTGACTAGAAGGGTTGAGTGGTCTCCCCCTAGTCTTGTTCTCGTTGGTTTGGCCGGTAGAGATGGTTTGGTTCCTCTGCTTTCTCAGCTGTGAGGGGTTTCAGTACTGTTACCCTTTCACCGGACTGTGACACCGTTTGTGACTATGGGTGTTCATGCAGCGTGGGTGTTTTCCCCACTTTCTGGGGTGAGTTGACTCGGTCCACTTCGACAGTGACTCAACAGATTGGAGCGGGATTGCCTTGTGAGGCCTGGGGAGTTTCTCCCATCACCCTGTGTTCCCTGGTAGAGTTCTTGTGGATTCGGTGTGACCAACACTTTACGTGAGCACTGATCCTCTACCCAGGAGGTTGTTTCCAGCATGGATGAGGTGGTTTCTAGCAGGGCTGAGGTTGTTTCCAGCAGGGCTGAGGTTGTTTCCAGCAGGGCTGAGGTTGTTTCGAGCAGGGCTCGCCAGTGGGTTACCATCCAGCAGGGATGGCTAGTACAGCGGTGTTCACCGAGCAGTACCATCCAGTAGGGATGGCCAGAGCAGTTCAGGGCTTACCTCCAGCTGGGCTGGGCAGTGGTCCCTGATGCTGGGGTTACCTCCAGCTGGGCTGGGTAGTGGTCCGGTCGCCGACTTTAACCGGGTTGCCCTCCAGTGGACTACCCTGTTACAGGACTGGGCAGTGTGGCACTCGTTGACTTTCCGGGTCTCCCTGTAGTGGGAACCCGTTGACTTCTAGGGGTCCTCCAGCAGGGCTGGGCAGGGGTTCACCTGTCAACTTTGAGCAGACCTCTCGACTGTGAGGCAGTGACGAGTAGTGGTTTGACGTTCCCCCAGAACTCTCAAGTACGAGGAGCTTTTTCCCCACTGAGACGCATCCTTGTGATGTGACCTAAAACCATGCGGGCGAGTCAGTGCTGCCCAAAGCGGATAGTGTCGAGGTGCAGTGATTGAACCCTTGACTTGTAGTTCGGGGCAGACGTGTGGGATGCTTGGCATCGATGGAGTTTTCTTCTGGGACTGTTGGCTACTATTTTTTTCTTGGGCTGAGCTACGGGATGGAGATCCCCTTACGATCTTGTTTGGGCTTCTTGATTGAGCATATGTATCTTGTATATACCTTGTTCTAGTACCCACTTCTTGGGTTTGGTTATTATCCTTCCAGGTGAGGCGAAGACGCGTGGGGTATGCCATGTGCTTTCTATGTCTACCTTCTCGTGGTTGGATGAGTCTACTCTCCTAATATAGGTAGCGAAGACTTGATAGGAAGTTCATCTTCTCACCATTTCTAGCTCCTTGTGTTTGGACGAGTCTACCTTATTTCCTCTTGTTGGGTTGAGTTGGACTCTTCACTGTTACTCTTACTGCCCTTTTAGTTGTACTACTCTACTTTTTCTGTTTGCTCTACTGCTCACACTTTGGTACCTCCTTTGTTGCTCCCTCAAGCCTTCGGGGTATCATACTGAGTATTTTTATACCCACCCCTACTTGGGCTTTTCCCGCACTTGGTGTGCCCTTGCAGACGATGGACAGGTGGAGCGTGACTTCAGTGGAGCATAGGAGCTTGGGAGCTTGGACCCCGTGCGGTGGTCGTGGCCGGGTTCCAGGTGGGAGACCCGTCAGCTGTTTATTTTTGTTTTCCTGTTGCCGGGTTGTGGCACTTTTTGGTTGGGCGTGTGTTTTTCCCCTTTTCCCTTTTCAACACTTTACTTGTAATATTTATAGGTCGATGCACTCTTGTGGTTGTATATAGCAGTTGTTCTTTTTACTCTGGCTGTTCTTCCTTTTAATCTGCACTTTTTCATTGAGTGTGCTGCGTGTGTGTGTACATGTACTTAGTCAAAGGCCTCCCCGAGTTGTTGTGCCTTCGGCACTGGTCGCCAGCCCCTGGCCTATGGAGGTGGGCTTGGGGTAGTTGTGGCTCGAGCCTGGGTAGGGTCATGTCAGAACAAAGTGGTATCAAAGGTGGTTCGTTCCTTGGGATGCTCTTCAGACATCCCTAAAAGAGGAATTGGTTGGGATTTAGGGCAACAGTGTTAACGTGTCTCGAGAGTGGCTCTCAGGCCAGGGAGTCCAGTGATAGTGTGGCGGCCGACGTATCCATTCACCTGGACCTTGATAACCCGCTTGTTGACTCGGAAAGCTGAGACACTTGTTGCAGGGAAATTGGATTGTGCATCACATTGGATTGAGTCTTTGACCGTCCTTCTTGAGTCATCTCCCCATCGTTGATATTGGTATATACATATATGCTCATCTGACCACGACACTCCTTGATAATTTTCAGGATGTCTGCGCGAGGACAACCATCCAAGATATCAGCTTTGGTTCGTGACGACGACCCTGTGAGCTACGAGGCCACAGTCCAGGACCCATCATGCGAGCCCCTTACTCCGGGTGGTCCGGTAGTAGCACCCCCACTTGTTGAGCAGCAGACAGTTTCAGCAGAGTAGGCTGAGCTTGAGCACAGGTTGAGCGCACTACGTGAGTTCCAGCGGCAGAGACCGCTGAGGTTCAGTGGTGAACCAGACCCTCAGGCAACAGAGGTTTGGATCGAGGCAGTGGTTGTCCTTTTCAGGCTAGTGCAGATGCTGACAGATCAAAGAGTGGCTTTGGAAGCCATCCTTTTCTGTGGATCGTCTTGGCGTTGGTGGAGTATGGTGACTCAGCTTCTTGACGAGTCCTCTCTTTTGTGGGGCGACTTCTAGTTGTTGTTCCATGAGGAGTTTTTCCCCTCTTGCTTGCACTTCGTTCGGATTCTGGAGCTCCTGCAGTTTCAGCAAGGAGGGATGACGGTGGCTGAGTACGCGGCTAGTTTTGCAGACCGTGCACGCTTTTACCCGGACTTGGTCCATGACGACAACCTCCGAGCGCGGAAGTTTGAGCAGGGTCTCCGCCGAGAGATTCGTCCTGTCATAGTACCCTTGGGCATTTCCACATATGCCGGGGTGCTAGATCAGGCGCTGGTGACAGAGGGCTTCCTGTCGTTTTCTAGTGTTGGTGATGGCAGCAGGCACGTTGGAGTCGAGACGTCTGCCGCAGCTAGTGCGCGTCGGCAAGCAGAATCTCGACGCAGGTGGATTACTGAAAACCAGACTCAGGGGCGTGGTCGTACACCAAAGTGGCTCCGGAGGGCACCATGGCAGCCCAGAGAGAGTTGATGCTATGCTTGTGACGGGCGAGGTCACTTGGCACGAGACTTCCCGACTCGAGCTGCTGAGAGCTTCGGGTAGGTAGCAGGCGCACCACCACAGTAGAGGCAGTGCCGTGATCGGAGTAGTACCGAGAGAGGTGGTGCTAGCAGAGGAGCGGGAGGATCTGGAGGTGGGGGACGACGTTACATGGTCTTCCCATCACCACTAGTTGGTCCACGTCAGGCCCCGGGAGCAGACAGTTGGGACCGCGGATAGCCACGAGCTTTGGATGTCTACGATCCTGCAGAGCATGGGATGGTGAGAGGTACCCCTTGCGACTCTTCTACTTCTTGTAGTAGAATTGTTAGACTCTGTGTGTGAAATTATTTTCTCCCTGCTCCTTGTTTGAGGTGTTACCAGGGTGACGCAGGGCGTCGGGTGTAACCCTGTGTCGGTAAGGAAAAAGGCGTGAGACCTTTTCCTTTAGTTGATGGTGTTGACTCCTTTGCTTCCGAGTGTGTAAGAGAGTCTTGGTTGAGAGACATCGACTATGAAATCTTGCGTGACCAGATATCCTTGGGTGCTGCACCATATGGATATTCTGAAGGAGGGAATCACCAGGCCTTGTCCCATGTCCAAGCGGTGATTCCTATCGCGGCGTGCGACGTATAGGTTTGACCGAGGATGTGAGCTACCCCCCAAAGCATTCAGGCCGTTTGAGACCATGCAAAGGGATGGAGAGGTTCCCTACCGCCTTGCCCTAACCCCAAAGTCTTGAGTGGGTGCACGACGTCTCCCACGTGACTCACCCGAGAAGGAGTGTGCATGCTCCTATGCATGACATCGGAAAGGGCCGACCTCGCGTGAACGGATCAATCTTTTGGTCTGTGTGCGGTGACACAGAGCTGTGCGTGGGTTCTTCTGGGTATGGGAAAGCCAGGTGTGGGCTTAGTACCATGTGTTGCTCCCTAGTTTTGTTTTTTGGGGATGAAAATCTTGATGTATAGAATGATGTAAGAACCTAATTTTTACGGCGGAAGACTTTGTAATATTCTTGATGATATTCCAGAGCAGCGCCCTTAGACGGCGTGCGATTTCGAGCCCCGGAGTGGCTGGAATTAAATTTTTAGTGCGTTCACACTTGAAATTCCAAACAAATGGGATAACTCCTAAACATAGTTCCGGATCAAAGATCCGAGTGTATGGATGGGTCCAGAATGGGGTTTTTACCCTAGGAACGACATAAAGCGTGTCCATGCGGGACATTTGGACCCCTCGCCCAATATCGGAACGTTAAACGGATAATTAAATTAATTAATTAATTCGTTTATTGTTGAAATGCAGGTATCTCTTAAACGGTGGCTCATATTGGAAAACCAAGGGCACCGTTGAGTTTGGAACGTGATGTTTACCCTAGTAGGGGTGTAAGTTTCACGGGCGCGGCCCGTCTGTGAAAAATGCCCCCAGGGGAGTTTTTGTAATTTGGTGGCTTTGGGCGCTCAGTTTTATAACTTTTGAAAGGGTTCCCAGATTAAAATTCCAAGACCGCCGTTGCGCTCAGAGCATCGTGTTTACTCCAGGGGCGGCCTTCTTTTTCTCCACATTCGGAGCAGAGTCGGGGCGTGTCGGACGGATGGTTTAAGTGTTTTCTACTTAAACGCCCCCCACGCTCTTCTTCTTCCTCTTATAACTCAAACCCTCCCCGACTACTCCAACTTCGGCAAAGAACTTCGGCGAGGCACCTCCGGAGAGGCAGCACCGACAGGCGGCGGTTCGGCGGCAAAGCTCCGGGCAACGCCCACAAGGTAGGTTTATGCGTTTTACGTTTTAATTTCAGAACCCTTTCTTTTGATTCATTTACAATGTTGAATTTCCGTATATTTTTCAATCAAAACCCATAATCTTGTATTATAATTCATGAGATTTCCATCGCAACTTTTGGATTTAAAATCCGAGTTCGGAGTCGATCGCAAATGTTCGCTGAAGGTTGCGGGAAATTCGGGAGTTTCTGGGTGTTTACTGGTGAGTTCCGGCGGTCCGGCGGGCTTAGGCGGCGGCACGACACCTGCAGGCGGTGGCGGTCCGAGGTTGAGGCGGCGGCGGAGACGGCTCCCTGGGTGGTGCGGCAGCCCGTCCTGGCGTGGTGGCGGCACGACATCCCGGCGACGGTCCGGGGTCTGAGGCGGCGGCTCCGGCGTAGGGCAGAGGAGGGGGCCGCGGGGTGCGCGACCCCGTGTGCGGCGACCGCGACCCGTGTAACGCGGGTCGCTTCGGGAGAGAAGGGGACCGACCATCAAGGTTGGTCAGTAGCGACAGGCCATGTCCAGTTGTCCGTGGTGGAGTGAACTGGACCCGCGGCCGGGCCGCGGGCCGGCTGTGGGCGGACCGGCCGGACCGGGCCTGTCCGGCCCAAGGGGGTTTCCCCCTTTGGAATTTCCGACGCCCGTAGCTATCGCTACGGGCGTCTGTTTTGCGTGCCGTCAGCAGAAGCACGGACCTCGCATCGAGGGGAACGCTTTGAGATGGTTTCAGGAATTTTTAATTTCCGAAACGAGGGGCCTCGGTGGCGGGACACGTACGTCGAGGGGATTGACGTCATCCTAGGAATTCTTGTTTTGAGCGGCACGGACGCATCCTACGTCTGCTTTACGCGCCATCAGTGGCTTTGGAACCCTAGCGTCGAGGTGGAAGATTCCAGGGTGGTTCCGGGCGTTGAAGCCGGAGTTGAGGCGTGGGCCCCACGGCCCGTCTTTTGAGCTGTGTGCAGTTTTTAGCGACTTTTTTCTCGGGCGTCCGTTCGGGGCGTGCAAGCAGTCGATGTTGGGTGTTTTTCTGAGGGCATCGCGTTGGTTTAGTCTGCCCACTGTAATTACGCACGATGGTGCGGGCCCCACGAGGGTCGTTTGGGCGTCGGCGGTGATTTTCCATTTCTATCACCGGGCGACCGTTTTGGACAAGTGAGTAGTCCACCTTGTGTGATTTTATGTGAGGATCACAACGGTGCGATCCGTTGGCAGCGCTTCGGGACTGGGGTGCGGGTCCCGTGTGGTACCGCCCGTGCACGGGGAGCCGGAATGCATCTTTTTCTCCGGATATCTGTTGCACTCAACTGAGTAGTGCTTTTGACGTGTTTTCCCGAGGGGATCGCAATGGTGCGATGCGCCCGACTGTTTTCGGGGCTGAGGCTCAGAATCATGGGACGTCGTTCAGGCGTGAGGCGGTGTTGGAAACTTTTCCATCAAATATCCATTGGAGGAGAGTAAGTAGTCGATCTCGCGTGTTTTTTCACGAGGGTTACAACGGTGTGATCTGTTTTCTTGTGCAGAGCCTCTTGCGTGAACTTGTTGAATGTGGAGCATGATAGGTGCTTCGGTGGCGGTTCGTCCTACCTTGTCTGTAGTGGACCCTTGGCGTGTGATCGCGCACTCTTGGGAGAGTGATGTAAATGATTCACAAGATGTGGTTGGCCGTTCCTGGGCCTTTGAGGTGGAGTTGTTACGTCACGCCTTCACGTTGACGCTAGGTGCCATGTGCACGATAGCCTTTGGGCTAGAATGAGGTATACTCTGGGAGTATACGGAAGCGCTTGGAGGTACGTGTGGTTGCTTGTACCTGAGGATGTTTGTGCACTCAGTTGGGGTTGACTTGAGGCCACACGTCGTGTGGGACCCACGTGCGTGTCGTGATCTGCTTTACATACTTTGACCTATCCCGACGTAGAGGGTCCCTCTGTACTCGTTTGTTTGACCAGCAGGGTGGAGTTTTCCCCTGCCTTTGTGCTCGTTTATTTGACCAGCAGGGTGGAGTTTCCCATGGCCTGGTGCTCGTTTGTTTGACCAGCAGGGTGGAGTTTCCCCTGGCCTGGTGCTCTTTTGTCTGACCAGCAGGGTTGAGTGGTCTCCCCCTAGTCTTTTTCTCATTGGTTTGGCTGGCAGAGATGGTTTGGTTCATATGATTCCTCAGCTGTAAGGGGTTTCAGTACCATGCCCCTTTCACCGGACTGTGACACCGTTTGCGTCTATGGGTGTTCGTGCAGCGTGAGTGTTTTCCCCACTTTCTGGGGTGAGTTGACTCAGTCTGCTTCGACAGTGACTCAGAATATTGGAGCGGGATCACCTTGTGAGGCCTGGGGAGTTTCTCTCGTCACCCTGTGTTCCCTGGTAGAGTTCTTGTGGATTTGGTGTGACCAACACTTTACGCGGGCACTGATCCTCTACGAAGGAGGTTGTTTCCAGCAGGGCTGAGGTGGTTTCCAGCAGGGCTGAGGTTGTTTCCAGTAGGGATGAGGTGGTTTCGAGCAGGACTGAGGTGGTTTCCCGTAGGGCTGAGGTGGTTTGCAACAGGGCTGAGGTTGTTTCCAGCAGGGATGAGGTTGTTTCGAGCAGGGCTCGCCAGTGGATTACCATCCAGCAGGGATGGCCAGAACAGTAGTGTTCACCGAGCAGTACCATCAAGCAAGGATGGCCAGAGCAGTTCCGGGCTTACCTCCAGCTAGGCTAGGCAGTGGTCCCCGATGTCGGGCTTACCTCCTGCGGGGCTGGGTAGTGGTCCCCGATGCCGGGCTTACCTCCAGCGGGGCTGGTCATTGGTCCCCGATGCCGGGCTTACCTCCTGCTGGGCTGGGCAGTGGTCCCCGATGTCGGGCTTACCTCCAGCTGGGCTGGGCAATGGTCCCCGATGTCGGGTTACCTCCAGTTGTGCTGGGCAGTGGTCACGTCGCCGACTTTAGCCGGGTCGCCCTCTAGTGGACTACCCTTTTACGGGACTAGGAAGTGTGGCACCCGTCGACTTTCCGGGTCTCCCTGTAGTGGGAACCCATTGACTTCCTGGGATCCTCTAGCGGGGCTAGGTAGGGGGTCGCCTGTCAATTTTGAGCAGACCTCTCGACTGCGGGGCGATGACGAGTTGTGGTTTGATGTTCCCCCAGAACTCTCAAGTACGAGGAGCTTTTCCCCCACTGAGACGCGTCCTTGTGATGCAACATAAAACCGTGCGGGGCGAGTCAGTTCCGCCCAAAGCGGATAGTGTCGAGGTGCGGTGATTGAGCCCTTGACTTGTAGTTCGGGGCAGACGTGTGGGATGTTGGGCATCGATGGAGTTTTCTTCTGGGACTGTTGGATACTCTTTTTTTCTTGGGCTGAGCTATGGGATGGAGATCCCCTTACGATCTTGTTTGGGCTTCTTTATTGAGCATATGTATCTTGTATATACCTTGTTCTGGTACCCACTTCTTGGGTTTGGTTACTCTCCTTCCAGGTGAGGCGAAGACGCGCGACGTATGCCACATGATTTCCGTGTCTAGATTCTCGTGGTTGGATGAATCTACTCTCCTACTATAGGTAGCAAAGACTCAACAGGAAGTTAATATTCTCACTATTTCCAGCTCCTTGTGTTTGGACGAGCCTACCTTCTTTCCTTTTGTTGGGTTGAGCTGGACTCTTCACTGTTACTCTTACTGCCCTTTTAGTTGTACTCCTCTACTTTTTCTGTTCGCTCTACTACTCACCCTTTGGTACCTCCTTTGTTTCTCCCTCGAGCCTTCGGGGTATCCTACTGAGTATTTTTATACTCACCCCTGCTTGGGCTTTGCCTGCACTTGGTGTGCCCTTGCAGATGACAGACAGGTGGAGCACGACTTCAGTGGAGCGTAGGAGCTTGGGAGCTTGGACCCCGTGTGGTGGTCGTGGACGGGTTCCAGGTGGGAGACCCATCAGCTGTTTCTTTTTGTTTACCTGTTTCCGGGTAGTGGCACTTTTTGTTTGGGCATGTGTTTTTTCTCTTTTTCCTTTTCATCACTTTACTTGTACTGTTTAGAGGTTGATGCACTCTTGTGGTTGTATATAGCAGTTGTTCTTTTTACCCTGCTTGTTCTTCCTTTTACTCTGCACTTTTGCATTGAGTGTGTTGCGTGTGTGTGTGTACAGGTATTTAGGCAAAGGACTCCCCAAGTTGTTGTGCCTTCGACACTGGTCGCCAGCCCCTGGCCTATGGAGGGGGGCTTTGGGTAGTTGCGGCTCGAGCCCGGGTAGGGTCGGGTTGTGACAGTGCATCAATCACCTTGTTCTCCTTTCCAAAGTAGTAATTTATTAAGAAGTCATAATATTTAATCAAATCCAACCATATTCTATTATATATTTTAACTGTTTTTGTGTGAATATAAACTACAATATTTTTTTATCATTATATATATATATATAATTTTTTACTTTAAAAATAATACCTCAATATTTTTAATGCAAAAATTATCATTGTAAACTCTTAATCATGAGTCAGGTAATTTTACTCATTAATTTTCAATTGAAATAACGCATACGAAATCACTATGTTATTCTGAATTATGGTTCATCCTATTTCCTATGTGATGCATCAATATAGATCACAAACCCTTCTCCACTATAGGGAAGTGTGATTACAGGTGCACTTACCATCATTTTCTTTAGTTCCTTGAAATTTTATTCACTATCATCTATCAAAATGACCTTGGATCCCATCTGTGTTAACTTGCTTATTGGATTTTATATTAATGAGAAATATATCAAAAAGTGTTCATAGTAACCATACAACCGTAGAAAAATATGGATCTTGGTTACCAAGGGTGGTTTGGGGTATTTCTTAATAACTTCCATCTATGAAGGATCCACAATATACCCTTTCATGAAATTATACAAACCAAGAAGGAAACTTTATATATATAGAATTCTAGCTTTTTAAATTAGCCATATAGTTTCTACTTCTTTAATTACTTTAGAACAATCCTTTAATGATCTTCATTCCCTTCCTTGATCTTATAATACATAAGAATATCATCAATAAATGCTATAGAAAAATTATTGAGGTAATATCTAAGGAATACATTCGTTAAATATATGAAGATAGTAGGTTAATTGGTATTTTCAAATTCCATCATTATAAATTCATAATGATTATGCCTCATATGTAAAACTATCATGGGTATATCCTCATTATTGACCCCAAATTGATGATTTCTCAAATGAAGTTCAGTCATGGAAAAGTATTTGTCTCTACACAGTTGATCAAAAAAGTCATCAATACAATGCAGTAGATACTTTATCTTGATAATAATCTTGTTAATTTCTCAATAATCAATAAAAATACACATTGAAACATCTTTCTTCTTAACAAAAATAATAGGTCCACCCCATGGTGACATGCTGGGGAATATGAATCTATTATCAATATTCCTCCAGAGTTTCTAATTTAATTCCTATAACTCAATCCGAGAAATGTTATATGTAGTATTTGAAATGGGCGTAGCATTAAGTATGAGTTATATTGAAAAAATAACTTTATGATTCAGAGGAATACTCAGAAATTTATTAATAAATACATCATTATATTTTTTAAAAATAGGTGTCTTTAATATTAAGTATGTACCCAACCATTTGATATAATTATCCCTCGTGAATAGGTAATACTACCCACATAATAGAAGTAATTTCTATTGTAATTTCATATTCATCCTCACACTGAAAGAGTATCATAGGTTTATTCAAAATATCAAATGTGTTTTACCTTCCATGGTAATTTTTATGGGATCTATATAAATAATTTCCATCCATGTCCAAAATAACATAAACATAAACTAGAGGTATAATCACTAGATTTTAATGAATTACACACCCACAAACTTCTATCAAAGAGTATTTATATACTTGATTTGTGTTCATCATACCATTAAATGTTTTTAATGATAATCTAAAATATAATCATTAAGGTAGTGATATATTACCATTAGAATATTCTTCATATATAAAAGAGTGGATAAAACTAGAATGAAATAAGACATTTGATGTTCTAGAGTGGATCATAGGTATACCTTTAACCACTTTATTCTCTTGAACCATTGTAATGGTTTTGATCACATGAGACTTCACTTTATCTCTTGTCATAAGAGGCTGTTGATACTAATTGTTTTCATTAACCCCTGGATTTTGGAATTGGATGACATAATTATTAAAATTCATGTATTTGTATCATTGGAGTGTGGTTGGGGAATTAAATTGATCTTTCTCCCCATTATTTTCATTACCTTTCCTCTTTACATCTCTTTGGAAGTTACTTTCTTGATGGCCTTCCTTTCCAAACATTAAATGTTTACTATCCCATTTGTGAAAATTTCTTAAAGGATTCTTTCTATACTTCTGGAATAAATGAATATTGATTTTCATTACTTTATTGGTTTTATTATTATAATTTCTATGACTCTTCATATTTATTTTTTTATCAAACCCATGGGAATGGTGGGAATCACCACTCTTTATTTATGAATTGATAAAAAATCAAAGTATTTATTCATAGTTACTTAAGTCCCTTAATCTAAGAATTTTTTGGAGATGTGATTTTAGTCCACTAAAGAACCAATCAAGTTTTCATTCATGTTTGATGATAAAACTAGATTCGTACCTTTCAAGTCTCGTAAAATTTTTGTTATATGTATCAATATATTTTTTATCCTTCTTCTTAAGCTCAAGTAATTGCCTTTCCTTTTTCATGTGAAGTGTTTGGGAAAAGTGCTCACTAAAAATACCTTCTTAATCTCATCACATTCAATGGAAAAAATTTATTCCTCCTAAAATTTAATCTTAATAATATCCCACCATTGGTGTGATCCGCCTTCTAAATAATATAATTTTAGGATAACATTTTCATGCTCTCATCACTAGACTAAAGAAAATAACTTTTCTATTGTACTTATCCATTTCTTGGAAACTAGTAGATCATATGACCCACTGAATGAAGGTGGATGTTTCGTTATAAAATACTCAATGGTGTGTTTGTCCTTAATTCACTCATTTAGAAGCTTAACATGATTCATGGCTTGATATATATTTTTTATCATAGAAATAATATTTTTTATTATAGCTCTCATGTCATTCGGTTTATCAAAAGAGAAATCATTGCATTGTCCACAACATCCTTTGTTAATGTGATTCAACCTGGTTCTATCCATTTCATAAAACCAAAATTCACTAGTGTAAGCATAAATCAATATTATTTAGAGTGAGAAATCATATAGTCATAAATATTCATCATGAGATGTTCTGAATTATGACACATTCTTTCAACTTATGACACTTTTATTTTTACCCCACATGACATTCAATTCATCATAGGTTATATTATGTTCTATGCTCATATTATTCATAACTTAACCTCCAAAAATAACTAAACCTTCATATGACACTAGATGAGGTGGATTGAGTATAACATATATAAATATTGCATCATTTAAATGAATATTAAATATATT
Organism: Viscum album; assembly: GCA_963277665.1. Taxonomy (NCBI): domain Eukaryota; kingdom Viridiplantae; phylum Streptophyta; class Magnoliopsida; order Santalales; family Viscaceae; genus Viscum; species Viscum album. Next base: position 338,740,053 of record OY728126.1, read on the forward strand.
TCTCAATAGATCATGCCAGAGTGAGGAATCTTCATTAATCAATCAGGATTCATGAGGTAATATCATAAGAATAACAATATGACATAGGAAGTTTTTAAAAATCATAAATAAATAAAATAATTTCATTACTCTAGGTCCACTTACAAGACTATCATAGTAGTAAATGTCTCATAGTGGATTAGATTTACTCCTCATTCCATTGTTTCCTTATTCAAGTTTTTCCACCAAGACTATCATAGTAGGAAAAGTCTCATACTAAATTAGGTTCACTATCCATTATAGTTTATACTATCTCATAATATATCGATCATTACCCAATGCATTGGATAGATTTAATAAACCCCCATTACATAACTAAATCCATACATATGTGTTTCATAATATAATAGAAACATTCATCAATTCATCATAACATAATTTATGGAAAAGAAATCAATTTCATAATCATTTTGTCATTATATAATATTAATCCATATAAATAAATAACATGTACTGTATCATTAGAACATATCCCCAGTGAAGAATAATAAAATTCAAAGTATTTTGATATAGATGAAAAATTCTGTTAAAAGTTTATTTGAATATTTCTTTAAAATTAGAAGAAAATATAATTTTCCTTCGGTATCTTTAAAAACAAAAAAATACAAAATGTTGAGAAAAAAAGTTTTTTACTTTTTTGAAAATAAACATGGAAACATGTATGGGAAAATTCAAATCATAGAATAGTCATGACTCCAATAAAATTCATTCATTGTGTAAATGTAAAAAAAATTCCTTTCACACTTATAGAAAAGAGTCCAAAAGTATCTTATTAGGAAAATAACAAGAAGATTAATTTTAAATAATTGAAATATATATTCAAATATGGTTAATAATGAAATTAAATTGTCCTTTGATTGTATAAAATCGAATTCATGAATAAATTTTAAAGAACGTAGACATGGGGGAAAAATTTCATCGACCAAAAATGAAATAAGGTAGAGTTTTATTAATTAAATTTTCTTGATTTTTTTAAGTGAAAAAGAGAGTAAAATGACACTACTACATTTAAATTAAAAAATTTACTTAAGGGTAAGAAAATATAAGGTATTTAAAGAATAAGATTTATATACTTTACCTTAATGTAAGTTTAATATATACAATCTCCAATAGAAATTAAATTGAAACATACACACTTAAATCAAGTCTCGTATTTATTCAAATGTGTTTAAAAATCCTACATAATAAATATAGATATATTTTAAATCTATAAAATACCATATATCATTCCTATTTAATTTACCAGTATCCTTATTTTAACTATTATTAATTAAATAGAACATTTGGGAGTAAACTGGTCTATTTTGTACTCATAGTTCAGTTTTATAGTTCTATTACATGCACCATGGTCTTAGATTAATTATCTATATAATATTAATAATGTTATAGGTATCATATTTTTTCATTATACAAACTTTTATATCCATTTATATAAATTTGGGAGGAAAATTTGTTACATATCTTCATGGATATTGTAGCATATACGCACACACGATTGATGTTTCCACTTTTTGATGGACGAAATGAAATAAATTTAAATAATAATTCACCTTTAAAGAATCATAATTATTTCATAGATATATTATCTATATATATATATATATATATTATAAGTATCATATTTGTTAATTATATCACTTTTTCATGAATTGAAATTTTACTTTAAATGTTAGTTATTCATATAGATAATTTTAGAAACCCACATGAAAAATGTTTTAAGATATGTTTTTTAAAAACTAATATTTAAACCCCTAGAAAAAGATTTTATCATCTATTATTTATATAAAAAACATAAAAAACATTTTAATATCAGTTTTTAAATAACTAAAGTGAAAAATACAACATGACATCTATTTTTTGTACTAGTTTCACAACATTCATCAATATATTTTGATCTCCTATCATATGTAGGGAGTATCTATTATCCATGATCGAATGATTTTATTTTCATGATTATTTATATAAAATTAAAAAATAAATCCCTTATCTTTTTATTTTTTTATTATTTGGAGGTTTTTCAGTTTTATAATTCATAATAAATTGGGAATATTGGTTAGTAAAAAATTCTTCATCATGGTGACCAGGAAGATCATATCGTCCATAAACTTTTTCAATAACTTTATACATATTATTTGATCTTTTTTCATGAATTTTCAATCTATTTTAAAACTTTATTCCAATAAAATAGTTGATTCATCTTCAAACCATTCTTCTAAAACCACCTATGAATGTTATGACATTCTGGTTAAATCTATAAATCTTTTCTGAATTTCTAAATCCTCTATAGTACGAAAACTATCCATAAAAGGCATACTTTCCTTTAAACACAATTTCATGTCTAGATTTATCCACTTTCACTTCTTCCATTTGATGACCATTAATCATGGTTACTTTTTGTGAACCAAAATTTTAGTGAACTCCCAAATTCCTCTTATTAATTATAAACTTCTTTAAATCCTTTTATAAATCACTATTTTTAGTAATTTTTTAATACAATTTGAGGTTCCCAAAATTTTCAGAAATCTAAGAATAACATGTTTTTCTCATAATATTGGTCGTCATTACAAGAGTACTCTTCTCAAATTCTTTACCAACATTTTCAGACTTGTTTACTATTTTTTATAATGGTTTTTATCAAACCACATTATTCTATTAAAATTATCTAACTTATGATATAAGATTTTAAAATATTGATCTAAACCTATTTTATTCTTCATTATCTTTGACCACTTACTATCAGATATAGTCAATATCTTTTCATTCACCATAATTATTTTTATATTTATGTTTGTTTTATTCACATAATAAACCATATTCTTTAGGTAATCAATATCCTTTAGCAATTTGGATTTTCATCTATAAAAATAAACTCACTACCATTAGAAAATTGATTTTCCTTCTTCATTCTTCTAATATCGTTATCCACTTTAGTGATCATTGAGTGAAACTCTTTTAGTTCTCTTTCCAACATAGAATCCATATCAGTCTCTTACTATTCTGTACAAAAGATTCTACATTCATTAATTTTTTTATCATCACTTTTGAATTCCTCTTTATTCAGCTTTATAATAAAAAACTTTTCATCTTCTTCATGAGACGGTATTATTTCTTCATCATCCTCATATACATCACTCTCATCAAGATTATATAAGAAATTATTATTATTGAATTTATAGAAATTATTACTTTTAATTTTAGATGAATATTTCATTTCATTCTTATTTAACTAATTTCTTAGCTTCCTGACCTCATCATTACTTTCTTCTTCTCTTTCTTCCAACTGAGGAAAATTTGTAGTGAAATTTCCAAATTCCTCCAAATATGAAACACTTTAAAGGTAACTTCCCACCATATTTAAATTTAAATATTCTTAAACATATTAAAATTAAGGACATTAGTTTTTTAATTTTTACTTAAACATATTCATTATTAAAAAAACTGTTATATTCTTATCTAACAATAATTTTATTCAAATTATATGGCTTTGAGGATTTATAGGGAATATCATTTTTATCCATTACCAAATTCTTAAAAAACTATTTTCTTCATATCATGAGAAATTAAAGTTTTATTTTAGTCATTACGAGTATGTGTACCTAGATATTTATCTTACAAAGTTGAAAACATTATATCAAACTTGTTAGGAAGGACGACCAAGATATTTTATACCATTTTAGAATATTATAACTTCACACCAAATCCTTTAATCATACACATAATCTAATTAACCATTGTTAATAATCCAACCATTATTTCATCATCATGTATCCTAAGGTCTTCATAATTAAACCTATAAATCTATAGCAAGTTCCACTTCAATTTTATTTTACCTTCATATATTTTCTCAGTCTTTTCCATATGCCTTTTTTCATTTTGATTCATTTTAATTTAATAAATTCACTCTATGAAATGTAAGAAAGAATATCATTACTAAAATTTCAATCATTCTCTATATTCTTTTTCTCTTATGTTATCATGCCTGGACCTTCATCACAGGGAATGAATCCTTTATTTTCATATTTTAGAACGTAAAAAAAATTGATAAAATGTGTGACAACATCATGTCCTTACATATATGATAACATTTCCCATGAAATGTAGGAATCTTATTGTTATTAAATAAAATGATAATATCACTACCGGAAATGCCACTCTTACCAACAATTGCATCCCAACGGTTTATCTAAACCATTGGGAATGGCTATCTATACCAACGATTTATGTAAACCGTTGGTATAGATGATTTTATACAATTATTTCCCAATGTTTTGAAGAAAATGTTGGGAAATCTAAAATTTTCTCTCCCTTTCCCAATGGTTTTTACAAACCATTGGTAAAGGCCAAGACTTAAGAAGGCTTTCCCAATGGTTTCTATAAACCGTTGGTAAAGCTCACCTTTCCCAACAGTTTTATAAAACCGTTGGGAAAGATTCCCCCTAAAAACCCAAACAACCCGATATCCCAATCCACGCGATGGAACTACTAAAGTTGAGACCTAAGATCTCTCTCTCTTGGAAAATCATTCCACCAAATCCATATTCAATCACAAAGTTGTTTTCTTCTACACTTCAAATCTGTAAGTAGTACGTTATGTTTAATGTTTTGCATCTAATTTTTTTCTTTTCTGTTTTGATTTGGATTAAACATAAGGTTCGTGCAGTATGGTATTCCCAACAATTTCAATTTGATCTATTATTTGTTTTCTGTTTTTGTTCTGGTGTCAAGTGTGAATGAATTTTTTTTTGTGTTTTTATTTTCTGTTTTTGTTCTGGTGGGAGGTGCTAGGGGTTCAGGAGGTGGTGGGAGGGGGTGTGCTGGTGGGGTGTTTAGGTGGGGGAGGTGGTGTGCTAGTGGGGTGTTGAGGTGGGGGGTTGTCCAGGTGGGTGTGGGGGTGGGTTGTGCAGGTGAGGGTGGGGGGAGGGGTGGGTTGTGCAGGAGGGGGTGGAAGTGGAGGGGGGTTGTTGTGCAAGTGGGTGGGGGGGAGGGGAGTGTGTAGGTTGGGGGGGTGGGCTGGGCAAGTTAGAGTCTGTTGGGGGGGGGGGGGTGAGGTGGGGGTTGTACAGGTGGGGGGTGGCGGTGGGTTCTGCAGGTGGGGGTGGGGGAGGGGGCTGTTCAAGTGGGGGGTGAAAGTGGAGGGGGGGTGCTATGCAAGTATGTGGGGGGAGGGGAGTGTGTAGGTTGGGGGGGGGCTGGGCAGGTGGGAGTCTGTTGGGGGTGAGGAGGGGGTGGGGTGTACATGTGGTGGTGGGGGAGGGGGGCTGTGCAGGTGGGGGTGGGGGGGAGGGGGGTTGTGCAAGTGGGGGGGGGGGGGTGTAGGTGGGGGGTGGATGTGAAAGTGGGTGGGGGGGAGGGGAGTGTGTAGGTTGGGGGTGGGGTGGGCAGGTGGTAGTATGTTGGGGGTGAGGTGGGGGGTGTACAGGTGGGGGTGGGGTGGGGTGGGGGGAGGGGGTTGTGTCGGTGGGGGTGTAGGTGGGGGGGTGTGCAGTGGGTGGATGGGAGGGGGTTGTGCAGGTGGGGGAGGGGGAGGGGGGGTTGTGCAAGTTGGGGTGCATGTGGGGGGGGGGGGGGGGTTGTGCAATCGGTGGATGGGAGGGGGGTTGTGTAGGGGGAGTCTGTTGGGGGTGATGTGGGGGAGGGGGGCTGTGCAGGTGGGAAGTCATCACTTCCATAGTTCACCAATAATCATGGGGAATTCATCAATTCTAGAGATTTGGATAGTTTTGAGGCCTCTTTGGTTTTGGTTCTTGTCTAGTCATCTTGATGAGTAAGGCATCACATGATCTAAAAGTGACATCAACTATATAGGA